>OY748328.1:12881618-14087871 GCA_963556525.1 Cochlearia excelsa | reverse complement strand
TTGAGAAAAAGGTTTGTGCCGAGCCACTATCACCGAGAGGTTCTTAATAAGCTTAGGAAGCTAACCCGGGGATCAACATCTGTCCGAGACTACTTCCAAGAGATGGAAACTCTCCTCATCCGAGCCGGCCTTGAGGAAGATGATGAAGTCACCATGGCGAGGTTTATTGGTGGACCGAGCCGAGACGTTCAGGACAAGGTTGAGCTCCAAGCCTATGTGGACCTTGAGGAACCGGTGCACAAGGCGTAACTAGTGGAAACCCGAACAAGAGGAGATACACCAGACCTAGCTTCCCCTCCACGCCAAACCGACCAAAGGACTTTCCACCCTCCCGCCACCCTTCTCCAAAGACACCAAGCCATCCTCCACGGCTAAAGAGGAGGTCAAGTATGATCCTAAGGGCAGAACCAACACCTCCTCAAGCAATGTTAGGTGTTTTAGATGTCAAGGAATGGGACACTACTCGAGAGATCGCCCCAACAAGAAGGTATTCATGATTCTAGACAACGGAGAGGTAGTTGCCCAAGCCTCTTACTCGATCAAGAAGACGAAGAGGAGGAGGAGGAAGAGGCCGCAGCTATTGGAGAGATGCTGGTGGTCAGGAGGACGTTGAGTGTCCAGAACCAGCCAGAGGAGCTAGTTCAGAGAAACCACCTCTTCTATACCCGTTGCCTCGTCAAAGGAAAGGTATGCAGCTTGATCATCGATGGGCGTAGCTGTACCAATGCCGCCAATGAACTAATGGTCCAGAAACTGAGCCTAGAAACCATCACCCTTCCCCGGCCATACAAGCTGCAATGGCTCAACGATAGTGGTGCTCTCACCGTCACACAACAAGTCTGGTTCACTCTGTCCATAGGCAAGTATGAAGATGAGGTCCTTTGTGATGTAATACCCATGGGATCCAGCCATGTGCTGCTTGGCCGACCGTGGCAATTAGACCGGAAGGTACTACATGATGGCTACACCAACAAGCACACGTTTGAATTCAATGGCCGCAAGATCACGCTTACCCCTCTTACTCCGAGTGAAGTGTACCAAGACCAGCTCTATCTCAAACTCAAGGAAGATAAGGAAAAGGCGCCCGGTCCACACGCCAACCTCTACATTAACCAAAGAGAAGTTTCTGAACTTTTGAATTCCAATTGCTCTATGTTGTTATTTGTGTACAAGGAAAGCCTTGTTAGTACTAACCCATCACAGGAGCTTCCTAGTGAAATGACTAAGCTATTGCAGGAATATAGTGACGTCTTTCCCCAGGAAACCCCACCATGCTTGCCTCCTATACGCGACATTGAGCACCAGATTGATTTTGTGCCGGGTTCCGCACTCCCCAATAGACCAGCCTACCGAACCAACCCGGTGGAGACCAAGGAACTTCAGAAACAGGTGGAGGAGCTAATGAGGAAGGGGCACATTAGAGAGAGCATGAGTCCATGCGCCGTACCGGTGTTACTTGTGCCCAAGAAGGACGGATCATGGCGCATGTGTGTTGATTGCCGAGCCATCAATAACATCACGGTGAAGTATCGTCACCCTATTCCTAGACTTGATGATATGCTTGATGAATTATGTGGTTCTAACCTTTTCTCTAAGATAGATCTTAAGAGTGGTTGTCATCAGATTAGGATGAAGGAGGGTGATGAGAGGAAGACAGCCTTCAAAACTAAGCAGGGCTTGTATGAGTGGCTTGTAATGCCGTTCGGTCTAACTAACGCACCTAGTACTTTTATGAGACTAATGAACCATGTGTTGAGATCTTTTATAGGTGTGTTCGTGGTGGTATACTTTGACGATATCCTGGTCTTCAGCAAGAACTTAGACGAGCACATTGACCACATACGAGCCGTCCTTGAAGTCCTAAGGAAGGAAAATTTGTTCGCCAACTTTGACAAATGCACTTTTTGTACTAATCGGGTTGTCTTCTTAGGTTTTGTTGTGAGTGCGAAGGAGTGCAGGTTGATGACGAGAAGATCAAAGCCATCGGGATTGGCCGAGACCTACCACCGTGGGAGAAGTCGAAGTTTCCATGGTCTAGCCGGCTTCTATAGGCGTTTTGTCAAGGATTTCAGCACACTTGCGGCACCACTTACGAAGTCATCAAGAAGGACGTCGGCTTCAAGTGGGGGAAGCACAGACCAGGCTTTCCAAAGCCTTAAAGAGAAGCTTATCAATTCCCCTTTACTTATGCTTCCCGATTTTCTTAAAACATTTGAGATTGAGTGCGATGCTTCGGTGTAGGTATTGGTGCGGTTCTTATGCGGGATAAGAAGCCAATAGCCTATTTCGGTGAGAAATTAGGGGAGCCACGCTAAACTATCCTACCTATGACAAAGAACTATACGCGTTGGTGAGGGCATTCTAAACCTGACAACACTATCTTTGGCCGAAGGAGTTCGTCATCCATACCGACCATGAATCCCTCAAGCATCTTAAGGGTCAACAGAACCGAACAAGAGGCATGGACGATGGATAGAATTCATCGAGACATTCCCCTATGTGATCAAATATAAGAAAGGTAAGGACAATGTCGTTACCGACGCATTGTCCCGGAGGTACACTCTAATATCTGAATTATCCTCTAAACTTATTGGGTTTGAAATGCTTAGAGAGTGGTATAAGACAGACCACGAGTTTAATGAGTACTATGTAAAATGTGCTAAGTTTGCATTTGAGAATTTTTTTAGACAGGAAGGATACCTGTTCTTTCACAATAGACTGTGCATACCCAATGGATCCGTGAGAGAGCTACTTGTCCGAGAAGCTCATGGTGGAGGATTAGCCGAACACTTTGGAGTCGCCAAAACATTAGCCAGCCTTCAGGCTTACTTCTATTGTACGCGCATGAGGAAGGATGTGGAGAGAGTCTGTCTGAGGTGTATCACGTGTAAGCAAGCCAAAAGTAAGGTTCAACCGCATGGGTTGTACACTCCACTCCCTATACCTTCTCACCCATGGACTGATATCTCTATGGATTTTGTGATCGGCTTACCTCGAACCAGGAATGGTAGAGACTCTATTTTTGTTGTGGTGGACAGATTTAGCAAGATGGCTCACTTCATAGCCTGCCATAAGACCGATGATGTCGTGAGTGTCGCTAATCTATTTTTCAGGGAGGTGGTCAGGCTGCATGGGATGCCTAGGGTGATTGTATCCGACCGTGACACCAAATTCCTAAGTCACTTCTGGCGCACTTTGTGGGCGAAGCTAGGGACCAAGCTCTCATTTTTGACAACCTCGCCATCCGCAAACCGACGGGCAAACCGAAGTGGTCAACATATCGTTATTGACCCTTTTGAGGACATTGGTAAGGAGCAATCTCAAGTCATGGGAAGAATGTCTACCCCATGTTGAGTTTGCCTACAACCACGCTAAGCACTCTTCTACCCTCTATTCCCCCTTTGAATTAGTCTATTGTTTCAATCCGATGTCTCCACTCGACCTAATTGCTTTACCTTTGAGTGAAATGTCTAGTCTTGATGGCAAGAGGAAGGCTGAACAGGTTAGGAAATTGCACGCAAGGGCCAGGGAAAACATAGAGAAGAAGACCGGGCAATACGCCAAGCATGCCAAAAAGGGGCGCAAGGAGATGGTGTTTGGAGAATGCGATTTGGTGTGGATCCACTTGAGGAAGGAACGCTTCCCGGCTGAGAGGAAGTCCAAACTAATGTCGCGAGTAGACGGCCCTTCAAAGTAACCCGCCGGATCAACGACAATGCCTACAAAATCGACCTCCAAGGTAAGTATGCCATTTCGGACTCGTTCAATGTTATTGACTTGTCTCCTTATTTTGCGATTCCGATTTGAGGACAAATCCTTTTCAAGAGGGAGGGGATGATATGAGCATGGAACCGGATGCCCGAGAAAACCGGAGCCGGATGCCCGAGCAACATGAGTGCTTATAAGTATCTCAATGAGCTTTGTACAAGTTTGACGAACTTATGAAACATCTAACAAATCGTTTCTAGGACTCTAAACCAAGTTTCATGCAACATGAGAGCTTATAAGTTCCTCAATGAGCTTTGTACAAGTTTCACGAACTTATGAAACATCTAACAACGCGTTTCTAGGACTCTAAACCAAGTTTCATGCAACATGAGTGATTATAAGTTCCTCAATGAGCTTTGTACAAGTTTCACGAACTTATGAAACATCTAACAACGCGTTTCAAAGATTCTAAACCAAGTTTCATGCAACATGAGTGCTTATAAGTTCCTCAATGAGCTTTGTACAAGTTTCACGAAATTATGAAACATCTAACAACGCGTTTCTAGGATTCTAAACACAGTTTCAAGCAACATGAGTGCTTATAAGTTCCTCAATGAGCTTTGTACAAGTTTGACGAAATTATGAAACATCTAACAACGCGTTTCTAGGACTCTAAACCAAGTTTCATGCAACATGAGTGCTTATAAGTTCCTCAATGAGCTTTGTACAAGTTTGACGAACGTATGAAACATCTAACAACTCGTTTCTAGGACTCTAAACCAAGTTTCATGCAACATGAGAGCTTATAAGTTCCTCAATGAGATTTGGACAAGTTTAACAAACGTATTAAACATCTAATAACGCGTTTCTAGGACTCTAAACCAAGTTTCATGCAACATGAGTGCTTATAAGTTCCTCAATGAGCTTTGTACAAGTTTGAAGAATTTATGAAACATCTAACAACGCGTTTCTAGGATTCTAAACCATGTTTCATGCAACATGAGTGCTTATAAGTTCCTCAATGAGCTTTGTACAAGTTTGACGAACTTATGAAACATCTAACAACACGTTTCTAGGACTCTAAACCAAGTTTCATGCAACATGAGAGATTATAAGTGTCTCAATGAGCTTTGTACAAGTTGACGAACTTATGAAACATCTAACAACGCGTTTCTAGGACTCGGAACCAAGTTTCATGCAACATGAGTGATTATAAGTGTATCAATGAGCTTTGTACAAGTTGAAGAAGTTATGAAACTTCTAACAACGCGTTTCTAGGACTCTAAATAAAGGTTTCATGCAACATGAGTGCTTATAAATTCCTCAATGAGCTTTGTACAAGTTTCACGAACTTATGAAACATCTAACAACGCGTTTCTATGACTATAAACCAAGTTTCATGCAACACGAGAGCTTATAACTTCTTCAATGAGCTTTGTACAGGTTTGACGAACGTATGTAAAATCTAACAACGCGTTTCTAGGACTCTAAACCAAATTTCAAGCAACATGAGTGCTTATAAGTTTCTCAATGAGCTTTGTACAAGTTTCACGAACTTATGAAACATCTAACAACGCGTCTCTAGGATTCGAAACCAATTTTTATGCAACATGAGAGCTTATAAGTTCCTAAATGAGCTTTGTACAAGTTTGAAGAACGTATGAAATGTCTAACAACGCGTTTCTAGGACTCTAAACCAAGTTTCATGCAACATGAATGCTTATAAGTGTCTCTATGAGCTTTGTACAAGTATGACGAACTTATAAAACATCTAACGAATTTCTAGGACTCTAAACCACGTTTCATGCAACATGAGTGCTTATAAGTATCTCAATGAGCTTTGTATAAGTCTGACGAATTTATGAAACATCTAACAACTCGTTTCTAGGACTCTAAACCAAGTTTCATGCAACATGAGAGCTTATAAGTTCCTCAATGATCTTTGTACATGTTTGACGAACGTATGAAACATCTAACAACGTGTTTCAAGGACTCTAAACCAAGTTTCATGCAACATGAGGGCTTATAAGTTCCTCAATGAGCTTTGTACAAGTTTGACGAACTTATGAAACATTTAACAACGCGTTTCTAGGACTCTAAACCAAGTTTCATGCAACATGAGTGCTTATAAGTTCCTCAATGAGCTTTGTACAAGTTTCACGAAATTATGAAACATCTAACAACCCGTTTCTAGGACTCTAAACCAAGTTTCATGCAACATGAGAGCTTATAAGTTCCTCAATGAGCTTTGTACAGGTTTGACGAAAGTATGAAACATTTAACAACACGTTTCTACGACTCTAAACTAAGTTTCTTGCAACATGAGTGCTTATAAGTTCCTCAATGAGCTTTGTAAAAGTTTCACTAACTTATGAAACATCTAACAACGCGTTTATAGGACTCTAGAGAAAGTTTCGTGTAACATAAGAGCTTATAAGTTCATCTATGAGCTTTGTACAAGTTTGAAAAGTTTAATGAACGTAGGAAACATCTAACAACGCGTGTCTAGGACTCTAAACAAGGTTTCATTCAACATGAGTGCTTATAACTATCTCAATGAGCTTTGTACAAGTTTGATGAACTTATGAAACATCTAACAACTCGTTTCTAGGACTTTAAACCAAGTTTCATGCAACATGAGAGCTTATAAGTATCTCAATGATCTTTGTACAAGTTTGATGAAGTTATGAAACATCTAACAATGCGTTTCTAGGACTCTAAACCAATATCCATGCAACATGAGTGCTTATAAGTATCTCAATGAGCTTTGTACGAGTTTGACGAACTTATGAAACATCTAACAAATCGTTTCTAGGACTCTAAACCAAGTTTCATGCAACATGAGAGCTTGTAAGTTCCTCAATGAGCTTTGTACAAGTTTCACGAACTTATGAAACTTCTAACAACGCCTTTCTAGGACTCTAAACCAAGTTTAATGCAACATGAGTGCTTATAAATTCCTCAATGAGCTTTGTACAATTTTCATGAACTTATGAAACATCTAACAACGCGTTTCTAGGACTCTAAACCAAGTTTCATGCAACATGAGAGCTTATAATTTCTTCAATGAGCTTTGTACAAGTTTGACGAACGTATGATCAAAATCTAACAACGCGTTTCTTGTACTCTAAACCAAGTTTCATGCGACATGAGTGCTTATAAGTTTCTCAATGAGCTTTGTACAAGTTTCACGAACTTATGAAGAATCTAACAACGCGTTTCTAAGATTCTAAACCAAGTTTCATGCAACATGAGAGCTTATAAGTTCCTCAATGAGCTTTGTACAAGTTTGAAGACCGTATGAAACGTCTAACAACGTGTTTCTAGGACTATAAACCACGTTTCATGCAACATGAGTGCTTATAAGTATCTCAATGAGCTTTGTATAAGTTTGAGGAACTTATGAAACATCTAACAACTCGTTTCTAGGACTCTAAACCTAGTTTCATGCAACATGAGAGGTTATAAGTTCCTCGGTGATCTTTGTACATGTTTGACGAACGTATGAAACAACTAACAACGTGTTTCAAGGACTCGAAACCAAGATTCATGCAACATGAGTGCTTATAAGTTCCTCAATGAGCTTTGTACAAGTTTCACGAACTTATGAAACATCTAACAACGCATTTGTAGGACTCTAAACCAAGTTTCATGCAACATGAGTGCTTATAAGTATCTCAATGAACTTTGTATAAGTTTGACGAATTTATGAAACATCTAACAACGCGTTTCTAGGACTCGAACCAAGTTTCATGCAACATGAGTGCTTATAAGTTCCTCAATGAGCTTTGTACAAGTTTCACGAACTTATGAAACATCTAACAACGCGTTTTTAGGATTCTAAACAAAGTTTCATACAACATGAGTGATTATAAGTGTCTCAATGAGCTTTGTACAAGTTGACGAACTTATGAAACATCTAACAACGCGTTTCTAGGATTCTAAACGAAGTTTCATGCAACATGAGAGCTTATAAGTTCCTAAATAAGCTTTGTACAAGTTTGAAGAACGTATGAAACGTCTAACAACGCGTTTCTAGGACTCTAAACCAAGTTTCATGCAACATGAATGCTTATAAGTGTCTCAATGAGCTTTGTACAAGTATAACGAACTTATAAAACATCTAACAACGAGTTTCTAGGACTCTAAACCACGTTTCATGCAACATGAGTGCTTATAAGTATCTCAATGAGCTTTGTATAAGTTTGACGAATTTATGAAACATCTAACAACTCGTTTCTAGGACTCTAAACCAAGTTTCATGCAACATGAGAGCTTATAAGTTCCTCAATGATCTTTGTACATGTTTGACGAACGTATGAAACATCTAACAACGTGTTTCAAGGACTCTAAAGTAAGTTTCATGCAACATGAGAGCTTATAAGTTCCTCAATGATCTTTGTACATGTTTGAAGAACGTATGAAACATCTAACAACGTGTTTCTAGGACTCTAAACCAAGTTTCATGCAACATGAGTGCTTATAAGTTCCTCAATGAGCTTTGTACAAGTTTCACGAACTTATGAAACATCTAACAACCCGTTTCTAGGACTCTAAACCAAGTTTCATGCAACATGAGAGCTTATAAGTTCCTCAATGAGCTTTGTACATGTTTGACGAAAGTATGAAACATCTAACAACACGTTTCTACGACTCTAAACTAAGTTTCTTGCAACATGAGTGCTTATAAGTTCCTCAATGAGCTTTGTAAAAGTTTCACTAACTTATGAAACATCTAACAACGCGTTTATAGGACTCTAGAGAAAGTTTCGTGTAACATGAGAGCTTATAAGTTCATCTATGAGCTTTGTACAAGTTTGAAAAGTTTGAAGAACGTAGGAAACATCTAACAACGCGTGTCTAGGACTCTAAACAAGGTTTCATTCAACATGAGTGCTTATAACTATCTCAATGAGCTTTGTACAAGTTTGATGAACTTATGAAACATCTAACAACTCGTTTCTAGGACTTTAAACCAAGTTTCATGCAACATGAGAGCTTATAAGTATCTCAATGAGCTTTGTACAAGTTTGATGAAGTTATGAAACATCTAACAACGCGTCTCTAGGACTCTAAACCAATATCCATGCAACATGAGTGCTTATAAGTATCTCAATGAGCTTTGTACAAGTTTGACGAACTTATGAAACATCTAACAAATCGTTTCTAGGACTCTAAACCAAATTTCATGCAACATGAGAGCTTGTAAGTTCCTCAATGAGCTTTGTACAAGTTTCACGAACTTATGAAACATCTAACAACGCGTTTCTAGGACTCTAAACCAAGTTTCATGCAACATGAGTGATTATAAGTTCCTCAATGTGCTTTGTACAAGTTTCACAAACTTATGAAACATCTAACAACGCGTTTCTAGGATTCTAAACCAAGTTTCATGCAACATGAGTGCTTATAAGTTCCTCAATGAGCTTTGTACAAGTTTAACGAAATTATGAAACATCTAACAACGCGTTTCTAGGACTCTAAACCAAGTTTCAAGCAACATGAGTGCTTATAAGTTCCTCAATGAGCTTTGTACAAGTTTGACGAACTTATGAAACATCTAACAACGTGTTTCTAGGACTCTAAACCAAGTTTCATGCAACATGAGTGCTTATAAGTTCCTCAATTAGTTTTGTACAAGTTTCACGAACTTATAAAATTCTAACAACGCTTTCCCAGTACTCTAAACCAAGTTTCATGCAACATGAGTGCTTATAAGTTCCTCAATGAGCTTTGTACAAGTTAACGAACTTATGAAACATCAAACAACGCGTTTCTAGGACTCTAAACCAAGTTTCATGCAACATGAGTGCTTATAAGTTCCTCAATGACCTTTGTACAAGTTTGACGAACGTATGAAACCTCTAACAACGAATTTCTAGGACTCTAAACCCAGTTTCATGCAACATGGGTGCTTATAAGTTCCTCAATGTACTTTGTACAAGTTTCACGAACTTATGAAACATCTAACAACGCGTTTCTAGGACTCTAAACCAAGTTTCATGCAACATGAGTGCTTATAAGTTCCTCAATGAGCTTTGTACAAGTTTCACGAACTTATGAAACATCTAACAACGCGTTTCTAGGACTCTAAACCAAGTTTCATGCAACATGAGTGATTATAAGTGTCTCAATGAGCTTTGTACAAGTTGACGAACTTATGAAACATCTAACAACGCGTTTCTAGGACTTTAAACCAAGTTTCATGCTACATGAGTTCTTATTAGTTCCTTAATGAGCTTTTTACAAGTTTGACGAACTTATGAAACATCTAACAACGCGTTTCTAGGAGTCTAAACCATGTTTCATGCAACATGAGTGCTTATAAGTTCCTCAATGAGTTTTGTACAAGTTTCACGAACTTATGAAACTTCTAACAACGCTTTCCCAGGACTCTAAACCAAGTTTCATGCAACATGAGTGCTTATAAGTTCCTCAATGAGCTTTGTACAAGTTGACAAACTTATGAAACATCAAACAACGCGTTTCTAGGACAATAAACCAAGTTTCATGCAACATGAGTGCTTATAAGTTCTTCAATGACCTTTGTACAAGTTTGACGAACGTATGAAACATCTAACAACGCATTTATAGGACTCTAAACCCAGTTTCATGCAACATGGGTGCTTATAAGTTCCTCAATGTACTTTGTACAAGTTTCACGAACTTATGAAACATCTAACAACGCGTTTCTAGGACTCTAAACCAAGTTTCATGCAACATGAGTGCTTATAAGTTCCTCAATGAGCTTTGTACAAGTTTCACGAACTTATGAAACATCTAACAACGCGTTTCTAGGACTCTAAACCAAGTTTCATGCAACATGAGTGATTATAAGTGTCTCAATGAGATTTGTACAAGTTGACGAACTTATGAAACATCTAACAACGCGTTTCTAGGACTTTAAACAAAGTTTCATGCAACATGAGTGCTTATTAGTTCCTTAATGAGCTTTGTACAAGTTTCACGAACTTATGAAACATCTAACAACGTGTTTCTAGGACTCTAAACCAAGTTTCATGCAACATGAGTGCATATAAGTATCTCAATGAGCTTTGTATAAGTTTGACGAACTTATGAAACATCTAACAACTCGTTTCTAGGACTCTAAACAAAGTTTCATGCAACATGAGGGCTTATAAGTTCCTCAATGACCTTTGTACAAGTTGACGAACTTATGAAACATCTAACAACGCGTTTCTAGGACTCTGAACCAAGTTTCATGCAACATGAGTGCATATAAGTATCTCAATAAGCTTTGTACAAGTTTCACGAACTTATGAAACATCTAACAACGCGTTTCTAGGACTCTAAACAAAGTTTCATGCAACATGAGAGCTTATAAGTTCCTCAATGAGCTTTGTATCATGTTTGACGAACGTATGAAACATCTAACAACGCGTTTCTAGGACTCTAAACCAAGTTTCATGCAACATGAGTGTTTATAAGTGTCTCAATGAGCTTTGTACAAGTTTGACGAACTTATGAAACATCTAACAACTCGTTTCTAGGACTCTAAACCAAGTTTCATGCAACATTAGAGCTTATAAGTTCCTCAATAAGCTATGTACAAGTTTGACGAACGTATGGAACATCTAACAACGCGTTTCTAGGATTCTAAACCAAGTTTCATGCAACATGAGTGCTTATAAGTTCCTCAATTAGCTTTGTACAAGTTTCACGAACTTATGAAACATCTAACAACGCGTTTCTAGGACTCTAAACCAAGTTTCATGCAATATGAGTGTTTATAAGTGTCTCAATGAGCTTTCTAAAAGTTTGACGAACTTATGAAACATCTAACAACTCGTTTCTAGGCCTCTAAACCAAGTTTCATGCAACATTAGAGCTTATAAGTTCCTCAATGAGCTATGTACAAGTTTGACGAACGTATGAAACATCTAACAACGCATTTCTAGGATTCTAAACCAAGTTTCATGCAACATGAGTGCTTATAAGTTCCTCAATGAGCTTTGTACAAGTTTGACGAACGAATGAAACATCTAACAACGTGTTTCTAGGAATCTAAACCAAGTTTAATGCAACATGAGAGCCTTTAAGTTCCTCAATGAGCTTTATACAAGTTTGACGAACTTATGAAACATCTAACAACGTGTTTCTAGGACTCTAAACCAAGTTTCATGCAACATGAGTGATTATAAGTGTCTCAATGAGCTTTGTACAAGTTGACGAACTTACGAAACATCTAACAACGCGTTTCTAGGACTCTAAACCAAGTTTCATGCAACATGAGAGCTTATAAGTTCCTCAATGAGCTTTGTATCATGTTTGACGAACGTATGAAACATCTAACAACGCGTTTCTAGGACTCTAAACCAAGTTTCATGCAACATGAGTGTTTATAAGTGTCTCAATGAGCTTTGTACAAGTTTGACGAACTTATGAAACATCTAACAACTCGTTTCTAGGACTCTAAACCAAGTTTCATGCAACATTAGAGCTTATAAGTTCTTCAATGAGCTATGTACAAGTTTGACGAACGTATGAAACATCTAACAACGCGTTTCTAGGACTCTAAACCAAATTTCATGCAACATGAGAGCTTGTAAGTTCCTCAATGAGCTTTGTACAAGTTTCACGAACTTATGAAACATCTAACAACGCGTTTCTAGGACTCTAAACCAATTTTCATGCAACATGAGTGATTATAAGTTCCTCAATGTGCTTTGTACAAGTTTCACAAACTTATGAAACATCTAACAACGCGTTTCTAGGATTCTAAACCAAGTTTCATGCAACATGAGTGCTTATAAGTTCCTCAATGAGCTTTGTACAAGTTTAACGAAATTATGAAACATCTAACAACGCGTTTCTAGGACTCTAAACCAAGTTTCAAGCAACATGAGTGCTTATAAGTTCCTCAATGAGCTTTGTACAAGTTTGACGAACTTATGAAACATCTAACAACGTGTTTCTAGGACTCTAAACCAAGTTTCATGCAACATGAGTGCTTATAAGTTCCTCAATTAGTTTTGTACAAGTTTCACGAACTTATAAAATTCTAACAACGCTTTCCCAGTACTCTAAACCAAGTTTCATGCAACATGAGTGCTTATAAGTTCCTCAATGACCTTTGTACAAGTTTCACGAACTTATGAAACATCTAACAACGCATTTCTAGGACTTTAAACCAAGTTTCATGCAACATGAGTGCATATAAGTATCTCAATGAGCTTTGTATAAGTTTGACAAACTTATGAAACATCTAACAACACGTTTCTAGGACTCTAAACAAAGTTTCATGCAACATGAGAGCTTATAAGTTCCTCAATGAGCTTTTTACAATTTTGACGAACGTATGAAACATCTAACAACGTGTTTCTAGGACTCTAAACCAAGTTTCATGCAACATGAGTGCTTATAAGTTCCTCAATGAGCTTTGTACAAGTTTCACGAACTTATGAAATATCTAACAACACGTTTCTAGGACTCTAAACCAATTTTATGCAACATGAGTGCTTATAAGTTCCTCAATGAGCTTTGTACAAGTTTTACGAACGTATGAAACATCTAACAGCGTGTTTCTAGGACTCTAAACCAAGTTTAATGCAACATGAGAGCTTTTAAGTTCCTCAATGAGCTTTATACAAGTTTGACGAACTTATGAAACATCTAACAACGTGTTTATAGGACTCTAAATCAAGTTTCGTGCAAGATGAGTGATTATAAGTGTCTCAATGAGCTTTGTACAAGTTGACGAACTTATGAAACATCTAACAACGCGTTTCTAGCACTACAAGAAAAATATCATATAGCCACGGTCATATCCGTGGCTATAACGTTAAATCCGTGGCTATACGGTCGTAGCTAACAATTTCCGTGGCAAACCGTGGCTAAATAGCCACGGATTTTTCTATAGCCACGGATCGACCGTGGCTATATGACTTTTTCTAGTAGTGTAGGACTCTAAACCAAGTTTCATGCAACATGAGAACTTATAATCTCCTCGATTAGCTTTGTATCAAGTTTGACGAACGTATGAAACTTCTAACAACGCGTTTCTAGGACTCTAAACCAAGTTTCATGCAACATGAGTGCTTATAAGTTCCTCAATGAGCTTTGTACAAGTTTGACGAATGATGAAACATCTAACAACGCGTTTCTAGGACTCTAAACCAAGTTTCATGCAACACGAGTGTTTATAAGTGTCTCAATGAGATTTCTACAAGTTTGACGAACTTATGAAACATCTAACAACTCGTTTCTAGGCCTCTAAACCAAGTTTCATGCAACATTAGAGCTTATAAGTTCCTCAATGATCTATGTACAAGTTTGACGAACGTATGAAACATCTAACAACGCGTTTCTAGGACTCTAAACCAAGTTTTATGCAACATGAGTGCTTATAAGTTCCTCAATAAGCTTAGTACAAGTTTCACGAACTTATGAAACATCTAACAACGCGTTTCTAGGACTCTAAACCAAGTTCCGTGCAACATGAGTACTTATAAGTTCCTCAATGAGTTTGTAAAAGTTTCACGAACTTATGAAACTTCTAACATCGTGTTTCCAGGACTATAAACAAAGTTTTATGCAACATGAGTGCTTATAATTCCTCAATGAGCTTTGTACAAGTTGACGAACTTATGAAACATCTAACAACGTGTTTCTAGGACTCTAAACCAAGTTTCATGCAACATGAGTGCCTATAAGTTCGTCAATGAGCTTTGTACAAGTTTCACAAACTTATGAAACATCTAACAACGCGTTTCTAAGACTCTAAACCAAGTTTCATGCAACATGAGAGCTTATAACTTCCTCAATGACCTTTGTACAAGTTTGACGAACGTATGAAACATCTAACAACGCGTTTCTAGGAATTTAAACCAAGTTTCATGCAACATGGGTGCTTATAAGTTCCTCAATGTACTTTGTACAAGTTTCACGAACTTATGAAACATCTAAAAACGCGTTTCTAGGACTTTAAACCAAGTTTCATGCAACATGAGTGCTTATAACTTCTTCAATGAGCTTTGTTCAAGTTTCACGAACGTATGAAACATCTAACAACGTGTGTCTAGGACTCTAAACCAAGTTTCATGCAACATGAGTGATTATAAGTGTCTCAATGAGCTTTGTACAAGTTGACGAACTTATGAAACATCTAACAACGCGTTTCTATGGCTCTAAACCAAGTTTCATGCAACATGAGTGCTTATAAGTTCCTCAATGAGCTTTCTTCAAGTTTCACGAACTTATGAAACATCTAACAACGTGTTTCTAGGACTCTAAACCAAGTTTCATGCAACATGAGTGATTATAAGTGTCTCAATGAGCTTTGTACAAGTTGACGAACTTATGAAACATCTAACAACGCGTTTCTAGGACTCTAAACAAAGTTTCATGCAACATGAGTGATTATAAGTGTCTCAATGAGCTTTTTACAAGTTTGACGAACGTATGAAACATCTAACAACGTGTTTCTAGGACTCTAAACCAAGTTTAATGCAACATGAGTGCTTATAAGTTCCTCAATGAGCTTTGTACAAGTTTCACGAACTTATGAAACATCTAACAACGCGTTTCTAGGACTCTAAACCAAGTTTCATGCAACATGAGAGCTTATAAGTTCCTCAATGAGCTTTGTATAAGTTTGAGGAACGTATGAAATGTCTAACAACGCGTTTCTAGGACTCTAAACCATGTTTCGTGCAACGTGAATGCTTATAAGTGTCTCAATGAGCTTTGTACAAGTTTGACGAACTTATGAAACATCTAACAACGGGTTTCTAGGACTTTAAACCAAGTTTCATGCAACATGAGTGCTTATAAGTATCTCAATGAGGTTTGTATAAGTTTGACGAACTTATGAAACATCTTACAACTCGTTTCTAGGACTATAAACCAAGTTTCATGCAACATGAGAGCTTATAAGTTACTCAATGAGCTTTGTACAAGTTTGACGAACGTATGAAACATCTAACAACATGTTTCTAGGACTCTAAACCAAGTTTCATGCAACATGAGAGCTTATAAGTTCCTCAATGAGCTTTGTACAAGTTTGAAGAACGTATGAAACGTCTAACAACGCGTTTCGAGGACTCTAAACCAAGTTTCATGCAACGTGAATGCTTATAAGTGTGTCAATGAGCTTTGTACAAGTTTGACGTACTTATGAAACATCTAACAACACGTTTCTAGGACTCTAAACCATGTTTCATGCAACATGAGTTCTTATCAGTATCTCAATGAGCTTTGTATAAGTAACGCACCTAGTACTTTTATGAGACTAATGAACCATGTGTTGAGATCTTTTATAGGTGTGTTCGTGGTGGTATACTTCGACGATATCCTGATCTTCAGCAAGAACTTAGCCGAGCACATTGACCACATACGAGCCGTCCTTGAAGTCCTAAGGAAGGAAAATTTGTTCGCCAACATTGACAAATGCACTTTTTGTACTAATCAGGTTGCCTTCTTAGGTTTTGTTGTGAGTGCGGAAGGAATGCAGGTTGATGACGAGAAGATCAAGGCCATCAAGGATTGGCCGAGACCTACCACCGTGGGAGAAGTCAGAAGTTTCCATGGTCTAGCCGGCTTCTATAGGCGTATTGTCAAGGATTTCAGCACACTTGCAGCACCACTTACGAAGTCATCAGGAAGGACGTCGGCTTAAAGTGGGGGGAAGCACATGACCAGGCTTTCCAAAGCCTTAAAGAGAAGCTTATCAATTCCCCTTTAATTATGCTTCCTTATTTTCTTAAAACATTTGAGATTGAGTGCGATGCTTCTGGTGTAGGTATTGGTGCGGTTCTTATGCAGGATAAGAAGCCAAAAGCCTATTTCAGTGAGAAATTAGGGGGAGCCACGCTAAATTATCCTACCTATGACAAAGAACTATACGCGTTGGTGAGGGCATTGCAAACCTGGCAACACTATCTTTGGCCGAAGGAGTTCGTCATCCATACCGACTATAAATCCCTCAAGCATCTTAAGGGTCAACAGAAACTGAACAAGAGGCATGGACGATGGATAGAATTCATCGAGACATTCCCCTATGTGATCAAATATAAGAAAGGTAAGGACAATGTTATTGCCGACGCATTGTCCCGGAGGTACAATCTAATATCTGAATTATCCTCTAAACTTATTGGGTTTGAAATGCTTAGAGAGTGGTATAAGACTGCCACGAGTTTAGCGAGTACTATGTAAAATGTGCTAAGTTTGCATTTGAGAATTTTTTTAGACAGGACGGATACCTGTTCTTTCACAATAGACTGTGCATACCCAATGGATCCGTGAGAGAGCTACTTGTCCGAGAAGCTCATGGTGGAGGATTAGTCGGACACGTTGGAGTCGCCAAAACATTAGCCAGCCTTCAAGCTTACTTCTATTGGCCGCGCATGAGGAAGGATGTGGAGAGAGTCTGTCTCAGGTGTATCACGTGTAAGCAAGCCAAGAGTAAGGTTCAACCGCATGGGTTGTACACTCCACTCCCTATACCTTCTCACCCATGGACTGATATCTCTATGAATTTTGTGATCGGCTTACCTCGAACCAGGAATGGTAGAGACTCTATTTTTGTTGTGGTGGACAGGTTTAGCAAGATGGCTCACTTCATAGCCTTCCATAAGACCGATGATGCCGTGAGTGTCGCTAATCTATTTTTCAGGGAGGTGGTCAGGCTGCATGGGATGCCTAGGGTGATTGTATCCGACCGTGACACCAAATTCCTAAGTCACTTCTGGCGCACTTTGTGGGCGAAGCTAGGGACCAAGCTCTCATTTTCGACAACCTGCCATCCGCAAACCGACGGGCAAACCGAAGTGGTCAACAGATCGTTATCGACCCTTTTGAGGACATTGGTAAGGAGCAACCTCAAGTCATGGGAAGAATGTCTACCCCATGTTGAGTTTGCCTACAACCACGCTAAGCACTCTTCTACCCTCTATTCTCCCTTTGAATTAGTCTATGGTTTCAATCCGATGTCTCCACTCTACCTAATTGCTTTACCTTTGAGTGAAATGTCTAGTCTTGATGGCAAGAGGAAGGCTGAACAGGTTAGGAAATTGCACGCAAGGGCCAGGGAAAAGATAGAGAAGAAGTCCGGGCAATACGCAAAGCATGCCAACAAGGGGCGCAAGGAGATGGTGTTTGAAGAAGGCGATTTGGTGTGGATCCACTTGAGGAAGGAACGCTTCCCGGCTGAGAGGAAGTCCAAACTAATGCCGCGAGTAGACGGGCCCTTCAAAGTCCAAACTAATGTCGCGAGTAGACGGGCCGTTTCTATTTTATTAGCAAAAGACTTGTCGTTTTGGTTGTTTCCTTTTTTGGATGTGCTCTTAAACCTAGGGAAGAGAACGAGTTGTGTTGTCTCTTCCCCTATATATTTGTTACGCCGCTTTGGCTTAAGAGTTAGTCAACCTTTACCCTAAAATCTCTTAGTAGACTCCTCCCCGTTCCTTTGCGAACTTGAGCCGCTTACAAGCCTAGTTGCTTCCAAGCGTCTCTTCTATCCATCAAGGAGGTTGCTCCATAGCTTCCTTGAGACGTTCCTTTTCAATCCATCGCTTCCACATCTCCACCTCCACCTCCTATCCCGGAGTTATCCGCCGTTTTCCCTTCGAATCCACCACGATTTCACTTCATCGTAGTACTCGCCTTGTCACGGAGTTTCGGTCCGAACTAAGGACTTATCAATAAGTTCCTCAATAAGCTTTGTACAAGTTTCACGAACTTATGAAACATCTAACAACGCGTTTCTAGGACTCTAAACAAAGTTTCATGCAACATGAATGCTTATAAGTTCCTCAATGAGCTTTGTACAAGTTTGACGAACGTATGAAACATCTAACAACGTGTTTCTAGGACTCTAAACCAAGTTTAATGCAACATTAGAGCTTTTAAGTTCCTCAATGAGCTTCATACAAGTTTGACGAACTTATGAAACATCTAACAACGTGTTTCTAGGACTCTAAACCAAGTTTCATGCAACATGAGTGATTATAACTGTCTCAATAAGCTTTGTACAAGTTGACGAACTTATGAAACATCTAACAACGCGTTTCTAGGAATCTAAACCAAGTTTTATGCAACATGAGAGCTTATAAGTTCCTCAATGAGCTTTGTATCAAGTTTGACGAACGTATGAAACATTTAACAACGCGTTTCTAGGACTCTAAACCAAGTCTCATGCAGCATGAATGATTATAACTGTCTTAATGAGCTTTGTACAAGTTTGACAAACTTATGAAACATCTAACAACGGGTTTCTAGGACTCTAAACCAAGTTTCATGCAACATGAGTTCTTATAAGTATCTCAATGAGCTTTGTACAAGTTTGACGAACGTATGAAAAATCTAACAACGCGTTTCTAGGACTCTAAACCATGTTTCATGCAACATGACTGCTTATAAGTTCCTCAATAAGCTTTGTACAAGTTTCACGAACTTATGAAACATCTAACAACGCGTTTCTAGGACTCTAAAACAAGTTTCATGCAACATGAGAGCTTATAAGTTCCTCAATGAGCTTTGTACAAGTTTGACGAACGTATGTAACATCTAACAACGCGTTTCTTGGACTCTAAACCAAGTTTCATGCAACATGAGTGCTTATAAGTTCCTCAATGAGCTTTGTACAAGTTTTACGAACTTATGAAACATCTAACAACACGTTTCTAGGACTCTAAACCAAGTTTCATGCAACATGAGAGCTTATAAGTTCCTCAATGAGCTTTGTACAAGTTAGAAGAACGTATGAAACATCTAACAACGCGTTTCTAGGACTATAAACTAAGTTTCATTCAACATGAATGCTTATAAGTGTCTCAATGAGTTTTGTACAAGTTTTACGAACTTATAAAATATCTAACAACGCGTTTCTAGGACTCTAAACCAAGTTTCATGCAACATGAGTGCTTATAAGTATCTCAATGAGCTTTGTATAACTTTGACGAACTCAAGAAACATCTAACAACTAGTTTGTAGGACTCTAAACCAAGTTTCATGCAACATGAGAGCTTACAAGTTCCTCAATGAGCTTTGTACAAGTTTGACGAACGTATGTAACATCTAACAACGCGTTACTAGGACTCTAAACCAAGTTTCATGCAACATAAGTGCTTATAAGTTCCTAAATGAGCTTTGTACAAGTTTCACGAACTTATGAAACATCTAACAACGCGTTTCTAGGACTCTAAACCAAGTTTCATGCAACATGAGAGTTTATAATTTTCTCAATGAGCTTTGTACAAGTTTGAAGAACGTATGAAACGTCTAATAACGCGTTTCTAGGTCTCTAAACCAATTTTCATGCAACATGAATGCTTATAAGTGTTTGAATGAGCTTTGTACAAGTTTGTCGAACTTATGAAACATCTAACAACGCGTTTCTAGGAATCTAAACCAGGTTTCATGCAACATGAGTGCTTATAAATATCTCAATGAGCTTTGTATAAGTTTGACGAACTTATGAAACATCTAACAACTTGTTTCTAGGACTATAAACACAGTTTCATGCAACATGAGAGCTTATAAGTTACTCAATGAGCTTTGTACAAGTTTGACGTACGTATGAAACATCTAACAACACGTTTCTAGGACTCTAAACCAAGTTTCATGCAACATGAGTGCTTATAAGTATCTAAATGAGCTTTATACAAGTTTCACGAACTTATGAAACATCTAACAACGCGTTTCTAGGACTCTAAAACAAGTTTCATGCAACATGAGTGCTTATAAGTTCCTCAATGAACTTTGTACAAGTTTCACGAACTTATGAAACATCTAGCAACGCGTTTCTAGGACTCTAAACCAAGTTTCATGCAACATGAGTGCTTATAAGTTCCTCAATGAGCTTTGTAAAATTTTGACGAACGTATGAAACATCTAACAACGTGATTCTAGGACTCCAAACCAAGTTTAATGCAACATGAGAGCTTTTAAGTTCCTCAATGAGCTTCATACAACTTTGACGAACTTATGAAACATCTAACAACGTGTTTCTAGGACTCTAAACCAAGTTTCATGCAACATGAGTTATTATAAATGCCTCAATGAGCTTTGTACAAGTTGACGAACTTATGAAACATCTAACAACGCGTTTCTAGGACTCTAAACCAAGTTTCATGTAACATGAGAGCTTATAAGTTCCTCAATGAGCTTTGTATCAAGTTTGACGAACGTATGAAACATCTAACAACGCGTTTCTAAGACTCTAAACCAAGTTTCATGCAACATGAGTGCTTATAAGTTCCTCAATGAGGTTTGTACAAATTTGACGAACGTATGAAACATCTAACAACGCGTTTCTAGGACTCTAAACCAAGTTTCATGCCACATTGAGTGTTTGTAAGTTCCTCAATGAGCTTTGTACAAGTTTCACGAACTTATGAAACATCTAACAACGCGTTTCTAGGACTCTAAACCAAGTCTCATGCAACATGAGTCTTTATAAGTTCCTCCATAAGCTTTGTACAAGTTTGAAGAACGTATGAAACATCTAACAACGCGTTTCTAGGACTCTAAACCAAGTTTCATGCAACATGAATGCTTATAAGTGTCTCAATGAGCTTTGTACAAGTTTGACAAACTTATGAAACATCTAAAAACGTGTTTCTAGGACTCTAAACCAAGTTTCATACAACATGAGTGCTTATAAGTATCGCAATGATCTTTGTATAAGTTTTACGAACTTATGAAACATCTAACAACGCGTTTCTAGGACTCTAAACCAAGTTTCATGCAACATGAGAGCTTATAAGTTCCTCACTGAGCTTTGTACAAGTTTGACGAACGTATGAAACATCTAACAACGCGTTTCTAGGACTCTAAACCATGTTTCATGCAACATCAGTGCTTATAAGTTCCTCAATGAGCTTTGTACAAGTTTGACGAACGTATGAAACATCTAACAACATGTTTCTAGGACTCTAAACCAAGTTTAGTGCAACATGAGAGCTTTTAAGTTCCTCAATGAGCTTTATACAAGTTTGACGAACTTATGAAACATCTAACAACGCGTTTCTAGGACTCTAAACCAAGTCTCATGCAACATGAGTCCTTATAAGTTCCTCAATGTGCTTTGTACAAGTTTCACGAACTTATGAAACATCTAAAAATCCGTTTCTAGGACTCTAAACAAAGTTTCATGCAACATGAGAGCTTATAAGTTCCTCAATGAGCTTTGTACAAGTTTTAAGAACGTATGAAACATCTAACAACGCGTTTCTAGGACTCTAAACCAAGTTTCATGCAATATGAGAGCTTATAAGTTCCTCAATGAGCTTTGTACAAGTTTGAAGAACGTATGAAACATCTAACAACGCGTTTCTAGGACTCTAAACCAATTTTCATGCAACATGAGTGCTTATGATATGAGCATGGAACCGGATGCCCGAGCAAAACCGGAGCCGGATGCCCGAGCAAAACCGGAGCCCGATGCCCGAGCAAAACCGGAGCCCGATGCCCGAGCAAAACCGGAGCCCGATGCCGAGAAACTAGAAGGGGCGATCACACGATCGAAAGCCAAGGAACTAGCTAAGGAAGCCCAAGACATGATCATGGAAGAAGAACGGGGAGGACAAGCTGGGAGCCTCTTCAACGTACACGCAATGGTCTAGAGACGAGACCAAGGTAATTAGGCTAAGCGACTCGGTGATTCAACTTAGTACTCTTTCCCACTGGGTTTTAACGAGGCTAAGGAGATCACCACGTCGGTTGCTTAGCCACATTACCTTGAGGAGTGTAAGAGACGAGGCACTATACACGCTACTCGTCGTTTTAATTCGCACATCATGTCGTTTCTATTTTATTAGCAAAAGACTTCTCGTTTTGGTTGTTTCCTTTTTTGGATGTGCGCTTAAACCTAGGGAAGAGAACGAGTTGTGTTGTCTCTTCCCCTATATATTTGTTACGCCGCTTTGGCTTAAGAGTTAGTCAACTTTTACCCTAAAATCTCTTAGTAGACTCCTCCCGGTTCCTTTGCGAACTTGAGCCGCTTACAAGCCTAGTTGCTTCCAAGCGTCTCTTCTATCCATCAAGGAGGTTGCTCCATAGCTTCCTTGAGACGTTCCTTTTCCATCCATCGCTTCCACATCTCCACCTCCACCTCCTATCCCGGAGTTATCCGCCGTTTTCCCTTCGAATCCACCACGGTTTCACTTCATCGTAGTACTCGCCTTGTCACGGAGTTTCGGTCCGAACTAAGGACGTATCACGTGGTATGAGAGCCAAACTTTGTACCAAAGGTTGAGTCGCTTCTTTTCCCTTTAAAATATTACAACTTCGAATATGTTTACTAGAACTTATCGTGTGTTGCATCTGTTTGTTGTTAGTATTGAAGTTGTGTTAGTTTCGTGTTCTTGTTGATTGATTAGTGTGCGGCGGCGAATAGGGTTTAGATCTTAAAAACCGAAGCGCGTATTTTGAAAACGTGTTGTTACAATTTCCTTCTGTCCAAAACGTGCGTTTCATTAAAAATCAAATCGATTTCCTTTTTGTCGAACCGTGTATCCGGATTTCCTTTTTTTTCTTTCTTTGTTTGTTTACGCGTTTTCTTGGCTTGTTCTTTGTATTGACAATACTTTCTCGGCCTCGTTATCCATATTGTGAACAACTTATCGCGAGTTGCTTGTCCGTGAAACAGTACCATGGCCCTATCCCCGGAGGCACTCGATGACTTGAAGAAGCTCATCGCCACGCAGGTAGCCGAGGCGATGTCCCTGCTACTTCCTCAACAAATCTCCCAACAACTCACCTTAGAACGTGAGAAGCAAGCCAAGGAAGCCACAAAGGTAACCTCGGACTGCGATGGTGGTTCAACGCCAACTCCATCCGAGGCCATGCGGATCTGCAAGGGCAAAGGCATCGCCCGTACGTCTAGAGGGTACCACGGCAACGGGCACATTCTGAACTGAGCGAGCCAGAGGAGAGAGTTCCCAGGCGTAGACCACACGCTGCTCAACGCCGTCCCACCCAGACCATAGCCGGGCAACGCGTCTACATCGGCTCTAGCGACGAGTATTATGGCGTCAACGCCTCGGACCGTAGTAGGCGTAGCCGAGAGACGTGAGAGGCGTGACAGAGACGACCCAAGAGACCCGGAGAGCCAGCAGCCGAAGCATATCAAGGCTAAGTTTCCACCCTTCCTCGGCAAGAATGATCCGGAGGCCTACCTTGACTGGGAAAGGAAGATGGAATCCAGTTTCTTGTGCCATGACACCTACGCCTCCAACAAGGTAAAGATAGCGGTCTCAGAATTCAGTGAGTATGCGCTTTTGTGGTGGGATCAGCTTTGTACCACACGGAACCGCCACAATGAGCGCCAATCACCACCGGCACCAACTCACTACCCACTTGAGAAAAAGGTTTGTGCCGAGCCACTATCACCGAGAGGTTCTTAATAACCTTAGGAAGCTAACCCAGGGATCAACATCTGTCCGAGACTACTTCCAAGAGATGGAAACTCTCCTCATCCGAGCCGGCCTTGAGGAAGATGATGAAGTCACCATGGCGAGGTTTATTGGTGGACTGAGCCGAGACGTTCAGGACAAGGTTGAGCTCCAAGCCTATGTGGACCTTGAGGAACTGGTGCACAAGGCAGAACTAGTGGAAACCCAGAACAAGAGGAGATACACCAGACCTAGCTTCCCCTCCACGCCAAACCGACCAAAGGACTTTCCACCCTCCCGGCCACCCTTCTCCAAAGACACCAAGCCATCCTCCACGGCTAAAGAGGAGGTCAAGTATGATCCTAAGGGCAGAACCAACACCTCCTCAAGCAATGTTAGGTGTTTTAGATGTCAAGGAATGGGACACTACTCGAGAGACTGCCCCAACAAGAAGGTATTCATGATTCTAGACAACGGAGAGGTAGTTGCCCAAGCCTCTTACTCTGATCAAGAAGACGAAGAGGAGGAGGAGGAAGAGGCCGCAACTATTGGAGAGATGTTGGTGGTCAGGAGGACGTTGAGTGTCCAGAACCAGCCAGAGGAGCTAGTTCGGAGAAACCACCTCTTCTATACCCGTTGCCTCGTCAAAGGAAAGGTATGCAGCTTGATCATCGATGGGCGTAGCTGTACCAATGCCGCCAATGAACTAATGGTCCAGAAACCGAGCCTAGAAACCATCACCCTTCCCCGGCCATACAAGCCGCAATGGCTCAACGATAGTGGTGCTCTCACCGTCACACAACAAGTCTGGTTCACTCGTCCATAGGAAAGTATGAAGATGAGGTCCTTTGTGATGTAATACCCATGGGATCCAGCCATGTGCTGCTTGGCCGACCGTGGCAATTAGACCGGAAGGTACTACATGATGGCTACACCAACAAGCACACGTTTGAATTCAATGGCCGCAAGATCACGCTTACCCCTCTTACTCCGAGTGAAGTGTACCAAGACCAGCTCTATCTCAAACTCAAGGAAGATAAGGAAAAGGCGCCTGGTCCACACGCCAACCTCTACATTAACCAAAGAGAAGTTTCTGAACTTTTGAATTCCAATTGCTCTATGTTGTTATTTGTGTACAAGGAAAGCCTTGTTAGTACTAACCCATCACAAGAGCTTCCTAGTGAAATGACTAAGCTATTGCAGGAATATAGTGACGTCTTTCCCCAGGAAACCCCACCATGCTTGCCTCCTATACGCGACATTGAGCACCAGATTGATTTTGTGCCGGGTTCCGCACTCCCCAATAGACCAGCCTACCGAACCAACCCGGTGGAGACCAAGGAACTTCAGAAACAGGTGGAGGAGCTAATGAGGAAGGGGCACATTAGAGAGAGCATGAGTCCATGCGCCGTACCGGTGTTACTTGTGCCCAAGAAGGACGGATCATGGCGCATGTGTGTTGATTGTCGAGCCATCAATAACATCACGGTGAAGTATCGCCACCCTATTCCTAGACTTGATGATATGCTTGATGAATTATGTGGTTCTAACCTTTTCTCTAAGATAGATCTTAAGAGTGGTTGTTATCAGATTAGGATGAAGGAGGGTGATGAGTGGAAGACAGCCTTCAAAACTAAGCAGGCTTGTATGAGTGGCTTGTAATGCCGTTCGGTCTAACTAACGCACCTAGTACTTTTATGAGACTAATGAACCATGTGTTGAGATCTTTTATAGGTGTGTTCGTGGTGGTATACTTTGACGATATCCTGGTCTTCAGCAAGAACTTAGCCAAGCACATTGACCACATACGAGCCGTCCTTGAAGTCCTAAGGAAGGAAAATTTGTTCGCCAACTTTGACAAATGCACTTTTTGTACTAATCAGGTTGTCTTCTTAGGTTTTGTTGTGAGTGCAGAAGGAGTGCAGGTTGATGACGAGAAGATCAAAGCCATCAGGGATTGGCCGAGACCTACCACCGTGGGAGAAGTCAGAAGTTTCCATGGTCTAGCCGGCTTCTATAGGCGTTTTGTCAAGGATTTCAGCACACTTGCAGCACCACTTACAGAAGTCATCAAGAAGGACGTCGGCTTCAAGTGGGGGAAGCACAGGACCAGGCTTTCCAAAGCCTTAAAGAGAAGCTTATCAATTCCCCTTTACTTATGCTTCCTGATTTTCTTAAAACATTTGAGATTGAGTGCGATGCTTCTGGTGTAGGTATTGGTGCGGTTCTTATGCAGGATAAGAAGCCAATAGCCTATTTCAGTGAAAAATTAGGGGGAGCCACGCTAAACTATCCTACCTATGACAAAGAACTATACGCGTTGGTGAGGGCATTCTAAACCTGACAACACTATCTTTGGCCGAAGGAGTTCGTCATCCATACCGACCATGAATCCCTCAAGCATCTTAAGGGTCAACAGAAACTGAACAAGAGGCATGGACGATGGATAGAATTCATCGAGACATTCCCCTATGTGATCAAATATAAGAAAGGTAAGGACAATGTCGTTACCGACGCATTGTCCCGAGGTACACTCTAATATCTGAATTATCCTCTAAACTTATTGGGTTTGAAATGCTTAGAGAGTGGTATAAGACG
This sequence comes from Cochlearia excelsa, assembly GCA_963556525.1. Lineage (NCBI taxonomy): Eukaryota > Viridiplantae > Streptophyta > Magnoliopsida > Brassicales > Brassicaceae > Cochlearia > Cochlearia excelsa. The sequence goes on along the minus strand of OY748328.1, from coordinate 14,061,211 downwards.
GACCACGAGTTTAACGAGTACTATGTAAAATGTGCTAAGTTTGCATTTGAGAATTTTTTTAGACAGAAGGATACCTGTTCTTTCACAATAGACTGTGCATACCCAATGGATCCGTGAGAGAGCTACTTGTCCGAGAAGCTCATGGTGGAGGATTAGCCGAACACTTTGGAGTCGCCAAAACATTAGCCAGCCTTCAGGGCTTACTTCTATTGTACGCGCATGAGGAAGGATGTGGAGAGAGTCTGTCTGAGGTGTATCACGTGTAAGCAAGCCAAAAGTAAGGTTCAACTGCATGGGTTGTACACTCCACTCCCTATACCTTCTCACCCATGGACTGATATCTCTATGGATTTTGTGATCGGCTTACCTCGAACCAAGAATGGTAGAGACTCTATTTTTGTTGTGGTGGACAGGTTTAGCAAGATGGCTCACTTCATAGCCTGCCATAAGACCGATGATGTCGTGAGTGTCGCTAATCTATTTTTCAGGGAGGTGGTCAGGCTGCATGGGATGCCTAGGGTGATTGTATCCGACCGTGACACCAAATTCCTAAGTCACTTCGGCGCACTTTGTGGGCGAAGCTAGGGACCAAGCTCTCATTTTTGACAACCCTGCCATCCGCAAACCGACGGGCAAACCGAAGTGGTCAACAGATCGTTATTGACCCTTTTGAGGACATTGTTAAGGAGCAATCTCAAGTCATGGGAAGAATGTCTACCCCATGTTGAGTTTGCCTACAACCACGCTAAGCACTCTTCTACCCTCTATTCCCCCTTTGAATTAGTCTATTGTTTCAATCCGATGTCTCCACTCGACCTAATTGCTTTACCTTTGAGTGAAATGTCTAGTCTTGATGGCAAGAGGAAGGCTGAACAGGTTAGGAAATTGCACGCAAGGGCCAGGGAAAACATAGAGAAGAAGACCGGGCAATACGCCAAGCATTCCAAAAAGGGGCGCAAGGAGATGGTGTTTGGAGAATGCGATTTGGTGTGGATCCACTTGAGGAAGGAACGCTTCCCGGTGAGAGGAAGTCCAAACTAATGTCGCGAGTAGACGGCCCTTCAAAGTAACCCGCCGGATCAACGACAATGCCTACAAAATCGACCTCCAAGGTAAGTATGCCATTTCGGACTCGTTCAATGTTATTGACTTGTCTCCTTATTTTGCAGATTCCGATTTGAGGACAAATCCTTTTCAAGAGGGAGGGGATGATATGAGCATGGAACCGGATGCCCGAGAAAAACCGGAGCCGGATGCCCGAGAAAACCGGAGCCCGATGCCCGAGCAAACCCGGAGCCCGATGCCCGAGCAAAACTGGAGCCCGATGCCCGAGCAAAACCGCCTTCTATAGGCGTTTTGTCAAGGATTTCAGCACACTTGCAGCACCACTTACGAAGTCATCAAGAAGGACGTCGGCTTCAAGTGGGGGAAGCACAGATCAGGCTTTCCAAAGCCTTAAAGAGAAGCTTATCAATTCCCCTTTACTTATGCTTCCCGATTTTCTTAAAACATTTGAGATTGAGTGCGATGCTTCGGTGTAAGTATTGGTGCGGTTCTTATGCGCGGATAAAAAGCCAATAGCCTATTTCGTTGATAAATTAGGGGGAGCCACGCTAAACTATCCTACCTATGCCAAAGAACTATACACGTTGGTGAGGGCATTGCAAACCTGGCAACACTATCTTTGGCCGAAGGAGTTCGTCATCCATACCGACCATGAATCCCTCAAGCATCTTAAGGGTCAACGAACCGAACAAGAGGCATGGACGATGGATAGAATTCATCGAGACATTCCCCTATGTGATCAAATATAAGAAAGGTAAGGACAATGTCGTTGCCGACGCATTGTCCCGGAGGTACACTCTAATATCCGAATTATCCTCTAAACTTATTGGGTTTGAAATGCTTAGAGAGTGGTATAAGATTGACCACGAGTTTAGCGAGTACTATGTAAAATGTGCTAAGTTTGCATTTGAGAATTTTTTTAGACATGACGGATACTTGTTCTTTCACAATAGACCGTGCATACCCAATGGATCCGTGAGAGAGCTACTTGTCGAGAAGCTCATGGGGGAGGATTAGCCGAACACTTTGGAGTCGCCAAAACATTAGCCAGCCTTCAGGCTTACTTCTATTGGACGCGCATGAGGAAGGATGTGGAGAGAGTCTGACTGAGGTGTATCACGTGTAAGCAAGCCAAGAGTAAGGTTCAACCGCATGGGTTGTACACTCCACTCCCTATACCTTCTCACCCATGGACTGATATCTCTATGGATTTTGTGATCGTATTACCTCGAACCAGGAATGGTAGAGACTCTATTTTTGTTGTGGTGTACATGTTTAGCAAGATGGCTCACTTCATAGCCTGCCATAAGACCGATGATGCCGTGAGTGTCGCTAATCTATTTTTCAGGGAGGTGGTCAGGCTGCATGGGATGCCTAGGGTGATTGTATCCGACCGTGACACCAAATTCCTAAGTGACTTCTGGCGCACTTTGTGGGCGAAGCTAGGGACCAAGCTCTCATTTTCGACAACCTGCCATCCGCAAACCGACGGGCAAATCGAAGTGGTCAACAAATCGTTATCGACCCTTTTGAGGACATTGGTAAGGAGCAACCTCAAGTCATGGGAAGAATGTCTACCCCATGTTGAGTTTGCCTACAACCACGCTAAGCACTCTTCTACCCTCTATTCCCCCTTTGAATTAGTCTATGGTTTCAATCCGATGTCTCCACTCGACCTAATTGCTTTACCTTTGAGTGAAATGTCTAGTCTTGATGGCACGAGGGAGGCTGAACAGGTTAGGAAATTGCACGCAAGGGCCAGGGAAAACATAGAGAAGAAGACCGGGCAATACGCCAAGCATGCCAACAAGGGGCGCAAGGAGATGGTGTTTGAAGAAGGCGATTTGGTGTGGATCCACTTGAGGAAGGAACGCTTCCCGGCTGAGAGGAAGTCAAAACTAATGTCGCGAGTAGACGGTCCCTTCAAAGTAACCCGCCGGATCAACGACAATGCCTACAAGATCGACCTCCAAGGTAAGTATGCCATTTCGGACTCGTTCAATGTTATTGACTTGTCTCCTTATTTTGCATATTCCGATTTGAGGACAAATCCTTTTCAAGAGGGAGGGGTTGATATGAGCATGGAACCGGATGCCCGAGCAAAACCGGAGCCGGATGCCCGAGCAAAACCGGAGCCCGATGCCCGAGCAAAACCGAGCCCGATGCCCGAGCAAAACCGGAGCCCGATGCCGAGAAACTAGAAGGGGCGATCACACGATCGAAAGCCAAGGAACTAGCTAAGGAAGCCCAAGCCATGATCATGGAAGAAGAACGGGGAGGACAAGCTGGGAGCCTCTTCAACGTACATGCAATGGTCTAGAGACGAGACCAAGGTAATTAGGCTAAGCGACTCGATGATTCAACTTAGTACTCTTTCCCACTGGGTTTTAACGAGGCTAAGGAGATCACCACGCGGTTGCTTAGCCACATTACATTGAGGAGTGTAAGAGATGAGGCACTATACACGCTACTCGTCGTTTTAATTCGCACATCATGCCGTTTCTATTTTATTAGCAAAAGATTTGTCGTTTTGGTTGTTTCCTTTTTGGATGTGCGCTTAAACCTAGGGAAGAGAACGAGTTGTGTTGTATCTTCCTCTATATATTTGTTACGCCGCTTTGGCTTAAGAGTTAGTCAACTTTTACCCTAAAATCTCTTAGTAGACTCCTCCCGGTTCCTTTGCGAACTTGAGCCGCTTACAAGCCTAGTTGCTTCCAAGCGTCTCTTCTATCCATCAAGGATGTTGCTCCATAGCTTCCTTGAGACGTTCCTTTTCCATCCATCGCTTCCACATCTCCACCTCCACCTCCACCTCCTATCCCGGAGTTATCCAGGATCGTTATCGACCCTTTTGAGGACATTGGTAAGGAGCAACCTCAAGTCATGGGAAAAATGTCTACCCCATGTTGAGTTTGCCTACAACCACGCTAAGCACTCTTCTACCCTCTATTCCCCCTTTGAATTAGTCTATGGTTTCAATCCGATGTCTCCACTCGACCTAATTGCTTTACCTTTGAGTGAAATGTCTAGTCTTGATGGCAAGAGGAAGGCTGAACAGGTTAGGAAATTGCACGCAAGGGCCGGGGAAAACATAGAGAAGAAGACCGGCAATACGCCAAGCATGCCAACAAGGGGCGCAAGGAGATGGTGTTTGAAGAAGGCGATTTGGTGTGGATCCACTTGAGGAAGGAACGCTTCCCGGCTGAGAAGAAGTCCAAACTAATGCCGCGAGTAGACGGGCCCTTCAAAGTAACCCGCCGGATCAACGACAATGCCTACAAGATCGACCTTCAAGGTAAGTATGACATTTCGGACTCGTTCAATGTTATTGACTTGTCTCCATATTTTGCAGATTCCGATTTGAGGACAAATCCTTTTCAAGAGGGAGGGGATGATATGAGCATGGAACCGGATGCCCGAGCAAAACCGGAGCCGGATGCCCGAGCAAAACCGGAACCCGATGCCCGAGCAAACCCGAGCCCGATGCCCGAGCAAAACCGGAGCCCGTGGCCGAGCAAAACCGGCTTCTATAGGCGTTTTGTCAAGGATTTCAAAGCACACTTGCATCACCACTTACGAAGTCATCAAGAAGGACGTCGGCTTCAAGTGGGGGGAAGCACGGACCAGGCTTTCCAAAGCCTTAAAGAGAAGCTTATCAATTCCCCTTTACTTATGCTTCCTGATTTTCTTAAAACATTTGAGATTGAGTGCGATGCTTCCGGGGTAGGTATTGGTGCGGTTCTTATGCAGGATAAGAAGCCAATAGCCTATTTCAGTGAGAAATTAGGGGGAGCCACGCTAAACTATCCTACCTATGACAAAGAACTATACGCGTTGGTGAGGGCATTCTAAACTGATCTTTGGCCGAAGGAGTTTGTCATCCATACCGACCATGAATCCCTCAAGCATCTTAAGGGTCAACGAACTGAACAAGAGGCATGAGCGATGGATAGAATTCATCGAGACATTCCCCTATGTGATCAAATATAAGAAAGGTAAGGACAATGTCGTTGCCGACGCATTGTCTCGGAGGTAGACTCTAATATCTGAATTATCCTCTAAACTTATTGGGTTTGAAATGCTTAGAGAGTGGTATAAGACCGACCACGAGTTTAGCGAGTACTATGTAAAATGTGCTAAGTTTGCATTTGAGAATTTTTTTAGACGGGACGGATACTGTTCTTTCACAATAGCTTGTGCATACCCAATGGATCCGTGAGAGAGCTACTTGTCCGAGAAGCTCATGGTGGAGGATTAGCCAGACACTTTGGAGTCGCCAAAACATTAGCCAACCTTCAGGCTTACTTCTATTGGCCGCGCATGAGGAAGGATGTGGAGAGAGTCTGTCTCGGGTGTATCACGTGTAAGCAAGCCAAAAGTAAGGTTCAACCGCATGGGTTGTACACTCCATTCCCTATACCTTCTCACCCATGGACTGATATCTCTATGGATTTTGTGATCAGCTTACCTCGAACCAGGAATGGTAGAGACAAATTTTTGTTGTGGTGGACAGGTTTAGCAAGATGGCTCACTTAATAGCCTGCCATAAGACCGATGATGCCGTGAGTGTCGCTAATCTATTTTTCAGGGAGGTGGTCGGGCTGCATGGGATGCCTAGGGTGATTGTATCCGACCGTGACAACAAATTCCTAAGACACTTCTGGCGCACTTTGTGGGAGAAGCTAGGGACCAAGCTCTCATTTTCGACAACCTGCCATCCGCAAACCGACGGGCAAACCGAAGTGGTCAACAGATCGTTATCGACCCTTTTGAGGACATTGGTAAGGAGCAACCTCAAGTCATAGGAAGAATGTCTACCCCATGTTGAGTTTGTCTACAACCACGCTAAGCCCTCTTCTAACCTCTATTCCCCCTTTGAATTAGTCTATGGTTTCAATCCGATGTATCCACTCGACCTAATTGCTTTACCTTTGACTGAAATGTCTAGTCTTGATGGCAAGAGGAAGGCTGAACAGGTTAGGAAATTGCGCGCAAGGGCCAGGGAAAACATAGAGAAGAAGACCGGGCAATACGCCAAGCATGCCAACAAGGGGCGCAAGGAGATGGTGTTTGAAGAAGGCGATTTGGTGTGGATCCACTTGAGGAAGGAACGCTTCCCGGCTGAGAGGAAGTCCAAACTAATGCCGCGAGTAGACGGGCCCTTCAAAGTCACCCGCCGGATCAACGACAATGCCTAAAAGATCGACCTCCAAGGTAAGTATGCCATTTCGGACTCGTTCAATGTTATTGACTTGTCTCCTTATTTTGCGATTCCGATTTGAAGACAAATCCTTTTTAAGAGGGAGGGGATGATATGAGCATGGAACCGGATGCCCGAGCAAAACCGGAGCCGGATGCCCGAGCAAAACCGGAGCCCGATGCCCGAGCAAACCCGGAGCCCGATGCCCGAGCAAAACCGGAGCCCGATGCTCGAGCAAAACCGGCTTCTATAGGCGTTTTGTCAAGGATTTCAGCACACTTGCAGCACCACTTACAGAAGTCATCAAGAAGGACGTCGGCTTCAAGTGGGGGGAAGCACGAGACCAGGCTTTCCAAAGCCTTAAAGAGAAGCTTATCAATTCCCCTTTACTTATGCTTCCTGATTTTCTTAAAACATTTGAGATTGAGTGCGACGCTTCTGGTGTAGGTATTGGTGCGATTTTTATGCAGGATAAGAAGCCAATAGCCTATTTCAGTGACAAATTAGGGGGAGCCACGCTAAACTATCCTACCTATGACAAAGAACTATACGCGTTGGTGAGGGCATTCTAAACCTGACAACACTATCTTTGGCCGAAGGAGTTCGTTATCCATACCGACCATGAATCCCTCAAGCATCTTAAGGGTCAACAGAAACTGAACAAGAGGCATGGACGATGGATAGAATTCATCGAGACATTCCCCTATGTGATCAAATATAAGAAAGGTAAGGACAATGTCGTTGCCGACGCATTGTCCCGGAGGTACACTCTTATAACTTAATTATCCTCTAAACTTATTGGGTTTGAAATGCTTAGAGAGTGGTATAAGACTGACCACGAGTTTAGCGAGTACTATGTAAAATGTGCTAAGTTTGCATTTGAGAATTTTTTAGACAGGACGGATACCTGTTCTTTCACAATAGACTGTGCATACCCAATGGATCCGTGAGAGAGCTACTTGTCCGAGAAGCTCATGGTGGAGGATTAGCCGGACACTTTGGAGTCGCCAAAACATTAGCCAGCCTTCAGGCTTACTTCTATTGGCCGCGCATGAGGAAGGATGTGGAGAGAGTCTGTCTCAGGTGTATCACGTGTAAGCAAGCCAAAAGTAAGGTTCAACCGCATGGGTTGTACACTCCACTCCCTATACCTTCTCACCCATGGACTGATATCTATATGGATTTTGTGATCAGCTTACCTCGAACCAGGAATGGTAGAGACTCTATTTTTGTTGTGGTGGACAGGTTTAGCAAGATGGCTCACTTCATAGCCTGCCATAAGACCGATGATATCGTGAGTGTCGCTAATCTATTTTTAAGGGAGGTGGTCAGGCTGCATGGGATGCCTAGGTTGATTGTATCCGACCGTGACACCAAATTCCTAAGACATTTCTGACGCACTTTGTGGGCGAAGCTAGGGACCAAGCTCTCATTTTCGACAACCTGCCATCCACAAACCGACGGGCAAACCGTAGTGGTCAACAGATCGTTATCGACCCTTTTGAGGACATTGGTAAGGAGCAACCTCAAGTCATGGGAAGAATGTCTACCCCATGTTGAGTTTGCCTACAACCACGCTAAGCACTCTTCTACCCTCTATTCCCCCCCTTTGAATTAGTCTATGGTTTCAATCCGATGTCTCCACTCGACCTAATTGCTTTACCTTTGACTGAAATGTCAAGTCTTGATGGCAAGAGGAAGGCTGAACAGGTTAGGAAATTGCACGCAAGGGCCAGGGAAAACATAGAGAAGAAGACCGGGCAATACGCCAAGCATGCCAACAAGGGGCGCAAGGAGATGGTGTTTGAAGAAGGCGATTTGGTGTGGATCCACTTGAGGAAGGAACGCTTCCGGCCGAGAAGAAGTCCAAACTAATGCCGCGAGTAGACGGGCCTTTCAAAGTAACCCGCCGGATCAACGACAATGCCTACAAGATCGACCTCCAAGGTAAGTATGCCATTTCGGACTCGTTCAATGTTATTGACTTGTCTCCTTATTTTGCAGATTCCGATTTGAGGACAAATCCTTTTCAAGAGGGAGGGGATGATCTGAGCATGGAACCGGATGCCCGAGCAAAACCGGAGCCGGATGCCCGAGCAAAACCGGAACCCGATGCCCGAGCAAACCCGGAGCCCGATGCCCGAGCAAAACCGGATCCCGATGCCCGAGCAAAACCGGCTTCTATAGGCGTTTTGTCAAGGATTTCAGCACACTTGCGGCACCACTTACGAAGTCATCAAGAAGGACGTCGACTTCAAGTGGGGGGAAGCACAGGACCAGGCTTTCCAAAGCCTTAAAGAGAAGCTTATCAATTCCCCTTTACTTATGCTTCCCGATTTTCTTAAAACATTTGAGATTGAGTGCGATGCTTCGGTGTAGGTATTGGTGCGGTTCTTATGCGGGATAAGAAGCCAATAGCCTATTTCGGTGAGAAATTAGGGGAGCCACGCTAAACTATCCTACCTATGACAAAGAACTATACGCGTTGGTGAGGGCATTCTAAACCTGACAACACTATCTTTGGCCGAAGGAGTTCGTCATCCATACCGACCATGAATCCCTCAAGCATCTTAAGGGTCAACAGAAACTGAACAAGAGGCATGGACGATGGATAGAATTCATCGAGACATTCCCCTATGTGATCAAATATAAGAAAGGTAAGGACAATGTCGTTACCGACGCATTGTCCCGGAGGTAGACTCTAATATCTGAATTATCCTCTAAACTTATTGGGTTTGAAATGCTTAGAGAGTGGTATAAGACTGACCACGAGTTTAGCGAGTACTATGTAAAATGTGCTAAGTTTGCATTTGAGAATTTTTTTAGACAGGACGGATACCTGTTCTTTCACAATAGACTGTGCATACCTAATGGATCCGTGAGAGAGCTACTTTTCCGAGAAGCTCATGGTGGAGGATTAGCCGAACACTTTGGAGTCGCCAAAATATTAGCCAGCCTTCAGGCTTACTTCTATTTGACGCGCATGAGGAAGGATGTGGAGAGAGTCTGTCTGAGGTGTATCACGTGTAAGCAAGCCAAGAGTAAGGTTCAACCGCATGGGTTGTACACTCCACTCCCTATACCTTCTCACCCATGGACTGATATCTCTATGGATTTTGTGATCGTCTTACCTCGAACCAGGAATGGTAGAGACTCTATTTTTGTTGTGGTGTACAGGTTTAGCAAGATGGCTCACTTCATAGCCTTCCATAAGACCGATGATGTCGTGAGTGTCGCTAATCTATTTTTCAGAGAGGTGGTCAGGCTGCATGGGATGCCTAGGGTGATTGTATCCGACCGTGACACCAAATTCCTAAGTCACTTCTGGCGCACTTTGTGGGCGAAGCTATGGACCAAGCTCTCATTTTCGACAACCTGCCATCCGCAAACCGACGGGCAAATCGAAGTGGTCAACAAATCGTTATCGACCCTTTTGAGGACATTGGTAAGGAGCAACCTCAAGTCATGGGAAAAATGTCTACCCCATGTTGAGTTTGCCTACAACCACGCTAAGCACTCTTCAACCCTCTATTCCCCCTTTGAATTAGTCTATGGTTTCAATCCGATGTCTCCACTCGACCTAATTGCTTTACCTTTGAGTGAAATGTCTAGTCTTGATGGCAAGAGGAAGGCTGAACAGGTTAGGAAATTGCAAGCAAGGGCCAGGGAAAACATAGAGAAGAAGACCAGGCAATACGCCAAGCATGCCAACAAGGGGCGCAAGGAGATGGTGTTTGAAGAAGGCGATTTGGTGTGGATCCACTTGAGGAAGGAACGCTTCCCGGCTGAGAGGAAGTCAAAACTAATGCCGCGAGTAGACGGGCCCTTCAAAGTAACCCGCCGGATCAACGACAATGCCTACAAGATCGACCTCCAAGGTAAGTATGCCATTTCGGACTCGTTCAATGTTATTGACTTGTCTCCTTATTTTGCATATTCCGATTTGAGGACAAATCATTTTCAAGAGGGAGGGGTTGATATGAGCATGGAACCGGATGCCCGAGCAAAACCGGAGCCGGATGCCCGAGCAAAACCGGAGCCCGATGCCCGAGCAAAACCGGAGCCCGATGCCCGAACAAAACCGGAGCCCGATGCCCGAGCAAAACCGGAGCCTGATGCCGAGAAACTAGAAGGGGCGATCACATGATCGAAAGCCAAGGAACTAGCTAAGGAAGCCCAAGCCATGATCATGGAAGAAGAACGGGTAGGACAAGCTGGGAGCCTCTTCAACGTACACGCAATGGTCTAGAGACGAGACCAAGGTAATTAGGCTAAGCGACTCGATGATTCAACTTAGTACTCTTTCCCACTGGGTTTTAACGAGGCTAAGGAGATCACCACGCGGTTGCTTAGCCACATTACATTGAGGAGTGTAAGAGATGAGGGACTATACACGCTACTCGTCGTTTTAATTCGCACATCATGCCGTTTCTATTTGATTAGCAAAAGATTTGTCGTTTTGGTTGTTTCCTTTTTTGGATGTGCGCTTAAACCTAGGGAAGAGAACGAGTTGTGTTGTCTCTTCCCCTATATATTTTTTACGCCGCTTTGGCTTAAGAGTTAGTCAACTTTTACCCTAAAATCTCTTAGTAGACTCCTCCCGGTTCCTTTGCGAACTTGAGCCGCTTACAAGCCTAGTTGCTTCCAAGCGTCTCTTCTATCCATCAAGGAGGTTGCTCCATAGCTTCCTTGAGACGTTCCTTTTCCATCCATCGCTTCCACATCTCCACCTCAACCTCCTATCCCGGAGTTATCCGGGATCGTTATCGACCCTTTTGAGGACATTGGTAAGGAGCAACCTCAAGTCATGGGAAGAATGTCTACCCCATGTTCAGTTTACCTACAACCACGCTAAGCACTCTTCTACCCTCTATTCCCCCTTTGAATTAGTCTATGGTTTCAATCTGATGTCTCCACTCGACCTAATTGCTTTACCTTTGAGTGAAATGTCTAGTCTTGATGGCAAGAGGAAGGCTGACCAGGTTAGGAAATTGCACGCAAGGGCCAGCGAAAACATAGAGAAGAAGACCGGGCAATACGCCAAGCATGCCAACAAGGGGGGCAAGGAGATGGTGTTTGAAGAAGACGATTTGGTGTGGATCCACTTGAGGAAGGAACGCTTCCCGGCTGAGAGGAAGTCCAAACTAATGCCGCGAGTAGACGGCCCTTCAAAGTAACCCGCCGGATCAACGACAATGCCTACAAGATCGACCTCCAAGGTAAGTATGCCATTTCGGACTCGTTCAATGTTATTGACTTGTCTCCTTATTTTGCGATTCCGATTTGAGGACAAATCCTTTTCAAGAGGGAGGGGATGATATGAGCATGGAACCGGATGCCCGAGCAAAACCGGAGCCGGATGCCCGAGCAAAACCGGAGCCCGATGCCCGAGCAAACCCGAGCCCGATGCCCGAGCAAAACTAGAGCCCGATGCCCGAGCAAAACCGGCTTCTATAGGCGTTTTGTCAAGGATTGCAAAGACACTTGCAAGCACCACTTACGAAGTCATCAAGAAGGACGTCGGCTTCAAGTGGGGGGAAGCACAGACCAGGCTTTCCAAAGCCTTACGAGAAGCTTATCAATTCCCCTTTACTTATGCTTCCTGATTTTCTTAAAACATTTGAGATTGAGTGCGATGCTTCTGGTGTAGGTATTGGTGTGGTTCTTATGCAGGATAAGAAGCCAATAGCCTATTTCAGTGAGAAATTAGGGGGAGCCACGTTAAACTATCCTACCTATGCCAAAGAACTATACGCGTTGGTGAGGGCATTGCAAACCTGGCAACACTATGTTTGGCCGAAGGAGTTCGTCATCCATACCGACCATGAATCCCTCAAGCATCTTAATGGTCAACAGAAACTGAACAAGAGGCATGGACGATGGATAGAATTCATCGAGACATTCCCCTATGTGATCAAATATAAGAAAGGTAAGGACAATGTCGTTGCCGACGCATTGTCCCGGAGGTACACTCTAATATCTGAATTATCCTCTAAACTTATTGGGTTTGAAATGCTTAGAGAGTGGTATAAGACTGACCACAAGTTTAGCGAGTACTATGTAAAATGTGCTAAGTTTGCATTTGAGAATTTTTTTAGACAGGACGGATACCGGTTCTTTCACAATAGACTGTGCATACCCAATGGATCCGTGAGAGAGCTACTTGTCCGAGAAGCTCATGGTGGAGTATTAGCCGGACACTTTGGAGTCGCCAAAACATTAGCCAGCCTTCAGGCTTACTTCTATTGGCCGCGCATGAGGAAGGATGTGGAGAGAGTTTGTCTCAGGTGTATCACGTGTAAGCAAGCCAAGAGTAAGGTTCAACCGCATGGGTTGTACACTCCACTCCCTATACCTTCTCACCCATGGACTGATATCTCTATGGATTTTGTTATCGTCTTACCTCGAACCAGGAATGGTAGAGACTCTATTTTTGTTGTGGTGTACAGGTTTAGCAAGATGGCTCACTTCATAGCCTGCCATAAGACCGATGATGCCGTGAGTGTCGCTAATCTATTTTTCAGGGAGGTGGTCAGGCTGCATGGGATGCCTAGGGTGATTGTATCCGACCGTGACACCAAATTCCTAAGTCACTTCTGGCGCACTTTGTGGGCGAAGCTAGGGACCAAGCTCTCATTTTCGACAACCTGCCATCCGCAAACCGACGGGCAAACCGAAGTGGTCAACAAATCGTTATCGACCCTTTTGAGGACATTGGTAAGGAGCAACCTCAAGTCATGGGAAGAATGTCTACCCCATGTTGAGTTTGCCTACAACCACGCTAAGCACTCTTCAACCCTCTATTCCCCCTTTGAATTAGTCTATGGTTTCAATCCGATGTCTCCACTCGACCTAATTGCTTTACCTTTGAGTGAAATGTCTAGTCTTGATGGCAAGAGGAAGGCTGAACAGGTTAGGAAATTGCACGCAAGGGCCAGGGAAAACATAGAGAAGAAGACCGGGCAATACGCCAAGCATGCCAACAAGGGGCGCAAGGAGATGGTGTTTGAAGAAGGCGATTTGGTGTGGATCCACTTGAGGAAGGAACGCTTCCCGGCTGAGAGGAAGTCAAAACTAATGCCGCGAGTAGACGGGCCCTTCAAAGTAACCCGCCGGATCAACGACAATGCCTACAAGATCGACCTCCAAGGTAAGTATGCCATTTCGGACTCGTTCAATGTTATTGACTTGTCTCCTTATTTTGCATATTCCGATTTGAGGACAAATCCTTTTCAAGAGGGAGGGGTTGATATGAGCATGGAACCGGATGCCCGAGCAAAACCGGAGTCGGATGCCCGAGCAAAACCGGAGCCGGATGCCCGAGCAAAACCGGAGCCCGATGCCCGAGCAAAACCGGAGCCCGATGCCCGAGCAAAACCGGAGCCCGAGCAAAACTGGAGCCCGATGCCCGAGCAAAACCGGAGCCTGATGCCGAGAAACTAGAAGGGGCGATCACACGATCGAAAGCCAACGAACTAGCTAAGGAAGCCCAAGCCATGATCATGGAAGAAGAACGGGTAGGACAAGCTGGGAGCCTCTTCAACGTACACGCAATGGTCTAGAGACGAGACCAAGGTAATTAGGCTAAGCGACTCGATGATTCAACTTAGTACTCTTTCCCACTGGGTTTTAACGAGGCTAAGGAGATCACCACGCGGTTGCTTAGCCACATTACATTGAGGAGTGTAAGAGATGAGGGACTATACACGCTACTCGTCGTTTTAATTCGCACATCATGTCGTTTCTATTTTATTAGCAAAAGATTTGTCGTTTTGGTTGTTTCCTTTTTTGGATGTGTGCTTAAACCTAGGGAAGAGAACGAGTTGTGTTGTCTCTTCCCCTATATATTTGTTACTCCGCTTTGGCTTAAGAGTTAGTCAACTTTTACCCTAAAATCTCTTAGTAGACTCCTCCCGGTTCCTTTGCGAACTTGAGCCGCTTACAAGCCTAGTTGCTTCCAAGCGTCTCTTCTATCCATCAAGGAGGTTGCTCCATAGCTTCCTTGAGACGTTCCTTTTCCATCCATCGCTTCCACATCTCCACCTCCACCTCCTATCCCGGAGTTATCCAGGATCGTTATCGACCCTTTTGAGGAAATTGGTAAGGAGCAACCTCAAGTCATGGGAAGAATGTCTACCCCATGTTGAGTTTGCCTACAACCACGCTAAGCACTCTTCTACCCTCTATTCCCCCTTTGAATTAGTCTATGGTTTCAATCCGATGTCTCCACTCGACCTAATTGCTTTACCTTTGAGTGAAATGTCTAGTCTTGATGGCAAGAGGAAGGCTGAACAGGTTAGGAAATTGCACGCAAGGGCCAGGGAAAACATAGAGAAGAAGACTGGGCAATACGCCAAGCATGCCAACAAGGGGCGCAAGGAGATGGTGTTTGAAGAAGGCGATTTGGTGTGGATCCAATTGAGGAAGGAACGCGTCCCGGCTGAGAGGAAGTCCAAACTAATGCCGCGAGTAGACGGGCCCTTCAAAGTAACCCGCCGGATCAACGACAATGCCTACAAGATCGACCTCCAAGGTAAGTATGCCATTTCGGACTCGTTCAATGTTATTGACTTGTCTCCTTATTTTGCAGATTCCGATTTGAGGACAAATCCTTTTCAAGAGGGAGGGGATGATATGAGCATGGAACCGGATGCCCGAGCAAAACCGGAGCCCGATGCCCGAGCAAAACCGGAGCCCGATGCCCGAGCAAAACCGGAGCCTGATGCCGAGAAACTAGAAGGGGCGATCACACGATCGAAAGCCAAGGAACTAGCTAAGGAAGCCCAAGCCATGATCATGGAAGAAGAACGGGGAGGACAAGCTGGGAGCCTCTTCAACGTGCATGCAATGGTCTAGAGACGAGACCAAGGTAATTAGGCTAAGCGACTCGATGATTCAATTTAGTACTCTTTCCCACTAGGTTTTAACGAGGCTAAGGAGATCACCACGCGGTTGCTTAGCCACATTACCTTGAGGAGTGTAAGAGATGAGGCACTATACACGCTACTCGTCGTTTTAATTCACACATCATGCCGTTTCTATTTTATTAGCAAAAGACTTGTCGTTTTGGTTGTTTCCTTTTTTGGATGTGCGCTTAAACCTAGGGAAGAGAACGAGTTGTGTTGTCTCTTCCCCTATATATTTGTTACGCCGCTTTGGCTTAAGAGTTAGTCAACTTTTACCCTAAAATCTCTTAGTAGACTCCTCCCGGTTCCTTTGCGAACTTGAGCCGCTTACAAGCCTAGTTGCTTCCAAGCGTCTCTTCTATCCATCAAGGAGGTTGCTCCATAGCTTCCTTGAGACGTTCCTTTTCCATCCATCGCTTCCACATCTCCACCTCCACCTCCTATCCCGGAGTTATCCAGGATCGTTATCGACCCTTTTGAGGACATTGGTAAGGAGCAACCTCAAGTCATGGGAAGAATGTCTACCCCATGTTGAGTTTGCCTACAACCACGCTAAGCACTCTTCTACCCTCTATTCCCCCTTTGAATTAGTCTATGGTTTCAATCCGATGTCTCCACTCGACCTAATTGCTTTACCTTTGAGTGAAATGTCTAGTCTTGATGGCAAGAGGAAGGCTGAACAGGTTAGGAAATTGCACGCAAGGGCCAGGGAAAACATAGAGAAGAAGACCGGGCAATACGCCAAGCATGCCAACAAGGGGCGCAAGGAGATGGTGTTTGAAGAAGGCGATTTGGTGTGGATCCAATTGAGGAAGGAACGCTTCCCGGCTGAGAGGAAGTCCAAACTAATGCCGCGAGTAGACGGGCCCTTCAAAGTAACCCGCCGGATCAACGACAATGCCTACAAGATCGACCTCCAAGGTAAGTATGCCATTTCGGACTCGTTCAATGTTATTGACTTGTCTCCTTATTTTGCAGATTCCGATTTGAGGACAAATCCTTTTCAAGAGGGAGGGGATGATATGAGCATGGAACCGGATGCCCGAGCAAAACCGGAGCCGGATGCCCGAGCAAAACCGGAGCCCGATGCCCGAGCAAAACCGGAGCCCGATGCCCGAGCAAAACCGGAGCCCGTTGCCCGAGCAAAACCGGAGCCTGATGCCAAGAAACTAGAAGGGGCGATCACACGATCGAAATCCAAGGAACTAGCTAAGGAAGCCCAAGCCATGATCATGGAAGAAGAACGGGGAGGACAAGCTGGGAGCCTCTTCAACGTACACGCAATGGTCTAGAGACGAGACCAAGGTAATTAGGCTAAGCGACTCGATGATTCAACTTAGTACTCTTTTCCACTAGGTTTTAACGAGGCTAAGGAGATCACCACGCGGTTGCTTAGCCACATTACCTTGAGGAGTGTAAGAGATGAGGCACTATACACGCTACTCGTCGTTTTAATTCACACATCATGCTGTTTCTATTTTATTAGCAAAAGACTTGTCGTTTTGGTTGTTTCCTTTTTTGGATGTGCGCTTAAACCTAGGGAAGAGAACGAGTTGTGTTGTCTCTTCCCCTATATATTTGTTACGCCGCTTTGGCTTAAGAGTTAGTCAACTTTTACCCTAAAATCTCTTAGTAGACTCCTCCCGGTTCCTTTGCGAACTTGAGCCGCTTACAAGCCTAGTTGCTTCCAAGCGTCTCTTCTATCCATCAAGGAGGTTGCTCCATAGCTTCCTTGAGACGTTCCTTTTCCATCCATCGCTTCCACATCTCCACCTCCACCTCCTATCCCGGAGTTATCCAGGATCGTTATCGACCCTTTTGAGGACATTGGTAAGGAGCAACCTCAAGTCATGGGAAGAATGTCTACCCCATGTTGAGTTTGCCTACAACCACGCTAAGCACTCTTCTACCCTCTATTCCCCCTTTGAATTAGTCTATGGTTTCAATCCGATGTCTCCACTCGACCTAATTGCTTTACCTTTGAGTGAAATGTCTAGTCTTGATGGCAAGAGGAAGGCTGAACAGGTTAGGAAATTGCACGCAAGGGCCAGGGAAAACATAGAGAAGAAGACCGGGCAATACGCCAAGCATGCCAACAAGGGGCGCAAGGAGATGGTGTTTGAAGAAGGCGATTTGGTGTGGATCCACTTGAGGAAGGAACGCTTCCCGGCTGAGAAGAAGTCCAAACTAATGCCGCGAGTAGACGGGCCCTTCAAAGTAACCCGCCGGATCAACGACAATGCCTACAAGATCGACCTCCAAGGTAAGTATGCCATTTCGGACTCGTTCAATGTTATTGACTTGTCTCCATATTTTGCAGATTCCGATTTGAGGACAAATCCTTTTCAAGAGGGAGGGGATGATATGAGCATGGAACCGGATGCCCGAGCAAAACCGGAGCCGGATGCCCGAGCAAAACCGGAGCCGGATGCCCGAGCAAAACCGGAACCCGATGCCCGAGCAAACCCGGAGCCCGATGCCCGAGCAAAACCGGAGCCCGGTGGCCGAGCAAAACCGGCTTCTATAGGCGTTTTGTCAAGGATTTCAGCACACTTGCAGCACCACTTACAGAAGTCATCAAGAAGGATGTCGGCTTCAAGTGGGGGGAAGCACATGACCAGGCTTTCCAAAGCCTTAAAGAGAAGCTTATCAATTCCCCTTTACTTATGCTTCCTGATTTTCTTAAAACATTTGAGATTGAGTGCGATGCTTCCGGGGTAGGTATTGGTGCGGTTCTTATGCAGGATAAGAAGCCAATAGCCTATTTCAGTGAGAAATTAGGGGGAGCCACGCTAAACTATCCTACCTATGACAAAGAACTATACGCGTTGGTGAGGGCATTCTAAACCTGACAACACTATCTTTGGCCGAAGGAGTTTGTCATCCATACCGACCATGAATCCCTCAAGCATCTTAAGGGTCAACGAAACCGAACAAGAGGCATGGACGATGGATAGAATTCATCGAGACATTCCCCTATGTGATCAAATATAAGAAAGGTAAGGACAATGTCGTTGCCGACGCATTGTCCCGGAGGTACACTCTAATATCTGAATTATCCTCTAAACTTATTGGGTTTGAAATGCTTAGAGAGTGGTATAAGACTGACCACGAGTTTAGCGAGTACTATGTAAAATGTGCTAAGTTTGCATTTGAGAATTTTTTTAGACAGACGAATACTGTTCTTTCACAATAGATCGTGCATACCCAATGGATCCGTGAGAGAGCTACTTGTCCGAGAAGCTCATGGTGGAGGATTAGCCAGACACTTTGGAGTCGCCAAAACATTAGCCAGCCTTCAGGCTTACTTCTATTGGCCGCGCATGAGGAAGGATGTGGAGAGAGTCTGTCTCAGGTGTATCACGTGTAAGCAAGCCGAAAGTAAGGTTCAACCGCATGGGTTGTACACTCCACTCCCTATACCTTCTCACCCATGGACTGATATCTCTATGGATTTTGTGATCAGCTTACCTCGAACCAGGAATGGTAGAGGCTCTATTTTTGTTGTGGTGGACAGGTTTAGCAAGATGGCTCACTTCATAGCCTGCCATAAGACCGATGATGCCGTGAGTGTCGCTAATCTATTTTTCAGGGAGGTGGTCAGGCTGCATGGGATGCCTAGGGTGATTGTATCCGACCGTGACAACAAATTCATAAGACACTTCTGGCGCACTTTGTGGGAGAAGCTAGGGACCAAGCTCTCATTTTCGACAACTTGCCATCCGCAAACCGACGGGCAAACCGAAGTGGTCAACAGATCGTTATCGACCCTTTTGAGGACATTGGTAAGGAGCAACCTCAAGTCATGGGAAGAATGTCTACCCCATGTTGAGTTTGCCTACAACCACGCTAAGCCCTCTTCTACCCTCTATTCCCCCTTTGAATTAGTCTATGGTTTCAATCCGATGTCTCCACTCGACCTAATTGCTTTACCTTTGACTGAAATGTCTAGTCTTGATGGCAAGAGGAAGGATGAACAGGTTAGGAAATTGCGCGCAAGGGCCAGGGAAAACATAGAGAAGAAGACCGGGCAATACGCCAAGCATGCCAACAAGGGGCGCAAGGAGATGGTGTTTGAAGAAGGCGATTTGGTGTGGATCCACTTGAGGAAGGAACGCTTCCCGGCTGAGAGGAAGTCCAAACTAATGCCGCGAGTAGACGGGCCCTTCAAAGTCACCCGCCGGATCAACGACAATGCCTACAAGATCGACCTCCAAGGTAAGTATGCCATTTCGGACTCGTTCAATGTTATTGACTTGTCTCCTTATTTTGCAGATTCCGATTTGAGGACAAATCCTTTTTAAGAGGGAGGGGATGATATGAGCATGGAACCGGATGCCCGAGCAAAACCGGAGCCGGATGCCCGAGCAAAACCGGAGCCCGATGCCCGAGCAAACCCGGAGCCCGATGCCCGAGCAAAACCGGAGCCCGATGCCCGAGCAAAACCGGCTTCTATAGGCGTTTTGTCAAGGATTTCAGCACACTTGCAGCACCACTTACAGAAGTCATCAAGAAGGACGTCGGCTTCAAGTGGGGGGAAGCACAGGACCAGGCTTTCCAAAGCCTTAAAGAGAACCTTATCAATTCCCCTTTACTTATGCTTCCTGATTTTCTTAAAACATTTGAGATTGAGTGCAATGCTTCTGGTGTAGGTATTGGTGCGGTTCTTATGCAGGATAAGAAGCCAATAGCCTATTTCAGTGAGAAATTAGGGGGAGCCACGCTAAACTATCCTACCTATGACAAAGAACTATACGCGTTGGTGAGGGCATTGCAAACCTGGCAACACTATCTTTGGCCGAAGGAGTTCGTCATCGATACCGACCATGAATCCCTCAAGCATCTTAAGGGTCAACAGAAACTGAACAAGAGGCATGGACGATGGATATAATTCATCTAGACATTCCCCTATGTAATCAAATATAAGAAAGGTAAGGACAATGTCGTTTCCGACGCATTGTCTCGGAGGTACACTCTAATATCTGAATTATCCTCTAAACTTATTGGGTTTGAAATGCTTAGAGATTGGTATAAGACTAACCACGAGTTTAGCGAGTACTATGTAAAATGTGCTAAGTTTGCATTTGAGAATTTTTTTAGAAAGGACGGATACCTGTTCTTTCACAATAGACTGTGCATACCCAATGGATCCGTGAGAGAGCTACTTGTCCGAGAAGCTCATGGTGGAGGATTAGCCGGACACTTTGGAGTCGCCAAAACATTAGCCAGCCTTCAGGCTTACTTCTATTGGCCGCGCATGAGGAAGGATGCGGAGAGAGTCTGTCTCAGGTGTATCAAGTGTAAGCAAGCCAAGAGTAAGGTTCAACCGCATGGGTTGTACACTCCACTCCCTATACCTTCTCACCCATGGACTGATATCTCTATGGATTTTGTGATCAACTTACCTCAAACCAGGAATGGTAGAGACTCTATTTTTGTTGTGGTGTACAGGTTTAGCAAGATGGCTCACTTCATAGCCTGCCATAAGACCGATGATGCCGTGAGTGTCGCTAATCTATTTTTCAAGGAGGTGGTCAGGCTGCATGGGATGCCTAGGGTGATTGTATCCGACCGTGACACCAAATTCCTAAGTCACTTCTGGCGCACTTTGTGGGCGAAGCTAGGGACCAAGCTCTCATTTTCGACAACCTGCCATCCACAAACCGACGGGCAAACCGAAGTGGTCAACAGATCGTTATCGACCCTTTTGAGGATATTGGTAAGGAGCAACCTCAATTCATGGGAAGAATGTCTACCCAATGTTGAGTTTGCCTACAACCACGCTAAGCACTCTTCTACCCTCTATACCCCCTTCGAATTAGTCTAATGTTTCAATCCGATGTCTCCACTCGACCTAATTGCTTTACCTTTGAGTGAAATGTCTAGTCTTGATGGCAAGAGGAAGGCTGAACAGGTTAGGAAATTTCACGCAAGGGCCAGGGAAAACATAGAGAAGAAGACCGGGCAATATGCCAAGCATGCCAACAAGTGGGGCGCAAGGAGATGGTGTTTGAAGAAGGCGATTTGGTGTGGATCCACTTGAGAAAGGAACGCTTCCTGGCTGAGAGGAAGTCCAAACTAATGCCGCGAGTAGACGGGCCCTTCAAAGTCACCCGCCGGATCAACGACAATGCCTACAAGATCGACCTCCAAGGTAAGTATGCCATTTCGGACTCGTTCAATGTTATTGACTTGTCTCCTTATTTTGCAGATTCCGATTTGAGGACAAATCCTTTTCAAGAGGGAGGGGATGATATGAGCATGGAACCGGATGCCCGAGCAAAACCGGAGCCCGATGCCCGAGCAAAACCGGAGCCCGATGCCCGAGCAAAACCGGAGCCGGATGCCCGAGCAAAACCGGAACCCGATGCCCGAGCAAACCCGGAGCCCGATGCCCGAGCAAAACCGGAGCCCGGTGGCCGAGCAAAACCGGCTTCTATAGGCGTTTTGTCAAGGATTTCAGCACACTTGCAGCACCACTTACAGAAGTCATCAAGAAGGACGTCGGCTTCAAGTGGGGGGAAGCACAGGACCAGGCTTTCCAAAGCCTTAAAGAGAAGCTTATCAATTCCCCTTTACTTATGCTTCCTGATTTTCTTAAAACATTTGAGATTGAGTGCGATGCTTCCGGGGTAGGTATTGGTGCGGTTCTTATGCAGGATAAGAAGCCAATAGCCTATTTCAGTGAGAAATTAGGGGGAGCCACGCTAAACTATCCTACCTATGACAAAGAACTATACGCGTTGGTGAGAGCATTCTAAACCTGACAACACTATCTTTGGCCGAAGGAGTTTGTCATCCATACCGACCATGAATCCCTCAAGCATCTTAAGGGTCAACAGAAACTGAACAAGAGGCATGGACGATGGATAGAATTCATCGAGACATTCCCCTATGTGATCAAATATAAGAAAGGTAAGGACAATGTCGTTGCCGACGCATTGTCCCGAGGTACACTCTAATATCCGAATTATCCTCTAAACATATTGGGTTTGAAATGCTTAGAGAGTGGTATAAGACTGACCACGAGTTTAGCGAGTACTATGTAAAATGTGCTAAGTTTGCATTTGAAAATTTTTTTAGACAGGACGGATACCTGTTCTTTCACAATAGATTGTGCATACCCAATGGATCCGTGAGAGAGCTACTTGTCCGAGAAGCTCATGGTGGAGGATTAGCCAGACACTTTGGAGTCGCCAAAACATTAGCCAGCCTTCAGGCTTACTTCTATTGGCCGCGCATGAGGAAGGATGCGGAGAGAGTCTGTCTCAGGTGTATCACGTGTAAGCAAGCCAAAAGTAAGGTTCAACCGCATGGGTTGTACACTCCACTCCCTATACCTTCTCACCCATGGACCGATATCTCTATGGATTTTGTGATCGCCTTACCTCGAACCGGGAATGGTAGAGACTCTATTTTTGTTGTGGTGGACAGGTTTAGCAAGATGGCTCACTTCATAGCCTACCATAAGACCGATGATGCCGTGAGTGTCGCTAATCTATTTTTCAGGGAGGTGGTCGAGCCGCATGGGATGCCTAGGGTGATTGTATCCGACCGTGACAACAAATTCCTAAGACACTTCTGGCGCACTTTGTGGGAGAAGCTAGGGACCAAGCTCTCATTTTCGACAACTTGCCATCTGCAAACCGACGGGCAAACCGAAGTGGTCAACAGATCGTTATCGACCCTTTTGAGGACATTGGTAAGGAGCAACCTCAAGTCATGGGAAGAATGTCTACCCCATGTTGAGTTTGCCTACAACCACGCTAAGCCCTCTTCTACCCTCTATTCCCCCTTTGAATTAGTCTATGGTTTCAATCCGATGTCTCCACTCGACCTAATTGCTTTACCTTTGACTGAAATGTCTAGTCTTGATGGCAAGAGGAAGGCTGAACAGGTTAGGAAATTGCGCGCAAGGGCCAGGGAAAACATAGAGAAGAAGACCGGGCAATACGCCAAGCATGCCAACAAGGGGCGCAAGGAGATGGTGTTTGAAGAAGGCGATTTGGTGTGGATCCACTTGAGGAAGGAACGCTTCCCGGCTGAGAGGAAGTCCAAACTAATTTCGCGAGTAGACGGGCCCTTCAAAGTCACCCGCCGGATCAACGACAATGCCTACAAGATCGACCTCCAAGGTAAGTATGCCATTTCGGACTCGTTCAATGTTATTGACTTGTCTCCTTATTTTGCAGATTCCGATTTGAGGACAAATCCTTTTTAAGAGGGAGGGGATGATATGAGCATGGAACCGGATGCCCGAGCAAAACCGGAGCCGGATGCCCGAGCAAAACCGGAGCCCGATGCCCGAGCAAACCCGAGCCCGATGCCCGAGCAAAACCGAGCCCGATGCCCGAGCAAAACCGGCTTCTATAGGCGTTTTGTCAAGGATTTCAAGCACACTTGCAGCACCACTTACGAAGTCATCAAGAAGGACGTCGGCTTCAAGTGGGGGGAAGCACAGACCAGGCTTTCCAAAGCCTTAAAGAGAACCTTATCAATTCCCCTTTACTTATGCTTCCTGATTTTCTTAAAACATTTGAGATTGAGTGCGATGCTTCTGGTGTAGGTATTGGTGCGGTTCTTATGCAGGATAAGAAGCCAATAGCCTATTTCAGTGAGAAATTAGGGGGAGCCACGCTAAACTATCCTACCTATGACAAAGAACTATACGCGTTGGTGAGGGCATTGCAAACCTGGCAACACTATCTTTGGCCGAAGGAGTTCGTCATCGATACCGACCATGAATCCCTCAAGCATCTTAAGGGTCAACAGAAACAGAACAAGAGGCATGGACGATGGATATAATTCATCTAGACATTCCCCTATGTAATCAAATATAAGAAAGGTAAGGACAATGTCGTTTCGACGCATTGTCTCGGAGGTACACTCTAATATCTGAATTATCCTCTAAACTTATTGGGTTTGAAATGCTTAGAGAGTGGTATAAGACTGACCACGAGTTTAGCGAGTACTATGTAAAATGTGCCAAGTTTGCATTTGAGAATTTTTTTAGAAAGGACGGATACCTGTTCTTTCACAATAGACTGTGCATACCCAATGGATCCGTGAGAGAGCTACTTGTCCGAGAAGCTCATGGTGGAGGATTAGCCGGACACTTTGGAGTCGCCAAAACATTAGCCAGCCTTCAGGCTTACTTCT
The DNA here is from genome assembly GCA_963556525.1 of Cochlearia excelsa. Lineage (NCBI taxonomy): Eukaryota > Viridiplantae > Streptophyta > Magnoliopsida > Brassicales > Brassicaceae > Cochlearia > Cochlearia excelsa. The sequence goes on along the minus strand of OY748328.1, from coordinate 14,036,881 downwards.
ATTGGCCGCGCATGAGGAAGGATGCGGAGAGAGTCTGTCTCAGGTGTATCACGTGTAAGCAAGCCAAGAGTAAGGTTCAACCGCATGGGTTGTACACTCCACTCCCTATACCTTCTCACCCATGGACTGATATCTCTATGGATTTTTTGATCGACTTACCTCGAACCAGGAATGGTAGAGACTCTATTTTTGTTGTGGTGTACAGGTTTAGCAAGATCGCTCACTTCATAGCCTGCCATAAGACCGATGATGCCATGAGTGTCGCTAATCTATTTTTCAAGGAGGTGGTCAGGCTGCATGGGATGCCTAGGGTGATTGTATCCGACCGTGACACCAAATTCCTAAGTCACTTCTGGCGCACTTTGTGGGCGAAGCTAGGGACCAAGCTCTCATTTTCGACAACCTGCCATCCACAAACCGACGGGCAAACCGAAGTGGTCAACAGATCGTTATCGACCCTTTTCAGGAGATTGGTAAGGAGCAACCTCAAGTCATGGGAAGAATGTCTACCCAATGTTGAGTTTGCCTACAACCACGCTAAGCACTCTTCTACCCTCTATACCCCCTTCGAATTAGTCTATGGTTTCAATCCGATGTCTCCACTCGACCTAATTGCTTTACCTTTGAGTGAAATGTCTATTCTTGATGGCAAGAGGAAGGCTGAACAGGTTAGGAAATTTCACGCAAGGGCCAGGGAAAACATAGAGAAGAAGACCGGGCAATACGCCAAGCATGCCAACAAGTGGGGCGCAAGGAGATGGTGTTTGAAGAAGGTGATTTGGTGTGGATCCACTTGAGGAAGGAACGCTTCCTGGCTGAGAGGAAGTCCAAACTAATGCCGCGAGTAGACGGGCCCTTCAAAGTCACCCGTCGGATCAACGACAATGCCTACAAGATCGACCTCCAAGGTAAGTATGCCATTTCGGACTCGTTCAATGTTATTGACTTGTCTCCTTATTTTGCAGATTCCGATTTGAGGACAAATCCTTTTCAAGAGGGAGGGGATGATATGAGCATGGAACCGGATGCCCGAGCAAAACCAGAGCCGGATGCCCGAACAAAACCGGAGCCCGATGCCCGAGCAAACCCGGAGCCCGATGCCCGAGCAAAACCGGAGCCCGATGCCCGAGCAAAACCGGTGCCTGATGCCGAGAAACTAGAAGGGGCGATCACACGATCGAAAGCCAAGGAACTAGCTAAGGAAGCCCAAGCCATGATCATGGAAGAAGAACGGGGAGGACAAGCTGGGAGCCTCTTCAACGTACACGCAATGGTCTAGAGACGAGACCAAGGTAATTAGGCTAAGCGACTCGATGATTCAACTTAGTACTCTTTCCCACTGGGTTTTAACGAGGCTAAGGAGATCACCACGTCGGTTGCTTAGCCACATTACCTTGAGGAGTGTAAGAGACGAGGCACTATACACGCTACTAGTCGTTTTAATTCGCACATCATGCCGTTTCTATTTTATTAGCAAAAGACTTGTCGTTTTGGTTGTTTCCTTTTTTGGATGTGCGCTTAAATCTAGGGAAGAGAACGAGTTGTGTTGTCTATTCCCCTATATATTTGTTACGCCGCTTTGGCTTAAGAGTTAGTCAACTTTTACCTTAAAATCTCTTAGTAGACTCCAACCGGTTCCTTTGCGAACTTGAGCCGCTTACAAGCCTAGTTGCTTCCAAGCGTCTCTTCTATCCATCAAGGAGGTTGCTCCATAGCTTCCTTGAGACGTTCCTTTTCCACCTCCTATCCCGGAGTTATCCGCCGTTTTCCCTTCGAATCCACCACGGTTTCACTTCATCGTAGTACTCGCCTTGTTACGGAGTTTCGGTCCGAACTAAGGACGTATTAGCTTATAAGTTCCTCAATGAACTTTGTACAAGTTTAACGAACGTATGAAACATATAACAACTTGTTTCTAGGACTCTAAACTAAGTTTCATGCAACATGAGTGCTTATAAGTTCCTCAATGTGCTTTGTACAAGTTTGACAAACGTATGAAACATCTAACAACGTGTTTCTAGACTCTAAACAAAGTTTCATGCAACATGAGTGCTTATAAGTTCCTCAATGAGCTTTGTACAAGTTTGACGAACGTATGAAACATCTAACAACGCGTTTCTAGGACTCTAAACCAAGTTTTATGCAACATGAGTGTTTATAAATGTCTCAATGAGCTTTGTACAAGTTTGACGAACGTATGAAACATCTAACAACGCGTTTCTAGGACTCTAAACCAAGTTTCATGCAACATGAGTGTTTATAAGTGTCTCAATGAGCTTTGTACAAGTTTGACGAACGTATGAAACATCTAACAACGTGTTTCTAGGACTCTAAACCAAGTTTCATCCAACATAAGTGCTTATAAGTTCCTCAATGTGCTTTGTACAAGTTTGACGAACGTATGAAACATCTAACAACGTGTTTCTAGGACTCTAAACAAAGTTCATGCAACATGAGTGCTTATAAGTTCCTCAATGAGCTTTTTACAAGTTTGACGAACGTATGAAACATCTAACAACACGTTTCTAGGACTCTAAACGAAGTTTCATGCAACATGCGTGTTTATAAGTGTCTCAATGAGCTTTTTACAAGTTTGATGAACTTATTAAACATCTAACAACGCGTTTCTAGGACTCTAAAGAAAGTTTCATGCAACATGAGAGATTACAAGTTCCTCAATGAGCTTTGTACAAGTTTGACGAACGTATGAAACATCTAACAACGTGTTTCTAGGACTCTAAACCAAGTTTCATGCAACATGTACAAGTTTGACGAACATATGAAACATCTAACAACGTGTTTCTAGGACTCTAAACAAAGTTTCATGCAACATGAGTGGTTATAAGTTCCTTTGTAAAAGTTTGACGAACGTATGAAACATCTAACGACGCGTTTCTAGGACTCTAAACCAAGTTTCATGCAACATGAGTGTTTATAAGTGTCTCAATGAGCTTTGTACAAGTTTCACGAACTTATGAAACATCTAACAACCGGTGTCTAGGACTCTAAACAAAGTTTCATGCAACATGAGAGATTACAAGTTCCTCAATGAGCATTGTACAAGTTTGACGAACGTATGAAACATCTAACAACGTGTTTCTAGGACTCTAAACAAAGTTCATGCAACATGAGTTCTTATAAGTTCCTCAATGAGCTTTGTAAAAGTTTGAAGAACGTATGAAACATCAAACAACACGTTTCTAGGACTCTAAACCAAGTTTCATGCAACATGAGTGTTTATAAGTGTCTCAATGAGCTGTGTACAAGTTTGACGAACGTATGAAACATCTAACAACGTGTTTCTAGGACTCTAAACCAAGTTTCATGCAACATGAGTGCTTATAAGTTTCTCAATGAGCTTTGTACAAGTTTGACGAACGTATGAAACATCTAACAACGTGTTTGTAGGATTCTAAACAAAGTTTCATGCAACATGAGTGCTTATAAGTTCCTCAATGAGCTTTTTACAAGTTTTACGAACGTATGAAACATCTAACAACGCGTTTCTAGGACTCTAAACCAAGTTTCATGCAACATGAGTGTTTATAAGTGTCTCAGTGAGCTTTGTACAAGTTTGACGAACATATGAAACATCTAACAACGTGTTTCTAGGACTCTAAACAAAGTTTCATGCAACATGAGTGGTTATAAGTTCCTCAATGAGCTTTGTAAAAGTTTGACGAACATATGAAACATCTAACAACGCGTTTCTAGGACTCTAAACCAAGTTTCATGCAACATGAGTGTTTATAAGTGTCTCAATGAGCTTTGTACAAGTTTCACGAACTTATGAAACATCTAACAACGCGTTTCTAGGACTCTAAACAAAGTTTCATGCAACATGAGAGATTACAAGTTCCTCAATGAGCTTTGTACAAGTTTGACGAACGTATGAAACATCTAACAACGTGTTTCTAGGACTCTAACCCAAGTTTCATGCAACACAAGTGCTTATAAGTTCCTCAATGAGCTTTGTACAAGTTTGACGAACGTATGAAACATCTAACAACGTGTTTCTAGGACTCTAAACCAAGTTTCATGCAACATGAGTTCTTATAATTTCCTCAATGAGCTTTGTACAAGTTTCACGAACTTATGAAACATCTAACAACCGGTTTCTAGGACTCTAAACAAAGTTTCATGCAACATGAGAGATTACAAGTTCCTCAATGAGCATTGTACAAGTTTGACGAACGTATGAAACATCTAACAACGTGTTTCTAGGACTCTAAACAAAGTTCATGCAACAAGAGTGCTTATAAGTTCCTCAATGAGCTTTGTACAAGTTTGACGAACGTATGAAACATCTAACAACGCGTTTCTAGGACTCTAAACCAAGTTTCATGCATCATGAGTGTTTATAAGTGTCTCAATGAGCTGTGTACAAGTTTGACGAACGTATGAAACATCTAACAATGTGTTTCTAGGAGTCTAAACCACGTTTATTGCAACATGAGTGCTTACAAGTTCCTCAATGAGCTTTGTACAAGTTTTACGAATTTATGAAACATCTAACAACGCGTTTCTAGGACTCGAAACCAAGTTTCATGCAACATGAGTTCTTATAATTTCTTCAATGAGCTTTGTACAAGTTTCACGAACTTATGAAACATCTAACAACCGGTTTCTAGGACTCTAAGCAAAGTTTCATGCAACATGAGAGATTACAAGTTCCTCAATGAGCATTGTACAAGGTTGACGAACGTATGAAACATCTAACAACGTGTTTCTAGGACTCTAAACAAAGTTCATGCAACATGAGTGGTTATAAGTTCCTCAATGAGCTTTGTACAAGTTTGACGAACATATGAAACATCTAACAACGTGTTTCTAGGACTCTAAACAAAGTTTCATGCAACATGAGTGGTTATAAGTTCCTCAATGAGCTTTGTAAAAGTTTGACGAACGTATGAAACATCTAACAACACGTTTCTAGGACTCTAAACCAAGTCTCATGCAACATGAGTGTTTATAAGTGTCTCAATGAGCTTTGTACAAGTTTCACGAACTTATGAAACATCTAACAACGCGTTTCTAGGACTCTAAACAAAGTTTCATGCAACATGAGAGATTACAAGTTCCTCAATGAGCTTTGTACAAGTTTGACGAACGTATGAAACATCTAACAACATGTTTCTAGGACTCTAAACCAAGTTTCATTCAACATGTACAAGTTTGACGAACATATGAAACATCTAACAACATGTTTCTAGGACTCTAAACAAAGTTTCATGCAACATGAGTGGTTATAAGTTCCTCAATGAGCTTTGTAAAAGTTTGACGAACGTATGAAACATCTAACAACGCGTTTCTAGGACTCTAAACCAAGTTTCATGCAACATGAGTGTTTATAAGTGTCTCAATGAGCTTTGTACAAGTTTCACGAACTTATGAAACATCTAACAACCGGTTTCTAGGACTCTAAACAAAGTTTCATGCAACATGAGAGATTACAAGTTCCTCAATGAGCATTGTACAAGTTTGACGAACGTATGAAACATCTAACAACGTGTTTCTAGGACTCTAAACAATGTTCAAGCAACATGAGTGCTTATAAGTTCCTCAATGAGCTCTGTACAAGTTTGACGAACGTATGAAACATCAAACAACGCGTTTCTAGGACTCTAAACCAAGTTTCATGCAACATGAATGTTTATAACTGTCTCAATGAGCTGTGTACAAGTTTGACGAACGTATGAAACATCTAACAACGTGTTTCTAGGACTCTAAACCAAGTTTCAGGCAACATGAGTGCTTATAAGTTCCTCAATGAGCTTTGTACAAGTTTGACGAACGTATGAAACATCTAACAACGTGTTTGTAGGACTCTAAACAAAGTTTCATGCAACATGAGTGCTTATAAGTTCCTCAATAAGCTTTGTACAAGTTTTACGAACGTATAAAACATCTAACAACGCGTTTCTAGGAATCTAATCCAAGTTTCATGCAACATGAGTGTTTATAAGTGTCTCAGTGAGCTTTGTACAAGTTTGACGAACATTTGAAACATCTAACAACGTGTTTCTAGGACTCTAAACAAAGTTTCATGCAACATGAGTGGTTATAAGTTCCTCAATGAGCTTTGTAAAAGTTTGAAGAACGTATGAAACATCTAACAACGCGTTTCTAAGACTCTAAACAAAGTTTCATGCAACATGAGAGATTACAAGTTCGTCAATGAGCTTTGTACAAGTTTGACAAACGTATGAAACATCTAACAACGTGTTTCTAGGACTCTAACCCAAGTTTCATGCAACATGAGTGCTTATAAGTTCCTCAATGAGCTTTGTACAAGTTTGACGAACGTATGAAACATCTAACAACGTGTTTCTAGGACTCTAAACCAAGTTTCATGCAATATGAGTTCTTATAATTTCCTCAATGAGCTTTGTACAAGTTTCACGAACTTATGAAACATCTAACAACCGGTTTCTAGGACTCTAAACAAAGTTTCATGCAACATGAGAGATTACAAGTTCCTCAATGAGCATTGTACAAGTTTGACGAACGTATGAAACATCTAACAACGTGTTTCTAGGACTCTAAACAAAGTCCATGGAACATGAGTGCTTATAAGTTCCTCAATGAGCTTTGTACAAGTTTGACGAACGTATGAAACATCTAACAATGTGTTTCTAGGAGTCTAAACCACGTTTATTGTAACATGAGTGCTTACAAGTTCGTCAATGATCTTTGTACAAGTTTCACGAATTTATGAAACATCTAACAACGCGTTTCTAGGAATCTAAACCAAGTATCATGCAACATGAGAGATTATAAGTTCCTCAATGAGCTTTGTACAAGTTTGACGAACGTATGAAACATCTAACAACGCGTTTCTAGGACTCTAAACCAATTTTCATGCAACATGAGTTCTTATAAGTTCCTCAATGAGCTTTGTACAAGTTTGACGAACGTATGAAACATCTAACAACGTGTTTCTAGGACTCTAAACCAAGTTTCATGCAACATGAGTGCTTATAAGTTCCTCAATGAGTTTTGTACAAATTTCAAGTACGTATGAAATATCTAACAACGTGTTTCTAGGAATCTAAACAAAGTTTCATGCAACATGAGTGCTTATAAGTTCCTCAATGAGCTTTGTACAAGTTTGACGAACGTATGAAATATCTAAGAACAAGTTTCTAGGACTCTAAACCAAGTTTCATGCAACATGAGTGTTTATAAGTGTCTCAATGAACTTTGTACAAGTTTGACGAACTTATGAACCATCTAACAACGCGTTTCTAGGACTTTAAACCAAGTTTCATGGAACATGAGTGCTTATAAGTTCCTCAATGAGCCTTTTACAAGTTTGACGAACGTATGAAACATCTAACAACGCGTTTCTAGGACTCTAAACCAAGTTTCATGCAACATGAGTGCTTATAAGTTCCCCAATGAGCTTTGTACAAGTTTGACGAACGTATGAAACATCTAACAACGCGTTTCTAGGACTCCAAACAAAGTTTCACCCAACATGAGTGTTTATAAGTTCCTCAATGAGGTTTGTACAAGTTTGACGAACTTATGAAACATCTAGCAACGCGTTTCTAGGAGTCTAATCGAAGTTTCATGCAACATGAGTGATTATAAGTGTCTCAATGAGCTTTGTACAAGTTTGACGAACATATGAAACATCCAACTACGCGTTTCTAGGACTCTAAACCAAGTTTCATGCAACATGAGAGCTTATCAGTTCCTCAATGAGCTTTGTACAAGTTTGACGAACATATGAAACATCTAACAACACGTTTTTAGGACTCTAAACCAAGTTTCATGCAACATGAGTGCTTATAAGTTCCTCAATGAGCTTTGTACACGTTTCACGAACGTATGAAACAACTAACAACGCGTTTCTAGGACTCTAAACCAAGATTCATGCAACATGAGTTCTTATAATTCCTCAATGAGCTTTGTACAAGTTTCACGAATTTATGAAACATCTAACAACTGGTTAGGAAATTGCGCGCAAGGGCCAGGGAAAACATAGAGAAGAAGACCGGGCAATACGCCAAGCATGCCAACAAGGGGCGCAAGGAGATGGTGTTTGAAGAAGGCGATTTGGTGTGGATCCACTTGAGGAAGGAACGCTTCCCGGCTGAGAGGAAGTCCAAACTAATGCCGCGATAGACGGGCCCTTCAAAGTAACCCGCCGGATCAACGACAATGCCTACAAGATCGACCTCCAAGGTAAGTATGCCATTTCGGACTCGTTCAATGTTATTGACTTGTCTCCTTATTTTGCGATTCCGATTTGAGGACAAATCCTTTTCAAGAGGGAGGGGATGATATGAGCATGGAACCGGATGCCCGAGCAAAACCGGAGCCGGATGCCCGAGCAAAACCCGAGCCCGATGCCCGAGCAAAACCGAGCCCGATGCCCGAGCAAAACCGGCTTCTATAGGCGTTTTGTCAAGGATTTCAAGCACACTTGCAGCACCACTTACAGAAGTCATCAAGAAGGACGTCGGCTTCAAGTGGGGGTTAAGCCCAGGACCAGGCTTTCCAAACCCTTAAAGAGAAGCTTATCAATTCCCCTTTACTTATGCTTCCTGATTTTCTTAAAACATTTGAGATTGAGTGTGATGCTTCTGGTGTAGGTATTGGTGCGGTTCTTATGCAGGATAAGAAGCCAATAGCCTATTTCAGTGAGAAATTAGGGGGAGCCACGCTAAACTATCCTACCTATGACAAAGAACTATACGCGTTGGTGAGGGCATTGCAAACCTGGCGACACTATCTTTGGCCGAAGGAGTTCGTCATCCATACCGACCATGAATCCCTCAAGCATCTTAAGGGGTCAACAAAAACTGAACAAGAGGCATGGACGATGGATAGAATTCATCGAGACATTCCCTATGTGATCAAATATAAGAAAGGTATGGACAATGTCGTTGCCGACGCATTGTCCCGGAGGTACACTCTAATATCTGAATTATCCTCTAAACTTATTGGGTTTGAAATGCTTAGAGAGTGGTATAAGACTGACCACGAGTTTAGCGAGTACTATGTAATATGTGCTAAGTTTGCATTTGAGAATTTTTTTAGACAGGACGGATACCTGTTCTTTCACAATAGATTGTGCATACCCAATGGATCCGTGAGAGAGCTACTTGTCCGAGAAGCTCATGGTGGAGGATTAGCCGGACACTTTGGAGTCGCCAAAACATTAGCCAGCCTTCAGGCTTACTTCTATTGGCCGCGCATGAGGAAGGAGGTGGAGAGAGTCTGTCTCAGGTGTATCACGTGTAAGCAAGCCAAAAGTAAGGTTCAACCGCATGGGTTGTACACTCCACTCCCTATACCTTCTCACCCATGGAATGATATCTCTATGGATTTTGTGATCGGCTTACCTCGAATCAGGAATAGTAGAGACTCTATTTTTGTTGTGGTGGACAGGTTTAGCAAGATGGCTCACTTCATAGCCTGCCATAAGACCGATGATGCCGTGAGTGTCGCTAATCTATTTTTCAGGGAGGTGGTTAGGCTGCATGGGATGCCTAGGGTGATTGTATCCGACCGTGACACCAAATTCCTAAGTCAGTTCTTGCGCACTTTGTGGGCGAAGCTAGGGACCAAGCTCTCATTTTCGACAACCTGCCATCCGCAAACCGACGGGCAACCCGAAGTGGTCAACAGATCGTTATCGACTCTTTTGAGGACATTGGTAAGGAGCAACCTCAAGTCATGGGAAGAATGTCTACCCCATGTTGAGTTTGCCTACAACCACGCTAAGCACTCTTCTACCCTCTATTCCCCCTTTGAATTAGTCTATGGTTTCAGTCCGATGTCTCCACTCGACCTAATTGCTTTACCTTTGAGTGAAATGTCTAGTCTTGATGGCAAGAGGAAGTCTGAGCAGGTTAGGAAATTGCGCGCAAGGGCCAGGGAAAACATAGAGAAGAAGACCGGGCAATACGCCAAGCATGCCAACAAGGGGCGCAAGGAGATGGTGTTTGAAGAAGGCGATTTGGTGTGGATCCACTTGAGGAAGGAACGCTTCCCGGCTGAGAGGAAGTCCAAACTAATGCCGCGAGTAGACGGGCCCTTCAAAGTAACCCGCCGGATCAACGACAATGCCTACAAGATCGACCTCCAAGGTAAGTATGCCATTTCGGACTCGTTCAATGTTATTGATTTGTCTCCTTATTTTGCAGATTCCGATTTGAGGACAAATCCTTTTCAAGAGGGAGGGGATGAAATGAGCATGGAACCGGATGCCCGAGCCAAACCGGAGCCGGATGCCCGAGCAAAACCGGAGTCGGATGCCCGAGCAAACCCGAGCCCGATGCCCGAGCAAAACCGGAGCCCAATTCCCGAGCAAAACCGGCTTCTATAGGCGTTTTGTCAAGGATTTCAGCACACTTGCAACACCACTTACAGAAGTCATCAAGAAGGACGTCGACTTCAAATGGAAGGAAGCACAGGACCAGGCTTTCCAAAGCCTTAAAGAGAAGCTTATCAATTCGCCTTTACTTATGCTTCCTGATTTTCTTAAAACAATTGAGATTGAGTGCGATGCTTCTGGTGTAGGTATTGGTGCGGTTCTTATGCAGGATAAGAAGCCAATAGCCTATTTCAGTGAGAAATTATGGGGAGCCACGCTAAACTATCCTACCTATGACAAAGAACTATACGCGTTGGTGAGGGCATTGCAAACCTGGCAACACTATCTTTGGCCGAAGGAGTTCGTCATCCATACCGACCATGAATCCCTCAAGCATCTTAAGGGTCAACAGAAACTGAACAAGAGGAAATGGACGATGGATAGAATTCATCGAGACATTCCCCTATGTGATCAAATATAAGAAAGGTAAGGACAATGTCGTTTCCGACGCATTGTCCCGAGGTACACTCTAATATCCGAATTATCCTCTAAACTTATTGGGTTTGAAATGCTTAGAGAGTGGTATAAGACCGACCACGAGTTTAGCGAGTACTATGTAAAATGTGCTAAGTTTGCATTTGAGAATTTTTTTAGACAGACGGATACCTGTTCTTTCACAATAGACCGTGAATACCCAATGGATCCGTGAGAGAGCTACTTGTCCGAGAAGCTCATGGTGGAGGATTAGTCGGACACTTTGGAGTCGCCAAAACATTAGCCAGCCTTCAGGCTTACTTCTATTGGCCGCGCATGAGGAAGGATGTGGAGAGAGTCTGTCTCAGGTGTATCACGTGTAAGCAAGCCACGAGTAAGGTTCAACTGCATGGGTTGTACACTTTACTCCCTATACCTTCTCACCCATGGACTGATATCTCTATGGATTTTGTGATCGGCTTACCTCGAACTAGGAATGGTAGAGACTCTATTTTTGTTGTGGTGTACAGGTTTAGCAAGATCGCTCACTTCATAGCCTGCCATAAGACCGATGATGCCGTGAGTGTCGCTAATCTATTTTTCAGGGAGGTGGTCAGGCTGCATGGGATGCCTAGGGTGATTGTATCTGACCGTGACACCAAATTCCTAAGTCACTTCTGGCACACTTTGTGGGCGAAGCTAGGGACCAAGCTCTCATTTTCGACAACCTGCCATCCGCAAACCGACGGGCAAACCGAAGTGGTCAACAGATCGTTATCGACCCTTTTGAGGACATTGGTAAGGAGCAACCTCAAGTGATGGGAAGAATGTCTACCCCATGTTGAGTTTGCCTACAACCACGCTAAGCACTCTTCTACCCTCTATACCCCCTTCGAATTAGTATATGGTTTCAATCCGATGTCTCCACTCGACCTAATTGCTTTACCTTTGAGTGAAATGTCTAGTCTTGATGGCAAGAGGAAGGCTGAACAGGTTAGGAAATTTCACGCAAGGGCCAGGGAAAACATAGAGAAGAAGACCGGACAATACGCCAAGCATGCCAACAAGTGGGGCGCAAGGAGATGGTGTTTGAAGAAGGCGATTTGGTGTGGATCCACTTGAGGAAGGAACGCTTCCCGGCTGAGAGGAAGTCAAAACTAATGCCGCGAGTAGACGGGCCCTTCAAAGTAACCCGTCGGATCAACGACAATGCCTACAAGATCGACCTCCAAGGTAAGTATGCCATTTCGGACTCGTTCAATGTTATCGACTTGTCTCCTTATTTTGCAGATTCCGATTTGAGGACAAATCCTTTTCAAGAGGGAGGGGATGATATTAGCATGGAACCGGATGCCCGAGCAAAACCGGAGTCGGATGCCCGAGCAAAACCGGAGCCCGATGCCCGAGCAAACCCGGAGTCCGATGCCCGAGCAAAACCGGAGCCCGATGCCCGAGCAAAACCGGAGCCTGATGCTGAGAAACTAGAAGGGGCGATCACACGATCGAAAGCCAAGGAACTAGCTAAGGAAGCCCAAGCCATGATCATGGAAGAAGAACGGGGAGGACAAGCAGGGAGCCTCTTCAACGTACACGCAATGGTCTAGAGACGAGACCAAGGTAATTAGGCTAAGCGACTCGATGATTCAACTTAGTACTCTTTCCCACTGGGTTTTAACGAGGCTAAGGAGATCACCACGTCGGTTGCTTAGCCACATTACCTTGAGGAGTGTAAGAGACGAGGCACTATACACGCTACTCGTCGTTTTAATTAGCACATCATGCCGTTTCTATTTTATTAGCAAAAGACTTGTCGTTTTGGTTGTTTCCTTTTTTGGATGTGCGCTTAAATCTAGGGAAGAGAACGAGTTGTGTTGTCTATGCAACATGAGAGTTTATAAGTTCCTTAATGAGATTTGTACAAGTTCGACGAACGTATGAAACATCTAACAGCGCGTTTCTAGGACTCTAAACCAAGTTTATTGCAACATGAGTGCTTATAAGTTCATCAATGAGCTTTGCACAAGTTTCACGAACTTATGAAACATCTAACAACGCGTTTCTAGGACTCTAAACCAAGTTTCATGCAACATGAGTGCTTAAAAGTTCCTCAATAAGCTTTGTACAAGTTTAAAGAACTTATGAAACATCTAACAACGCGTTTCTAGTACTCTAAACCAAGTTTCATGCAACATGAGTTCTTATAATTTTCTCAATCAGTTTTGTACAAGTTTCACGAACTTATGAAACATCTAACAACCGGTTTCTAGGACTCTAAACAAAGTTTCATGCAACATGAGAGATTACAAGTTCCTCAATGAGCATTGTACAAGGTTGACGAACGTATGAAACATCTAACAACGTGTTTCTTGGACTCTTAAACAAATTTCATGCAACATGAGTGGTTATAAGTTCCTCAATGAGCTTTGTACATTTGCAACATGAAACATCTAACAACGTGTTTCTAGGACTTAAACAAAGTTTCATGCAACATGAGTGGTTATAAGTTCCTCAATGAGCTTTTTAAAAGTTTGACGAACGTATGAAACATCTAACAACACGTTTCTAGGACTCTAAACGAAGTTTCATGCAACATGAGTGTTTATAAGTGTCTCAATGAGCTTTGTACAAGTTTCACGAACTTATGAAACATCTAACAACGCGTTTCTAGGAGTCTAAACAAAGTTTCATGCAACATGAGAGATTACAAGTTCCTCAATGAGCTTTGTACAAGTTTGACGAACGTATGAAACATCTAACAACGTGTTTCTAGGACTCTAAACCAAGTTTCATGCAACATGTACAAGTTTGACGAACATATGAAACATCTAACAACGTGTTTCTAGGACTCTAAACAAAGTTTCATGCAACATGAGTGGTTATAAGTTCCTCAATGAGCTTTGTAAAAGTTTGACGAACGTAAGAAACATCTAACAACGCGTTTCTAGGACTCTAAACCAAGTTTCATGCAACATGAGTATTTATAAGTGTCTCAATGAGCTTTGTACAAGTTTCACGAACTTATGAAACATCTAACAACCGGTTTCTAGGACTCTAAACAAAGTTTCATGCAACATGAGAGATTACAAGTTCCTCAATGAGCATTGTACAAGTTTGACGAACGTATGAAACATCTAACAACGTTTTTCTAGGACTCTAAACAAAGTTCATGCAACATGAGTGCTTATAAGTTCCTCAATGAGCTTTGTACAAGTTTGACGAACGTATGAAACATCAAACAACGCGTTTCTAGGACTCTAAACCAAGTTTCATGCAACATGAGTGTTTATAAGTGTCCTAATGAGTTGTGTACAAGTTTGACGAACGTATGAAACATCTAACAACGTGTTTCTAGGACTCTAAACCAAGTTTCATGCAACATGAGTGCTTATAAGTTCCTCAATGAGCTTTGTACAAGTTTGACGAACGTATGAAACATCTAACAACGTGTTTGTAGGACTTTAAACAAAGTTTCATGCAACATGAGTGCTTATAAGTTCCTCAATAAGCTTTGTACAAGTTTTACGAACGTATGAAACATCTAACAACGCGTTTCTAGGAATCTAACCCAAGTTTCATGCAACATGAGTGTTTATAAGTGTCTCAGTGAGCTTTGTACAAGTTTGACGAACATATGAAACATCTAACAACGCGTTTCTTGGACTCTAAACCAAGTTTCATGCATCATGAGAGTTTATAAGTTCCTCAATGAGATTTGTACAAGTTTGACGAACGTATGAAACATCTAACAACGTGTTTCTAGGACTCTAAACCAAGTTTCATGCAACATGAGTGCTTATAAGTTCCTCAATGAGCTTTGTACAAGTTTGACGAACGTACGAAACATCTAACAACGCGTTTCTAGGACTCTAAACCAAGTTTCATGCAACATGAGTGCTTATAAGTTCCTCAATAAGCTTTTTACAAGTTTCACGAACTTATGAAACATCTAACAACGCGTTTCTAGGACTCTAAACCAAGTTTCATGCAACATGAGTGCTTATAAGTTCCTCAATGAGCATTGTACAAGTTTGACGAACATATGAAACATCTAACAACGCGTTTCTAGGACTCTAAACCAAGTTTCATGCAACATGAGTGTTTATAAGTGTCTCAATGAGCTTTGTACAAGTTTGACGAACTTATGAAACATCTAACAACGCGTTTCTAGGACTCTAAACCAAGTTTGATGCAACATGAGTGCTTATAAGTTCCTCAATAAGCTTTGTACACGTTTCACGAACTTATGAAACATCTAACAACGCGTTTCTAGGACTCTAAACCAAGTTTCATGCAACATGAGTGCTTATAAGTTCCTCAATGAGCTTTGTACAAGTTTGACGAACGTATGAAACATCTAACAACGCGTTTCTAGGACTCTAAACAAAGTTTCATGCAACATGAGTGCTTATAAGCTCCGCAATGAGCTTTGTACAAGTTTGACGAACGTATGAAACATCTAACACGCGTTTCTGGGACTCTAAACCAATTTTCATGCAACATGAGTGCTTATAAGTTCCTCAATAAGCTTTGTACAAGTTTAACGAACTTATGAAACATCTAACAACGCGTTTCTAGGACTCTAAACCAAGTTTCATGCAACATGAGTTCTTATAATTTTCTCAATCAGCTTTTGTACAAGTTTCACGAACTTATGAAACATCTAACAACCGGTTTCTAGGACTCTAAACAAAGTTTCATGCAACATGAGAGATTACAAGTTCCTCAATGAACTTTGTACAAGTTTGACGAACGTATGAAACATCTAACAAAGCGTTCCTAGGACTCTAAACCAAGTTTCATGCAACATGAGTGCTTATCAGTTCCTCAATGAGCTTAGTACAAGTTTGACGAATGTATGAAACATCTAACAACGTGTTTCTAGGACTCTAAACCAAGTTTCATGCAACATGAGTGCTTATAAGTTCCTCAATGAGCTTTGTACAAGTTTGACGAACGTATGAAATATCTAACAACGTGTTTCTAGGACTCTAAACAAAGTTTCATGCAACATGAGTGCTTATAAGTTCCTCAATGAGCTTTGTAAAAGTTTCACGAACTTATGAAACATCTAACAACGCGTTTCTAGGACTCTAAACCAAGTTTCATGCAACATGAGTGCTTATAAGTTCCTCAATGAGCTTTGTAAAAGTTTGACGAACATATGAAACATCTAACAACGCGTTTCTAGGACTCTAAACAAAGTTTCATGCAACATGAGTACTTATAAGCTCCGCAATGAGCTTTGTACAAGTTTGACGAACGTATGAAACATCTAACACGCGTTTCTGGGACTCTAAACCAATTTTCATGCAACATGAATGCTTATAAGTTCCTCAATAAGCATTGTACAAGTTTAACGAACTTATGAAACATCTAACAACGCGTTTCTAGGACTCTAAACCAAGTTTCATGCAACATGAGTTCTTATAATTTTCTCAATCAGCTTTGTACAAGTTTCACGAACTTATGAAACATCTAACAACCGGTTTCTAGGACTCTAAACAAAGTTCATGCAACATGAGAGATTACAAGTTCCTCAATGAACTTTGTACAAGTTTGACGAACGTATGAAACATCTAATAACGCGTTTCTAGGACTCTAAACCAAGTTTCATGCAACATGAGAGTTTATAAGTTCCTCAATGAGATTTGTACAAGTTCGACGAACGTATGAAACATCTAACAACGCGTTTCTAGGACTCTAATCCAAGTTTATTGCAACATGAGTGCTTATAAGTTCCTCAATGAGCTTTGTACAAGTTTCACGAACTTATGAAACATCTAACAACGCGTTTCTAGGACTCTAAACCAAGTTTCAAGCAACATGAGTGTTTATAAATGTCTCAGTGAGCTTTGCACAAGTTTGACGAACTTATGAAACATCTAACAACGCGTTTCTAGGACTCTAAACCAAGTTTCATGCAACATGAGAGTTTATAAGTTCCTTAATGAGATTTGTACAAGTTCGACGAACGTATGAAACATCTAACAGCGCGTTTCTAGGACTCTAAACCAAGTTTATTGCAACATGAGTGCTTATAAGTTCATCAATAAGCTTTGCAGAAGTTTCACGAACTTATGAAACATCTAACAACGCGTTTCTAGGACTCTAAACCAAGTTTCATGCAACATGAGTGCTTAAAAGTTCCTCAATAAGCTTTGTACAAGTTTAAAGAACTTAGGAAACATCTAACAACGCGTTTCTAGGACTCTAAACCAAGTTTCATGCAACATGAGTTCTTATAATTTTCTCAATCAACTTTGTACAAGTTTCACGAACTTATGAAACATCTAACAACCGGTTTCTAGGACTTTAAACAAAGTTTCATGCAACATGAGAGATTACAAGTTCCTCAATGAACTTTGTACAAGTTTGACGAACGTATGAAACATCTAACAAAGCGTTCCTAGGACTCTAAACCAAGTTTCATGCAACATGAGTACTTATCAGTTCCTCAATGAGCTTTGTACAAGTTTGACGAATGTATGAAACATCTAACAACGTGTTTCTAGGACTCTAAACCAAGTTTCATGCAACATGAGTGCTTATAAGTTCCTCAATGAGCTTTGTACAAGTTTGACGAACGTATGAAACATCTAACAACGTGTTTCTAGGACTCTAAACAAAGTTTCATGCAACATGAGTGCTTATAAGTTCCTCAATGAGCTTTGTAAAAGTTTGACGAACGTATGAAACATCTAACAACGCGTTTCTAGGACTCTAAACCAAGTTTCATGCAACATGAGTGCTTATAAGTTCCTCAATGAGCTTTTTACAAGTTTGACGAACGTATGAAACATCTAACAACGCGTTTCTAGGACTCTAAACAAAGTTTCATGCAACATGAGTGCTTATAAGCTCCGCAATGAGCTTTGTACAAGTTTGACGAACGTATGAAACATCTAACACACGTTTCTGGGACTCTAAACCAATTTTCATGCAACATGAGTGCTTATAAGTTCCTCAATAAGTTTTGTACAAGTTTAACGAACTTATGAAACATCTAACAACGCGTATCTAGGACTCTAAACCAAGTTTCATGCAACATGAGTTCTTATAATTTCCTCAATGAGCTTTGTACAAGTTTCACGAACTTATGAAACATCTAACAACCGGTTTCTAGGACTCTAAACAAAGTTTCATGCAACATGAGAGATTACAAGTTCCTCAATGAGCATTGTACAAGGTTGACGAACGTATGAAACATCTAACAACGTGTTTCTTGGGCTCTAAACAAATTTCATGCAACATGAGTGGTTATAAGTTCCTCAATGAGCTTTGTACAAGTTTGACGAACATATGAAACATCTAACAACGTGTTTCTAGGACTCTAAACAAAGTTTCATGCAACATGAGTGGTTATAAGTTCCTCAATGAGCTTTGTAAAAGTTTGACGAACGTATGAATCATCTAACAACACGTTTCTAGGACTCTAAACGAAGTTTCATGCAACATGAGTGTTTATAAGTGTCTCAATGAGCTTTGTACAAGTTTCACGAATTTATGAAACATCTAACAACGCGTTTCTAGGACTCTAAACAAAGTTTCATGCAACATGAGAGATTACAAGTTCCTCAATGAGCTTTGTACAAGTTTGACGAACGTATGAAACATCTAACAGCGTGTTTCTAGGACTCTAAACCAAGTTTCATGCAACATGTACAAGTTTGACGAACATATGAAACATCTAACAACGTGTTTCTAGGAGTCTAAACAAAGTTTCATGCAACATGAGTGGTTATAAGTTCGTCAATGAGCTTTGTAAAAGTTTGACGAACGTATGAAACATCTAACAACGCGTTTCTAGGACTCTAAACCAAGTTTCATGCAACATGAGTATTTATAAGTGTCTCAATGAGCTTTGTACAAGTTTCACGAACTTATGAAACATCTAACAACCGGTTTCTAGGACTCTAAACAAATTTTCATGCAACATGAGAGATTACAAGTTCCTCAATGGGCATTGTACAAGTTTGACGAACGTATGAAACATCTAACAACGTGTTTCTAGGACTCTAAACAAAGTTCATGCAACATGAGTGCTTATAAGTTCCTCAATGAGCTTTGTACAAGTTTGACGAACGTATGAAACATCAAACAACGCGTTTCTATGACTCTAAACCAAGTTTCATGCAACATGAGTGTTTATAAGTGTCCTAATGAGTTGTGTACAAGTTTGACGAACGTATGAAACATCTAACAACGTGTTTCTAGGACTCTAAACCAAGTTTCATGCAACATGAGTGCTTATAAGTTCCTCAATGAGCTTTGTACAAGTTTGACGAACGTATGAAACATCTAACAACGTGTTTGTAGGACTCTAAACAAAGTTTCATGCAACATGAGTGCTTATAAGTTCCTCAATAAGCTTTGTACAAGTTTTACGAACGTATGAAACATCTAACAACGTGTTTCTAGGAATCTAACCCAAGTTTCATGCAACATGAGTGTTTATAAGTGTCTCAGTGAGCTTTGTACAAGTTTGACGAACATATGAAACATCTAACAACGCGTTTCTTGGACTCTAAACAAAGTTTCATGCATCATGAGAGTTTATAAGTTCCTCAATGAGATTTGTACAAGTTTGACGAACGTATGAAACATCTAACAACGTGTTTCTAGGACTCTAAACCAAGTTTCATGCAACATGAGTGCTTATAAGTTCCTCAATGAGCTTTGTACAAGTTTGACGAACGTATGAAACATCTAACAACGCGTTTCTAGGACTCTAAACCAAGTTTCATGCAACATGAGTGCTTATAAGTTCCTCAATAAGCTTTGTACAAGATTCACGAACTTATGAAACATCTAACAACGCGTTTCTAGGACTCTAAACCAAGTTTCATGCAACATGAGTGCTTATAAGTTCCTCAATGAGCATTGTACAAGTTTGACGAACATATGAAACATCTAACAACGCGTTTCTAGGACTCTAAACCAAGTTTCATGCAACATGAGTGTTTATAAGTGTCTTAATGAGCTTTGTACAAGTTTGACGAACTTATGAAACATCTAACAACGCGTTTCTAGGACTCTAAACCAAGTTTCATGCAACATGAGTGCTTATAAGTTCCTCAATGATCTTTGTACACGTTTCACGAACTTATGAAACATTTAACAACGCGTTTCTAGGACTCTAAACCAAGTTTCATGCAACATGAGTGCTTATAAGTTCCTCAATGAGCTTTGTACAAGTTTGACGAACGTATGAAACATCTAACAACGCGTTTCTAGGACTCTAAACAAAGTTTCATGCAACATGAGTGCTTATAAGCTCCGCAATGAGCTTTGTACAAGTTTGACGAACGTATGAAACATCTAACACGCGTTTCTGGGACTCTAAACCAATTTTCATGCAACATGAGTGCTTATAAGTTCCTCAATAAGCTTTGTACAAGTTTAACGAACTTATGAAACATCTAACAACGCGTTTCTAGGACTCTAAACCAAGTTTCATGCAACATGAGTTCTTATAATTTTCTCAATCAGCTTTGTACAAGTTTCACGAACTTATGAAACATCTAACAACCGGTTTCTAGGACTCTAAACAAAGTTTCATGCAACATGAGAGATTACAAGTTCCTCAATGAACTTTGTACATGTTTGACGAACGTATGAAACATCTAACAAAGCGTTCCTAGGACTCTAAACCAAGTTTCATGCAACATGAGTGCTTATCGGTTCCTCAATGAGCTTTGTACAAGTTTGACGAATGTATGAAACATCTAACAACGTGTTTCTAGGACTCTAAACCAAGTTTCATGCAACACGAGTGCTTATAAGTTCCTCAATGAGCTTTGTACAAGTTTGACGAACGTATGAAACATCTAACAACGTGTTTCTAGGACTCTAAACAAAGTTTCATGCAACATGAGTGTTTATAAGTTCCTCAATGAGGTTTGTACAAGTTTGACGAACGTATGAAACATCTAACAAAGCGTTCCTAGGACTCTAAACCAAGTTTCATGCAACATGAGTGCTTATCAGTTCCTCAATGAGCTTTGTACAAGTTTGACGAATGTATGGAACATCTAACAACGTGTTTCTAGGACTCTAAACCAAGTTTCATGCAACATGAGTGCTTATAAGTTCCTCAATGAGCTTTGTACAAGTTTGACGAACGTATGAAACATCTAACAACGTGTTTCTAGGACTCTAAACAAAGTTACATGCAACATGAGTGCTTATAAATTCCTCAATGAGCTTTGTAAAAGTTTGACGAACGTATGAAACATCTAACAACGCGTTTCTAGGACTCTAAACCAAGTTTCATGCAACATGAGTGCTTATAAGTTCCTCAATGAGCTTTGTACAAGTTTGACGAACGTATGAAACATCTAACAACGCGTTTCTAGGACTCTAAACAAAGTTTCATGCAACATGAGTGCTTATAAGTTCCTCAATAAGCTTTGTACAAGTTTAACGAACTTATGAAACATCTAACAACGCGTTTCTAGGACTCTAAACCAAGTTTCATGCAACATGAGTTCTTATAATTTTCTCAATCAGCTTTGTACAAGTTTCACGAACTTATGAAACATCTAACAACCGGTTTCTAGGACTCTAAACAAAGTTTCATGCAACATGAGAGATTACAAGTTCCTCAATGAACTTTGTACATGTTTGACGAACGTATGAAACATCTAACAAAGCGTTCCTAGGACTCTAAACCAAGTTTCATGCAACATGAGTGCTTATCAGTTCCTCAATGAGCTTTGTACAAGTTTGACGAATGTATGAAACATCTAACAACGTGTTTCTAGGACTCTAAACCAAGTTTCATGCAACACGAGTGCTTATAAGTTCCTCAATGAGCTTTGTACAAGTTTGACGAACGTATGAAACATCTAACAACGTGTTTCTAGGACTCTAAACAAAGTTTCATGCAACATGAGTGTTTATAAGTTCCTCAATGAGGTTTGTACAAGTTTGACGAACGTATGAAACATCTAACAAAGCGTTCCTAGGACTCTAAACCAAGTTTCATGCAACATGAGTGCTTATCAGTTCCTCAATGAGCTTTGTACAAGTTTGACGAATGTATGGAACATCTAACAACGTGTTTCTAGGACTCTAAACCAAGTTTCATGCAACATGAGTGCTTATAAGTTCCTCAATGAGCTTTGTACAAGTTTGACGAACGTATGAAACATCTAACAACGTGTTTCTAGGACTCTAAACAAAGTTACATGCAACATGAGTGCTTATAAATTCCTCAATGAGCTTTGTAAAAGTTTGACGAACGTATGAAACATCTAACAACGCGTTTCTAGGACTCTAAACCAAGTTTCATGCAACATGAGTGCTTATAAGTTCCTCAATGAGCTTTGTACAAGTTTGACGAACGTATGAAACATCTAACAACGCGTTTCTAGGACTCTAAACAAAGTTTCATGCAACATGAGTGCTTATAAGTTCCTCAATAAGCTTTGTACAAGTTTAACGAACTTATGAAACATCTAACAACGCGTTTCTAGGACTCTAAACCAAGTTTCATGCAACATGAGTTCTTATAATTTCCTCAATGAACTTTGTACAAGTTTCACGAACTTATGAAACATCTAACAACCGGTTTCTAGGACTCTAAACAAAGTTTCATGCAACATGAGAGATTACAAGTTCCTCAATGAGCATTGTACAAGGTTGACGAACGTATGAAACATCTAACAACGTGTTTCTTGGACTCTAAACAAATTTCATGCAACATGAGTGGTTATAAGTTCCTCAATGAGCTTTGTACAAGTTTGACGAACATATGAAACATCTAACAACGTGTTTCTAGGACTCTAAACAAAGTTTCATGCAACATGAGTGGTTTTAAGTTCCTCAATGAGCTTTGTAAAAGTTTGACGAACGTATGAAACATCTAACAACACGTTTATAGGACTCTAAACGAAGTTTCATGCAACATGAGTGTTTATAAGTGTCTCAATGAGCTTTGTACAAGTTTCACGAACTTATGAAACATCAAACAACGCGTTTCTAGGACTCTAAACAAAGTTTCATGCAACATGAGAGATTACAAGTTCCTCAATGAGCTTTGTACAAGTTTGACGAACATATGAAACATCTAACAACGTGTTTCTAGGACTCTAAACAAAGTTTCATGCAACATGAGTGGTTATAAGTTCCTCAATGAGCTTTGTAAAAGTTTGACGAACGTATGAAACATCTAACAACGCGTTTCTAGGACTCTAAACCAAGTTTCATGCAACATGAGTGTTTATAAGTGTCTCAATGAGCTTTGTACAAGTTTCACGAACTTATGAAACATCTAACAACCGGTTTCTAGGACTCTAAACAAAGTTTCATTCAACATGAGAGATTACAAGTTGCTCAATGAGCATTGTACAAGTTTGACGAATGTATGAAACATCTAACGTGTTTCTAGGACTCTAAACAAAGTTCATGCAACATGAGTGCTTATAAGTTCCTCAATGAGCTTTGTACAAGTTTGACGAACGTATGAAACATCAAACAACGCGTTTCTAGGACTCTAAACCAAGTTTCATGCAACATGAGTGTTTATAAGTGTCCTAATGAGCTGTGTACAAGTTTGACGAACGTATGAAACATCTAACAACGTGTTTCTAGGACTCTAAACCAAGTTTCATGCAACATGAGTGCTTATAAGTTCCTCAATGAGCATTGTACAAGTTTGACGAACGTATGAAACATCTAACAACGTGTTTGTAGGACTCTAAACAAAGTTTCATGCAACATGAGTGCTTATAAGTTCCTCAATAAGCTTTGTATAAGTTTTACGAACGTATGAAACATCTAACAACGCGTTTCTAGGAATCTAACCCAAGTTTCATGCAACATGAGTGTTTATAAGTGTCTCAGTGAGCTTTGTACAAGTTTGACGAACATATGAAACATCTAACAACGCGTTTCTTGGACTCTAAACCAAGTTTCATGCATCATGAGAGTTTATAAGTTCCTCAATGAGATTTGTACAAGTTTGACGAACGTATGAAACATCTAACAACGTGTTTCTAGGACTCTAAACCAAGTTTCATGCAACATGAGTGCTTATAAGTTCCTCAATGAGCTTTGTAAAAGTTTGACGAACGTATGAAACATCTAACAACGCGTTTCTAGGACTCTAAACCAAGTTTCATGCAACATGAGTGCTTATAAGTTCCTCAATAAGCTTTATACAAGTTTCACGAACTTATGAAACATCTAACAACGCGTTTCTAGGACTCTAAACCAAGTTTCATGCAACATGAGTGCTTATAAGTTCCTCAATGAGCATTGTACAAGTTTGACGAACATATGAAACATCTAACAACGCGTTTCTAGGACTCTAAACCAAGTTTCATGCAACATGAGTGTTTATAAGTGTCTCAATGAGTTTTGTACAAGTTTGACGAACTTATGAAACATCTAACAACGCGTTTCTAGGACTCTAAACCAAGTTTCATGCAACATGAGTGTTTATAAGTGTCCTAATGAGCTGTGTACAAGTTTGACGAACGTATGAAACATCTAACAACGTGTTTCTAGGACTCTAAACCAAGTTTCATGCAACATGAGTGCTTATAAGTTCCTCAATGAGCTTTGTACAAGTTTGACGAACGTATGAAACATCTAACAACGTGTTTGTAGGACTCTAAACAAAGTTTCATGCAACATGAGTGCTTATAAGTTCCTCAATAAGCTTTGTATAAGTTTTACGAACGTATGAAACATCTAACAACGCGTTTCTAGGAATCTAACCCAAGTTTCATGCAACATGAGTGTTTATAAGTGTCTCAGTGACCTTTGTACACGTTTGAACAACGCATTTCTTGAAAACATTTCTAACAACGCGTTTCTTGGACTCTAAACCAAGTTTCATGCATCATGAGAGTTTATAAGTTCCTCAATGAGATTTGTACAAGTTTGACGAACGTATGAAACATCTAACAACGTGTTTCTAGGACTCTAAACCAAGTTTCATGCAACATGAGTGCTTATAAGTTCCTCAATGAGCTTTGTACAAGTTTGACGAACGTATGAAACATCTAACAACGCGTTTCTAGGACTCTAAACCAAGTTTCATGCAACATGAGTGCTTATAAGTTCCTCAATAAGCTTTGTACAAGTTTCACGAACTTATGAAACATCTAACAACGCGTTTCTAGGACTCTAAACCAAGTTTCATGCAACATGAGTGCTTATAAGTTCCTCAATGAGCATTGTACAAGTTTGACGAACATATGAAACATCTAACAACGCGTTTCTAGGACTCTAAACCAAGTTTCATGCAACATGAGTGTTTATAAGTGTCTCAATGAGCTTTGTACAAGTTTGACGAACTTATGAAACATCTAACAACGCGTTTCTAGGACTCTAAACCAAGTTTCATGCAACATGAGTGCATATAAGTTCCTCAATGAGCTTTGTACACGTTTCACGAACTTATGAAACATCCAACTACGCGTTTCTAGGACTCTAAACCATCTTTCATGCAACATGAGTTCTTATAATTTCCTCAATGAGCTTTGTACAAGTTTCACGAACTTATGAAACATCGAACAACCGGTTTCTAGGACTCTAAACAAAGTTTCATGCAACATGAGAGATTACAAGTTCCTCAATGAGCATTGTACAAGTTTGACGAACGTATGAAACATCTAACAACGTGTTTCTAGGACTCTAAACAAAGTTCATGCAACATGAGTGCTTATAAGTTCCTCAATGAGATTTGTACAAGTTTGACGAACGTATGAAACATCTAACAACGCGTTTCTAGGACTCTAAACCAACTTTCATGCATCATGAGTGTTTATAAGTATCTGAATGAGCTGTGTACAAGTTTGACGAACGTATGAAACATCTAACAATGTGTTTCTAGGAGTCTAAACCACGTTTATTGCAACATGAGTGCTTACAAGTTCCTCAATGAGGTTTGTACAAGTTTCACGAATTTATGAAACATCTAACAACGCGTTTCTAGGACTCGAAACCAAGTTTCATGCAACATGAGTTCTTATAATTTCTTCAATGAGCTTTGTACAAGTTTCACGAACTTATGAAACATCTAACAACCGGTTTCTAGGACTCTAAACAAAGTTTCATGCAACATGAGAGATTACAAGTTCCTCAATGAGCATTGTAGAAGGTTGACGAACGTATGAAACATCTAACAACGTGTTTCTAGGACTCTAAACAAAGGTTCATGCAACATTAGTGGTTATAAGTTCCTCAATGAGCTTTGTAAAAGTTTGACGAACGTATGAAACATCTAACAACACGTTTCTAGGACTCTAAACCAAGTTTCATGCAACATGAGTGTTTATAAGTGTCTCAATGAGCTTTGTACAAGTTTCACGAACTTATGAAACATCTAACAACCGGTTTCTAGGACTCTAAACAAAGTTTCATGCAACATGAGAGATTACAAGTTCCTCAATTAGCATTGTACAAGTTTGACGAACGTATGAAACATCTAACAACGTGTTTCTAGGACTCTAAACAATGTTCATGCAACATGAGTGCTTATAAGTTCCTCAATGAGCTTTGTACAAGTTTGACGAACGTATGAAACATCAAACAACGCGTTTCTAGGACTCTAAACCAAGTTTCATGCAACATGAATGTTTATAAGTGTCTCAATGAGTTGTGTACAAGTTTGACGAAAGTATGAAACATCTAACAACGTGTTTCTAGGACTCTAAACCAAGTTTCATGCAACATGAGTGCTTATAAGTTCTTCAATGAGATTTGTACAAGTTTGACGAACGTATGAAACATCTAACAACGTGTTTGTAGGACTCTAAACAAAGTTTCATGCAACATGAGTGCTTATAAGTTCCTCAATAAGTTTTGTACAAGTTTTACGAACGTATGAAACATCTAACAACGTGTTTCTAGGAATCTAACCCAAATTTCATGCAACGTGAGTGTTTATAAGTGTCTCAGTGAGCTTTGTACAAGTTTGACGAACATATGAAACATCTAACAACGTGTTTCTAGGACTCTAAACAAAGTTTCATGCAACATGAGTGGTTATAAGTTCCTCAATGAGCTTTGTAAAAGTTTGACGAACGTATGAAACATCTAACAACGCGTTTCTAAGACTCTAAACCAAGTTTCATGCAACATGATTGTATATAAGTGTCTCAATGAGCTTTGTACAAGTTTCACGAACTTATGAAACATCTAACAACGCGTTTCTAGGACTCTAAATAAAGTTTCATGCAACATGAGAGATTACAAGTTCCTCAATGAGTTTTGTACAAGTTTGACGAACGTATGAAACATCTAACAAAGTGTTTCTAGGACTCTAACCCAAGTTTCATGCAACATGAGTGCTTATAAGTTCCTCAATGAGCTTTGTACAAGTTTGACGAACGTATGAAACATCTAACAACGTGTTTCTAGGACTCTAAACCAAGTTTCATGCAACATGAGTTCTTATAATTTCCTCAATGAGCTTTGTACAAGTTTCACGAACTAATGAAACATCTAACAACCGGTTTCTAGGACTCTAAACAAAGTTTCATGCAACATGAGAGATTCCAAGTTCCTCAATGAGCATTGTACAAGTTTGACGAACGTATGAAACATCTAACAACGTGTTTCTAGGACTCTAAACAAAGTCCATGCAACATGAGTGCTTATAAGTTCCTCAATGAGCTTTGTACAAGTTTGACGAACGTATGAAACATCTAACAACGCGTTTCTAGGACTCTAAACCAGGTTTCATGCAACATGAGTGTTTATAAGTGTCTCAATGAGCTGTGTACAAGTTTGACGAACGTATGAAACATCTAACAATGGGTTTCTAGGAGTCTAAACCACGTTTATTGTATCATGAGTGCTTACAAGTTCGTCAATGAGCTTTGTACAAGTTTCACGAATTTATGAAACATCTAACAACGCGTTTCTAGGACTCTAAACCAAGTTTCATGCAACATGAGAGATTATAAGTTCCTCAATGAGCTTTGAACAAGTTTGACGAACGTATGAAACATCTAACAACGCGTTTCTAGGACTCTAAACCAAGTTTCATGCAACATGAGTTCTTATAAGTTCCTCAATGAGCTTTGTACAAGTTTGACGAACGTATGAAACATCTAACAACGTGTTTCTAGGACTCTAAACCAAGTTTCATGCAACATGAGTGCTTATAAGTTCCTCCATGAGTTTTGTACAAATTTCAAGAACGTATGAAATATCTAACAACGTGTTTCTAGGAATCTAAACAAAGTTTCATGCAACATAAGTGCTTATAAGTTCCTCAATGAGCTTTGTACAAGTTTGACGAACGTATGAAACATCTAAGAACAAGTTTCTAGGACTCTAAACCAAGTTTCATGCAACATGAGTGTTTATAAGTGTATCAATGAGCTTTGTACAAGTTTGACGAACTTATGAACCATCTAACAACGCGTTTCTAGGACTCTAAACCAAGTTTCATGCAACATGAGAGCTTATAAGTTCCTCAATGAGATTTGTACAAGTTTGACGAACGTATGAAACATCTAACAACGCGTTTCTAGGACTCTAAACCAAGTTTATTGCAACATGAGTCCTTATAAGTTCCTCAATGAGCCTTTTACAAGTTTGACGAACGTATGAAACATCTAACAACGCGTTCCTAGGACTCTAAACCAAGTTTCATGAAACATGAGTGCTTATAAGTTCCCCAATGAGCTTTGTACAAGTTTGACGAAGGTATGAAACATCTAACAACGCGTTTCTAGGACTCTAAACAAAGTTTCACCCAACATGAGTGCTTATAAGTTCCTCAATGAGGTTTGTACAAGTTTGACGAACTTATGAAACATCTAGCAACGCGTTTCTAGGACTCTAATCCAAGTTTCATGCAACTTGAGTGATTATAAGTGTCTCAATGAGCTTTGTACAAGTCGAACTTATGATACATTTAACAATGCTTTTCTAGTACTCTATACCAAGTTTCATGCAACATGAGTGCTTATAAGTTCCTCAATGAGCTCTGTACAAGTTTCACGAACTTATGAAACATCTAACAACGCGTTTCTTGGACTCTAAACCAAGTTTCATGCAACATGAGAGTTCTTAAGTTCCTCAATGAGATTTGTACAAGTTTGACGAACGTATGAAACATCTAACAACGCGTTTCTAGGACTCTAAACCAAGTTTCATGCAACATGAGTGCTTATAAGTTCCTCAATGAGCTTTGTACAAGTTTGAAGAACGTATGAAACATCTAACAATGCGTTTCTAGGACTCTAAACCAAGTTTCATGCAACATGAGAGTTTATAAGTTCCTCAATGAGATTTGTACAAGTTTGACGAACGTATGAAACATCTAACAACGCGTTTCTAGGACTCTAAACCAAGTTTCATGCAACATGAGTGCTTATAAGTTCCTCAATGAGCTTTGTACAAGTTTGACGAACGTATGAAACATCTAACAATGCGTTTCTAGTACTCTAAACCAAGTTTCATGCAACATGAGTGCTTATAAGTTCCTCAATAAGCTTTGTACAAGTTTCACGAACTTATGAAACATCTAACAACGCGTTTCTAGGACTCTAAACCAAGTTTCATGCAACATGAGTGCTTATAAGTTCCCTAATGAGCTTTGTACAAGTTTGACGAAAGTATGAAACATCTAACAATGCGTTTCTAGGACTCTAAACAAAGTTTCACCCAACATGAGTGCTTATAAGTTCCTCAATGAGGTTTGTACAAGTTTGACGAACTTATGAAACATCTAGCAACCTGTTTCTAGGACTCTAATCCAAGTTTCATGCAACATGAGTGATTATAGGTGTCTCAATGAACTTTGTACAAGTCGAACTTATGATACATTTAACAATGCTTTTCTAGTACTCTATACCAAGTTTCATGCAACATGAGTGCTTTTAAGTTCCTCAATGAGCTCTGTACAAGTTTCACGAACTTATGAAACATCTAACAACGCGTTTCTTGGACTCTAAACCAAGTTTCATGCAACATGAGAGTTTATAAGTTCCTCAATGAGATTTGTACAAGTTTGACGAACGTATGAAACATCTAACAACGCATTTATAGGACTCTAAAACAAGTTTCATGCAACATGAGTGCTTATAAGTTCCTCAATGAGCTTTGTACAAGTTTGACGAACGTATGAAACATCTAACAATGCGTTTCTAGGACTCTAAACCAAGTTTCATGCAACATGAGTGCTTATAAGTTCGTCAATAAGCTTTGTACAAGTTTCACGAACTTATGAAACATCTAACAACGCGTTTCTAGGACTCTAAACAAAGTTTCATGCAACATGAGTGCTTATAAGTTCCTCAATGAGCATTGTACAAGTTTGACGAACATATGAAACATCTAACAACGCGTTTCTAGGACTCTAAACCAAGTTTCATGCAACATGAGTGTTTATAAGTGTCTCAATGAGCTTTGTACAAGTTTGAAGAACTTATGAAACATCTAACAACGCGTTTCTAGGACTCTAAGCCAAGTTTCATGCAACATGAGTGCTTATAAGTTCCTCAATGAGCTTTGTACACGTTTCACGAACTTATGAAACATCCAACTACGCGTTTCTAGGACTCTAAACCAAGTTTCATGCAACATGATTGCTTATAAGTTCCTCAATGAGCTTTGTACAAGTTTGACGAACGTATGAAACATCTAACAACACGTTTCTAGTACTCTAAACCATGTTTCATGCAACATGAGTGTTTATAAGTTCCTCAATGAGCTTTGTACAAGTTTGACGAACGTATGAAACAACTAACAACGCGTTTCTAGGACTCTAAACCAAGATTCATGCAACATGAGTTCTTATAATTCCTCAATGAGCTTTGTACAAGTTTCACGAATTTATGAAACATCTAACAACCGGTTTCTAGGACTCTAAACAATGTTTCATGCAACATGAGAGATTACAAGTTCCTCAATGAGCTTTGTACAAGTTTTACGAACGTATGAAACATCTAACAACGTGTTTCTAGGACTCTAAACCAAGTTTCATACAACATGAGTGCTTATAAGTTCCTCAATGAGCTTTGTACAAGTTTGACGAACGTATGAAACATCTAACAACATGTTTCTAGGACTCTAAACCAAGTTTCATTGAACAAGAGTTCTTATAATTTCCTCAATGAGCTTTGAACAAGTTTCACGAACTTATGAAACATCTAACAACCGGTTTCTAGGACTCTAAACAAAGTTTCATGCAACATGAGAGATTACAAGTTCCTCAATGAGCATTGTAGAAGGTTGACGAACGTATGAAACATCTAACAACGTGTTTCTAGGACTCTAAACAAAGGTTCATGCAACATTAGTGGTTATAAGTTCCTCAATGAGCTTTGTAAAAGTTTGACGAACGTATGAAACATCTAACAACACGTTTCTAGGACTCTAAACCAAGTTTCATGCAACATGAGTGTTTATAAGTGTCTCAATGAGCTTTGTACAAGTTTCACGAACTTATGAAACATCTAACAACCGGTTTCTAGGACTCTAAACAAAGTTTCATGCAACATGAGAGATTACAAGTTCCTCAATTAGCATTGTACAAGTTTGACGAACGTATGAAACATCTAACAACGTGTTTCTAGGACTCTAAACAATGTTCATGCAACATGAGTGCTTATAAGTTCCTCAATGAGCTTTGTACAAGTTTGACGAACGTATGAAACATCAAACAACGCGTTTCTAGGACTCTAAACCAAGTTTCATGCAACATGAATGTTTATAAGTGTCTCAATGAGTTGTGTACAAGTTTGACGAAAGTATGAAACATCTAACAACGTGTTTCTAGGACTCTAAACCAAGTTTCATGCAACATGAGTGCTTATAAGTTCTTCAATGAGATTTGTACAAGTTTGACGAACGTATGAAACATCTAACAACGTGTTTGTAGGACTCTAAACAAAGTTTCATGCAACATGAGTGCTTATAAGTTCCTCAATAAGTTTTGTACAAGTTTTACGAACGTATGAAACATCTAACAACGTGTTTCTAGGAATCTAACCCAAATTTCATGCAACGTGAGTGTTTATAAGTGTCTCAGTGAGCTTTGTACAAGTTTGACGAACATATGAAACATCTAACAACGTGTTTCTAGGACTCTAAACAAAGTTTCATGCAACATGAGTGGTTATAAGTTCCTCAATGAGCTTTGTAAAAGTTTGACGAACGTATGAAACATCTAACAACGCGTTTCTAAGACTCTAAACCAAGTTTCATGCAACATGATTGTATATAAGTGTCTCAATGAGCTTTGTACAAGTTTCACGAACTTATGAAACATCTAACAACGCGTTTCTAGGACTCTAAATAAAGTTTCATGCAACATGAGAGATTACAAGTTCCTCAATGAGTTTTGTACAAGTTTGACGAACGTATGAAACATCTAACAAAGTGTTTCTAGGACTCTAACCCAAGTTTCATGCAACATGAGTGCTTATAAGTTCCTCAATGAGCTTTGTACAAGTTTGACGAACGTATGAAACATCTAACAACGTGTTTCTAGGACTCTAAACCAAGTTTCATGCAACATGAGTTCTTATAATTTCCTCAATGAGCTTTGTACAAGTTTCACGAACTAATGAAACATCTAACAACCGGTTTCTAGGACTCTAAACAAAGTTTCATGCAACATGAGAGATTCCAAGTTCCTCAATGAGCATTGTACAAGTTTGACGAACGTATGAAACATCTAACAACGTGTTTCTAGGACTCTAAACAAAGTCCATGCAACATGAGTGCTTATAAGTTCCTCAATGAGCTTTGTACAAGTTTGACGAACGTATGAAACATCTAACAACGCGTTTCTAGGACTCTAAACCAGGTTTCATGCAACATGAGTGTTTATAAGTGTCTCAATGAGCTGTGTACAAGTTTGACGAACGTATGAAACATCTAACAATGGGTTTCTAGGAGTCTAAACCACGTTTATTGTATCATGAGTGCTTACAAGTTCGTCAATGAGCTTTGTACAAGTTTCACGAATTTATGAAACATCTAACAACGCGTTTCTAGGACTCTAAACCAAGTTTCATGCAACATGAGAGATTATAAGTTCCTCAATGAGCTTTGAACAAGTTTGACGAACGTATGAAACATCTAACAACGCGTTTCTAGGACTCTAAACCAAGTTTCATGCAACATGAGTTCTTATAAGTTCCTCAATGAGCTTTGTACAAGTTTGACGAACGTATGAAACATCTAACAACGTGTTTCTAGGACTCTAAACCAAGTTTCATGCAACATGAGTGCTTATAAGTTCCTCCATGAGTTTTGTACAAATTTCAAGAACGTATGAAATATCTAACAACGTGTTTCTAGGAATCTAAACAAAGTTTCATGCAACATAAGTGCTTATAAGTTCCTCAATGAGCTTTGTACAAGTTTGACGAACGTATGAAACATCTAAGAACAAGTTTCTAGGACTCTAAACCAAGTTTCATGCAACATGAGTGTTTATAAGTGTATCAATGAGCTTTGTACAAGTTTGACGAACTTATGAACCATCTAACAACGCGTTTCTAGGACTCTAAACCAAGTTTCATGCAACATGAGAGCTTATAAGTTCCTCAATGAGATTTGTACAAGTTTGACGAACGTATGAAACATCTAACAACGCGTTTCTAGGACTCTAAACCAAGTTTATTGCAACATGAGTCCTTATAAGTTCCTCAATGAGCCTTTTACAAGTTTGACGAACGTATGAAACATCTAACAACGCGTTCCTAGGACTCTAAACCAAGTTTCATGAAACATGAGTGCTTATAAGTTCCCCAATGAGCTTTGTACAAGTTTGACGAAGGTATGAAACATCTAACAACGCGTTTCTAGGACTCTAAACAAAGTTTCACCCAACATGAGTGCTTATAAGTTCCTCAATGAGGTTTGTACAAGTTTGACGAACTTATGAAACATCTAGCAACGCGTTTCTAGGACTCTAATCCAAGTTTCATGCAACATGAGTGATTATAAGTGTCTCAATGAGCTTTGTACAAGTCGAACTTATGATACATTTAACAATGCTTTTCTAGTACTCTATACCAAGTTTCATGCAACATGAGTGCTTATAAGTTCCTCAATGAGCTCTCTGTACAAGTTTCACGAACTTATGAAACATCTAACAACGCGTTTCTTGGACTCTAAACCAAGTTTCATGCAACATGAGAGTTCTTAAGTTCCTCAATGAGATTTGTACAAGTTTGACGAACGTATGAAACATCTAACAACGCGTTTCTAGGACTCTAAACCAAGTTTCATGCAACATGAGTGCTTATAAGTTCCTCAATGAGCTTTGTACAAGTTTGAAGAACGTATGAAACATCTAACAATGCGTTTCTAGGACTCTAAACCAAGTTTCATGCAACATGAGAGTTTATAAGTTCCTCAATGAGATTTGTACAAGTTTGACGAACGTATGAAACATCTAACAACGCGTTTCTAGGACTCTAAACCAAGTTTCATGCAACATGAGTGCTTATAAGTTCCTCAATGAGCTTTGTACAAGTTTGACGAACGTATGAAACATCTAACAATGCGTTTCTAGTACTCTAAACCAAGTTTCATGCAACATGAGTGCTTATAAGTTCCTCAATAAGCTTTGTACAAGTTTCACGAACTTATGAAACATCTAACAACGCGTTTCTAGGACTCTAAACCAAGTTTCATGCAACATGAGTGCTTATAAGTTCCCTAATGAGCTTTGTACAAGTTTGACGAAAGTATGAAACATCTAACAATGCGTTTCTAGGACTCTAAACAAAGTTTCACCCAACATGAGTGCTTATAAGTTCCTCAATGAGGTTTGTACAAGTTTGACGAACTTATGAAACATCTAGCAACCTGTTTCTAGGACTCTAATCCAAGTTTCATGCAACATGAGTGATTATAGGTGTCTCAATGAGCTTTGTACAAGTCGAACTTATGATACATTTAACAATGCTTTTCTAGTACTCTATACCAAGTTTCATGCAACATGAGTGCTTTTAAGTTCCTCAATGAGCTCTGTACAAGTTTCACGAACTTATGAAACATCTAACAACGCGTTTCTTGGACTCTAAACCAAGTTTCATGCAACATGAGAGTTTATAAGTTCCTCAATGAGATTTGTACAAGTTTGACGAACGTATGAAACATCTAACAACGCATTTATAGGACTCTAAAACAAGTTTCATGCAACATGAGTGCTTATAAGTTCCTCAATGAGCTTTGTACAAGTTTGACGAACGTATGAAACATCTAACAATGCGTTTCTAGGACTCTAAACCAAGTTTCATGCAACATGAGTGCTTATAAGTTCGTCAATAAGCTTTGTACAAGTTTCACGAACTTATGAAACATCTAACAACGCGTTTCTAGGACTCTAAACAAAGTTTCATGCAACATGAGTGCTTATAAGTTCCTCAATGAGCATTGTACAAGTTTGACGAACATATGAAACATCTAACAACGCGTTTCTAGGACTCTAAACCAAGTTTCATGCAACATGAGTGTTTATAAGTGTCTCAATGAGCTTTGTACAAGTTTGAAGAACTTATGAAACATCTAACAACGCGTTTCTAGGACTCTAAGCCAAGTTTCATGCAACATGAGTGCTTATAAGTTCCTCAATGAGCTTTGTACACGTTTCACGAACTTATGAAACATCCAACTACGCGTTTCTAGGACTCTAAACCAAGTTTCATGCAACATGATTGCTTATAAGTTCCTCAATGAGCTTTGTACAAGTTTGACGAACGTATGAAACATCTAACAACACGTTTCTAGTACTCTAAACCATGTTTCATGCAACATGAGTGTTTATAAGTTCCTCAATGAGCTTTGTACAAGTTTGACGAACGTATGAAACAACTAACAACGCGTTTCTAGGACTCTAAACCAAGATTCATGCAACATGAGTTCTTATAATTCCTCAATGAGCTTTGTACAAGTTTCACGAATTTATGAAACATCTAACAACCGGTTTCTAGGACTCTAAACAATGTTTCATGCAACATGAGAGATTACAAGTTCCTCAATGAGCTTTGTACAAGTTTTACGAACGTATGAAACATCTAACAACGTGTTTCTAGGACTCTAAACCAAGTTTCATACAACATGAGTGCTTATAAGTTCCTCAATGAGCTTTGTACAAGTTTGACGAACGTATGAAACATCTAACAACATGTTTCTAGGACTCTAAACCAAGTTTCATTGAACAAGAGTTCTTATAATTTCCTCAATGAGCTTTGAACAAGTTTCACGAACTTATGAAACATCTAACAACCGGTTTCTAAGACTCTAAACAAAGTTTCATGCAACATGAGAGATTACAAGTTCCTCAATGAGAATTGTACAAGTTTGACGAACGTATGAAACATCTAACAACGTGTTTCTAGGACTCTAAACAAAGTTCATGCAACATGAGTGCTTATAAGTTCCTCAATGAGCTTTGTACAAGTTTGACGAACGTATGAAACATCAAACAACGCGTTTCTAGGACTCTAAACCAAGTTTCATGCAACATGATTGTTTATAAGTGTCTCAATGAGCTGTGTACAAGTTTGACGAACGTATGAAACATCTACAACGTGTTTCTAGGACTCTAAACCAAGTTTCATGCAACATGAGTGTTTATAAGTGTCTCGGTGAGCTTTGTACAAGTTTGACGAACATATGAAACATCTAACAACGTGTTTCTAGGACTCTAAACAAAGTTTCATACAACATGAGTGGTTATAAGTTCCTCAATGAGCTTTGTAAAAGTTTGACGAACGTATGAAACATCTAACAACTCGTTTCTAAGACTCTAAACCAAGTTTCATGCAACATGAGTGTTTATAAGTGTCTCAATGAGCTTTGTACAAGTTTCACGAACTTATGAAACATCTAACAACGCGTTTTTAGGACTCTAAACAAAGTTTCATGCAACATGAGAGATTACAAGTTCCTCAATGAGCTTTGTACAAGTTTGACGAACGTATGAAACATCTAACAACGTGTTTCTAGGACTATAACCCAAGTTTCATGCAACATGTGTGCTTATAAGTTCCTCAATGAGTTTTGTACAAGTTTGACGAACGTATGAAACATCTAACAACGTGTTTCTAGGACTCTAAACCAAGTTTCATGCAACATGAGTTCTTATAATTTCCTCAATAAGCTTTGTACAAGTTTCACGAACATATGAAACATCTAACAACCGGTTTCTAGGACTCTAAACAAAGTTTCATGCAACATGAGAGATTACAAGTTCCTCAATGAGCATTGTACAAGTTTGACGAACGTATGAAACATCTAACAACGTGTTTCTAGGACTCTAAACAAAGTTCATGCAACATGAGTGTTTATAAGTTCCTCAATGAGCTTTGTACAAGTTTGACGAACGTATGAAACATCAAACAACGCGTTTCTAGGACTCTAAACCAAGTTTCATGCAACATGATTGTTTATAAGTGTCTCAATGAGCTGTGTACAAGTTTGACGAACGTATGAAACATCTACAACGTGTTTCTAGGACTCTAAACCAAGTTTCATGCAACATGAGTGCTTATAAGTTCCTCAATGAGCTTTGTACAAGTTTTGACGAACGTATGAAACATCTAACAACGTGTTTGTAGGACTCTAACCAAAGTTTCATGCAACATGAGTGCTTATAAGTTCCTCAATGAGCTTTGTACAAGTTTTACGAACGTATGAAACATCTAACAACGCGTTTCTAGGACTCTAAACCAAGTTTCATGCAACATGAGTGTTTATAAGTGTCTCAGTGAGCTTTGTACAAGTTTGACGAACATATGAAACATCTAACAACGTGTTTCTAGGACTCTAAACAAAGTTTCATGCAACATGAGTGGTTATAAGTTCCTCAATGAGCTTTGTAAAAGTTTGACGAACGTATGAAACATCTAACAACTCGTTTCTAAGACTCTAAACCAAGTTTCATGCAACATGAGTGTTTATAAGTGTCTCAATGAGCTTTGTACAAGTTT
Source organism: Cochlearia excelsa (assembly GCA_963556525.1). Taxonomy (NCBI): domain Eukaryota; kingdom Viridiplantae; phylum Streptophyta; class Magnoliopsida; order Brassicales; family Brassicaceae; genus Cochlearia; species Cochlearia excelsa. Next base: position 13,999,153 of record OY748328.1, on the reverse strand, counting down.
CACGAACTTATGAAACATCTAACAACGCGTTTTTAGGACTCTAAACAAAGTTTCATGCAACATGAGAGATTACAAGTTCATCAATGAGCTTTGTACAAGTTTGACGAACGTATGAAACATCTAACAACGTGTTTATAGGACTATAACCCAAGTTTCATGCAACATGTGTGCTTATAAGTTCCTCAATGAGTTTTGTACAAGTTTGACGAACGTATGAAACATCTAACAACGTGTTTCTAGGACTCTAAACCAAGTTTCATGCAACATGAGTTCTTATAATTTCCTCAATGAGCTTTGTACAAGTTTCACGAACTTATGAAACATCTAACAACCGGTTTCTAGGACTCTAAACAAAGTTTCATGCAACATGAGAGATTACAAGTTCCTCAATGAGCATTGTACAAGTTTGACGAACGTATGAAACATCTAACAACGTGTTTCTAGGACTCTAAACAAAGTTCATGCAACATGAGTGTTTATAAGTTCCTCAATGAGCTTTGTACAAGTTTGACGAACGTATGAAACATCTAACAACGCGTTTCTAGGACTCGTAACCAAGTTTCATGCAACATGAGTGTTTATAAGTGTCTCAATGAGTTGTGTACAAGTTTGACGAACGTATGAAACATCTAACAATGTGTTTCTAGGAGTCTAAACCACGTTTATTGTAACATGAGTGCTTACAAGTTCCTCAATGAGCTTTGTACAAGTTTCACGAATTTATGAAACATCTAACAACGCGTTTCTAGGACTCTAAACCAAGTTTCATGCAACATGAGAGATTATAAGTTCCTCAATGAGCTTTGTACAAGTTTGACGAACGTATGAAACATCTAACAACGCGTTTCTAGGACTCTAAACCAAGTTTCATGCAACATGAGTTCTTATAAGTTCCTCAATGAGCTTTGTACAAGTTTGACTAACATATGAAACATCTAACAACGTGTTTCTAGGACTCTAAACCAAGTTTCATGCAACATGAGTGCTTATAAGTTCCTCAATGAATTTTGTACAAATTTGAAGAACGTATGAAACATTTAACAACGTGTTTCTAGGAATCTAAACAAAGTTTCATGCAACATGAGTGCTTATAAGTTCCTCAATGAGCTTTGTACAAGTTTGACGAACGTATGAAACATCTAAGAACAAGTTTCTAGGACTCTAAACCAAGTTTCATGCAACATGAGTGTTTATAAGTGTCTCAATGAGCTTTGTACAAGTTTGACGAACTTATGAAACATCTAACAACGCGTTTCTAGGACTCTAAACCAAGTTTCATGCAACATGAGTGCTTATAAGTTCCTCAATGAGCTTTGTACAAGTTTGAAGAACGTATGAAACATCTAACAATGCGTTTCTAGGACTCTAAACCAAGTTTCATGCAACATGAGAGTTTATAAGTTCCTCAATGAGATTTGTACAAGTTTGACGAACGTATGAAACATCTAACAACGCGTTTCTAGGACTCTAAACCAAGTTTCATGCAACATGAGTGCTTATAAGTTCCTCAATGAGCTTTGTACAAGTTTGACGAACGTATGAAACATCTAACAATGCGTTTCTAGTACTCTAAACCAAGTTTCATGCAACATGAGTGCTTATAAGTTCCTCAATAAGCTTTGTACAAGTTTCACGAACTTATGAAACATCTAACAACGCGTTTCTAGGACTCTAAACCAAGTTTCATGCAACATGAGTGCTTATAAGTTCCCTAATGAGCTTTGTACAAGTTTGACGAAAGTATGAAACATCTAACAATGCGTTTCTAGGACTCTAAACAAAGTTTCACCCAACATGAGTGCTTATAAGTTCCTCAATGAGGTTTGTACAAGTTTGACGAACTTATGAAACATCTAGCAACCTGTTTCTAGGACTCTAATCCAAGTTTCATGCAACATGAGTGATTATAGGTGTCTCAATGAGCTTTGTACAAGTCGAACTTATGATACATTTAACAATGCTTTTCTAGTACTCTATACCAAGTTTCATGCAACATGAGTGCTTTTAAGTTCCTCAATGAGCTCTGTACAAGTTTCACGAACTTATGAAACATCTAACAACGCGTTTCTTGGACTCTAAACCAAGTTTCATGCAACATGAGAGTTTATAAGTTCCTCAATGAGATTTGTACAAGTTTGACGAACGTATGAAACATCTAACAACGCATTTATAGGACTCTAAAACAAGTTTCATGCAACATGAGTGCTTATAAGTTCCTCAATGAGCTTTGTACAAGTTTGACGAACGTATGAAACATCTAACAATGCGTTTCTAGGACTCTAAACCAAGTTTCATGCAACATGAGTGCTTATAAGTTCGTCAATAAGCTTTGTACAAGTTTCACGAACTTATGAAACATCTAACAACGCGTTTCTAGGACTCTAAACAAAGTTTCATGCAACATGAGTGCTTATAAGTTCCTCAATGAGCATTGTACAAGTTTGACGAACATATGAAACATCTAACAACGCGTTTCTAGGACTCTAAACCAAGTTTCATGCAACATGAGTGTTTATAAGTGTCTCAATGAGCTTTGTACAAGTTTGAAGAACTTATGAAACATCTAACAACGCGTTTCTAGGACTCTAAGCCAAGTTTCATGCAACATGAGTGCTTATAAGTTCCTCAATGAGCTTTGTACACGTTTCACGAACTTATGAAACATCCAACTACGCGTTTCTAGGACTCTAAACCAAGTTTCATGCAACATGATTGCTTATAAGTTCCTCAATGAGCTTTGTACAAGTTTGACGAACGTATGAAACATCTAACAACACGTTTCTAGTACTCTAAACCATGTTTCATGCAACATGAGTGTTTATAAGTTCCTCAATGAGCTTTGTACAAGTTTGACGAACGTATGAAACAACTAACAACGCGTTTCTAGGACTCTAAACCAAGATTCATGCAACATGAGTTCTTATAATTCCTCAATGAGCTTTGTACAAGTTTCACGAATTTATGAAACATCTAACAACCGGTTTCTAGGACTCTAAACAATGTTTCATGCAACATGAGAGATTACAAGTTCCTCAATGAGCTTTGTACAAGTTTTACGAACGTATGAAACATCTAACAACGTGTTTCTAGGACTCTAAACCAAGTTTCATACAACATGAGTGCTTATAAGTTCCTCAATGAGCTTTGTACAAGTTTGACGAACGTATGAAACATCTAACAACATGTTTCTAGGACTCTAAACCAAGTTTCATTGAACAAGAGTTCTTATAATTTCCTCAATGAGCTTTGAACAAGTTTCACGAACTTATGAAACATCTAACAACCGGTTTCTAAGACTCTAAACAAAGTTTCATGCAACATGAGAGATTACAAGTTCCTCAATGAGAATTGTACAAGTTTGACGAACGTATGAAACATCTAACAACGTGTTTCTAGGACTCTAAACAAAGTTCATGCAACATGAGTGCTTATAAGTTCCTCAATGAGCTTTGTACAAGTTTGACGAACGTATGAAACATCAAACAACGCGTTTCTAGGACTCTAAACCAAGTTTCATGCAACATGATTGTTTATAAGTGTCTCAATGAGCTGTGTACAAGTTTGACGAACGTATGAAACATCTACAACGTGTTTCTAGGACTCTAAACCAAGTTTCATGCAACATGAGTGTTTATAAGTGTCTCAGTGAGCTTTGTACAAGTTTGACGAACATATGAAACATCTAACAACGTGTTTCTAGGACTCTAAACAAAGTTTCATACAACATGAGTGGTTATAAGTTCCTCAATGAGCTTTGTAAAAGTTTGACGAACGTATGAAACATCTAACAACTCGTTTCTAAGACTCTAAACCAAGTTTCATGCAACATGAGTGTTTATAAGTGTCTCAATGAGCTTTGTACAAGTTTCACGAACTTATGAAACATCTAACAACGCGTTTTTAGGACTCTAAACAAAGTTTCATGCAACATGAGAGATTACAAGTTCCTCAATGAGCTTTGTACAAGTTTGACGAACGTATGAAACATCTAACAACGTGTTTCTAGGACTATAACCCAAGTTTCATGCAACATGTGTGCTTATAAGTTCCTCAATGAGTTTTGTACAAGTTTGACGAACGTATGAAACATCTAACAACGTGTTTCTAGGACTCTAAACCAAGTTTCATGCAACATGAGTTCTTATAATTTCCTCAATGAGCTTTGTACAAGTTTCACGAACATATGAAACATCTAACAACCGGTTTCTAGGACTCTAAACAAAGTTTCATGCAACATGAGAGATTACAAGTTCCTCAATGAGCATTGTACAAGTTTGACGAACGTATGAAACATCTAACAACGTGTTTCTAGGACTCTAAACAAAGTTCATGCAACATGAGTGTTTATAAGTTCCTCAATGAGCTTTGTACAAGTTTGACGAATGTATGAAACATCAAACAACGCGTTTCTAGGACTCTAAACCAAGTTTCATGCAACATGATTGTTTATAAGTGTCTCAATGAGCTGTGTACAAGTTTGACGAACGTATGAAACATCTACAACGTGTTTCTAGGACTCTAAACCAAGTTTCATGCAACATGAGTGCTTATAAGTTCCTCAATGAGCTTTGTACAAGTTTTGACGAACGTATGAAACATCTAACAACGTGTTTGTAGGACTCTAACCAAAGTTTCATGCAACATGAGTGCTTATAAGTTCCTCAATGAGCTTTGTACAAGTTTTACGAACGTATGAAACATCTAACAACGCGTTTCTAGGACTCTAAACCAAGTTTCATGCAACATGAGTGTTTATAAGTGTCTCGGTGAGCTTTGTACAAGTTTGACGAACATATGAAACATCTAACAACGTGTTTCTAGGACTCTAAACAAAGTTTCATGCAACATGAGTGGTTATAAGTTCCTCAATGAGCTTTGTAAAAGTTTGACGAACGTATGAAACATCTAACAACTCGTTTCTAAGACTCTAAACCAAGTTTCATGCAACATGAGTGTTTATAAGTGTCTCAATGAGCTTTGTACAAGTTTCACGAACTTATGAAACATCTAACAACGCGTTTTTAGGACTCTAAACAAAGTTTCATGCAACATGAGAGATTACAAGTTCCTCAATGAGCTTTGTACAAGTTTGACGAACGTATGAAACATCTAACAACGTGTTTATAGGACTATAACCCAAGTTTCATGCAACATGTGTGCTTATAAGTTCCTCAATGAGTTTTGTACAAGTTTGACGAACGTATGAAACATCTAACAACGTGTTTCTAGGACTCTAAACCAAGTTTCATGCAACATGAGTTCTTATAATTTCCTCAATGAGCTTTGTACAAGTTTCACGAACTTATGAAACATCTAACAACCGGTTTCTAGGACTCTAAACAAAGTTTCATGCAACATGAGAGATTACAAGTTCCTCAATGAGCATTGTACAAGTTTGACGAACGTATGAAACATCTAACAACGTGTTTCTAGGACTCTAAACAAAGTTCATGCAACATGAGTGTTTATAAGTTCCTCAATGAGCTTTGTACAAGTTTGACGAACGTATGAAACATCTAACAACGCGTTTCTAGGACTCGTAACCAAGTTTCATGCAACATGAGTGTTTATAAGTGTCTCAATGAGTTGTGTACAAGTTTGACGAACGTATGAAACATCTAACAATGTGTTTCTAGGAGTCTAAACCACGTTTATTGTAACATGAGTGCTTACAAGTTCCTCAATGAGCTTTGTACAAGTTTCACGAATTTATGAAACATCTAACAACGCGTTTCTAGGACTCTAAACCAAGTTTCATGCAACATGAGAGATTATAAGTTCCTCAATGAGCTTTGTACAAGTTTGACGAACGTATGAAACATCTAACAACGCGTTTCTAGGACTCTAAACCAAGTTTCATGCAACATGAGTTCTTATAAGTTCCTCAATGAGCTTTGTACAAGTTTGACTAACATATGAAACATCTAACAACGTGTTTCTAGGACTCTAAACCAAGTTTCATGCAACATGAGTGCTTATAAGTTCCTCAATGAATTTTGTACAAATTTGAAGAACGTATGAAACATTTAACAACGTGTTTCTAGGAATCTAAACAAAGTTTCATGCAACATGAGTGCTTATAAGTTCCTCAATGAGCTTTGTACAAGTTTGACGAACGTATGAAACATCTAAGAACAAGTTTCTAGGACTCTAAACCAAGTTTCATGCAACATGAGTGTTTATAAGTGTCTCAATGAGCTTTGTACAAGTTTGACGAACTTATGAAACATCTAACAACGCGTTTCTAGGACTCTAAACCAAGTTTCATGCAACATGAGAGTTTATAAGTTCCTCAATGAGATTTGTACAAGTTTGACGAACGTATGAAACATCTAACAACGCGTTTCTAGGACTCTAAACCAAGTTTATTGCAACATGAGTGCTTATAAGTTCCTCAATGAGCCTTGTACAAGTTTGACGAACGTATGAAACATCTAACAACGCGTTTCTTGGACTCTAAACCAAGTTTCATGCAACATGAGTGCTTATAAGTTCCCCAATGAGCTTTGTACAAGTTTGACGAACGTATGAAACATCTAGCAACGCGTTTCTAGGACTCTAAACAAAGTTTCACCCAACATGAGTGCTAATAAGTTCCTCAATGAGGTTTTTACAAGTTTGACGAACTTATGAAACATCTAGCAACGCGTTTCTAGTACTCTAAACCAAGTTTCATGCAACATGAGTGCTTATAAGTTCCTCAATGAGCATTGTACAAGTTTCACGAACTTATGAAACATTTAACAACGCGTTTCTTGGACTCTAAACCAAGTTTCATGCAACATGAGAGTTTATAAGTTCCTCAATGAGATTTGTACAAGTTTGACGAACGTATGAAACATCTAACAACGCGTTTCTAGGACTCTAAACCAAGTTTCATGCAACATGAGTGCTTATAAGTTCCTCAATGAGCTTTATACAAGTTTGACGAACTTATGAAACATCTAACAACGCGTTTCTAGGACTCTAAACCAAGTTTCATGCAACATGAGTGCTTATAAGTTCCTCAATGAGCATTGTACAAGTTTGACGAACATATGAAACATCTAACAACGCGTTTCTAGGACTCTAAACCAAGTTTCATGCAACATGAGTGTTTATAAGTGTGTCAATGAGCTTTGTACAAGTTTGACAAACTTATGAAACATCTAACAACGTGTTTCTAGGACTCTAAACCTAGTTTCATGCAACATGAGTGCTTATAAGTTCCTCAATGAGCTTTGTACACGTTTCACGAACTTATGAAACATCCAACTACGCGTTTCTAGGACTCTAAACCAAGTTTCATGCAACATGAGAGCTTATAAGTTCCTCAATGAGCTTTGTACAAGTTTGACGAACGTATGAAACATCTAACAACACGTTTCTAGGACTCTAAACCATGTTTCACGCAACATGAGTGCTTATAAGTTCCTCAATGAGTTTGTACAAGTTTGACGAACGTATGAAACAACTAACAACGCGTTTCTAGGACTCTAAACCAAGATTCATGCAACATGAGTTCTTATAATTTCCTCAATGAGCTTTGTACAAGTTTCACGAATTTATGTAACATCTAACAACCGGTTTCTAGGACTCTAAACAAAGTTTCATGCAACATGAGAGATTACAGGTTCCTCAATGAGCTTTGTACAAGTTTGAAGAACGTAAAAACATCTAACAACGTGTTTCTAGGAGTATAAACCAAGTTTCATACAACATGAGTGCTTATAAGTTCCTCAATGAGCTTTGTACAAGTTTGACGAACGTATGAAACATCTAACAACGTGTTTCTAGGACTCTAAACCAAGTTTCATTGAACAAGAGTTCTTATAATTTCCTCAATGAGCTTTGAACAAGTTTCACGAACTTATGAAACATCTAACAACCAGTTTCTAGGACTCTAAACAAAGTTTCATGCAACATGAGAGATTAGAAGTTCCTCAATGAGCATTGTACAAGTTTGACGAACGTATGAAACATCTAACAACGTGTTTCTAGGACTCTAAACGAAGTTCATGCAACATGAGTGCTTATAAGTTTCTCAATGAGCTTTGTACAAGTTTGACGAATGTATGAAACATCAAACAGCGCGTTTCTAGGACTCTAAACCAAGTTTCATGCAACATGAATGCTTATAAGTGTCTCAATGAGCTGTGTACAAGTTTGACGAACATATGAAACATCTAACAACGTGTTTCTAGGACTCTAAACCAAGTTTCATGCAACATGAGTGCTTATAAGTTCCTCAATGAGCTTTGTACAAGTTTGACGAACGTATGAAACATCTAACAACGTGTTTATAGGACTCTAAACAAAGTTTCATGCAACATGAGTGCTTATAAGTTCCTCAATGAGCTTTGTACAAGTTTTACGAACGTATGAAACATCTAACAACGCGTTTCTAGGACTCTAAACCAAGTTTCATGCAACATGAGTGTTTATAAGTGTCTCAATGAGCTTTGTACAAGTTTGACGAACATATGAAACATCTAACAACGTGTTTCTAGGACTCTAAACAAAGTTTCATGCAACATGAGTGGTTATAAGTTCCTCAATGAGCTTTGTAAAAGTTTGACGAACGTATGAAACATCTAACAACGCGTTTCTAAGACTCTAAACCAAGTTTCATGCAACATGAGTGTTTATAAGTGTCTCAATGAGCTTTGTACAAGTTTCACGAACTTATGAAACATCTAACAACGCGTTTCTAGGACTCTAAACAAAGTTTCATGCAACATGAGAGATTATAAGTTCCTCAATGAGCTTTGTACAAGTTTGACGAACGTATGAAACATCTAACAACGTGTTTCTAGGACTCTAAACAAAGTTCATGCAACATGAGTGCTTATAAGTTCCTCAATGAGCTTTGTACAAGTTTGACGAACGTATGAAACATCTAACAACGCGTTTCTAGGACTCTAAACCAAGTTTCATGCAACATGAGTGTTTATAAGTGTCTCAATGAGATGTGTACAAGTTTGACGAACGTATGAAACATATAACAATGTGTTTCTAGGAGTCTAAACCACGTTTATTGTAACATGAGTGCTTACAAGTTCCTCAATGAGCTTTGTACAAGTTTCACGAATTTATGAAACATCTAACAACGCGTTTCTAGGAGTCTAAACCAAGTTTCATGCAACATGAGAGATTATAAGTTCCTCAATGAGCTTTGTACAAGTTTGACGAACGTATGAAACATCTAACAACGCGTTTCTAGGACTCGTAACCAAGTTTCATGCAACATGAGTGTTTATAAGTGTCTCAATGAGTTGTGTACAAGTTTGACGAACGTATGAAACATCTAACAATGTGTTTCTAGGAGTCTAAACCACGTTTATTGTAACATGAGTGCTTACAAGTTCCTCAATGAGCTTTGTACAAGTTTCACGAATTTACGAAACATCTAACAACGCGTTTCTAGGACTCTAAACCAAGTTTCATGCAACATGAGAGATTATAAGTTCCTCAATGAGATTTGTACAAGTTTGACGAACGTATGAAACATCTAACAACGCGTTTCTAGGACTCTAAACCAAGTTTCATGCAACATGAGTTCTTATAAGTTCCTCAATGAGCTTTGTACAAGTTTTACTAACGTATGAAACATCTAACAACGTGTTTCTAGGACTCTAAACCAAGTTTCATGCAACATGAGTGCTTATAAGTTCCTCAATGAATTTTGTACAAATTTGAAGAACGTATGAAACATTTAACAACGTGTTTCTAGGAATCTAAACAAAGTTTCATGCAACATGAGTGCTTATAAGTTCCTCAATGAGCTTTGTACAAGTTTGACGAACGTATGAAACATCTAAGAACAAGTTTCTAGGACTCTAAACCAAGTTTCATGCAACATGAGTGTTTATAAGTGTCTCAATGAGCTTTGTAAAAGTTTGACGAACTTATGAAACATCTAACAACGCGTTTCTAGGACTCTAAACCAAGTTTCATGCAACATGAGAGTTTATAAGTTCCTCAATGAGATTTGTACAAGTTTGACGAACGTATGAAACATCTAACAACGCGTTTCTAGGACTCTAAACCAAGTTTATTGCAACATGAGTGCTTATAAGTTCCTCAATGAGCCTTGTACAAGTTTGACGAACGTATGAAACATCTAACAACGCGTTTCTAGGACTCTAAACCAAGTTTCATGCAACATGAGTGCTTATAAGTTCCCCAATGAGCTTTGTACAAGTTTGACGAACGTATGAAACATCTAGCAACGCGTTTCTAGGACTCTAAACAAAGTTTCACCCAACATGAGTGCTAATAAGTTCCTCAATGAGGTTTTTACAAGTTTGACGAACTTATGAAACATCTAGCAACGCGTTTCTAGTACTCTAAACCAAGTTTCATGCAACATGAGTGCTTATAAGTTCGTCAATGAGCATTGTACAAGTTTCACGAACTTATGAAACATTTAACAACGCGTTTATTGGACTCTAAACCAAGTTTCATGCAACATGAGAGTTTATAAGTTCCTCAATGAGATTTGTACAAGTTTGACGAACGTATGAAACATCTAACAACGCGTTTCTAGGACTCTAAACCAAGTTTCATGCAACATGAGTGCTTATAAGTTCCTCAATGAGCTTTATACAAGTTTGACGAACTTATGAAACATCTAACAACGCGTTTCTAGGACTCTAAACCAAGTTTCATGCAACATGAGTGCTTATAAGTTCCTCAATGAGCATTGTACAAGTTTGACGAACATATGAAACATCTAACAACGCGTTTCTAGGACTCTAAACCAAGTTTCATGCAACATGAGTGTTTATAAGTGTGTCAATGAGCTTTGTACAAGTTTGACAAACTTATGAAACATCTAACAACGCGTTTCTAGGACTCTAAACCTAGTTTCATGCAACATGAGTGCTTATAAGTTCCTCAATGAGCTTTGTACACGTTTCACGAACTTATGAAACATCCAACTACGCGTTTATAGGACTCTAAACCAAGTTTCATGCAACATGAGAGCTTATAAGTTCCTCAATGAGCTTTGTACAAGTTTGACGAACGTATGAAACATCTAACAACACGTTTCTAGGACTCTAAACCATGTTTCACGCAACATGAGTGCTTATAAGTTCCTCAATGAGTTTGTACAAGTTTGACGAACGTATGAAACAACTAACAACGCGTTTCTAGGACTCTAAACCAAGATTCATGTAACATGAGTTCTTATAATTTCCTCAATGAGCTTTGTACAAGTTTCACGAATTTATGTAACATCTAACAACCGGTTTCTAGGACTCTAAACAAAGTTTCATGCAACATGAGAGATTACAAGTTCCTCAATGAGCTTTGTACAAGTTTGACGAACGTAAAAAACATCTAACAACGTGTTTCTAGGAGTATAAACCAAGTTTCATACAACATGAGTGCTTATAAGTTCCTCAATGAGCTTTGTACAAGTTTGACGAACTTATGAAACATCTAACAACGTGTTTCTAGGACTCTAAACCAAGTTTCATTGAACAAGAGTTCTTATAATTTCCTCAATGAGCTTTGAACAAGTTTCACGAACTTATGAAACATCTAACAACCAGTTTCTAGGACTCTAAACAAAGTTTCATGCAACATGAGAGATTAGAAGTTCCTCAATGAGCATTGTACAAGTTTGACGAACGTATGAAACATCTAACAACGTGTTTCTAGGACTCTAAACAAAGTTCATGCAACATGAGTGCTTATAAGTTCCTCAATGAGCTTTGTACAAGTTTGACGAACGTATGAAACATCTAACAACGCGTTTCTAGGACTCTAAACCAAGTTTCATGCAACATGAGTGTTTATAAGTGTCTCAATGAGCTGTGTACAAGTTTGACGAACGTATGAAACATATAACAATGTGTTTCTAGGAGTCTAAACCACGTTTATTGTAACATGAGTGCTTACAAGTTCCTCAATGAGCTTTGTACAAGTTTCACGAATTTATGAAACATCTAACAACGCGTTTCTAGGAGTCTAAACCAAGTTTCATGCAACATGAGAGATTATAAGTTCCTCAATGAGCTTTGTACAAGTTTGACGAACGTATGAAACATCTAACAACGCGTTTCTAGGACTCTAAACCAAGTTTCATGCAACATGAGTGTTTATAAGTTCCTCAATGAGTTTTGTACAAGTTTGACGAACGTATGAAACATCTAACAACGTGTTTCTAGGACTCTAAACCAAGTTTCATGCAACATGAGTGCTTATAAGTTCCTCAATGAGTTTTGTACAAATTTGAAGAACGTATGAAACATCTAACAACGTGTTTCTAGGAATCTAAACAAAGTTTCATGCAACATGAGTGCTTATAAGTTCCTCAATGAGCTTTGTACAAGTTTGACGAACGTATGAAACATCTAAGAACAAGTTTCTAGGACTCTAAACCAAGTTTCATGCAACATGAGTGTTTATAAGTGTCTCAATGAGCTTTGTACAAGTTTGACGAACGTATGAAACATCTAACAACGCGTTTCTAGGACTCTAAACCAAGTTTCATGCAACATGAGTGCTTATAAATTCCCCAATGAGCTTTGTACAAGTTTGACGAACGTATGAAACATCTAACAACGCGTTTCTAGGACTCTAAACAAAGTTTCACCCAACATGAGTGCTTATAAGTTCCTCAATGAGGTTTGTACAAGTTTGACGAACGTATGAAACATCTAGCAACGCGTTTCTAGGACACTAATCCAAGTTTCATGCAACATGAGTGATTATAAGTGTCTCAATGAGCTTTGTACAAGTCGAACTTATGAAACATTTAACAATGCTTTTCTAGTACTCTAAACCAAGTTTCATGCAACATGAGTGCTTATAAGTTCCTCAATGAGCTTTGTACAAGTTTCACGAACTTATGAAACATCTAACAACGCGTTTCTTGGACTCTAAACCAAGTTTCATGCAACATGAGAGTTTATAAGTTCCTCTATGAGATTTGTACAAGTTTGACGAACGTATGAAACATCTAACAACGCGTTTCTAGGACTCTAAACCAAGTTTCATGCAACATGAGTGCTTATAAGTTCTTCAATGAGGTTTGTACAAGTTTGACGAAAGTATGAAACATCTAACAACGTGTTTCTAAGACTCTAAACCAAGTTTCATGCAACATGAGTGCTTATAAGTTCCTCAATAAGCTTTGTACAAGTTTCACGAACTTATGAAACATCTAACAACGCGTTTCTAGGACTCTAAACCAAGTTTCATGCAACATGAGTGCTTATAAGTTCCTCAATGAGCATTGTACAAGTTTGACGAACATATGAAACATCTAACAACCCGTTTCTAGGACTCTAAACCAAGTTTCATGCAACATGAGTGTTTATAAGTGTCTCAATGAGATTTGTACAAGTTTGACGAACTTATGAAACATCTAACAACGCGTTTCTAGGACTCTAAACCAAGTTTCATGCAACATGAGTGCTTATAAGTTCCTCAATGAGCTTTGTACACGTTTCACGAACTTAGGAAACATCCAACTACGCGTTTCTAGGACTCTAAACCAAGTTTCATGCAACATGAGAGCTTATAAGTTCCTCAATGAGCTTTGTACAAGTTTGACGAACGTATGAAACATCTAACAACACGTTTCTAGGACTCTAAACCATGTTTCACGCAACATGAGTGCTTATAAGTTCCTCAATGAGCTTTGTACAAGTTTGACGAACGTATGAAACAACTAACAACACGTTTCTAGGACTCTAAACCAAGATTCATGCAACATGAGTTCTTATAATTTCCTCAATGAGCTTTGTACAAGTTTCACGAATTTATGAAACATCTAACAACCGGTTTCTAGGACTCTAAACAAAGTTTCATGCAACATGAGAGATTACAAGTTCCTCAGTGAGCTTTGTACAAGTTTGACGAACGTATGAAACATCTAACAACGTGTTTCTAGGACTCTTTCATACAACATGAGTGCTTATAAATTCCTCAATGAGCTTTGTACAAGTTTGACGAACGTATGAAACATCTAACAACGTGTTTCTAGTACTCTAAACCAAGTTTCATTGAACAAGAGTTCTTATAATTTCCTCAATGAGCTTTGAACAAGTTTCACGAACTTATGAAACATCTAACAACCGGTTTCTAGGACTCTAAACAAAGTTTCATGCAACATGAGAGATTAGAAGTTCCTCAATGAGCATTGTACAAGTTTGACGAACGTATGAAACATCTAACAACGTGTTTCTAGGACTCTAAACAAAGTTCATGCAACATGAGTGCTTATAAGTTCCTCAATGAGCTTTGTACAAGTTTGACGAATGTATGAAACATCAAACAACGCGTTTCTAGGACTCTAAACCAAGTTTCATGCAACATGAATGTTTATAAGTGTCTCAATGAGCTGTGTACAAGTTTGACGAATATATGAAACATCTAACAACGTGTTTCTAGGACTCTAAACCAAGTTTCATGCAACATGAGTGCTTATAAGTTCCTCAATGAGCTTTGTACAAGTTTGACGAACGTATGAAACATCTAATAACGTGTTTGTAGGACTCTAAACAAAGTTTCATGCAACATGAGTGCTTATAAGTTCCTCAATGAGCCTTGTACAAGTTTTACGAACGTATGAAACATCTAACAACGCGTTTCTAGGACTCTAAACCAAGTTTCATGCAACATGAGTGTTTAGAAGTGTCTCATTGAGCTTTGTACAAGTTTGACGAACATATGAAACATCTAACAACGTGTTTCTAGGACTCTAAACAAAATTTCATGCAACATGAGTGGTTATAAGTTCCTCAATGAGCTTTGTAAAAGTTTGACGAACGTATGAAACATCTAACAACGCGTTTCTAAGACTCTAAACCAAGTTTCATGCAACATGAGTGTTTATAAGTGTCTCAATGAGCTTTGTACAAGTTTCACGAACTTATGAAACATCTAACAACGCGTTTCTAGGACTCTAAACAAAGTTTCATGCAATATGAGAGATTATAAGTTCCTCAATGAGCTTTGTACAAGTTTGACGAACGTATGAAACATCTAACAATGTGTTTCTAGGACTCTAAACCAAGTTTCATGCAACATGAGTTCTTATAATTTCCTCAATGAGCTTTGTACAAGTTTCACGAACTTATGAAACATCTAACAACCGGTTTCTAGGACTCTAAACAAAGTTTCATGCAACATGAGAGATTACAAGTTCCTCAATGAGCATTGTACAAGTTTGACGAACGTATGAAACATCTAATAACGTGTTTCTAGGACTCTAAACAAAGTTCATGCAACATGAGTGCTTATAAGTTCCTCAATGAGCTTTGTACAAGTTTGACGAACGTATGAAACATCTAACAACGCGTTTCTATGACTCTAAACCAAGTTTCATGCAACATGAGTGTTTATAAGTGTCTCAATGAGCTGTGTACAAGTTTGACGAACGTATGAAACATATAACAATGTGTTTCTAGGAGTATAAACCACGTTTATTGTAACATGAGTGCTTACAAGTTCCCCAATGATCTTTGTACAAGTTTGACGAACGTATGAAACATCTAACAACGCGTTTCTAGGACTCTAAACAAAGTTTCATGCAACATGAGAGATTATAAGTTCCTCAATGAGCTTTGTACAAGTTTCACGAATTTATGAAACATCTAACAACGCGTTTCTAGGACTCTAAACCAAGTTTCATGCAACATGAGAGATTATAAGTTCCTTAATGAGCTTTGTACAAGTTTGACGAACGTATAAAACATCTAACAACGTGTTTCTAGGACTCTAAACCAAGTTTCATGCAACATGAGTGCTTATAAGTTCCTCAATGAGGTTTGTACAAGTTTGACGAACGTATGAAACATCTAGCTACGCGTTTCTAGGACTCTAATCAAGGTTTCATGCAACATGAGTGATTATAAGTGTCTCAATGAGCTTTGTACAAGTCGAACTTATGAAACATTTAACAATGCTTTTCTAGTACTCTAAACCAAGTTTCATGCAACATGAGTGCTTATAAGTTCCTCAATGAGCTTTGTACAAGTTTGACGAACGTATGAAACATCTAACAACGCGTTTCTAGGACTCTAAACCAAGTTTCATGCAACATGAGTTCTTATAAGTTCCTCAATGAGTTTCGTACAAGTTTGACGAACGTATGAAACATCTAACAACGTGTTTCTAGGACTCTAAACCAAGTTTCATGCAACATGAGTGCTTATAAGTTCCTCAATGAGTTTTGTACAAATTTGAAGAACGTATGAAACATCTAACAACGTGTTTCTAGGAATCTAAACAAAGTTTCATGCAACATGAGTGCTTATAAGTTCCTCAATGAGTTTTGTACAAGTTTGACGAACGTATGAAACATCTAAGAACAAGTTTCTAGGACTCTAAACCAAGTTTCATGCAACATGAGTGTTTATAAGTGTCTCAATGAGCTTTGTACAAGTTTGACGAACGTATGAAACATCTAACAACGCGTTTCTAGGACTCTAAACCAAGTTTCATGCAACATGAGTGCTTATAAATTCCCCAATGAGCTTTGTACAAGTTTGACGAACGTATGAAACATCTAACAACACGTTTCTAGGACTCTAAACAAAGTTTCACCCAACATGAGTGCTTATAAGTTCCTCAATGAGGTTTGTACACGTTTGACGAACGTATGAAACATCTAGCAACGCGTTTCTAGGATTCTAATCCAAGTTTCATGCAACATGAGTGATTATAAGTGTCTCAATGAGCTTTGTACAAGTCGAACTTATGAAACATTTAACAATGCTTTTCTAGTACTCTAAACAAAGTTTCATGCAACATGAGTGCTTATAAGTTCCTCAATGAGCTTTGTACAAGTTTGACGAACGTATGAAACATCTAACAACGCGTTTCTAGGACTCTAAACCAAGTTTCATGCAACATGAGTGTTTATAAGTGTCTCAATGAGCTGTGTACAAGTTTGACGAACGTATGAAACAAATAACAATGTGTTTCTAGGAGTCTAAACCACGTTTATTGTAACATGAGTGCTTACAAGTTCCTCAATGAGCTTTGTACAAGTTTCACGAATTTATGAAACATCTAACAACGCGTTTCTAGGACTCTAAACCAAGTTTCATGCAACATGAGAGATTATAAGTTCCTCAATGAGCTTTGTACAAGTTTGACGAACGTATGAAACATCTAACAACGCGTTTCTAGGACTCTAAACCAAGTTTCATGCAACATGAGTTCTTATAAGTTCCTCAATGAGCTTTGTACAAGTTTGACGAACGTATGAAACATCTAACAACGTGTTTCTAGGACTCTAAACCAAGTTTCATGCAACATGAGTGCTTATAAGTTCCTCAATGAGTTTTGTACAAATTTGAAGAACGTATGAAACATCTAACAATGTGTTTCTAGGAATCTAAACAAAGTTTCATGCAACATGAGTGCTTATAAGTTCCTCAATGAGCTTTGTACAAGTTTGACGAACGTATGAAACATCTAAGAACAAGTTTCTAGGACTCTAAACCAAGTATCATGCAACATGAGTGTTTATAAGTGTCTCAATGAGCTTTGTACAAGTTTGACGAACGTATGAAACATCTAACAACGCGTTTCTAGGACTCTAAACCAAGTTTCATGCAACATGAGTGCTTATAAATTCCCCAATGAGCTTTGTACAAGTTTGACGAACGTATGAAACATCTAACAACGCGTTTCTAGGACTCTAAACAAAGTTTCACCCAACATGAGTGCTTATAAGTTCCTCAATGAGCTTTGTACAAGTTTCACGAATTTATGAAACATCTAACAACGCGTTTCTAGGACTCTAAACCAAGTTTCATGCAACATGAGAGATTATAAGTTCCTTAATGAGCTTTGTACAAGTTTGACGAACGTATAAAACATCTAACAACGTGTTTCTAGGACTCTAAACCAAGTTTCATGCAACATGAGTGCTTATAAGTTCCTCAATGAGGTTTGTACAAGTTTGACGAACGTATGAAACATCTAGCAACGCGTTTCTAGGACTCTAATCAAGGTTTCATGCAACATGAGTGATTATAAGTGTCTCAATGAGCTTTGTACAAGTCGAACTTATGAAACATTTAACAATGCTTTTCTAGTACTCTAAACCAAGTTTCATGCAACATGAGTGCTTATAAGTTCCTCAATGAGCTTTGTACAAGTTTGACGAACGTATGAAACATCTAACAACGCGTTTCTAGGACTCTAAACCAAGTTTCATGCAACATGAGTTCTTATAAGTTCCTCAATGAGTTTCGTACAAGTTTGACGAACGTATGAAACATCTAACAACGTGTTTCTAGGACTCTAAACCAAGTTTCATGCATCATGAGTGCTTATAAGTTCCTCAATGAGTTTTGTACAAATTTGAAGAACGTATGAAACATCTAACAACGTGTTTCTAGGAATCTAAACAAAGTTTCATGCAACATGAGTGCTTATAAGTTCCTCAATGAGTTTTGTACAAGTTTGACGAACGTATGAAACATCTAAGAACAAGTTTCTAGGACTCTAAACCAAGTTTCATGCAACATGAGTGTTTATAAGTGTCTCAATGAGCTTTGTACAAGTTTGACGAACGTATGAAACATCTAACAACGCGTTTCTAGGACTCTAAACCAAGTTTCATGCAACATGAGTGCTTATAAATTCCCCAATGAGCTTTGTACAAGTTTGACGAACGTATGAAACATCTAACAACACGTTTCTAGGACTCTAAACAAAGTTTCACCCAACATGAGTGCTTATAAGTTCCTCAATGAGGTTTGTACACGTTTGACGAACGTATGAAACATCTAGCAACGCGTTTCTAGGACTCTAATCCAAGTTTCATGCAACATGAGTGATTATAAGTGTCTCAATGAGCTTTGTACAAGTCGAACTTATGAAACATAAAACAATGCTTTTCTAGTACTCTAAACAAAGTTTCATGCAACATGAGTGCTTATAAGTTCCTCAATGAGCTTTGTACAAGTTTGACGAACGTATGAAACATCTAACAACGCGTTTCTAGGACTCTAAACCAAGTTTCATGCAACATGAGTGTTTATAAGTGTCTCAATGAGCTGTGTACAAGTTTGACGAACGTATGAAACAAATAACAATGTGTTTCTAGGAGTCTAAACCACGTTTATTGTAACATGAGTGCTTACAAGTTCCTCAATGAGCTTTGTACAAGTTTCATGAATTTATGAAACATCTAACAACGCGTTTCTAGGACTCTAAACCAAGTTTCATGCAACATGAGAGATTATAAGTTCCTCAATGAGCTTTGTACAAGTTTGACGAACGTATGAAACATCTAACAACGCGTTTCTAGGACTCTAAACCAAGTTTCATGCAACATGAGTTCTTATAAGTTCCTCAATGAGCTTTGTACAAGTTTGACGAACGTATGAAACATCTAACAACGTGTTTCTAGGACTCTAAACCAAGTTTCATGCAACATGAGTGCTTATAAGTTCCTCAATGAGTTTTGTACAAATTTGAAGAACGTATGAAACATCTAACAATGTGTTTCTAGGAATCTAAACAAAGTTTCATGCAACATGAGTGCTTATAAGTTCCTCAATGAGCTTTGTACAAGTTTGACGAACGTATGAAACATCTAAGAACAAGTTTCTAGGACTCTAAACCAAGTATCATGCAACATGAGTGTTTATAAGTGTCTCAATGAGCTTTGTACAAGTTTGACGAACGTATGAAACATCTAACAACGCGTTTCTAGGACTCTAAACCAAGTTTCATGCGCCATGAGTGCTTATAAATTCCCCAATGAGCTTTGTACAAGTTTGACGAACGTATGAAACATCTAACAACGCGTTTCTAGGACTCTAAACAAAGTTTCACCCAACATGAGTGCTTATAAGTTCCTCAATGAGGTTTGTACAAGTTTGACGAACGTATGAAACATCTAGCAACGCGTTTCTAGGACTCTAATCAAGGTTTCATGCAACATGAGTGATTATAAGTGTCTCAATGAGCTTTGTACAAGTCGAACTTATGAAACATTTAACAATGCTTTTCTAGTACTCTAAACCAAGTTTCATGCAACATGAGTGCTTATAAGTTCCTCAATGAGCTTTGTACAAATTTGACGAACGTATGAAACATCTAACAACGCGTTTCTAGGACTCTAAACCAAGTTTCATGCAACATGAGTTCTTATAAGTTCCTTAATGAGTTTTGTACAAGTTTGACGAACGTACGAAACATCTAACAACGTGTTTCTAGGACTCTAAACCAAGTTTCATGCAACATGAGTGCTTATAAGTTCCTCAATGAGTTTTGTACAAATTTGAAGAACGTATGAAACATCTAACAACGTGTTTCTAGGAATCTAAACAAAGTTTCATGCAACATGAGTGCTTATAAGTTCCTCAATGAGCTTTGTACAAGTTTGACGAACGTATGAAACATCTAAGAACAAGTTTCTAGGACTCTAAACCAAGTTTCATGCAACATGAGTGTTTATAAGTGTCTCAATGAGCTTTGTACAAGTTTGACGTACGTATGAAACATCTAACAACGCGTTTCTAGGACTCTAAACCACGTTTCATATAACATGAGTGCTTATAAATTCCCCAATGAGCTTTGTACAAGTTTGACGAACGTATGAAACATCTAACAACGCGTTTCTAGGACTCTAAACAAAGTTTCACCCAACATGAGTGCTTATAAGTTCCTCAATGAGGTTTGTACAAGTTTGACGAACGTATGAAACATCTAGCAACGCGTTTCTAGGACTCTAATCCAAGTTTCATGCAACATGAGTGATTATAAGTGTCTCAATGAGCTTTGTACAAGCCGAACTTATGAAACATTTAACAATGCTTTTCTAGTACTCTAAACAAAGTTTCATGCAACATGAGTGCTTATAAGTTCCTCAATGAGCTTTGTACAAGTTTGACGCACGTATGAAACATCTAACAACGTGTTTCTAGGACTCTAAACCAAGTTTCATGCAACATGAGTGCTTATAAGTTCCTCAATGAGTTTTGTACAAATTTGAAGAACGTATGAAACATCTAACAATGTGTTTCTAGGAATCTAAACAAAGTTTCATGCAACATGAGTGCTTATAAGTTCCTCAATGAGCTTTGTACAAGTTTGACGAACGTATGAAACATCTAAGAACAAGTTTCTAGGACTCTAAACCAAGTTTCATGCAACATGAGTGTTTATAAGTGTCTCAATGAGCTTTGTACAAGTTTGACGAACGTATGAAACATCTACCAACGCGTTTCTAGGACTCTAAACCAAATTTCATGCAACATGAGTTCTTATAAGTTCCTCAATGAGCTTTGTACAAGTTTGACGAACGTATGAAACATCTAACAACGTGTTTCTAGGACTCTAAACCAAGTTTCATGCAACATGAGTGCTTATAAGTTCCTCAATGAGTTTTGTACAAATTTGAAGAACGTATGAAACATCTAACAATGTGTTTTCTAGGAATCTAAACAAAGTTTCATGCAACATGAGTGCTTATAAGTTCCTCAATGAGCTTTGTACAAGTTTGACGAACGTATGAAACATCTAAGAACAAGTTTCTAGGACTCTAAACCAAGTTTCATGCAACATGAGTGTTTATAAGTGTCTCAATGAGCTTTGTACAAGTTTGACGAACGTATGAAACATCTAACAACGCGTTTCTAGGGACTCTAAACCAAGTTTCATGCAACATGAGTGCTTATAAGTTCCTCAATGAGCTTTGTACAAGTTTGACGAACGTATGAAACATCTAACAACGCGTTTTCTAGGACTCTAAACCAAGTTTCATGCAACATGAGTTCTTATAAGTTCCTCAATGAGTTTTGTACAAGTTTGACGAACGTATGAAACATCTAACAACGTGTTTCTAGGACTCTAAACCAAGTTTCATGCAACATGAGTGCTTATAAGTTCCTCAATGAGTTTTGTACAAATTTGAAGAACGTATGAAACATCTAACAATGTGTTTCTAGGAATCTAAACAAAGTTTCATGCAACATGAGTGCGTATAAGTTCCTCAATGAGCTTTGTACAAGTTTGACGAACGTATGAAACATCTAAGAACAAGTTTCTAGGACTCTAAACCAAGTTTCATGCAACATGAGTGTTTATAAGTGTCTCAATGAGCTTTGTACAAGTTTGACGTACGTATGAAACATCTAACAACGCGTTTCTAGGACTCTAAACCAAGTTTCATGCAACATGAGTGCTTATAAATTCCCCAATGAGCTTTGTACAAGTTTGACGAACGTATGAAACATCTAACAACGTGTTTCTAGGACTCTAAACCAAGTTTCATGCAACATCAGTGCTTATAAGTTCCTCAATGAGGTTTGTACAAATTTGACGAACGTATGAAACATCTAGCAACGCGTTTCTAGGACTCTAATCCAAGTTTCATGCAACATGAGTGATTATAAGTGTCTCAATGAGCTTTGTACAAGCCGAACTTATGAAACATTTAACAATGCTTTTCTAGTACTCTAAACAAAGTTTCATGCAACATGAGTGCTTATAAGTTCCTCAATGAGCTTTGTACAAGTTTGACGAACGTATGAAACATCTAACAACGTGTTTCTAGGACTCTAAACCAAGTTTCATGCAACATGAGTGCTTATAAGTTCCTCAATGAGTTTTGTACAAATTTTAAGAACGTATGAAACATCTAACAATGTGTTTCTAGGAATCTAAACAAAGTTTCATGCAACATGAGTGCTTATAAGTTCCTCAATGAGCTTTGTACAAGTTTGACGAACGTATGAAACATCTAAGAACAAGTTTCTAGGACTCTAAACCAAGTTTCATGCAACATGAGTGTTTATAAGTGTCTCAATGAGCTTTGTACAAGTTTGACGAACGTATGAAACATCTAACAACGCGTTTCTAGGACTCTAAACCAAGTTTCATGCAACATGAGTGCTTATAAATTCCCCAATGAGCTTTGTACAAGTTTGACGAACGTATGAAACATCTAACAACGCGTTTCTAGGACTCTAAACAAAGTTTCACCCAACATGAGTGCTTATAAGTTCCTCAATGAGGTTTGTACAAGTTTGACGAACGTATGAAACATCTAGCAACGCATTTCTAGGACTCTAATCAAGGTTTCATGCAACATGAGTGATTATAAGTGTCTTAATGAGCTTTGTACAAGTCGAACTTATGAAACATTTAACAATGCTTTTCTAGTACTCTAAACCAAGTTTCATGCAACATGAGTGCTTATAAGTTCCTCAATGAGCTTTGTACAAGTTTGACGAACGTATGAAACATCTAACAACGCGTTTCTAGGACTCTAAACCAAGTTTCATGCAACATGAGTTCTTATAAGTTCCTCAATGAGTTTTGTACAACTTTGACGAACGTATGAAACTTCTAGGACTCTAAACCAAGTTTCATGCAACATGAGTGCTTATCAGTTCCTCAATGAGTTTTGTACAAATTTGAAGAACGTATGAAACATCTAACAACGTGTTTCTAGGAATCTAAACAAAGTTTCATGCAACATGAGTGCTTATAAGTTCCTCAATGAGCTTTGTACAAGTTTGACGAACGTATGAAACATCTAAGAAAAAGTTTCTAGGACTCTAAACCAAGTTTCATGCAACATGAGTGTTTATAAGTGTCTCAATGAGCTTTGTACAAGTTTGACGAACGTATGAAACATCTAACAACGCGTTTCTAGGACTCTAAACCAAGTTTCATGCAACATGAGTGCTTATAAATTCCCCAATGAGCTTTGTACAAGTTTGACGAACGTATGAAACATCTAACAACGCGTTTCTAGGACTCTAAACAAAGTTTCACCCAACATGAGTGCTTATAAGTTCCTCAACAAAGTTTCACCCAACATGAGTGCTTATAAGTTCCTCAATGAGGTTTGTAGAGAAGTTTTTGACGAACGTATGAAACATCTAGCAACGCGTTTCTAGGACTCTAATCCAAGTTTCATGCAACATGAGTGATTATAAGTGTCTCAATGAGCTTTGTACAAGTCGAACTTATGAAACATTTAACAATGCTTTTCTAGTACTCTAAACAAAGTTTCATGCAACATGAGTGCTTATAAGTTCCTCAATGAGCTTTGTACACGTTTCACGAACTTAGGAAACATCCAACTACGCGTTTCTAGGACTCTAAACCAAGTTTCATGCAACATGAGAGCTTATAAGTTCCTCAATGAGCTTTGTACAAGTTTGACGAACGTATGAAACATCTAACAACACGTTTCTAGGACTCTAAACCATGTTTCACGCAACATGAGTGCTTATAAGTTCCTCAATGAGCTTTGTACAAGTTTGACGAACGTATGAAACAACTAACAACGCGTTTCTAGGACTCTAAACCAAGATTCATGCAACATGAGTTCTTATAATTTCCTCAATGAGCTTTGTACAAGTTTCACGAATTTATGAAACATCTAACAACCGGTTTCTAGGACTCTAAACAAAGTTTCATGCAACATGAGAGATTACAAGTTCCTCAGTGAGCTTTTTACAAGTTTGACGAACGTATGAAACATCTAACAACGTGTTTCTAGGACTCTTTCATACAACATGAGTGCTTATAAGTTCCTCAATGAGCTTTGTACAAGTTTGACGAACGTATGAAACATCTAACAACGTGTTTCTAGGACTCTAAACCAAGTTTCATTGAACAAGAGTTCTTATAATTTCCTCAATGAGCTTTGAAAAAGTTTCACGAACTTATGAAACATCTAACAACCGGTTTCTAGGACTCTAAACAAAGTTTCATGCAACATGAGAGATTACAAGTTCCTCAATAATCATTGTACAAGTTTGGCGAACGTATGAAACATCTAACAACGTGTTTCTAGGACTCTAAACAAAGTTCATGCAACATGAGTGCTTATAAGTTCCTCAATGAGCTTTTTACAAGTTTGACGAACGTATGAAACATCAAACAACGCGTTTCTAGGACTCTAAACCAAGTTTCATGCAACATGAGTGTTTATAAGTGTCTCAATGAGCTATGAACAAGTTTGACGAACGTATGAAACATCTAACAACGTGTTTCTAGGACTCTAAACCAAGTTTCATGCAACATGAGTGCTTATAAGTTCCTCAATGAGCTTTGTACAAGTTTGACAAACGTATGAAACATCTAACAACGTGTTTTCAGGACTCTAAACAAAGTTTCATGCAACATGAGTGCTTATAAGTTCCTCAATGAGATTTGTACAAGTTTCACAAACGTATGAAACATCTAACAACGCGTTTCTAGGACTCCAAACCAAGTTTCATGCAACATGAGAGTTTATAAGTTCCTCAATGAGATTTGTACAAGTTCGACGAACGTATGAAACATCTAACAGCGCGTTTCTAGGACTCTAAACCAAGTTTCATGCAACATGAGTGCTTATAAGTTCCTCAATGAGATTTCTACAAGTTTGACGAACTTATGAAACATCTAACAACACGTTTCTAGGACTCTAAACTAAGTTTCATGCAACATGAGTGCTTACAAGTTCCTCAATAAGCGTTGTACAAGTTTAAAGAACTTATGAAACATCTAACAACGCGTTTCTAGGACTCTAAACCAACTTTCATGCAACATTAGTTCTTATAATTTCATCAATGAGCTTTGTACAAGTTTCACGAACTTATGAAACATCTAACAACCGGTTTCTAGGACTCTAAACAAAGTTTCATGCAACATGAGAGATTACAAGTTCCTCAATAAGCTTTGTACAAGTTTGACGAACGTATGAAACATCTAACAAAGCGTTTCTAGGACTCTAAACCAAGTTGCATGCGACATGAGTGCTTATAAGTTCCTCAATGAGCTTTGTACAAGTTTGACGAACGTATGAAACATCTAACAACGTGTTTCTAGGACTCTAAACCAAGTTTCATGCAACATGAGTGCTTATCGAGTTCCTCAATGAGCTTTGTACAAGTTTGACGAATGTATGAAACATCTAACAACGTGTTTCTAGGACTCTAAACCAAGTTTCATGCAACATTAGTGCTTATAAGTTCCTCAATGAGCTTTGTACAAGTTTGACGAACTTATGAAACATCTAACAACGTGTTTCTAGGACTCTAAACAAAGTTTCATGCAACATGAGTGCTTATAAGTTCCTCAATGAGCTTTGTAAAAGTTTGACGAACGTATGAAACATCTAACAACGCGTTTCTAGGACTCTAAACCAAGTTTCATGCAACATGAGTGTTTATAAGTGTCTCAATGAGCTTTGTACAATTTTCACGAACTTAAGAAACATCTAACAACACGTTTCTAGGACTCTAATCCAAGTTTCATGCAACATGAGAGTTTATAAGATCCTCAATGATCTTTGTACAAGTTTGACGAACGTATGAAACATCTAACAACGCATTTCTAGGAGTCTAAACCACGTTTATTGCAACATGAGTGCTTACAAGTTCCTCAATGAGCTTTGTACAAGTTTCACGAATTTATGAAACATCTAACAAACGCGTTTCTAGGACTCTAAACCAAGTTTCATGCAACATGAGAGATTATAAGTTCCTCAATGAGCTTTGTACAAGTTTCACGAACGTATGAAACATCTAAGAACGCGTTTCTAGGACTCTAAACCAAGTTTCATGCAACATGAGTTCTTATAAGTTCCTCAATGAGCTTTGTACAAGTTTGACGAACGTATGAAACATCTAACAACGTGTTTCTAGGACTCTAAACGAAGTTTCATGCAACATGAGTGCTTATAAGTTCCTCAATTAGTTTTGTACAAGTTTGAAGAACGTATGAAACATCTAACAACGTGTTTCTAGGACTCTAAACAAAGTTTCATGCAAACATGAGTGCTTATAAGTTCCTCAATGAGCTTTGTACAAGTTTGACGAACGTATGAAACATCTAACAACGCGTTTCTAGGACTCTAAACCAAGTTTCATGCAACATGAGTGTTTATAAGTGTCTCAATGAGCTTTGTACAAGTTTGACGAACTTATGAAACATCTAACAACTCGTTTCTAGGACTCTAAACCAAGTTTCATGCAACATGAGAGTTTATAAGTTCCTCAATGAGATTTGTACAAGTTTGACGAACGTATGAAACATCTAACAACGCGTTTCTAGATCTCTAAACCAAATTTATTGCAACATGGGTGCTTATAAGTTCCTCAATGAGCCTTGTACAAATTTGACGAACGTATGAAACATCTAACAACGTGTTTCTAGGACTCTAAACCAAGTTTCATGCAACATGAGTGCTTATAAGTCCCTCAATGAGCTTTGTACAAGTTTGACGAACGTATGAAACATCTAACAACGCGTTTCTAGGACTCTAAACCAAGTTTCATGCAACATGAGTGTTTATAAGTGTCTCAATGAGCTTTGTACAATTTTCACGAACTTAAGAAACATCTAACAACGCGTTTCTAGGACTCTAATCCAAGTTTCATGCAACATGAGAGTTTATAAGATCCTCAATGATCTTTGTACAAGTTTGACGAACGTATGAAACATCTAACAACGCATTTCTAGGAGTCTAAACCACGTTTATTGCAACATGAGTGCTTACAAGTTCCTCAATGAGCTTTGTACAAGTTTCACGAATTTATGAAACATCTAACAACGCGTTTCTAGGACTCTAAACCAAGTTTCATGCAACATGAGAGATTATAAGTTCCTCAATGAGCTTTGTACAAGTTTCACGAACGTATGAAACATCTAAGAACGCGTTTCTAGGACTCTAAACCAAGTTTCATGCAACATGAGTTCTTATAAGTTCCTCAATGAGCTTTGTACAAGTTTGACGAACGTATGAAACATCTAACAACGTGTTTCTAGGACTCTAAACGAAGAAGTTTCATGCAACATGAGTGCTTATAAGTTCCTCAATTAGTTTTGTACAAGTTTGAAGAACGTATAAAACATCTAACAACGTGTTTCTAGGACTCTAAACAAAGTTTCATGCAACATGAGTGCTTATAAGTTCCTCAATGAGCTTTGTACAAGTTTGACGAACGTATGAAACATCTAACAACGCGTTTCTAGGACTCTAAACCAAGTTTCATGCAACATGAGTGTTTATAAGTGTCTCAATGAGCTTTGTACAAGTTTGACGAACTTATGAAACATCTAACAACTCGTTTCTAGGACTCTAAACCAAGTTTCATGCAACATGAGAGTTTATAAGTTCCTCAATGAGATTTGTACAAGTTTGACGAACGTATGAAACATCTAACAACGCGTTTCTAGATCTCTAAACCAAATTTATTGCAACATGGGTGCTTATAAGTTCCTCAATGAGCCTTGTACAAATTTGACGAACGTATGAAACATCTAACAACGTGTTTCTAGGACTCTAAACCAAGTTTCATGCAACATGAGTGCTTATAAGTCCCTCAATGAGCTTTGTACAAGTTTGACGAACGTATGAAACATCTAACAACGCGTTTATAGGACTCTAAACCAAGTTTCATGCAACATGAGTGTTTATAAGTGTCTCAATGAGCTTTGTACAAATTCGAACGTGACGAAACATCGTATGAAACATGTTTCTAGGACTCTAACTAAGTGTTCATCAACATAGGCTTACTCTCAATGACTTTGTAAGTTTCATGCAACGTATGAAACATCTAACAACGTGTTTCTAGGACTCTAAATCAAGTTTATTACAACATGAGTGCTTATAAGTTCCTCAATGAGCTTTTTACAAGTTTCACGAACTTATGAAACATCTACCAACGCGTTTCTAGGACTCTAAACCAAGTTACATGCAACAAGAGTTCTTATAAGTTCCTGAATGAGCTTTGTACAAGTTTGACGAACGTATGAAATATCTAACAACGCGTTTCTAGGACTCTAAACCAAGTTTCATGCAACATGAGTGATTATAAGTATCTCAATGAGCTTTGTATAAGTTTGACGAACTTATGAAACATCTAAAAACTCGTTTCTAGGACTCTAACCCAAGTTTCATGCAACATGAGAGCTTATAAGTTCCTCAATGAGCTTTGTACAAGTTTGACGAACGTATGAAACATCTAACAACGTGTTTCTAGGACTATAAACCAAGTTTCATGCAACATGAGTGCTTATAAGTTCCTCAATGAGCTTTGTACAAGTTTGACGAACTTATGAAACATCTAACAACGCGTTTCTAGGACTCTAAACCAAGTTTCATGCAACATGAGTGCTTATAAGTATCTCAATGAGCTTTGTACAAGTTTGACGAACTTATGAAGCATCTAACAATGTGTTTCTAGGACTCTAAACCAAGTTTCATGCAACATGAGTGCTTATAAGTTCCTCAATGAGCTTTGTACAAGTTTCACGAACTTATGAAACATCTAACAACGCGTTTCTAGGACTCTAAACCAAGTTTCATGCAACATGAGTGCTTATAAGTTCCTCAACGAGGATTGTACAAGTTTGACGAACATATGAAACATCTAACAACGCGTTTCTAGGACTCTAAAACAAGTTTCATGCAACATGAGTGCTTATAAGTTCCTCAATGAGCTTTGTACACGTTTCACGAACTTATCAAACATCCAACTACGCGTTTCTAGGACTCTAAACCAAGTTTCATGCAACATGAGAGCTTATAAGTTCCTCAATGAGCTTTGTACAAGTTTGACGAACGTATCAAAACAACTAACAACACGTTTCTAGGACTCTAAACCAAGATTCATGCAACATGAATTCTTATAATTTCCTCAATGAGCTTTGTACAAGTTTCACGAATTTATAAAACATCTAACAACCGGTTTGTAGGACTCTAAACCAAGTTTCATGCAACATGAGAGATTACAAGTTCCTCAATGAAGTTCCTCAATGAGCTTTGTACAAGTTTGACGAACGTATGAAACATCTAACAACGTGTTTCTAGGACTCTAAACCAAGTTTCATGCAACATGAGTGCTTATAAGTTCCTCAATGAGCTTTGTACAAGTTTGACGAACGTATGAAACATCTAACAACGTGTTTCTAGGACTCTAAACCAAGTTTCATTCAACAAGAGTTCTTATAATTTCCTCAATGAGCTTTGTACTAGTTTCACGAACTTATGAAACATCTAACAACCGGTTTCTAGGACTCTAAACAAAGTTTCATGCAACATGAGAGATTACAAGTTCCTCAATAATCATTGTACAAGTTTGGCGAACGTATGAAACATCTAACAACGTGTTTCTAGGACTCTAAACAAAGTTCATGCAACATGAGTGCTTATAAGTTCCTCAATGAGATTTGTACAAGTTTGACGAACGTATGAAACATCTAACAACGCGTTTCTAGGACTCTAAACCAAGTTTCATGCAACATGAGTGTTTATAAGTGTCTCAATGAGCTTTGTACAAGTTTGACGAACGTATGAAACATCTAACAACGTGTTTCTAGGACTCTAAACCAAGTTTCATGCAACATGAGTGCTTATAAGTTCCTCAATGAGCTTTGTACAAGTTTGACAAACGTATGAAACATCTAACAACGTGTTTCCAGGACTCTAAACAAAGTTTCATGCAATATGAGTGCTTATAAGTTCCTCAATGAGATTTGTACAAGTTTGAAAAACGTATGAAACATCTAACAACGCGTTTCTAGGACTCTAAACCAAGTTTCATGCAACATGAGTGCTTATAAGTTCCTCAATGAGCTTTGTACAAGTTTGACAAACGTATGAAACATCTAACAACGTGTTTTCAGGACTCTAAACAAAGTTTCATGCAACATGAGTGCTTATAAGTTCCTCAATGAGATTTGTACAAGTTTCACAAACGTATGAAACATCTAACAACGCGTTTCTAGGACTCCAAACCAAGTTTCATGCAACATGAGAGTTTATAAGTTCCTCAATGAGATTTGTACAAGTTCGACGAACGTATGAAACATCTAACAGCGCGTTTCTAGGACTCTAAACCAAGTTTCATGCAACATGAGTGCTTATAAGTTCCTCAATGAGATTTCTACAAGTTTGACGAACTTATGAAACATCTAACAACACGTTTCTAGGACTCTAAACTAAGTTTCATGCAACATGAGTGCTTAAAAGTTCCTCAATAAGCGTTGTACAAGTTTAAAGAACTTATGAAACATCTAACAACGCGTTTCTAGGACTCTAAACCAACTTTCATGCAACATTAGTTCTTATAATTTCATCAATGAGCTTTGTACAAGTTTCACGAACTTATGAAACATCTAACAACCGGTTTCTAGGACTCTAAACAAAGTTTCATGCAACATGAGAGATTACAAGTTCCTCAATAAGCTTTGTACAAGTTTGACGAACGTATGAAACATCTAACAAAGCGTTTCTAGGACTCTAAACCAAGTTGCATGCGACATGAGTGCTTATAAGTTCCTCAATGAGCTTTGTACAAGTTTGACGAACGTATGAAACATCTAACAACGTGTTTCTAGGACTCTAAACCAAGTTTCATGCAACATGAGTGCTTATCAGTTCCTCAATGAGCTTTGTACAAGTTTGACGAATGTATGAAACATCTAACAACGTGTTTCTAGGACTCTAAACCAAGTTTCATGCAACATGAGTGCTTATAAGTTCCTCAATGAGCTTTGTACAAGTTTTACGAACGTATGAAACATCTAACAACGTGTTTCTAGGACTCTAAACAAAGTTTCATGCAACATGAGTGCTTATAAGTTCCTCAATGAGCTTTGTAAAAGTTTGACGAACGTATGAAACATCTAACAACGCGTTTATAGGACTCTAAACCAAGTTTCATGCAACATGAGTGTTTATAAGTGTCTCAATGAGCTTTGTACAATTTTCACGAACTTAAGAAACATCTAACAACGCGTTTCTAGGACTCTAATCCAAGTTTCATGCAACATGAGAGTTTATAAGATCCTCAATGATCTTTGTACAAGTTTGACGAACGTATGAAACATCTAACAACGCATTTCTAGGAGTCTAAACCACCTTTATTGCAACATGAGTGCTTACAAGTTCCTCAATGAGCTTTGTACAAGTTTCACGAATTTATGAAACATCTAACAACGCGTTTCTAGGACTCTAAACCAAGTTTCATGCAACATGAGAGATTATAAGTTCCTCAATGAGCTTTGTACAAGTTTCACGAACGTATGAAACATCTAAGAACGCGTTTCTAGGACTCTAAACCAAGTTTCATGCAACATGAGTTCTTATAAGTTCCTCAATGAGCTTTGTACAAGTTTGACGAACGTATGAAACATCTAACAACGTGTTTCTAGGACTCTAAACGAAGTTTCATGCAACATGAGTGCTTATAAGTTCCTCAATTAGTTTTGTACAAGTTTGAAGAACGTATGAAACATCTAACAACGTGTTTCTAGGACTCTAAACAAAGTTTCATGCAACATGAGTGCTTATAAGTTCCTCAATGAGCTTTGTACAAGTTTGACGAACGTATGAAACATCTAACAACGCGTTTCTAGGACTCTAAACCAAGTTTCATGCAACATGAGTGTTTATAAGTGTCTCAATGAGCTTTGTACAAGTTTGACGAACTTATGAAACATCTAACAACTCGTTTCTAGGACTCTAAACCAAGTTTCATGCAACATGAGAGTTTATAAGTTCCTCAATGAGATTTGTACAAGTTTGACGAACGTATGAAACATCTAACAACGCGTTTCTAGATCTCTAAACCAAATTTATTGCAACATGGGTGCTTATAAGTTCCTCAATGAGCCTTGTACAAATTTGACGAACGTATGAAACATCTAACAACGTGTTTCTAGGACTCTAAACCAAGTTTCATGCAACATGAGTGCTTATAAGTCCCTCAATGAGCTTTGTACAAGTTTGACGAACGTATGAAACATCTAACAACGCGTTTATAGGACTCTAAACCAAGTTTCATGCAACATGAGTGTTTATAAGTGTCTCAATGAGCTTTGTACAGGTTTGACGAACGTATGAAACATCTAACAACGTGTTTCTAGGACTCTAAACTAAGTTTCATGCAACATGAGTGCTTATAAGTTCCTCAATGAGCTTTGTACAAGTTTGACGAACGTATGAAACATCTAACAACGTGTTTCTAGGACTCTAAATCAAGTTTATAACAACATGAGTGCTTATAAGTTCCTCAATGAGCTTTGTACAAGTTTCACGAACTTATGAAACATCTACCAACGCGTTTCTAGGACTCTAAACCAAGTTACATGCAACAAGAGTTCTTATAAGTTCCTGAATGAGCTTTGTACAAGTTTGACGAACGTATGAAATATCTAACAACGCGTTTCTAGGACTCTAAACCAAGTTTCATGCAACATGAGTGATTATAAGTATCTCAATGAGCTTTGTATAAGTTTGACGAACTTATGAAACATCTAAAAACTCTTTTCTAGGACTCTAACCCAAGTTTCATGCAACATGAGAGCTTATAAGTTCCTCAATGAGCTTTGTACAAGTTTGACGAACGTATGAAACATCTAACAACGTGTTTCTAGGACTCTAAACCAAGTTTCATGCAACATGAGTGCTTATAAGTTCCTCAATGAGCTTTGTACAAGTTTGACGAACTTATGAAACATCTAACAACGCGTTTCTAGGACTCTAAACCAAGTTTCATGCAACATGAGTGCTTATAAGTATCTCAATGAGCTTTGTACAAGTTTGACGAACTTATGAAGCATCTAACAATGTGTTTCTAGGACTCTAAACCAAGTTTCATGCAACATGAGTGCTTATAAGTTCCTCAATGAGCTTTGTACAAGTTTCACGAACTTATGAAACATCTAACAACGCGTTTCTAGGACTCTAAACCAAGTTTCATGCAACATGAGTGCT
Source organism: Cochlearia excelsa (assembly GCA_963556525.1). Taxonomy (NCBI): domain Eukaryota; kingdom Viridiplantae; phylum Streptophyta; class Magnoliopsida; order Brassicales; family Brassicaceae; genus Cochlearia; species Cochlearia excelsa. Next base: position 13,965,459 of record OY748328.1, on the reverse strand, counting down.
TATAAGTTCCTCAACGAGGATTGTACAAGTTTGACGAACATATGAAACATCTAACAACGCGTTTCTAGGACTCTAAAACAAGTTTCATGCAACATGAGTGCTTATAAGTTCCTCAATGAGCTTTGTACACGTTTCACGAACTTATCAAACATCCAACTACGCGTTTCTAGGACTCTAAACCAAGTTTCATGCAACATGAGAGCTTATAAGTTCCTCAATGAGCTTTGTACAAGTTTGACGAACGTATCAAAACAACTAACAACACGTTTCTAGGACTCTAAACCAAGATTCATGCAACATGAATTCTTATAATTTCCTCAATGAGCTTTGTACAAGTTTCACGAATTTATAAAACATCTAACAACCGGTTTGTAGGACTCTAAACCAAGTTTCATGCAACATGAGAGATTACAAGTTCCTCAATGAAGTTCCTCAATGAGCTTTGTACAAGTTTGACGAACGTATGAAACATCTAACAACGTGTTTCTAGGACTCTAAACCAAGTTTCATGCAACATGAGTGCTTATAAGTTCCTCAATGAGCTTTGTACAAGTTTGACGAACGTATGAAACATCTAACAACGTGTTTCTAGGACTCTAAACCAAGTTTCATTCAACAAGAGTTCTTATAATTTCCTCAATGAGCTTTGTACTAGTTTCACGAACTTATGAAACATCTAACAACCGGTTTCTAGGACTCTAAACAAAGTTTCATGCAACATGAGAGATTACAAGTTCCTCAATAATCATTGTACAAGTTTGGCGAACGTAGGAAACATCTAACAACGTGTTTCTAGGACTCTAAACAAAGTTCATGCAACATGAGTGCTTATAAGTTCCTCAATGAGATTTGTACAAGTTTGACGAACGTATGAAACATCTAACAACGCGTTTCTAGGACTCTAAACCAAGTTTCATGCAACATGAGTGTTTATAAGTGTCTCAATGAGCTTTGTACAAGTTTGACGAACGTATGAAACATCTAACAACGTGTTTTTAGGACTCTAAACCAAGTTTCATGCAACATGAGTGCTTATAAGTTCCTCAATGAGCTTTGTACAAGTTTGACAAACGTATGAAACATCTAACAACGTGTTTCCAGGACTCTAAACAAAGTTTCATGCAACATGAGTGCTTATAAGTTCCTCAATGAGATTTGTACAAGTTTGACAAACGTATGAAACATCTAACAACGCGTTTCTAGGACTCTAAACCAAGTTTCATGCAACATGAGTGTTTATAAGTGTCTCAGTGAGCTTTGTACAAGTTTGACGAACTTATGAAACATCTAACAACTCGTTTCTAGGACTCTATACCAAGTTTCATGCAACATGAGAGTTTATAAGTTCCTCAATGAGATTTTTACAAGTTCGATGAACGTATGAAACATCTAACAGCGCGTTTCGAGGACTCTAAACCAAGTTTCATGCAACATGAGTGCTTATAAGTTCCTCAATGAGCTTTGTACAAGTTTGAAGAACTTATGAAACATCTAACAACACGTTTCTAGGACTTTAAACTAAGTTTCATGCAACATGAGAGTTTATAAGTTCCTCAATGAGATTTGTACAAGTTCGATAAACGTATGAAACATCTAACAACGAGTTTCGAGGACTCTAAACCAAGTTTCATGCAACATGAGTGCTTATAAGTTCCTTAATGAGCTTTGTACAAGTTTGAAGAACTTATGAAACATCTAACAACACGTTTCTAGGACTTTAAACTAAGTTTCATGCAACATGAGAGCTTAAAACTTCCTCAATAAGCTTTGTACAAGTTTAAAGAACTTATGAAACATCTAACAACGCGTTTCTAGGACTTTAAACCAAGTTTCATGCAACATGAGTTCTTATAATTTCATCAATGTGTTTTGTACAAGTTTCACGAACTTATGAAACATCTAACAACCGGTTTCTAGGACTCTAAACAAAGTTTCATGCAACATGAGAGATTGCAAGTTCCTCAATGAGCTTTGTACAAGTTTGACGAACGTATGAAACATCTAACAAAGCGTTTCTAGGACTCTAAACCAAGTTTCATGCGACATGAGTGCTTATAAGTTCCTCAATGAGCTTTGTACAAGTTTGACGTACGTATGAAACATCTAACAACGTGTTTCTAGGACTCTAAACCAAGTTTCATGCAACATGAGTGCTTATCAGTTCCTCAATGAGCTTTGTACAAGTTTGACGAATGTATGAAACATCTAACAACGTGTTTCTAGGACTCTAAACCAAGTTTCATGCAACATGAGTGCTTATAAGTTCCTCAATGAGCTTTGTACAAGTTTGACGAACGTATGAAACATCTAACAACTAGTTTCTAGGACTCTAAACAAAGTTTCATGCAACATGAGTGCTAATAAGTTCCTCAATGAGCTTTGTAAAAGTTTGACGAACGTATGAAACATCTAACAACGCGTTTCTAGGACTCTAAACCAAGTTTCATGCAACATGAGTGTTTATAAGTGTCTCAATGAGCTTTGTACAAGTTTCACGAACTTACGAAACATCTAACAACGCGTTTCTAGGACTCTAATCCAAGTTTCATGCAACATGAGAGTTTATAAGATCCTTAATGAGCTTTGTACAAGTTTGACGAATGTATGAAACATCTAACAACGCGTTTCTAGGAGTCTAAACCACGTTTATTGCAACATGAGTGCTTACAAGTTCCTCAATGAGCTTTGTACAAGATTCACGAATTTATGAAACATCTAACAACGCGTTTCAAAGACTCTAAACCAAGTTTCATGCAACATGAGAGATTATAAGTTCCTCAATGAGCTTTGTACAAGTTTGACGAACGTATGAAACATCTAACAACGCGTTTCTAGGACTCTAAACCAAGTTTCATGCAACATGAGTTCTTATAGGTTCCTCAATGAGCTTTTTACAAGTTTGACGAACGTATGAAACATCTAACAACGTGTTTCTAGGACTCTAAACCACGTTTCATGCAAAATGAGTGCTTATAAGTACCTCAATGAGTTTTGTACAAGTTTCAAGAACGTATGAAACATCTAACAACGTGTTTCTAGGATTCTAAACAAAGTTTCATGCAACATGAGTGCTTATAAGTTCCTCAATGAGCTTTGTACAAGTTTGACGAACGTATGAAACATCTAACAACGCGTTTCTAGGACTCTAAACCAAGTTTCATGCAACATGAGTGTTTATAAGTGTCTCAATGAGCTTTGTACAAGTTTGAAGAACTTATGAAACATCTAACAACTCGTTTCTAGGACTCTAAACCAAGTTTCATGCAACATGAGAGTTTATAAGTTCCTCAATGAGATTTGTACAAGTTTGACGAACGTATGAAACATCTAACAACGCGTTTCTAGATCTCTAAACCAAATTTATTGCAACATGAGTGCTTATAAGTTCCTCAATGAGCCTTGTACAAGTTTGACGAACGTATGAAACATCTAACAACGCGTTTCTAGGACTCTAAACCAAGTTTCATGCAACATGAGTGCTTATAAGTCCCTCAATGAGCTTTGTACAAGTTTGACGAACGTATGAAACATCTAACAACGCGTTTATAGGAATCTAAACCAAGTTTCATGTAACATGAGTGTTTATAAGTGTCTCAATCAGCTTTGTACAGGTTTGACGAACGTATGAAACATCTAACAACGTGTTTCTAGGACTCTAAACCAAGTTTCATGCAACATGAGTGCTTATAAGTTCCTCAATGAGCTTTGTACAAGTTTGACGAACGTATGAAACATCTAACAACGTGTTTCTAGGACTCTAAACCAAGTTTATTACAACATGAGTGCTTATAAGTTCCTCAATGAGCTTTGTACAAGTTTCACGAACTTATGAAACATCTAACATTGCGTTTCTAGGACTCTAAACCAAGTTTCATGCAACATGAGTGCTTATAAATTCCTCAATGAGCTTTGTACAAGTTTGAAGAACTTATGAAACATCTACCAACGCGTTTCTAGGACTCTAAACCAAGTTACATGCAACATGAGTTCTTATAAGTTCCTGAATGAGCTTTGTACAAATTTGACGAACGTATGAAATATCTAACAACGCGTTTCTAGGACCACTACAAGAAATCAGGACTTTTACCACGACCATAATCGTTGTAAAATCGTGGTAAAATGCGGTTTACCACGATTTAACGACGATTTCCATTTCGTCGTTAATCGATCGAAGTAAAAACCAAATCGTCGTAAAATCGTGGTAAATTTTACGACGAACCAAATTCGTTGTAAATTCGTGGTAACATATTCGTTGTTAAATCGTTGTAATTTTTACAACGATTTCAAAACGAATATTTGGTTGTAAATTTGTAATTATAATAAATCGAAAATTCTTATTAGGGACGATTTTACGACGATTGTAAAAATTTAAATTTTACGACGATTTGAAGAAATATATATATTAAAAATCGTCGTAAATTCGTCCCTAATTAGGGACGATTTTACGACGATTTTTATTATTATAAATAAAAAAATAATATTTTATATTTTTATTACAATTTCAAAATACAAAATAAAAAAACTAGTCGTCTAAATTGAAATTAGGTCCGAAATAGTCCTGCGTTGCGTTCTTGGGATCTACGTTGCTTGTTCCGGCCTGCTCAGTCGTCGGACGGTCGGGATGTGTCTGCATCGTCCGAAGTAGGTCTGGGTTAGATGCAGAAAGCACCGTAAACAAGTTGTTGTAGAACTGCATGTTCTTCACCCGAGTCGCATGCATGTTCTGAATCTCAGCCTGCAACTCAGCCGTAGATCGGTAATTGGTAGGAGCAAGTGGGACGTCCTGCATGGATCCCATGCCTAGAAACCGTCCTTTCTTCTTAGGAGCAACCTATAAAATTAAACAATTAGTAAATGAACGTTTAAAAAAATAATTTTAGAGTAAAATTTTACCTCATGATATATTTGATCGAGCTCGGCGGTAGTAAGCGGTTCGCCTGGATATTGAGTGCCTCCCGGGGATCTCTGAGATCGTTGAGTCTCGATCTCCGTCTTCCGAGCTTCAAGATCGTTGAATATCCGCTCGGAATGGGAGTCAACGAACTCGCCGGTCTTTTTCCTGTGCGTCTTCTCGAAGACGGCACTGACGGCCGGTTTGTGACCCAACTCCTTGGCCTACAAACAAATAATAAAAATATGTGCATTAGTATAATATTAGTAATTTGAAAATAAAAATAATTTGGAAGAGTTAGTAAGAAAGACTTACCATTTCGTGCGCCCGACCCGCGAACGGGATTTGTCCGGACGTGTGAGCCATCTGCTTCGGCGTCCCGTCAGGTAGCTTTGCGTTCCTGGAGGTGGAACACTTCTCAGCTACGGTCGCGTTGTGGCCATCCGTCCAATATTTCTTCAAGCCGTCCCAGACCGTGACCGAGAGATAAACCGGCTCCCCCGCGTCGCCGACGACTCTCCACTTGTCCTTCCAGTCGGAGACCGTGTTGACGAGATGGAATTTCGCCGTCTTGTTGAACTCCGTCCTCACGGTCTCGTTGATCGAGACATCCCAATGCCACTTTTGCTGCAAAATATGAGAAATTATAAGTTACTTTACGCGAATAATATATAATAAAAAATTTAAAGTTAAATAAATAAATTTAATTGAAATTAAATTAGAACATTACCGCGAAACATTTGAACCACGTTCTCTTGATGTGCTCGGGTGTCTTGCTCCAATTGGGATGCGACTCGGTGAAGTATCCCTTGATTATGTCCGCGATAGAACGCGAGACCCGGTTGTCGTACTTGAACCTGAAAAAAACATTAATTGATTTATTAATATAATAAAAAATAATAATAAAAAAAAATATTAAAATAATTACCAGTAAGTGTCCGGAGACTTGTACGGATCCAACCGGCGGAGACTGTCATGTCCGGGTTGAGCGAGGATATCCTCAACTCGGAGGTTGGCGTACGGCGCGTGTCCCGGTACATCCAACTCTGGATGTACCGGGCCTGGGATATCGTCGTCTGCGGCGTCTGCGGCGTCAGCGGCGGCGGCGGACACATAAGGAGGAGGAGGATGCTCGCCATGGACGGACGACCCGGTGTGGACAGGAGATGTCCTAGAAGCTGAAGCTGAACCGGAAGCCGAGCCTTCCCGGAAGCCCTCTTCTCCGCCAACATCCGCATGTAGTCCGGCGGTAAGGTCTTCCCTCTCCTAGGAGCCATATATAACTACCCGCCAAAAAAACATTAAATATTTAAATAATAAACATTAAGTATTTAAAAATTATTAAGTATTTTAAAAACTAAACATTATATAAGTATTTTAATGACATTAGTATTTTAAAAACTAAATATTAAGTATTTTAATAATTAATTATATGTTCTAAACATATAATTTTAAATTTTGAATCCTAAAACTAAAATCCGAGCCTAAAACTAATTCCAAATCCTAAAACTAATTCCAAATCCTAAAACTAAATTCCAATTCCTAAAACTAATTCTAAAATCCGGTTTTAAAACACATATATTAAAAATATTTACCTTTGGGGATGTTGAAGAAGAGTCAAAGTTGTAGAGTTTTAGAGAGAGAAAACTTTAGAGAGAGAGAGATTTAGAGAGAATGAGTGAAAATGAAAAATTTTGGTCCACTATATATAGACTCAGCAATCGTCGTAAAATCGTCGTAAATTTACGACGATTCGTCGTTAATTCGTTGTAAAAAAAAATTGAAACGTTTTGGTTCGTTTGGTTTGACGAACTTATGAAACATCTAACAACGCGTTTCTAGGACTCTAAACCAAGTTTCATGAAACAAGAGTGCTTATAAGTTCCTCAATGACCTTTGTACAAGTTTCACGAACTTATGAAACAACTAACAACACGTTTCTAGGACTTTAAATAAAGTTTCATGTAACATGAGAGCTTATAAATTCCTCAATGAGCTTTGTACAAGCTTGACGAACGTATGAAACATCTAACAACGCGTTTCTAGGACTCCAAACCAAGTTTCATGCAACATGAGTGCATATAAGTTCCTCAATGAGCTTTGTACAAGTTTCACGAACTTATGAAACTTCTAACAACGCGTTTCTAGGACTCTAAACCAAGTTACATGCAACATAAGTTCTTATAAGTTCCTCAATGAGATTTGTACAAGTTGACGAACGTATGAAACATCTAACAACGCGTTTCTAGGACTCTAAACCAAGTTTCATGCAACATGAGTGATTATAAGTATGTCAATTAGCTTTCTATAAGTTTGACGAACTTATGAAACATCTAACAATGCGTTTCTAGGACTCTAAACCAAGTTTATTGCAACATGAGTGTTTATAAGTTCCTCAATGAGCTTTGTACAAGTTTGAAGAACGTATGAAACATCTAACAACGCGTTTCTAGGACTCTAAACCAAGTTTCATGCAACATGAGGGCTTATAAGTTCCTCAATGAGCTTTGTACAAGTTTGACGAACGTATGAAACATCTAACAACGCGTGTCTAGGACTCTAAACCAAGTTTCATGCAACATGAGTGTTTATAAGTGTCTCAATGAGCTTTGTACAAGTTTGACTAACGTATGAAACATCTAACAACGTGTTTCTAGGACTCTAAACCAAGTTTCATGCAACATGAGTGCTTATAAGTTCCTCAATGAGCTTTGTACAAGTTTGACGAACGTATGAAACATCTAACAACGTGTTTCTAGGAATCTAAACAAAGTTTCACACAACATGAGTGCTTATAAGTTCCTTAATGAGCTTTGTACAAGTTTGAAGAACGTATGAAACATCTAACAACGCGTTTCTAGGACTCTAAACCAAGTTTCATGCAACATGAGTGTTTATAAGTGTCTCAATGAGCTTTGTACAAGTTTGACGAACTTATGAAACATCTAACAACGCGTTTCTAGGACTCTAAACCAAGTTTATTGCAACATGAGTGCTTATAAGTTTCTCAATGAGCTTTGTACAAGTTTGACGAACGTATGAAACATCTAACAACGCGTTTCTAGGACTTTAAACCAAGTTTCATGCAACATGAGTGCTTATAAGTTCCTCAATGAGCTTTGTACAAGTTTGACGAACGTATGAAACATCTAACAACGCGTTTCTAGGACTCGAAACCAAGTTTCATGCAACATGAGTATTTATAAGTGTCTCAATGAGCTTTGTACAAGTTTGACGAACGTATGAAACATCTAACAACGTGTTTCTAGGACTCTAAACCAAGTTTCATGCAACATGAGTGCTTATAAGTTCATCAATGAGCTTTGTACAAGTTTGACGAACGTGTGAAACATCTAACAACGTGTTTCTAGGACTCTAAACAAAGTTTCATGCAACATGAGTGCTTATAAGTTCCTCAATGAGCTTTGTACAAGTTTCACGAACTTATGAAGCATCTAAGAACGCGTTTCTAGGACTCTAAACCCAGTTTCATGCAACATGAGAGCTTATAAGTTCCTCAATGAGCTTTGTACAAGTTTGAAGAACGTATGAAACATCTGACAACGCGTTTCTAGGTCTCTAAACCAAGTTTCATGGAACATGAGTGCTTATAAGTGTCTCAATGAGCTTTGTACAAGATTGACGAATTTATAAAACATCTAACAACGCGTTTCTAGGACTGTAAACCAAGTTTCCTACAACATGAGTGCTTATAAGTATCTCAATGAGCTTTGTATAAGTTTGACGAACTTATGAAACATCTAACAACTCGTTTCTAGGACTCTAAACCAAGTTTCATGCAACATGAGAGCTTATAAGTTCCTCAATGAGCTTTGTACAAGTTTGACAAACGTATGCAACATCTAACAACGCGTTTCTAGGACTCTAAACCAAGTTTCATGCAACATGAGTGCTTATAAGTTCCTCAACGAGCTTTGTACAAGTTTCACAAACTTATGAAACATCAAACAACGCGTTTCTAGGACTATAAACAAGGTTTCATGTAACATGAGAGCTTATAAGTTACTCAATGAGTTTTGTACAAGTTTAAAAAACGTATGAAACGTCTAACAACGCGTTTCTAGGACTCTAAACCAAGTCTTATGCAACATGTGTGCTTATAAGTTCCTCAATGAGCTTTGTACAAGTTTCACGAACTTATGAAACATCTAACAACGCGTTTCTAGGACTCTAAACCAAGTTACATGCAACATGAGTCCTTATAAGTTCCTCAATGTGCTTTGTACAAGTTTGACGAACGTATGAAACATCTAACAACGTGTTTCTAGGACTCTAAACCAAGTTTAATGCAACATGAGAGCGTTTAATTTCCTCAATGAGCTTTATACAAGTTTGACGAACTTATGAAACATCTAACAACGCGTTTCTAGGACTCTAAACCAATTCTCATGCAACATGAGTCCTTATAAGTTCCTCAATGTGCTTTGTACAAGTTTCACGAACTTATGAAACATCTAAAAATGTGTTTCTAGGACTCTAAACAAAGTTTCATGACACATGAGAGCTTATAAGTTCCTCAATAAGCTTTGTACAAGTTTGAAGAACGTTTGAAACATCTAACAACGCGTTTCTAGGACTCTAAACCAAGTTTCATGCAACATGAGTGCTTATAAGTTCCTCAATGAGCTTTGTACAAGTGTGACGAACGTATGAAACATCTAACAACGCGTTTCTAGGACTCTAAACCAAGTTTCATGCAACATGAGTGTTTATAAGTGTTTCAATGAGCTTTGTACAAGTTTGACGAACTTATGAAACATCTAACATCTCGTTTCTAGGACTCTAAACAAAGTTTCATGCAACATTAGAGCTTATAAGTTCCTCAATGAGCTATGTACAAGTTTTACGAACGTATGAAATATCTAACAACGCGTTTCTAGGACTCTAAACCAAGTTTCATGCAACATGAGTGCTTATAAGTATCTCAATGAGCTTTGTACAAGTTTTTTACGAACTTATGAAACATCTAACAACGCGTTTCTAAGACTCTAAACCAAGTTTCATGCAACATGAGAGCATATAAGTTCCTCAATGAGCTTTGTATAAGTTTGACGAACGTATGAAACATCTAACAACGCGTTTCTAGGACTCTAACCCAAGTTTCATGCAACATGAGTGCTTATAAGTTCCTCAATGAGCTTTGTACAAGTTTGACGAACTTATGAAACATCAAACAACGCGTTTCTAGGACTCTAATCCAAGTTTCATGCAACATGAGTGATTATAAGTGTCTCAATGAGCTTTGTACAAGTTGACGAACTTATGAAACATTTAACAACGCTTTTCTAGTACTCTAAACCAAGTTTCATTCAACATGAGTGCTTATAAGTTCCTCAATCAGCTTTGTACAATTTCACGAACTTATGAAACATCTAACAACGCGTTTCTAGGACTCTGAACCAAGTTTCATGCAACATGAGTGCTTATAATTTCCTCAATGAGCTGTGTACATGTTTCACGAACTTATGAACCATCTAACAACGTGTTTCTAGGACTCTAAACAAAGTTTCATGCAACATGAGAGATTATTAGTTCCTAAATGAGCTTTGTACAAGTTTGACGAACGTATGAAACATCTAACAACGTGTTTCTAGGACTCTAAACCAAGTTTCATGCAACATGAGTGCTTATAAGTTCCGCAATGAGCTTTGTACAAGTTTGACGAACGTATGAAACACATAATAACGCGTTTCCGGGACTCTAAACAAAGTTTCATGCAACATGAGTGCTTATAAGTTCCTCAATATGCTTTGTACAAGTTTCACGAACTTATGAAAAATCTAGCAACACGTTTCTAGGACTCTAAACCAAGTTTCATGCAACATGAGTGCTTATAAGTTCCTCAATGAGCTTTGTACAAGTTTGACGAACATATGAAACATCTAACAACGTGTTTCTAGGACTCTAAACCAAGTTTCATGAAACATGAGTGTTTATAAGTGTCTCAATGAGCGTTGTACAAGTTTGACGAACATATGAAACATCTAACAACGCGTTTCTAGGACTCTACACCAAGTTTCATACAACATGAGTGCTTATAAGTTCCTAAATGAGCTTTGTACAAGTTTCACGAACTTATGAAACATCTAACAACGCGTTTCTATGACTCTAAACCAAGTTTCATGCAACATGAGTGCTTATAATTTCCTCAATGAGTTGTGTACAAGTTTCACGAACTTATGAAACATCTAACAACGCGTTTCTAGGACGCTAAACAAAGTTTCATGTAACATGAGAGATTATTAGTTCCTCAATGAGCTTTGTACAAGTTTGACGAACGTATGAAACATCTAACAACGTGTTTCTAGGACTCTAAACCAAGTTTCATACAACATGAGTGCTTATAAGTTCCGCAATGAGCTTTGTACAAGTTTGACGAACGTATGAAACATCTAACAACGCGTTTCTGGGACTCTAAACCAAGTTTCATGCAACATGAGTGCTTATAAGTATTGAAGTGACCAGAAGGCTTTACCCGAAGGAGTGACTATATCAATGTAGTTGATACATATAGTCGACTATATCACAATGTAGTTGAATCATATAGCCGACTATATCTCAAGACTATATTGTCGGAGCCTTCACCAAGGTAAAGACTCTCCACTTCAATATTATCATTATCAAGTCACAAAAGATCTAGATAAGAAAAGGAAAGAAGAGAGTTACCGTTGGGAATACAAACAAAGGAAACAAAGAGACAAAAAAAGAAGAAGGATCTAGAAGAGCCTTGTAGCCGTTACCTTATAGCTGTTAGGCGAGTGCACTCCAATCGGCCGTACAAGTCACGTGTGGATGTTAAGTGATAAACGAGCTTTTCACTCGTTCTTTCGAATGCCTTACTGTAGTATATAAGGTGTCAATCCGAATCAGGAGCAAACAATATACTTGAATTTATGTGAAACGAACTCAGTTTAAGTGTAATCAAAAAGGTTGTTTGTCGAGAGTTTTTGTAACCGGAAATTAAACAAAACGAAAACGCGAATTAAGAGTTTTAAAAGAATAATAAAAAGCTAAACAATCAGGTTAAGGTATTTTAAAGGGTGATTAAACTTTCAGATTTCAAATTGTCTTTTACAAAAATAACTTTAAGGTTTTGAAAACGATTTTAGATCAATCCACTCTCGTGACAATGATCATTTTCTCAACAATTAAACTAAAAAAATATCTTGGATAGTTTAATCGTCGAGAAACTTTAAGAACAAATCAATTTTAACCACTAAGCTTATTAACACAGATCTCTCGGTTAAGCTAGGCTTAGTTCTAAGGTAATTGTTCAGGAACCTTTATAATCTCTCGATTCATAAAGTTTCCTAGGTTCAATAATCGAATGGCCAACTCGATTAAGGCTTTAAGTTTGTTACCTAAGACAAAAGTTTTATAAACAATTAAGTTCTAGACAATCATCAATCTTAGATTCAATCAACCCCTTTTACCCTAACCCAATTGTCTATTTAGATCTACTCACTAAGCATGATGAATCTTAAAACAATTGATATTGAAGAAAGCATAAACATAAACAAATCAAATAGATAAAGGTTTAAGAAAACTCTTGTTATTGAAGATCGCAAAGGTGGCAAGTATGCAAAACACCAAGAAATCTCCCAAGTCCAAAGGCAAAAGCAAAACAAACGATGGATGACAAAAACTAAGATAGGTTGGTTCTAAAACATCCAAAACCCTAATATAATATCAAAACCAAAGAAAAATAAAGGAAACCAATTTGGTTTAGGAATTGGTTTTCCTTTTTTACAACATAAAACCGATTTCCTTATAATTTTTGCAGTTTGTATCGGTCATAGCAAACCGATACAGTCTGGTCGATACGTGCTGGTCGGTAGCCTTGCTTCAGCTTATTTTCCTTCTTATCGGCCAGACCAAGCCGATACAACATGTCGATACGCGCTTCGGGTTCTTTTTCTCTTGTATCGGCCACCTCAAACCGATATAACAAACCGATACGAAGTAAAATTGGAATAACTTTATATCTAACCGTTGAAATCCTCTCAAACCACCGCCAAATGAAAGCTAACATCTGTGGCTATCTTGTGAGAAAATTTCATAAAGATCCAACGGCGGGAACGTCTTAAACGAGTGTCTTTTTTTTACGCTTTTCGTCACAATTCTCTGTTTTTTCCATAATTGCACTCTTAAACCTGAAAACCATGAAAGAACATGCAAATGCAACCTATATGATACTAAATGCAACCTAAATGAGTTAATTCTAATGTATAAACTAAGGTAAAATGTGTAAAATATGCAAGTTATCAACTCCCCCAAACTTATCCTTTGCTTGTCCTCAAGTAAGAGAATTTGCATCAAAGTTCGAGAAAGTGCAGAGGCGGGGACCTCAGAACCAAAAGCAACGTGGATGTGTAATGAATAAGTATCCTAAACATAGTACCCTCTCGCAACCGAACTAGTTCTACTTATTTCTATCTACCTTTAACTCCGTCTAAATCCGCTATTATTACCAAAAGTATGTAATCCACTTGTCTAGTCTAAACACCTTTCACATTCATTTAAACACAATCAAGCATGAAACATGATCAAGAATTTCCAAGAGTTTTTCTATTTGTCTAGGTAAGAACGGGATTTCGAATCAAACGAGGAGGTTAACACTCTGGCATGTGGTTAGTTGTAGCGCGATTTCTCTCGGGGAGTGAAAGGGTCAAGCAAAACAAGGAAAGACAAGAAGCAACTGATGCATACAAGTTCGGACATCCATTCCTACTCAAGATTATCCACTAACCAATCGTCTTTCTTTTAGACATTTAAACACTTAAACATCGAGTTTCTTTTCTTTTCTTAACTACCTTAGGGGATTTTCTTTTCGCTAAGTTTCTTTTCTTCTTTTTTTTTTATTTTCTTAATCGATTTTTTTTCTTTTTTTTTGTTTTTGTTGTTTTTTTTTTTTTACTTAGCCGTTCTTTTACCCCCTAGGTGTTTTACAATTACTCGTGTTTATTTTCTTATTTTTCAAAACTCAAAGACGTGTCTCACCAAACCGTTATCCCTTTCTAATTCACTAGTCTACGAAAAACTAGCCCAATGGATGTCATTTCTTTTCGCTCCCTATACTTTCAAGTTTTTGCGAAATCAAACAATCACTAAATGAAAAGAATTCTCACAAGTGTTTGGGTTAAGGTTTAGGGGGTGAGAGGGGAATCATCCTTAGAATGACAATGAACGGATTGCGCTTTAAGTGTTTCGGTTTAGGAAGCCACAATCCGTATAAATCACAAAGCCATAGAAATTCTCTTGAAAACTATCAATCATGCTAATTAAAAGTCAAGTTTAAGTTCAGATAATTTTTCGAAGGTGATTTAGAACTACCAAGTTTCATAACCATACAATTGGCTTTTTAAACATCAATGTCTAGAGTTTCGGTTTTAAGATTTTCAGCGAGTTCTAATTCGTTTACGGAAGATACTACACCTAAGATACTGTTCAAAACACAAAGAGCGTCGCTTTACAAGGTTACCATCATCATAGATCCCCTATGCATATGCTCTAAATGCCATGAACTAATCCTATATGCATATTTTTTTTGTGTTTTTGTTTTTTTTTGTTTTTTTTTTTATGTGAAAGATAATATGACTACTCCCCCAAACTTAAATCACACGGTCTCCGTGTGAAAAAAGTATCGAAAGAGGTTCCTAAATGCATGTATGAATGACTCTAATATGAAAAACTAATGCGTATGCACATGGTTCAGGAGTTACCTCAGTAGTACTAACGCGTCGAGTCGAAGTCGTCTGTATCGGTCTCAGCAGACCGATATTGTTGTCCGATATCGGTCCAACAACCGATATAACTCGTCGATACGAGTACTTCGTTTTTCTCGTCTCCTGTATCGGTCCCAGCAGACCGATACTCTTGCCCGATATCGGTCCAGCAACCGATATAACAGGCCGATACCCCTTTCAGAATTCGTTTTCCTACTTCGTTTTCACCTGAAACCATCAAACACGACATAAACTCTAAGTAAATTATCATCTAAATGCAAACTAAAATTGTATATACAAGGATAGACATGGGACTTCCTCCCAAGTGAGCTTGTTTATAGTCTCTTAGCTTGACTTTACCCCCTTCTTTTAGGCGACGTTAGGATTCGAAAGAGATGCGGAATCTCCTTCGGTGTCACCTTCGTGGATCAGGGGAGTCTTGAGTTTTACTCCGTTCCCCACAAACTCGGCTTCATATTTGTGCTTCTTTCGCTTTGAGTCGCAGCGAGCACTCCTTGCCCTCGAGAAAGGTTTTGTTACTCCTTCACACTTGATCGTGCATTCAACACCATTATGAAGAATATCAGGGCCCTTAACGACTTCTTTTGAATTCTCATCACCGCTAGACTTACCATTGCTAGCTTTATCCTTAACGTTCACATCTTTGGCACCAACAACCTTAACCTCAAAAACTTTGGCATTGGTTTCAAATACCTTCGGTGGCTCCTTTCCATACACAAGACGTTCCAGCTCGTCTATCTCTTCTCTCCATTGGTTGCTTCCATTGGTATATGCATCATCGTTCACCACATCACCTCTTATTACCTTCTTTGGTCTTGGCTTGTCCCCATAAAGAAGGTTCTCGAGCTCCTCAATCTAATTATCCCATTGGTTCTTCTCAAATTTAGCACATAATTCCGTGGAAGTTCTTGTGATCGTTCCACAAAACTCAACTGAACCTTTCTTAATGGGATATGAGACATGGCTATTAACATTCACGAGGGTTACCGAGTTGTTCTTGAAGTTGATACTTGCACCCGCGGTAGCTAAGAATGGTGTACCAAGAATCAATGGAGTTTCACGACCATCTATTCCTTCCATCACAACAAAATCGGTCGGGATCAAGCACTCCCCAACTTTGAGTGGAAAGTCCTCAACAATACCAAGTGGCTCGGTTATAGATGTGTTACCAAACACTAAGGGATACGCGCGCTTCGTTCCCTTGATACCAACCTTCTTCATGGTGGACTTTGACATCACATTCACACTAGATCCCGAATCACACAAAGCTTCATCAAATTTCAAACCACCTAGAGTGCATGGGATAACAAACTCACCGGGGTCTTCAACTTTGGGGAGTTTGGATTGTTGAACCAATTTGGGCGAGTGATCATGAATTCCCAATATATCTTCCACCTTTTCTCTATTGGCAAGCAACTTAGTAATGAACTTTACAAGTGTTGGAACCTTTGTTAATGTGTCTACAAAAGGTAGCTCGATCCCTAAATCGCTAATGTCCTTCTTGAACTTTGAAAACGCCTTCTTTTGATGCTTGGTGTAAACCGGACGTGGAAAAGGAAGTTTGGGTTCATACTCACATGGCTCGTTCCTTGTGACTTCTAACTGAGGTTCCTCGGTACTCCTAACATCCTCCAAAACGTGAACTTCTTCTCTATCTTTTGTGATCATGTTGCAATGACCTTGCGGATTAGCCTTGGGTTCACTCGAGGAGATCTCATTACCATTTGTCTTTGAGTTCAAAGCAACTTGAGCTAATTTATTTTCCACGGTGAGAACACGCGAAGACAAAATCTCAAATCTTTCATTGATATCTTTCTTGAAGGAATTGAACTCAATGGCGCTACGGTTTTGACCGTCTAAGATTTGCTTCAAGAGTTGAGTAGTTTGATCACCTTGGAGAGCTGGTGAAGAAAAGACTCCTTGAGCAGCGGGAGGATGGTTGTAACCCGGTGGAGGATTAAGTGGTGGTCTTGGTGCATATCCTCCTTGGTTGTATTGAGGTTTACCTTGGTAACCTCCTTGTTGTGCTTGAGGATAGACTTGATCTTCAGGGTTAGCTACATTGGTGCTTCGGTAGGAAAGGTTTGGATTTTGAGAGTAGTTGTTATAACGCCAACCGTTTTGATTACCCACGTAGTTCACCTCCTCTTGATTTCCATCGAGTGGGGTCACCTTATCTTCTCCACTTCCTAAGAAGTTAATCCCCACTTGTTGAGACATGAGTAGCTTATCGAGCTTCTCATTCACCGCCTTTATCTCTCTCTTGAATTGCTCATCATTCCCAGAGTTGCGGATTGTGCGATCATATTCTTCGTCGTAGTTGCTATCGCTTAGCGCATAGTTCTCCACCAAAAGTTGTCCATCGGCATCCGTCTTCCCAAGGAAATTTCCTTGGCTAGCTGAATCGAGAAGCATTCTAAACTTCGGCTTGAGACCTCGGTAGAATGTGCTAAGTAAGCTTTCTCCCGAGAAACCGTGATGTGGGCATCTCACCGTATAACCCTTGAACCGTTCCCAGGTTTCGTTAAACGTTTCTTGGTCGTGTTGAGCGAAACCTGAGATCTCGTTCCTTAACTTCGAGGTTCTAGCCACCGAGAAGAACTTGGTTAGAAACGCCTTCTTGCAAGCGTCCCAAGTCTGAATGGAGTCTTTGACAACGTTCTTTTGCCATTGGTGTGCTTTGTCCCCTAGTGAGAAAGGAAACAATCATAGCTTGAACATGTCCTCATTGACACCATTCATCTTCACCGTGTTGCATAACATATCAAATTGATGAAGATGGTCAATTGGATCCTCACTAGGCAAGCCATAGAACTTGTTGCTTGACACCATGTTGATGAGACTAGACTTGATCTCAAAGTTGTTGGTGATGGCTGGTGGCGTGATGCCACTACGGTTGGTGATGTTAGATGGCACATCGGCTGTTCCAATCGTGCGCGCAACGTTAGGTTCGTTGTTTGTGTCACCCATCTCTAACTCTGAATCTGAACACGAAGTTTCTGATGTAGATGAGTCGGAGTGATGGCTAGATCTTCTTTCTCTTGAGATAGCTCTTTCGTGTTCTTTGATGTCCGCGAAGAAGAGCAAGCTGTCACTTTGTCGGTGACTTCTTCTTTGCATACACCTAACAAAACGAAAATCACAAGAAAATAGAACAAATTAGTAACAAGAACTGAAACTTAATCCCAAGTAGTTTCAAAATTCTTATAATTGTTCGAATTCCTGAATCGGCAACGGCGCCAATTTGATAAACGAGTTTTTCACTCGTTCTTTCGAATGCCTTACTGTAGTATATAAGGTGTCAATCCGAATCAGGAGCAAACAATAGACTTGAATTTATGTGAAACGAACTCAGTTTAAGTGTAATCAAAAAAGTTGTTTGTCGAGAGTTTTTGTAACCGAAAATTAAACAAAACGAAAACGCGAATTAAGAGTTTTAAAAGAATAATAAAAAGCTAAACAATCAGGTTAAGGTATTTTAAAGGGTGATTAAACTTTCAGATTTCAAATTGTCTTTTACAAAAATAACTTTAAGGTTTTGAAAACGATTTTAGATCAATCCACTCTCGTGACAATGATCCTTTTCTCAACAATTAAACTAAAACAATATCTTGGATAGTTTAATCGTCGAGAAACTTTAAGAACAAATCAATTTTAACCACTAAGCTTATTAACACAGATCTCTCGGTTAATCTAGGCTTAGTTCTAAGGTAATTGTTCAGGAAGCTTTATAATCTCTCGATTCATAAAGTTTCTTAGGTTCAATAATCGAATGGCCAACTCGATTAAGGTTTTAAGTTTGTTACCTAAGACAAAAGTTTTATAAACAATTAAGTTCTAGACAATCATCAATCTTAGATTCAATCAACCCCTTTTACCATAACCCAATTGTCTATTTAGATCTACTCACTAAGCATGATGAATCTTAAAACAATTGATATTGAAGAAAGCATAAACATAAACAAATCAAATAGATAAAGGTTTAAGAAAACTCTTGTTATTGAAGATCGCAAAGGTGGCAAGAATGCAAAACACCAAGAAATCTCCCAAGTCCAAAGGCAAAAGCAAAACAAACGATGGATGACAAAAACTAAGATAGGTTGGTTCTAAAACATCCAAAACCCTAATATAATATCAAAACCAAAGAAAAATAAAGGAAACCAATTTGGTTTAGGAATTGGTTTTCCTTTTTTACAACATAAAACCGATTTCCTTATAATTTTCGCAGTTTGTATCGGTCATAGCAAACCGATACAGTCTGGTCGATACGTGCTGGTCGGTAGCCTTGCTTCAGCTTATTTTCCTTCTTATCGGCCAGGCCAAGCCGATACAACATGTCGATACGCGCTTCGGGTTCTTTTTCTCTTGTATCGGCCACTCCAAACCGATATAACAAACCGATACGAAGTAAAATTGGAATAACTTTAGATCTAACCGTTGAAATCATGTCAAACCACCGCCAAATGAAAGCTAACATCTGTGGCTATCTTTTGGTAAGATTTCATAAAGCTCAAACGGCGGGACCGCCTTAAATGAAAGTCTCTTTTTACGCTTTTCTGTGGCTATCTCTGTTTTTCCATAATTGCACTCTTAAACGTGAAAACCATGAAAGAACATGCAAATGCAACCTATATGATACTAAATGCAACCTAAATGAGTTAATTCTAATGTATAAACTAAGGTAAAATGTGTAAAATATGCAAGTTATCATTAAGCCGAGAGTGAGACTCACTCGTCCGTACAAGTCACGGGCGACTCTAAGCGTGGCACACTTAGCTGAGTGCATTAAATGCTCGGCGACCAAAGGATGGTATCTTGAAATGGCATCTTCTTAGGATTCCTTTTATGTCTCATTATATATATTGTAATTCCCCTTTGTAACCTTATAATCTCATCACACTTATGAAATGAAAACACATTCTCTCTATTCTCTCTCTTGTTCTTGGTGTTCTTGAGGAAACATAAAGAACCGAATCTCATCAATATATCTTAATCTTCTTAAAATCTAACATGGTATCAGAGCATCTAAGCTCTTGAACCTTTCTCGCTTCGGCTACCAAACTCTCTCGGTCAATTTTCTCGGCGCTCGGGCTTTTTCGGCGCCCGGGCATTCTCGGCGCCCGGACATTTTCGGCGCCCGGCTACAATTTTTTTCAACAACAAATCTCTCGGTTATCCTCGGTAAAAGTCTCGATTCCACTCTCGGTTACACTCGTTTTTTCTCGGTGTTCCAAGTGTGGTCTTTGAAGGAAGTTACCGACCTTAGTCTCCAAAATCTATCCAAGCACTAGAACCATTCACAACCATGGAAGACAAAGAATCCAAGAGGGCACTTTGTCCGGTTATTCTCAAAGGCATCAACTATCTTCTATGGGCAAGAACCATGAAGATATCCCTTTGTGGCCGCGGCTATTGGAACCACATACTCACTCGACAAGAGGCTCCCATCGATTTCAACTTCAGAAGTGAGGAGCTTACCACCGATGATGAGAAATGGTTTCAACTAGACCAAATGTTCCTTGGCATCATCCAAGGATCCTTTGAATCAACTAGCATACTCATATTGTGAAAGCGCCAAGGAGTTATGGGACACTCTCCAAACCGTCTACGGCAATGTATCAAATCTTAGCCGAGTGTATGAAGTCAAGAAGGCCATTAATGATCTAAACCAAGAAGACACCGAGTTCACCAAGCACTTTGGGAAGTTTAGGTCACTTTGGGCGGAACTAGAGATGCTTCGTCCATTCACCGTGGATCCTAAGGTGTTAAATGAACGAAGAGACCAAGACAAGGTCTTTGGCTTGCTCCTTACCCTCAATGGCAGCTACAAGGAGATTACTAAGCATCTTCTCCGAGCCGATACTCTACCAAACCTTGTAGAGGTGTGTGCTCAACTCCAAAAGGGAACAAGGCTCCATTGACCTCTTCGATGGAAAAAGGGAACTTGTAACCACTAATAAGGTGGCGTTTAAACCATCTTCCAAGACGTATGAAGAGAGGAGGGCCTTGACGTGTGAGCATTGCAAGAAGAAGGGACACATCAAGGAGAAGTGTTGGATTCTACATCCCTACCTCAAGCCGGCCAAGTTCAAGGACGCCAAGGCCAACAACTCTCATGATGACTCGCCTAGTATGCCAAGCTCAAGCGGACCAAACCAAGGCAAGGAAGAGGAGTCTTCGGACATTGTTCCATACATGGACGAATTTGTGAGGAAATCCGACCTTGACGCTCTCATCAAAGCCCTTAAGGGCTCCGGTATTTCACCCTATTACTCTCTTAGTGCTCATATCTTAGACAAAGAACCTATTAAGCCAATTATAATTGATTCGGGTGCTTCTCATCACATGATTAGTAACTTAGACTTGATTTATAATGTTAAACCGGCTATAGGTAATGTCATTATTGCAAATGGGAGTAAGATTCCTATAGAAGGATTAGGGAGCCTTAAGCTATTTGATAGAGAATCTCAAGCACTTTACATGCCTAGCTTTAAATCTAATCTTATATCCGTGAAACGTATATCTTGTGACTTGAATTGCAATGTGATTTTTATTCATAATGAAGTGATTTTTCAGGATATTGATAGTAAGGAGGTCATTGCAAAGGGGATCACAAGAGGCGATCTCTATGTCCTTGAGAAGAATTCATCTAGCTCCTATCTTTGTCATGCTTTTAATTCTGTTTTAGCCGAAGCCAATAATGTCATTTGTCACTATAGGCTCGGCCATCCTCATTTGAATGCTCTAAAAACTCTTTTGCCTAATGTTATTTTCAATCATGAGACTTGTGAATCTTGCATTTTAGGCAAACATTGTAGAACCGTTTTCCCTAAATCCACTATGCTTTATAAACCTTTTGATCTTGTTCATTCGGATGTGTGGTCATCACCTTCCAAATCTAGAGATAACCATTCGTATTTTGTCACTTTTATTGATGAAAGTTCTAAGTATACTTGGGTAACACTCTTACAATCGAAAGATAGGGTGCTAGAAGCTTTTCAAAACTTTCAAAACTATGTGACTAATCAATACAATGGCAAGATCAAAAGTTTTAGGTCGGATAATGGGGGAGAGTACACAAGCCGAACATTCAAAGAGCATATAGCCAAACACGGAATCCTTCATCAAACCACATGCCCATACACACCACAACAAAATGGTGTAGCCGAGAGGAAGAATAGACATCTCATGGAGGTTACAAGATCAATGATGTTCCACATGAATGTCCCTAAACATCATTGGTCGGATGGGGTCCTAACCGCATGCTATCTTATCAATAGGACCCCACTCAAGTTCTTAAGAACCAATCTCCTTTTGAGGTATTAAACAAAACTAAACCTATTGTCAATCATCTAAGAGTTTTTGGTTGTGTTTGTTTTGTGTTTGTCCCTAGTGAACAACGGAACAAGCTTGAGGCTAAAAGCACCAAGGCCATGTTCATCGGCTATTCAAACACACAAAAAGGATACAAATGCTATGTACCCGAGGCAAGAAGGGTATTGGTTTCAAGAGACGTCAAGTTCTTAGAAGGCAAAAGCTATTATGAAGACAAGAATTGGGAAAGCCTAAGGGATCTACCCGAAGTTGTCCCGGATAAAGCTACTAGTCTAAGGAACTTGATGAGGAATCTTGGTATGAGTCTTGAAGAAGAAATACAAGAGGAACCAACTCAAGAGGAAACCCACCTTGATCATGAAGGGGGAACAACAACAATGAGCAAGCCGGTTCCGGTTCTAACTTTCAAGAAACAAATGAATCCGAGGGAGATAATGTTCAAGAAGAACATCAAGCCTCCACCGAGACTCAACACATTGAGCCAATGGATCAAATTCATGATCAAGAGGTTCATGACCAAGGTGTGTCTCAAGAAGAAACGGTTGTGCCTAGTGGTCCAAGAAGGAGTACTAGAATCAAGAAACATCCATCTAATTGGGTAAACACAAGAGTCTACTTCAACAACAATGCGGTGGCTCATCCGACTCAAGTCGTGTGTTCTCTTGCTCAAATACCCGAAGAACACCAAGCTTTTACCACTTCTATGGATCAACATGAGATACCAAGAACCTATGAAGAGGCAATGAAGCATGAGGTTTAGGTAAATGCGGTTAAAACCGAGAACAAAGCAATGGAGGACAATGAGACATACTATGAGACCGATCTACGTAAGGGGAAGAGGACCGTCAGCTCTAGATATGTCTTTACTATCAAGTATCATAGCAATGGTGATATTGAAAGACACAAGGCAAGGCTTGTAGCAAGGGGATTCACTCAAACCTATGGGGAAGACTACCTTGATACCTTTGCCCCGGTTGCAAAACTTCATACGGTTAGAGTGGTCTTATCCTTAGCCGTGAATCTCTCTTGGGATCTATACCAAATGGATGTCAAGAATGCTTTTCTACAAGGAGAGCTTGAAGAGGAAGTGTATATGACTCATCCACCGGGTTTAGAAGACACAATCACTCCCGGAAAGGTTCTAAGATTGAGAAAAGCTATCTATGGTCTCAAACAATCACCAAGGGCATGGTACCACAAGCTTAGCTCAACCTTGATGGCAAAAGGATTCAAGAGAAGTCAATCCGAACATACCCTCTTTACACGGCAAAGCCAAGAAGGTATAGTGGTTATCCTCGTCTACGTGGATGATATTATCATCTCCGGGGATAACAAGGTAGGTATTCAAGAAGCTAAAGACTATCTTAAATCTAAATTTGACATTAAGGACCTTGGTAAACTCAAATACTTTCTTGGAATTGAGATTTGTTGATCCGAAGAGGGTCTCTTTCTTTCTCAAAGAAAATACACTCATGATCTTCTAAGTGAGGTAGGTATGCTAGGTGATAAGGCGGCTAAGACACCTCTTGAGGATGGATACAAGATCATCAAGGTAGGCGGTGAGGAGGATCACCCTTACAAGGACCCGAAGCTCTATAGGAAGATGGTGGGGAAACTCATCTATCTAACCATCACGAGACCGGATCTATGCTTTGCCGTGAATCAAGTAGCCCAATACATGCAAGTGCCGAAGCAACACCATTGGACCATGCTTGAGAGAATCTTGAGATACCTCAAAGGAACATCAAGCTTGGGAATTTGGATGGGTTGCAACAAGAACACCGAGGTGGTTGGGTATTGTGATGCGGATTACTCCGGGGACTTAAAGGATAGACAATCAACAACTGGTTATTGTACTTTCATTGGATGCAACCTTGTCACATGGAAGACAAAGAAGCAATAGATAGTGTCCTGCTCAACCGCCGAAGCCGAATACCGAGCAATGAGAAAACTCACTCAAGAACTTATGTGGTTGAAGAATTTGCTTCAAGACTTGGGAATGGAGTGTGAAGCACCGATGACCATGCATTGTGACAATGAAGCCGCGATTCATATAGCCTCTAACTCGGTCTTTCATGAGAGGACCAAGCACATCGAGATCGATTGTCACAAAGTTAGAGAACAAATGATAAAAGGCACCATTCTACCGTGTTACACCAATAGCCAAGACCAACTCACGGACATCTTCACCAAATCCGCAAGCTTGAAAGTGTGTGAGTCAATTCTACCAAGACTTGGACTCACAATGACTCCTAAAGCCTAAGTCCCTAACCGCATATCTTTGTACTCTTTTCCCTTAGGTGAGTTTTGTCCCAATGGGTTTTCTCACCAAGGTTTTAATGAGGCAAGGGTATGCGGGTTCCAAGCTTAGCCATTGCATTAGGCTAAGCTTGCGGGGGAGTATTGAAGTGACCAAAAGGGTTTACCCGAAGGAGTGACTATATCAATGTAGTTGATACATATAGTCGACTATATCACAATGTAGTTGAGTCATATAGTCGACTATATCTCAAGACTATATGTCGGAGCCTTCACCAAGGTAAAGACTCTCCACTTCAATATTATCATTATCAAGTCACAAAAGATCAAGAGAATAAAAGGAAAGAAGAGAGTTACCGTTGTGAATACAAACAAAGGAAACAAAGAGACAAAAGAAGAAGAAGGATCTAGAAGAGCCTTGTAGCCGTTACCTTATAGTCGTTAGGCGAGTGCATTCCAATCGGCCGTACAAGTCACGGGCGACTCTAAACGTGGCACACTTAGCCGAGTGCATTAAATGCTCGGCGACCAAAGGATGGTATCTTAAAATGGCATCTTCTTAGGATTCCTTTTATGTCTCATTATATATATTGTAATTCCCCTTTGTAACCTTATAATCTCATCACACTTATGAAATGAAAATCCATTCTCTCTATTCTCTCTCTTGTTCTTAGTTTTCTTGAGGAAACACCAAGAACCAAATCTCATCAATCTCTCTTAATCTTCTTAAAATCTAACAATAAATTCCTCAATAAGCTTTGTACAAGTTTCACGAACTTATGAAACATCTAACAACGCGTTTCTAGGACTCTAAACCAAGTTTCATGCAACATGAGTGCTTATAAGTTCCTCAATGAGCTTTGTACAAGTTTGACGAACATATGAAACATCTAACAACGCGTTTCTAGGACTCTAAACCAAGTTTCACGCAACATGAGTGCTTATAAGTTCCTGAATGAGCTTTGTACAAGTTTGACGAACTTATGAAACATCTAACAACGCGTTTCTAGGACTCTAATCCAAGTTTCATGCAACATGAGTGATTATAAGTGACTCAATGAGCTTTGTACAAGTTTAGGAACTTATGAAACATCTAACAACACGTTTCTAGGACTCTAATCCAAGTTTCATGCAACATGAGTGATTATAAGTTCCTCAATAAGTTTTGTACAAGTTTCACGAACTTATGAAACATATAACAACGCGTATCTAGGACTCTAAACCAAGTTTCATGCAACATGAGTGCTTATAAGTTCCTCAATGAGCTTTGTACAAGTTTCACGAACTTATGAAACATCTAACAACGCGTTTCTAGGACTCTAAACCATGTTTTATGCAACATGAGTGTTTATAAGTGTCTCAATGAGCTTTGTACAAGTTTGACGAACTTATGAAACATCTAACATCGCGTTTCTAGGACTCTAAACCTAGTTTCATGCAACATGAGTGCCTCTAAGTTCCTCAATGAGCTTTGTACAAGTTTCACGAACTTATGAAACATCCAACTACGCGTTTCTAGGACTCTAAACCAAGTTTCATGCAACATGAGAGCTTATAAGTTCCTCAATGAGCTTTGTACAAGTTTGACGAACGTATGAAACATCTAACAACACGTTTCTAGGACTCTAATCCAAGTTTCATGCAACATGAGTGATTATAAGTTTCTCAATGAGCTTTGTACAAATTGACGAACTTATGAAACATTTAACAACGCTTTTCTAGTACTCTAAACCAAGTTTCATGCAACATGAGTGCTTATAAGTTCCTCAATGAGCTTTGTACAAGTTTCACGAACTTATGAAACATCTAACAACGCGTTTCTAGGACTCTAAACCAAGTTTCAAGCAACATGAGAGCTTATAAGTTCCTCAATGAGCTTTGTACAAGTTTGACGAACGTATGAAACATCTAACAACGCGTTTCTAGGACTCTAAACCAAGTTTCACGCAACATGAGTGCTTATAAGTTCCTCAATGAGCTTTGTACAAGTTTGACGAACTTATGAAACATCTAACAACGCGTTTCTAGGACTCTAATCCAAGTTTCATGCAACATGAGTGATTATAAGTGTCTCAATGAGCTTTGTACAAGTTGAGGAACTTATGAAACATCTAACAACACGTTTCTATGACTCTAATCCAAGTTTCATGCAACATGAGTGATTATAAGTTTCTCAATGAGCTTTGTACAAGTTGACGAACTTATGAAACATTTAACAACGCTTTTCTAGTACTCTAAACCAAATTTCATGCAACATGAGTGCTTATAAGTTCCTCAATGAGCTTTGTACAAGTTTCACGAACTTATGAAACATCTAACAACGCGTTTCTAGGACTCTAAACCAAGTTTCATGCAACATGAGAGCTTATAAGTTCCTCAATAAGCTTTGTACAAGTTTGACGAACGTATGAAACATCTACAACGCGTTTCTAGGAATCTAAACCAAGTTTCACGCAACATGAGTGCTTATAAGTTCCTCAATGAGCTTTGTACAAGTTTGACGAACTTATGAAACATCTAACAACGCGTTTCTAGGACTCCAATCCAAGTTTCATGCAACATGAGTGATTATAAGTGTCTCAATGAGCTTTGTACAAGTTGATGAACTTATGAAACATTTAACAACGCTTTTCTATTATTCTAAACCAAGTGTCATGCAACATATATGAGTGCTTATAAGTTCCTCAATGAGCTTTGTACAAGTTTGACGAACGTATGAAACATCTAACAACCGGTTTCTAGGACTCTAAACAAATTTTCATGCAACATGAGAGATTACAAGTTCCTCAATGAGCTTTGTACAAGTTTGACGAACGTATGAAACAACTAACAACGTGTTTCTAGGACTCTAAACCAAGTTTCATGCAACATGAGTGCTTATAAGTTCCTCAATGAGCTTTGTACAAGTTTGACGAACGTATGAAACATCTAACAACTTAGGACTCTAAACTAAGTTTCATGCAACATGAGTGCTTATAAGTTCCTCAATGAACTTTGTACACGTTTGACGAACGTATGAAACATCTAACAACGCGTTTCTAGGACTCTAAACCAAGTTTCATGCAACATGAGTGTTTATAAATGTCTCAATGAGCTTTGTACAAGTTTGACAAACTTATGAAACATCTAACAACGCGTTTCTAGGACTCTAAACCAAGTTTCATGCAACATGAGTGCTTATAAGTTCCTCAATGAGCTTTGTACAAGTTTCACGAATTTATGAAACATATAACAACGCGTTTCTAGGACTCTAAACCAAGTTTCATGCAACATGAGTGCTTATAATTTCCTCAATGAGCTGTGTACAAGTTTCACGAACTTATGAAACATCTACCAACGCGTTTCTAGGACTCTAAACAAAGTTTCATGCAACATTAGAGATTATTAGTTCCTCAATGAGCTTTGTACAAGTTTGATGAACTTATGAAACATCTAACAACGTGTTTCTAGGACTCTAAACCAAGTTTCATGCAACATGAGTGCTTATAAGTTCCACAATCAGCTTTGTACAAGTTTGACGAACTTATGAAACATCTAACAACGCGTTTCTAGGACTCCAATCCAAGTTTCATGCAACATGAGTGATTATAAGTGTCTCAATGAGCTTTGTACAAGTTGAGGAACTTATGAAACATTTAACAACGCTTTTATAGTATTCTAAACCAAGTTTAATGCAACATATATGAGTGCTTATAATTTCCTCAATGAGCTTTGTACAAGTTTGACGAACGTATGAAACATCTAACTACCGGTTTCAAGGACTCTAAACAAAGTTTCATGCAACATGAGAGATTACAAGTTCCTCAATGAGCTTTGTACAAGTTTGACGAACGTATGAAACAACTAACAACGTGTTTCTAGGACTCTAAACCAAGTTTCATGCAACATGAGTGCTTATAAGTTCCTCAATGAGCTTTGTACAAGTTTGACGAACGTATGAAAAATCTAACAACTTGTTTCTAGGACTCTAAACTAAGTTTCATGCAACATGAGTGCTTATAAGTTCCTCAATGTGCTTTGTACAAGTTTGAAAAACGTATGAAACATCTAACAACGTGTTTCTAGGACTCTAAACAAAGTTTCATGCAACATGAGTGCTTATAAGTTCCTCAATGAGCTTTGTACAAGTTTGACGAACGTATGAAACATCTAACAACGAGTTTCTAGGACTCTAAACCAAGTTTCATGCAACATGAGTGCTTGTAAGTTCCTCAATGAGCTTTGTACAAGTTTGAGGAACGTATGAAACATCTAACAACTTGTTTCTAGGACTCTAAACTAAGTTTCATGCAACATGAGTTCTTATAAGTTCATCAATGTGCTTTGTACAAGTTTGACAAACGTATGAAACATCTAACAACGTGTTTCTAGGACTCTAAACAAACTTTCATGCAACATGAGTGCTTATAAGTTCCTCAATGAGCTTTGTACAAGTTTGACGAACGTATGAAACATCTAACAACGCGTTTCTAGGACTCTAAACCAAGTTTCATGCAACATGAGTGTTTATAAGTGTCTCAATGAGCTTTGTACAAGTTTTACGAACTTATGAAACATCTAACAACGCGTTTCTAGGACTCTAAACCAAGTTTCATGCAACATGAGTGCTTATAAGTTCCTCAATGAGCTTTGTACAAGTTTCACGAACTTATGATACATCCAACTACGCGTTTCTAGGACTCTAAACCAAGTTTCATGCAACATGAGAGCTTATAAGTTCCTCAATGAGCTTTGACAAGTTTGACGAACGTATGAAACATCTAACAACACGTTTTTAGGACTCTAAACAAAGTTTCACGCAACATGAGTGCTTATAAGTTCCTCAATGAGGTTTGTACAAGTTTGACAAACTTATGAAACATCTAACAACGCGTTTCTAGGACTCTAAACCAAGTTTCATGCAACATGAGTGCTTATAATTTCCTCAATGAGCTTTGTACAAGTTTCACGAACTTATGAAAAATCTAACAACATGTTTCTAGGACTCTAAACAAAGTTTCATGCAACATGAGAGATTATAAGTTCCTCAATGAGCTTTGTACAAGTTTGACGAACGTATGAAACATCTAACAACGTGTTTCTAAGACTCTAAACCAAGTTTCATGCAACATGAGTGCTTATAAGTTCCTCAATGAGCTTTGTACAAGTTTGACGAACGTATGAAACATCTAACAACGCGTTTCTAGGACTCTAAACCAAGTTTCATGCAACATGAGCGTTTATAAGTGTCTCAATGAGCTTTGTACAAGTTTTACGAACTTATGAAACATCTAACAACGCGTTTCTAGGACTCTAAACCAAGTTTCATGCAACATGAGTGCTTATAAGTTCCTCAATGAGCTTTGTACAAGTTTCACGAACTTATGATACATCCAACTACGCGTTTCTAGGACTCTAAACCAAGTTTCATGCAACATGAGAGCTTATAAGTTCCTCAATGAGCTTTGACAAGTTTGACGAACGTATGAAACATCTAACAACACGTTTTTAGGACTCTAAACAAAGTTTCACACAACATGAGTGCTTATAAGTTCCTCAATGAGGTTTGTACAAGTTTGACAAACTTATGAAACATCTAACAACGCGTTTCTAGGACTCTAAACCAAGTTTCATGCTACATGAGTGCTTATAATTTCCTCAATGAGCTTTGTACAAGTTTCACGAACTTATAAAAAATCTAACAACATGTTTCTAGGACTCTAAACAAAGTTTCATGCAACATGAGAGATTATAAGTTCCTCAATGAGCTTTGTACAAGTTTGACGAACGTATGAAACATCTAACAACGTGTTTCTAAGACTCTAAACCAAGTTTCATGCAACATGAGTGCTTATAAGTTCCTCAATGATCTTTGTACAAGTTTTACGAACGTATGAAACAACTAACAACGTGTTTCTAGGACTCTAAACCAAGTTTCATGCAACATGAGTGCTTATAAGTTCCTCAATGATCTTTGTACAAGTTTGACTAACGTATGAAACATCTAACAACTTGTTTCTAGGACTCTAAACTAAGTTTCATGAAACATGAGTGCTTATAAGTTCCTCAATTTGTTTTGTACAAGTTTGACAAACGTATGAAACATCTAACAACGTGTTTCTAGGACTCTAAACAAAGTTTCATGCAACATGAGTGCTTATAAGTTCCTCAATGAGCTTTGTACAAGTTTGACGAACGTATGAAACATCTACCAACGCGTTTCTAGGACTCTAAACCAAGTTTCATGCAACATGAGTGATTATAAGTGTCTCAATGAGCTTTGTACAAGTTGAGGAACTTATGAAACATTTAACAACGCTTTTCTAGTATTCTAAACAAAGTTTCATGCAACATGAGTGCTTATAAGTTCCTCAATGAGCTTTGTACAAGTTTGACGAACGTATGAAACATCTAACAACTTGTTTCTAGGACGCTAAACTAAGTTTCATGCAACATGATTGCTTATAAGTTCCTCAATGAGCTTTGTACAAGTTTGACGAACTTATAAAACATCTAACAATGCGTTTCTAGGACTCTAAACCAAGTTTCATGCAACATGAGTGCTTATAAGTTCCTCAATGAGCTTTGTACAAGTTTGACGAACGTATGAAACATCTAACAAAGCGTTTCTAGGACTCTAAACCAAGTTTCATGCAACATGAGTGTTTATAAGTGTCTCAATGAGCTTTGTACAAGTTTGACAAACTTATGAAAAATCTAACAACGTGTTTCTAGGACTCTAAACCAAGTTTCATTCAACATGAGTGCTTATAAGTTCCTCAATGAGCTTTGTACAAGTTTGACGAACGTATGAAACATCTAACAACTCGTTTCTAGGACTCTAACCCAAGTTTCATGCAACATGGGAGCTTATAAGTTCCTCAATGAGCTTTGTACAAGTTTGACGAACGTATGAAACATCTAACAACGTGTTTCTAGGACTCTAAACCAAGTTCCATGCAGCATGAGTGCTTATACGTTCCTCAATGAGCTTTGTACAAGTTTGACGAACTTATGAAACATCTAACAACGCGTTTCTAGGACTCTAAACCAAGTTTCATGCAACATGAGTGCTTATAAGTATCTCAATGAGCTTTGTACAAGTTTGACGAACTTATGAACCATCTAACAATGTGTTTCTAGGACTCTAAACCAAGTTTCATGTAACATGAGTGCTTATAAGTTCCTTAATGAGCTTTGTACAAGTTTCACGAACTTATGAAACATCTAACAATGCGTTTCTAGGACTCTAAACAATGTTCCACGCAACATGAATGTTTATAAGTTCCTCAATGAGCTTTGTACAAGTTTGACGAATGTATGAAACATCTAACAATGCGTTTCTAGGACTCTAAACCAAGTTTCATGCAACATGAGTGCTTATAAGTTCCTCAATGAGCTTTGTACAAGTTTGACGAACTTATAAAACATCTAACAACGCGTTTCTTGGACTCTAAACCAAGTTTCATGCAACATGAGTGTTTATAAGTGTCTCAATGAGCTTTGTACAAGTTTGACGAACTTATGAAAAATCTAACAACGCGTTTCTAGGACTCTAAACCATGTTTCATGCAACAAGAGTGCTTATAAGTTCCTCAATGAGCTTTGTACAAGTTTCACGAACTTATGAAACATCTAACAACACGTTTCTAGGACTAAACCATATTTCATGCAACGTGAGTGCTTATAAGTTCCTCAATGAGCTTGGTACAAGTTTCAAGAACTTATGAAACATATAACAACGCGTTTCTAGGACTCTAAACCAAGTTTCATGCAACACGAGTGCTTATAAGTTCCTCAATGAGCTTTGTACAAGTTTGACGAGTGTATGAAACATCTAACAACCCATTTCTACGACTCTAAACTAAGTTTCATGCAACATGAGTGCTTATAAGTTCCTCAATGAGCTTTGTACAAGTTTCACGAACTTATGAAACATCTAACAACGCGTTTCTAGGACTTTAAACCAAGTTTCATGCAACATGAGAGCTTATAAGTTCCTCTATGAGCTTTGTACAAGTATGAAGAACGTATGAAACATCTAACAACGCGTTTCTAGGACTCTAAACCATGTTTCATGCAACATGAGTGCTTATAAGTATCTCAATGAGCTTTGTACAAGTTTGACGAACTTATGAAACATCTAACAACTCGTTTCTAGGACTCTAAACCATGTTGCATGCAACATGAGAGCTTATAAGTTCCTCAATGAGCTTTGTACAAGTTTGACGAACGTATGAAACATCTAACAACGCGTTTCTAGGACTCTATACCAAGTTTCATGCAACATGAGTGCTTATAAGTTCCTCAATGAGCTTGGTACAAGTTTCAAGAACTTATGAAACTGATACGTCCTTAGTTCTAGACCGATACTCCGTGACAAGGCGAGTACTACGATGAAGTGAAAACCGTGGTGGGTCGAAGGGAAAACGGCGGATAACTTCGGGATAGGAGGTGGGAATGGAGATGTGGAAGCGATGGATGGAATGGGAACGTCTCAAGGAAGCTATGGGGCAACCTCCTTGATGGATAGAAGAGACGCTTGTAAGCAAATAAGCTTGTAAGCGGCTCAAGTTCGCAAAGGAACCGAGAGGAGTCGACTATAAGAAGTTTTTAGGTAAAAGTTGACTAAAGAAGAAGAAGGTGCGGCGCAACCCTTATATAGAGGAGGCACAAGTCGCAACTCTCTTTTAGGGTTGTGCGTTTAACAAAAAGGAAATCCGAGAAAAGGAAATCCGCACAAAAATGGAAAAACGCAAAGAGAAAAGGAAATCGCCAAAACAACACGGCGTTCCTTAAAGAAAAGATAGAACAACGAGTAGTGTGAAAATGCCTCGTCTCTTACATTCTTCAAGCCATGATCACTAATGGACGACGTGGTGTTCTTCTTGACCTCATTAAAACCCGGTGGGAAAAAGAGTATCAAGCGAGACACCTAGTCCGCTTAGCTCTCATAGCTTGGTCTTCTTACGTGGTGGCGGAGAATATGTTGAAGTAGCTCCTAGGTGATACTTCCTTGTCCATGGTACTTGATAAAGCTATCTTGGCTAACTCCTCAGCTTTGGACCGGGTGATCACGCCTTCCCGTCCTTCGGTGATTGGTGCACGTGCGCCTTGTTGATCGGCATCGATGTCGAGTGGTCGAGGTTGATCGGCATCGGTATCGAGTGGTCGATGTTGGTCGATATCGGTATCGAGTGGTCGATGTTGGTGTTGGTCGATATCGGTATCGAGTGGTCGATGTTGGTGTTGGTCGATATCGGTATCGAGTGGTCGATGTTGGTGTTGGTCGATATCGGTATCGAGTGGTCGATGTTGGTCGATGTTGAGTGGTCGATGTTGATCGGCATCGGCATCCGATTCTACGCTCATATCAGAAACATATAACAACGCGTTTCTAGGACTCTAAACCAAGTTTCATGCAACACGAGTGCTTATAAGTTCCTCAATGAGCTTTGTACAAGTTTGACGAGTGTTTGAAACATCTAACAACCCATTTCTACGACTCTAAACTAAGTTTCATGCAACATGAGTGCTTATAAGTTCCTCAATGAGCTTTGTACAAGTTTCACGAACTTATGAAACATCTAACAACGCGTTTCTAGGACTCTAAACCAAGTTTCATGCAACATGATAGCTTATAAGTTCCTCTATGAGCTTTGTACAAGTTTGAAGAACGTATGAAACATCTAACAACGCGTTTCTAGGACTCTAAACCATGTTTCATGCAACATGAGTGCTTATAAGTATCTCAATGAGCTTTGTACAAGTTTGACGAACGTATGAAACATCTAACAACGCGTTTCTAGGACTCTATACCAAGTTTCATGCAACATGAGTGCTTATAAGTTCCTCAATGAGCTTTGTACAAGTTTGAAGAAATCATGAAACATCTAACAACGCGTTTCTCGGACTCTAATCCAAGTTTCATGCAACATGAGTTATTATAAGTGTCTCAATGAGCTTTGTACAAGTTGACGAACTTATGAAACATCTAACAACGATTTTCTAGTACTCTAAACCAAGTTTCATGCAACATGAGTGCTTCTAAGTTGCTCAATGAGTTTTGTACAAGTTTCACGAACTTATGAAACATCTATCTACGCGTTTCTAGGACTCTAAACCAAGTTTCATGCAACATGAGTGCTTATAATTTCCTCAATGAGCTTTGTAGAAGTTTCACGAACTTATGAAACATCTAACAACGCGTTTCTAGGACTCTAAACAAAGTTTAATGCAACATGAGAGATTATAAGTTCATCAATGAGCTTTGTACAAGTTTGACGAACGTATGAAACATCTAACAACGCGTTTCTAGGACTCTAAACCAAGTTTCATGCAACATGAGTGCTTATAAGTTACTCAATGATCTTTGTACAAGTATGACGAACGTATGAAAGATCTAACAACGCTTTTCTAGGAATCTAAACCAAGTTTCATTCAACATGAGTGCTTATAAGTTCCTCAATGAGCTTTGTACAAGTTTGACGAACTTATGAAACATCTAACAACGCGTTTCTAGGAATCTAATCCAAGTTTCATGCAACATGAGAGCTTATAAGTTCCTCAATGAGCTTTGTACAAGTTTGACAAACGTATGAAATATCTAACAACGCGTTTGTAGGACTCTAAACCATGTTTCATGCAACATGAGTGCTTATATGTTCCTCAATGAGCTTTGTACAAGTTTCACGAACTTATGAAACATCTAACAACGCGTTTCTAGGACTCTAAACCAAATTGCATGCAACATGCTTATAAGTTGCTCAATGAGCTTTGTACAAGTTTGACGAACGTATGAAACATCTAACAACGCGTTTCTACGACTCTAAATTAAGTTTCATGCAACATAAGTGGTTATAAGTGTCTCAATTAGCTTTGTACAAGTTTGACGAACGTATGAAACATCTAACAACAAGTTTCTAGGACTCTAAACCAAGTTTGACACAACATGAGTGCTTATAAGTTCCTCAATGAGCTTTGTACAAGTTTGACGAACTTATGAAACATCTAACAACTCTTTTCTAGGACTCTAATCCAAGTTTCATGCAACATGAATGATTATAAGTGTCTCAATTAGCTTTGTACAAGTTGACGAACTTATGAAACATTTAACAACGCTTTTCTAGTACTCTAAACCAAGTTTCATGCAAAATGAGTGCTTATAAGTTCCTCAATGAGCTTTGTACAAGTTTCA
This sequence comes from Cochlearia excelsa, assembly GCA_963556525.1. Taxonomy (NCBI): domain Eukaryota; kingdom Viridiplantae; phylum Streptophyta; class Magnoliopsida; order Brassicales; family Brassicaceae; genus Cochlearia; species Cochlearia excelsa. Next base: position 13,930,031 of record OY748328.1, on the reverse strand, counting down.
CGAATTTATGAAACATCTAACAACGGGTTTCTAGGACTCTAAACCAAGTTTCATGCAACGTGAGTGCTTATAAGTGTCTCAATTAGTTTTGTTCAAGTTTGACGAACTTATGTAACATCTAACAACGCGTTTCTAGGACTTTAAACCAAGTTTCATGCAACATGAGAGCTTATAAGTTCCTCAATGAGCTTTGTACAAGTTTGACGAACGTATGAAACATCTAACAACGCGTTTCTAGGACTCTAAACAAAGTTTCATGCAACATGAGTGCTTATAAGTTCCTCAATGAGCTTTGTACAAGTTTGACAAACGTATGAAACATCTAACAACGCGTTTTTAGGACTCTAAACTAAGTTTCATGCAACATGAGTGCTTATAAGTTCCTCAATGAGCTTTGTACAAGTTTGACGAAATTATGAAACATCTAACAATGCGTTTCTAGGACTCTAATCCAAGTTTCATGCAACATGAGTTATTATAAGTGTCTCAATGAGCTTTGTACAAGTTGACGAATTTATGAAACATCTAACTACGCGTTTCTAGGACTCTAAACAAAGTTTCATGCAACATGAGTGCTTATAATTTCCTAAATGAGCTTTGTACAAGTTTAGCGAACTTATGAAACATATAACAACGCGTTTCTAGGACTCTAAACCAAGTTTCATGCAACATGAGTGCTTATAAGTTCATCAATGAGCTTTGTACAAGTCTGACGAACATATGAAACATCTAACAATTCGTTTCTAGGACTCTAAACCAAGTTTCATGCAACTTTAGTGCTTATAAGTGTCTCAATGAGCTTTGTAACAGTTTGACTAACTTATGAAACATCTAACAACGCGTTTCTAGGACTCTAAACCAAGTTTCATGCAGCATGAGTGCTTATAAGTGTCTCAACGTGCTTTGTACAAGTTTCACGAACTTATAAAACATATAAAAACGCGTTTCTAGGAATCTATACCAAGTTTCATGCAATATGAGTGCTTATAAGTGTCTCAATGAGCTTTGTAAAAGTTTGACTAACTTATGAAACATCTAACAACGCGTTTCTAGGACTCTAAACCAAGTTTCATGCAACATGAGTGCTTATAAGTGTCTCAACGAGCTTTGTACAAGTTTCACGAACTTATGAAACATATAAAAACGCGTTTCTAGGACTCTATACCAAGTTTCATGAAACATTAGAGCTTTGTACTGGTTTAAACCAACTTTCTTATAAGTGTCTCGATGAGCTTTGTAAAAGTTTGACTAACTTATTAAACATCTAACAACGCGTTTCTAGGACTCTAAACCAAGTTTCATGCAACATGAGTGCTTATAAGTGTCTCAACGAGCTTTGTACAAGTTTCACGAACTTATGAAACATATAAAAACGTGTTTCTAGGACTCTATACCAAGTTTCATGAAACATGAGTGCTTATAAGTGTCTCAATGAGCTTTGTACTAGTTTTACGAACTTATGAAACATCTAACAACGTGGTTTCTAGGACTCTAAACCAAGTTTCATGAAACATGAATGCTTATAAGTGTCTCAATGAGCTTTGTACAAGTTTCACAAACTTATGAAACATATAACAACGCGTTTCTAGGACTCTAAACCAAGTTTCATGCAACATGAGTTCTTATAAGTGTCTCAATGAGCTTTATGCTAGTTTGACGAACTTATGAAACATCTAACAACGCGGTTTCTAGGACTCTAAGCCAAGTTTCATGCAATATGAGTGCTTATAACTGTCTCAATGATCATTGTACAAGTTTGACAAACTTATGAAACATCTAACAACGCGTTTCTAGGACTCTAAACCAAGTTTCATGCAAGATGAGTGCTTATAAGTGTTTCAATGAGCTTTGTGCTAGTTTGACGAACTTATGAAACATCTACCAACGCGGTTTCTATTACTCTAAACCAAGTTTCATGCAAAATGAGTGCTTATAAGTGTCTGAATGAGCTTTGTACAAGTTTCACGAACTTCTGAAACATATAAAAACGTGTTTCTAGGACTTTAATACAAGTTTCATGCAACATAGGTTCTTATAAGTGTCTCAATGACCTTCGTACAAGTTTGACGTACGAATGAAACATCTAACACCGTGGTTTCTAAGACTCTAAACCAAGTTTTGTGCAACATGAGTGCTTATAAGTTTCTCAATGAGCTTTGTACAAGTTTCACGAACTTATGAAACATCTACCAACGCATTTCGAGGACTCTAAACCAAGTTTCATGCAACATGAGTGCTTATAAGTGTCTCAATGATCCTTGTACTAGTTTGACGAACTTATGAAACATCTAACAACGCGGTTGCTAGAACTCTAAACAAGGTTTCGTACAACATCAGTGCTTATAAGTGTCTCAATGAGCTTTGTACAAGTTTGAAAAATTTATGAAACATCTACCAACGCGTTTCTAGGACTCTAAACCAGGTTTCATGCAACATGAGTGCTTATAAGTGTCTCAATGAGCTTTGTACAAGTTTGACGAACTTATGAAACATCTAATAACGCGGTTTCTAGGACCCTAAACCAAGTTTCATGCAACATCAGTGCTTATAAGTGTCTCAATGAGTTTTGTAAAAGTTTCACGAACTTATGAAACATATAACAACGTGTTTCTAGGATTCTAAACCAAGTTTCATGCAACATGAGTTCTTATAAGTGTCTCAATGAGCTTTTTACAAATTTGGCGAACTTATGAAACATCTAACAACGCATTTCTAGAACTCTAAACCAAGTTTCATGCAACATGAGTGCTTATAAGTGTCTCAATGAGCTTTGTACAAATTTGACAAAATTATGAAACATCTAACAACTAGGACTCTAAACCAAGTTTCATGCAACATGAGTGCTTATAAGTGTCTCAATGAGCTTTGTACAAGTTTCACGAACTTATGAAACATATAACAACGCGTTTCTAGGATTCTAAACCAAGTTTCACGCAACATGAGTTCTTATAAGTGTCTCAATGAGCTTTTTACAAATTTGACGTCCTTATGAAACATCTAACAATGCGTTTCTAGAACTCTAAACCACGTTTTATGCAACATGGGTGCTTATAAGTCTCTCAATGAGCTTTGTACAAGTTTGAAAAACTTATGAAACATCTAACAACTTGTTTCTAGGACTATAAACCAAGTTTCATGCAACATGAGTGCTTATAAGTGTCTCAATGAGCTTTGTACTAGTATGACGAACTTATGAAACATCTAAAAACGCGTTTCTAGGACTCTAAACTAAGTTTCATGCAACATGAGTGCTTATAAGTGTCTCAATGAGCTTTGTACTAGTATGACGAACTTATGAAACATCTAACAACGCTGTTTCTAGGACTCTATACCAAGTTTCATGAAACATGAGTGCTTATAAGTGTCTCAATGAGCTTTGTACTTGTTTTACGAACTTATGAAACATCTACCAAAGTTGTTTCTAGGACTCTAAACCAAGCTTCATGCAACATGAATGCTTATAAGTGTCTCAATGAGCTATGTACAAGTTTAACGAACTTATGAAATATCTAACAACGTGTTTCTAGGACTATAAACCAAGTTTCATGCAACATGAGTGCTTATAAGTGTCTCAATGAGCTTTGTACTAGTTTGACGAACTTATGAAACATCTAACAACGAGGTTTCTAGGACTCTAAACTGAGTTTCATGCAACATGAGTGATTATAAGCTTCACAATGAGCTTTGTACAAGTTTCACGAACTTATGAAACATATTAAACCCCCGTTTCGAGGACTCTAAACCAAGTTTCATGCAACATGAATGCTTATAAGTGTCTCAATGAGCTTTTTACAAGTTTAACGAACTTATGAAACATATAACAACGCTTTTCTAGGACTTTAAAACAAGTTTCATGCAACATGAGTGCTTATAATTGTCTCGCTGAGCTTTGTAAAATTTTGACGAACTTATGAAACATATAACAACGCGTTTCTAGGACTCTAAACCAAGTTTCATGCAAGATAAGTGCTTATAAGTGTCTCAATGAGCTTTGTACTAATTTTACGAACTTATAAAACATATAACAACGCGATTTCTAGGACTCTAAACAAAGTTTCGTGCAACATGAGTGCTTATAAGTTCATCAATGAGCTTTGTACAAGTTTCATGAACTTATGAAACATCTAACAACGCGTTTCGAGGACTCTAAACCAAGTTTCATGCTACATGAGTGATTATAAGTGTCTCAATGAGCTTTGTACTAGTTTGACGAACTTATGAAACATCTAACAACGTGGTTGCTAGGACTCTAAACAAGGTTTCGTGCAACATGAACTCTTATAAGTGTCTTAATGAGCTTTGTACAAGTTTGACAAACTTATGAAACATCTACCAACGCGTTCCTAGGACTCTTAACCAAGTTTCATGCAACATGAGTGCTTATAAGTGTCTCAATGAGCTTTGTACAAGTTTGACGAACTTATGAAACATCTAACAACGCGGTTTCTAGAACTCTAAACCAAGTTTCATGAAACATGACTGCTTATAAGTGTCTCAATGAGCTTTGTACAAGTTTAACGAACTTCTGAAACATCTATCTACGCGTTTCGAGGACTCTAAACCAAGTGTCATGCAAAATGAGTGCTTACAAGATTCTCAATGATCTTTGTACTAGTTTGACGAACTTATGAAACATCTAACAACGTGGTTAGTAGGACTCTAAACCAAGTTTCATGCAACATGAGTTTTTATAAGTGTCTTAATGAGTTTTGTACTAGTTTGACGAACATATGAAACATCTAACAACGCGGTTTCTAGGACTCAAAACAAAGTTTTATGCAACATGAGTGCTTATAATTGTCTCAATGAGCTTTGTACAAGTCTGACGAACTTATGAAACATCTAACAATTCGTTTCTAGGACTCTAAACCAAGTTTCATGCAAAATTAGTGTTTATAAGTGTCTTGATGAGCTTTGTACAAGTTTGACAAACTTATGAAACATCTAACAACGTGTTTCTAGGACTATAAACCAAGTTTCATGCAACATGAGTGCTTATAAGTGTCTCAATGAGCTTTGTACTACTTTGACGAACTTATGAAACACCTAACAACGAGGTTTCTAGGACTCTAAACTGAGTTTCATGCAACATGAGTGATTATAAGCTTCACAATGAGCTTTGTACAAGTTTCACGAACTTATGAAACATATAAAACCCCCGTTTCGAGGACTCTAAACCAAGTTTCATGGAACATGAGTGCTTATAAGTGTCTCAATGAGCTTTGTACAAGTTTGACTAACTTATGAAACATCTAACAACGCGTTTCTAGGACTCTAAACAAAATTTCATGAAATATGAGTGCTTATAAGTGTCTCAATGAGCTTTGTACTAGTTTTACGAAATTATGAAACATCTAACAACGTGGTTTCTAGGACTCTAAACCAAGTTTCATGCAACATGAATGCTTATAAGTGTCTGAATGAGTTTTGTACAAGTTTCACAAACTTATGAAACATATAACAACGCGTTTCTAGGACTCTAAACAAAGTTTCATGCAACATGAGTTCTTAAAAGTGTCTCAATGAGCTTTGTACAAGTTTCACGAACTTATGAAACATCTAAAAATGCGTTTCTATGACTCTTAACCAAGTTTCATGCAACATGAGTTCTTTTAAGTGTCTCAATGAGCTTTGTACTAGTTTTACAAACTTATAAAACATCTAACAATGCGGTTTCTAGGACTCTAAACAAAGTTTCATGCAACATGAGTGCTTATAAGTGTCTCAATGAGCTTTGTATAAGTTGAACGAACTTATGAAACATATAACAACGCGTTTCTATGACTATAATACCAAGTTTCATGCAACATGGGTGCTTATAAGTGTCTTAATGAGCTTTGTACAAGTTTGACGAACTTATGAAACATCTAACAACGCGTTTCTAGGACTCTAAACCAAGTTTCATGCAACATGAGTGCTTATAAGTGTCTCAATGAGCTTTGTACTAGTTTGAAGAGCTTATGAAATATCTAACAACGCATTTGTAGGACTCTAAACCAAGTTTCATGCAACATGAGTTCTTATAAGTGTCTCAATGAGCTTTATACAAGTCTCACGAACTTATGAAACATATAACAACGCGTTTCTAGGACTCTTAACCAAGTTTCATGCAACATGAGTGCTTATAAGTGTCTCAATGAGCTTTGTGCTAGTTTGACGAACTTATGAAACATCTAACAACGCATTTTCTAGAACTCTAAGCCAAGTTTCATGCAACATGAGTGCTTATAACTGTCTCAATGAGCTTTGTACAAGTTTGACAAACTTATGAAACATCTAACAACGCGTTTCTAGGACTAAACCAAGTTTCATGCAAGATGAGTGCTTATAAGTGTTTCGATGAGCTTTGTGCTAGTTTGACGAACTTATGAAACATCTAACAACGTGGTTGCTAGGACTCTAAACAAGGTTTCGTACAATATTAGTGCTTATAAGTGTCTCAATGAACTTTGTACAAGTTTGACAAACTTATGAAACATTTACCAACGCATTTCTAGGACTCTAAACCAAGTTTCATGCAACATGGGTGCTTATAAGTGTCTCAATGAGCTTTGTACAAGTTTGACTAACTTATGAAACATCTAATAACGCGGTTTCTAGGACCCTAAACCAAGTTTCATGCAACATGAGTGCTTATGAGTGTCTCAATGAGTTTTGTACAAGTTTCACGAACTTATGAAACATATAACAACGTGTTTCTAGTATTCTAAACCAATTTTCATGCAACATGAGTTCTAATAAGTGTCTCAATGAGCTTTTTACAAATTTGGCGAACTTATGAAACATCTAACAACGCATTTCTAGAACTCTAAACCAAGTTTCATGCAACATGAGTGCTTATAAGTGTCTCAATGAGCTTTGTACAAGTTTGACAAACTTATAAAATATCTAACAACGTGTTTCTAGGACTCTAAACCAAGTTTCATGCAACATGAGTACTTATAAGTTTCTCAATAAGCTTTGTACTAGTTTGACAAACTTATGAAACATCTAACAACGCGGTTTCTAGGACTCTAAACTTAGTTTCATACATCATGAGTGCTTATAAGTGTCTCAATGATCTTTGTACAAGTTTCACAAACTTATGAAACATATAACAACGCGTTTCTAGGACTCTAAACCAAGTTTCATGCAAGATAAGTGCTTATAAGTGTCTCAATGAGCTTTGTACTAATTTTACGAACTTATAAAACATATAACAACGCGATTTCTAGGACTCTAAACAAAGTTTCGTGCAACATGAGTGCTTATAAGTTCATCAATGAGCTTTGTACAAGTTTCATTAACTTATGAAACATCTAACAACGCGTTTCGAGGACTCTAAACCAAGTTTCATGCAACATGAGTGATTATAAGTGTCTCAATGAGCTTTGTACTAGTTTGACGAACTTATGAAACATCTAACAACGTGGTTGCTAGGACTCTAAACAAGGTTTCGTGCAACATGAACTCTTATAAGTGTCTTAATGAGCTTTGTACAAGTTTGACAAACTTATGAAACATCTACCAACGCGTTCCTAGGACTCTTAACCAAGTTTCATGCAACATGAGTGCTTATAAGTGTCTCAATGAGCTTTGTACAAGTTTGACGAACTTATGAAACATCTAACAACGCGGTTTCTAGAACTCTAAACCAAGTTTCATGAAACATGACTGCTTATAAGTGTCTCAATGAGCTTTGTACAAGTTTAACGAACTTCTGAAACATCTATCTACGCGTTTCGAGGACTCTAAACCAAGTGTCATGCAAAATGAGTGCTTACAAGATTCTCAATGATCTTTGTACTAGTTTGACGAACTTATGAAACATCTAATAACGTGGTTAGTAGGACTCTAAACCAAGTTTCATGCAACATGAGTTATTATAAGTGTCTTAATGAGTTTTGTACTAGTTTGACGAACTTATGAAACATCTAACAACGCGGTTTCTAGGACTCGAAACAAAGTTTTATGCAACATGAGTGCTTATAATTGTCTCAATGAGCTTTGTACAAGTCTGACGAACTTATGAAACATCTAACAATTCGTTTCTAGGACTCTAAACCAAGTTTCATGCAAAATTAGTGTTTATAAGTGTCTTGATGAGCTTTGTACAAGTTTGACAAACTTATGAAACATCTAACAACGTGTTTCTAGGACTATAAACCAAGTTTCATGCAACATGAGTGCTTATAAGTGTCTCAATGAGCTTTGTACTAGTTTGACGAACTTATGAAACATCTAACAACGAGGTTTCTGGGACTCTAAACTGAGTTTCAAGCAACATGAGTGATTATAAGCTTCACAATGAGCTTTGTACAAGTTTCACGAACTTATGAAACATATAAAACCCCCGTTTCGAGGACTCTAAACCAAGTTTCATGCAACATGAATGCTTATAAGTGTCTCAATGAGCTTTTTACAAGTTTAACGAACTTATGAAACATATAACAACGCTTTTCTAGGACTTTAAACCAAGTTTCATGCAACATGAGTGCTTATAATTGTCTCGATGAGCTTTGTAAAATTTTGACGAACTTATGAAACATGTAACAACGCGTTTCAAGGACTCTAAACCAAGTTTCATGCAACATGAGTGCTTATAAGTATCTCAATGAGCTTTGTACAAGTTTCACGAACTTATGAAACATATAACAACGCGTTTCTAGGATTCTAAACCATGTTTCATGCAACATGAATGCTTATAAGTTTCTCGATGAGCTTTTTAGAAATTTGACGAACTTATGAAACATCTAATAAAGCGTTTCTAGAACTCGATACAAAGTTTCATGGAACATGAGTGGTTATAAGTGTCTCAATAAGATTTGTACAAGTTTGACTAACTTATGAAACATCTAACAACGCGTTTCTAGGACTCTAAACAAAATTTCATGAAACATGAGTGCTTATAAGTGTCTCAATGAGCTTTGTACTAGTTTTACGAAATTATGAAACATCTAACAACGTGGTTTCTAGGACTCTAAACCAAGTTTCATGCAACATGAATGCTTATAAGTGTCTGAATGAGTTTTGTACAAGTTTCACAAACTTATGAAACATATAACAACGCGTTTCTAGGACTCTAAACAAAGTTTCATGCAACATGAGTTCTTAAAAGTGTCTCAATGAGCTTTGTACAAGTTTCACGAACTTATGAAACATCTAAAAATGCGTTTCTATGACTCTTAACCAAGTTTCATGCAACATGAGTTCTTTTAAGTGTCTCAATAAGCTTTGTACTAGTTTTACGAACTTATGAAACATCTAACAATGCGGTTTCTAGGACTCTAAACAAAGTTTCATGCAACATGAGTGCTTATAAGTGTCTCAATGAGCTTTGTATAAGTTGAACGAACTTATGAAACATATAATAACGCGTTTCTATGACTATAATACCAAGTTTCATGCAACATGGGTGCTTATAAGTGTCTTAATGAGCTTTGTACAAGTTTGACGAACTTATGAAACATCTAACAACGCGTTTCTAGGACTCTAAACCAAGTTTCATGCAACATGAGTGCTTATAAGTGTCTCAATGAGCTTTGTACTAGTTTGAAGAGCTTATGAAACATCTAACAACGCATTTGTAGGACTCTAAACCAAGTTTCATGCAACATGAGTTCTTATAAGTGTCTCAATGAGCTTTATACAAGTCTCACGAACTTATGAAACATATAACAACGCGTTTCTAGGACTCTTAACCAAGTTTCATGCAACATGAGTGCTTATAAGTGTCTAAATGAGCTTTGTGCTAGTTTGACGAACTTATGAAACATCTAACAACGCATTTTCTAGAACTCTAAGCCAAGTTTCATGCAACATGAGTGCTTATAACTGTCTCAATGAGCTTTGTACAAGTTTGACAAACTTATGAAACATCTAACAACGCGTTTCTAGGACTAAACCAAGTTTCATGCAAGATGAGTGCATGCTTATAAGTGTTTCGATGAGCTTTGTGCTAGTTTGACGAACATATGAAACATCTAACAACGTGGTTGCTAGGACTCTAAACAAGGTTTCGTACAATATTAGTGCTTATAAGTGTCTCAATGAACTTTGTACAAGTTTGACAAACTTATGAAACATTTACCAACGCATTTCTAGGACTCTAAACCAAGTTTCATGCAACATGGGTGCTTATAAGTGTCTCAATGAGCTTTGTACAAGTTTGACTAACTTATGAAACATCTAATAACGCGGTTTCTAGGACCCTAAACCAAGTTTCATGCAACATGAGTGCTTATGAGTGTCTCAATGAGTTTTGTACAAGTTTCACGAATTTATGAAACATATAACAACGTGTTTCTAGTATTCTAAACCAATTTTCATGCAACATGAGTTCTAATAAGTGTCTCAATGAGCTTTTTCAAATTTGGCGAACTTATGAAACATCTAACAACGCATTTCTAGAACTCTAAACCAAGTTTCATGCAACATGAGTGCTTATAAGTGTCTCAATGAGCTTTGTACAAGTTTGACAAACTTATGAAACATCTAACAACGTGTTTCTAGGACTCTAAACCAAGTTTCATGCACAATGAGAGCTTCTAAGTTCCTCAATGATCTTTGTAAAAGTTTGACGAACGTATGAAACATCTAACAACGTGTTTCTAGGACTCTAAACCAAGTTTTATGGAACATGAGTGCTTATAAGTTCCTCAATGAGCTTTGTACAAGTTTCACGAACATATGAAACATCTAACAACGCGTTTCTAGGACTCTAAACCAAGTTTCATGCAACATAAGTGATTATAAGTGTCTCAATGAGCTTTGTACTAGTTTGAAAAACTTATGAAACATCTAACAACGCGGTTTCTAGGACTCTAAACTTAGTTTCATACATCATGAGTGCTTATAAGTGTCTCAATGATCTTTGTACAAGTTTCACAAACTTATGAAACATATAACAACGCGTTTCTAGGACTCTAAACCAAGTTTCATGCAACATGAGTGCTTATAAGTGTCTCAATGAGCTTTGTACAAGTTTCACGAACTTATGATACATATAAAAACGCGTTTCTAGGACTCTATACCAAGGTTTATGAAACATGAGTGCTTATAAGTGTCTCAATGAGCTTTGTACTAGTTTTACGAACTTATGAAACATCTAACAACGTGGTTTCTAAGACTCTAAACCAAGTTTCATGCAACATGAATGCTTATAAGTGTCTCAATGAGCTTTGTATAAGTTTAACGAACTTATGAAACATATAACAACGCGTTTCTAGGACTCTAAACCAAGTTTCATGCAACATTGTCTCAATGAGCTTTGTACAAGTCTGCTGAATTTATGAAACATCTAACAATTTGTTTCTAGGACTCTAAACCAAGTTTCATGCAACATTAGTGCTTATAAGTGTCTTGATGAGCTTTGTACAAGTTTGACAAACTTATGAAACATCTAACAACGTGTTTCTAGGAATAAAAACCAAGTTTCATGCAACATGAGTGCTTATAAGTGTCTCAATGAGCTTTGTACTAGTTTGACGAACTTATGAAACATCTAACAAAGAGGTTTCTAGGACTCTAAACTGAGTTTCATTCAACATGATTGTTTATAAGCGTCTCAATGAGATTTGTACAAGTTTCACGAACTTATGAAACATATAAAAACGCGTTTCTAGGACTCTAAACCAACTTTCATGCAACATGAGCACTTATAAGTGTCTCAATTAGCTTTGTACTAGTTTTACGAACTTATGAAACATCTAACAACGTGGTTTCTAGGACTCTAAACAAGGTTTCATGCAATATGAATGCTTATAAGTGTCTCAATGAACTTTCTACAAGTTTAACGAAATTATTAAACATATAACAACGCTTTTCTAGGACTTTAAACCAATTTTCATGCAACATGAGTGCTTATAATTGTCTCAATGAACTTTGTACAAGTCTGACGAACTTATGAAACATCTAACAATTCGTTTCTAGGACTCTAAACTAAGTTTCATGCAACATTAAAGCTTATAAGTGTCTCGATGAGCTTTGTAAAATTTTCACGAACTTCTGAAACATATAAAAACGTGTTTCTAGGACTCTAATTCAAGTTTCATGCAACATAGGTGCTTATAAGTGTCTCAATGACCTTCGTACAAGTTTGACGTACGAATGAAACATCTAACAACGTGGTTTCTAGGACTCTAAACGAAGTTTTGTGCAACATGAGTGCTTATAAGTTCCTCAATGAGCTTTGTACAAGTTTCACGAACTTATGAAACATATAACAACGCGTTTCTAGGATTCTAAACCAAGTTTCATGAAACATGAATGCTTATAAGTGTCTCAATGATCTTTGTAATAGTTTGACGAACTTATGAAACATCTAACAACGTGGTTGCTAGGACTCTAAACAAGGTTTCGTAAAACATCAATGCTTATAAGTGTCTCAATGTGCTTTTTACAAGTTTGAAGAACTTATAAAACCAACGCGTTTCTAGGACTCTAAACCAAGTTTCATGCAACATGAGTGCTTATAAGTTTCTCAATGAGCTTTTTACAAGTTTGAAGAACTTATAAAACATCTAATAACGCTGTTTCTAGGACCCTAAACCAAGTTTCATGCAACATCAGTGCTTATAAGTGTCTCAATGAGCTTTTTACAAATTTGGCGAACTTATGAAACATCTAACAACGCATTTCTAGAACTCTAAACCAAGTTTCATGCAACATGAGTGCTTATAATTGTCTCAATGAGCATTGTACAAGTTTGACAAACTTATGAAACATCTAACAACTAGGATTCTAAACCAAGTTTCATGCAACATGAGTGCTTATAAGTGTCTCAATGAGCTTTGTACAAGTTTCACGAACTTATGAAACATATAACAACGCGTTTATAGGATTCTAAACCAAGTTTCACGCAACATGAGTTCTTATAAGTGTCTCAATGAGCTTTTTACAAATTTGATGTCCTTATGAAACATCTAACAATGCGTTTCTAGAACTCTAAACCACGTTTCATGCAACATGAGTGCTTATAAGTCTCTCAATGAGCTTTGTACAAGTTTGAAAAACATATGAAACATCTAACAACTTGTTTCTAGGACTATAAACCAAGTTTCATGCAACATGAGTGCTTATAAGTGTCTCAATGAGCTTTGTACTAGTTTGACGAACTTATGAAACATCTAACAACGCGGTTTTTAGGACTCTAAACTAAATTTCATGCATTATGAGTGCTTATAAGTGTCTCATTGAGCTTTGTACAAGTTTCACGAACTTATGAAACATATAAAAACGCGTTTCTAGGACTCTATACAAAGTTTCATTAAACATGAGTGCTTATAAGTGTCTCAATGAGCTTTGTACTAGTTTTACGAACTTATGAAACATCTAACAAAGTGGTTTCTAGGACTCTAAACCAATTTTCATGCAACAGTAATGCTTATAAGTGTCTCAATGAGCTTTGTATAAGTTTAACGAACTTATGAAACATATAACAACGCGTTTCTAGGACTCTAAACCAATTTTCATGCAACATGAGTGCTTATAATTGTCTCAATGAGCTTTGTACAAGTCTGACGAACTTATGAAACATCTAACAATTCGTTTCTAGGACTCTAAACCAAGTTTCATGCAACATTAGTGCTTATAAGTGTCTTGATGAGCTTTGTACAAGTTTGACAAACTTATGAAACATCTAACAACGTGTTTCTAGGACTATAAACCAAGTTTCATGCAATATGAGTGCTTATAAGTGTCTCAATGAGCTTTGTACTAGTTTGACGAACTTATGAAACATCTAACAACGAGGTTTCTAGGACTCTAAACTGAGTTTCATGCAACATGAGTGCTTATAAGCTTCTCAATGAGCTTTGTACAAGTTTCATGAACTTATGAAACATATAAAAACCGCGTTTCGAGGACTCTAAACCAAGTTTCATGCAACATGAATGCTTATAAGTGTCTCAATGAGCTTTTTACAAGTTTAACGAACTTATGAAACATATAACAACGCTTTTCTAGGACTTTAAACCAAGTTTCATGCAACATGAGTGCTTATAATTGTCTTAATGAGCTTTGTACAAGTCTGACGAACTTATGAAACATCTAACAATTCGTTTCTAGGACTCTAAACTAAGTTTCATGCAACATTAGTGCTTATAAATGTCTCGATGAGCTTTGTAAAATTTTAACGAACTTATGAAACATGTAACAATGCGTTTCTAGGACTCTAAACCAAGTTTCATGCAACATGAGTGCTTATAAGCGTTTCAATGATCTTAGCACAAGTTTCACGAACTTATGAAATATATAACAACGCGTTTCTAGGACTCTAAACCAAGTTTCATGCAACATGAGTGCTTATAAGTGTCTCAATGAGCTTTGTACAAGTTTCTCGAACTTATGAAACATATAACAACGCGTTTCTAGGATTCTAAACCATGTTTCATGCAACATGAATACTTATAAGTGTCTCGATGAGCTTTGTACTAGTTTGACGAACTTATGAAACATCTAACAACGCGGTTTCTAGGACTCTAAAAACTATTTCATGCAACATGAGTGCTTATAAGTGTCTCAATAAGCTTTGTACAAGTTTCACAAACTTATGAAACATATAACAACGCGTTTCTAGGACTCTAAACAAAGTTTCATGCAACATGAGTGCTTATTAGTATCTCAATGAGCTTTATACAAGTTTGACGAACTTATGAAAAATCTAACAACGCATTTCTAGGACTCTATAACAAGTTTCATGCAACATGAGTGGTTATAAGTTTCTCAATGAGCTTTGTACTAGTTTGAAGAAATTATGAAACATCTTATAATGCAGTTTCTAGGATTCTAAACAAAGTTTCATGCAACATGAGTGCTTATAAGTGTCTCAAGAAGCACAAGTTTCACGAACTTATGAAACATCAAACACTGCGTTTCTAGTACTCTAAACCAAGTTTCATGCTACTCTAAACCAAGTTTCATGCAACAAGACTGCTTATAAGTTTCTCAATGAGCTTTGTACAAGTTTCACAAACTTATGAAACATCTAACAACGCAGTTTCTGGGACTCTAAACTAAGTTTCATAAAACATGAGTGCTTATAAGTGTCTCAATGATCTTTGTACAAGTTTCACCAACTTATGAAATATATAACAACGCGGGGACTCTAAACCAAGTTTCATGCAACATGAGTTCTTATAAGTGTCTCAATAAGCTTTGTACTAGTTTTACGAACTTATGAAACATCTAACAACGCGGTTTCTAGGACTCTAAACCAAGTTTCATGCAACATGAGTGCTTATAAGTGTCGCAATGAGCTTTATACAATTTGTACGAAGTTATGAAACATATAACAACATATTTCTAGGACTATAAAACCAAGTTTCATGCATGATGAGTGCTTATATGTGTCTCAATGAGTTATGTACAAGTTTGACGAACTTATGAAACATCTAACAACGTGTTTCTAGGACTCTAAACCAAGTTTCATGCAACATGAGTGCTTATAAGTGTCTCAATGAGCTTTGTACTAGTTTGACGAGTTTATGAAACATCTAACAACGCATTCGTAGGACTCTAAACCAAGTTTCATGGAACATGAATGCTTATAAGTTCCTCAATGATCTTTGTTAAAGTTTGACGAACTTATGAAACATCTAACAACGCGTTTCTAAGACACTAAGCCAAGTTTCATGCAACATGAGTGCTTATAAGCGTCTCAATGAGCTTTATACAAGTCTCACAAACTTATGAAACATATAACAACGCGTTTCTAGGACTCTAAACCTAGTTTCATGCAACATGAGTGCTTATAAGTGTCTCAATGAGCTTTGTACTAGTTTGACGAACTTATGAAACATCGAACAACGCGGTTTCTAGGACTCTAAGCCAAGTTTCATGCAACATGAGTGCTTATAACTGTCTCAATGAGCTTTTTACAAGTTTGCCAAACTTATGAAACATCTAACAACGCGTTTCTAGGACTCTAAACCAAATTTAATGCAAGATGAGTGCTTATAAGTGTTTCAATGAGTTTTGTGCTAGTTTGACGAACTTATGAAACATCTAACAACGCGGTTTCTATGACTCTAAACCAAGTTTCAGGCAACATGAGTGTTTATAAGTGTCTCAATGAGATTTGTACAAGTTTCACGAACTTCTTAACCATATAAAAACGTGTTTCTAGGACTCTAATTCAAGTTTCATGCAACATGAGTGCTTATAAGTGTCTCAATGAGCTTCGTACAAGTTTGACGAACTTATGAAACATCTAACAACGTGGTTGCTAGGACTGTAAACAAGGTTTCGTACAACATGAGTGCTTATAAGTGTCTCAATGAGCTTTGTACAAGTTTAACGAACTTATGAAACATATAACAACTCTAAACCAAGTTTCATGCAACATGAGTGCTTATAATTGTCTCAATGAGATTTTGTACAAGTTTGACGAACTTATGAAACATATAAAAACGCGTTGCTAGGACTCTAAACGAAGTTTGACGAAGTTATGAAACATCTAACAACGCGTTTCTAGAACTCTAAACCAAGTTTGTCAAACTTATGAAACATCTAACAACGCATTTCTATGACTCTAAACCAAGTTTCATGCAACATGATTGCAAGTGTCTCAATGACATTTGTACTAGTTTGACGAACTTATAAAACATCTAACAACACGATTTCTAGGACTCTAAAACAAATTTCATGCAACATGAGTTCTTACAAGTGTCTCAATGAGCTTTGTACAAGTTTCACGCCACAAACTTATGAAACATCTAACAACCCGTTTCTACGACTCTAAACAAAGTTTCATGCAACATGAGTGCTTATAAGTGTCTCAATGAGCTTTATACTAGTTTGACGAAATTATGAAACATCTAACAACACGGTTTCTATGACTTTAAACAAAGTTTCATGCAACATGAGTGCTTATAAGTGTCTCAATGAGATTTGTACAAGTTTCACGAACTTATGAAACATCTAACAACGCATTTCTAGGACTCTAAACAAAGTTTCATGCAAAATGAGTGCTTATTAGTGTCTCAATGAGCTTTGTACAAGTTTGACGAACTTATGAAACATCTAACAATGCGTTTCTAGGACTCTAAACCAAATTTCTTGCAAATGAGTGCTTATAAGTGTCTCAATGAGCTTGGTACAAGTTTGACGAACTTATGAAACATCTAACAACGAGTTTCTAAAACTCTAAACCAAGTTTCATCCAACATGAGTGCTTATAAAATTCTCAATGAGCTTTGTTAAAGTTTCACAAACTTATGAAATATCCAACAACGTGGTTTCTAGGACTCTAAACCAAGCTTCATGCAACATGAGTCCTTATAAGTGTCTCAATGAGCTTTGTACAAGTTTGACAAACTTATGAAACATCTAACAACGTGGTTTGTAGGACTCTAAACCAAGTTTCATGCAACATGGGTGCTTATAAGTGTCTCAATGAGCTTTGTACAAGTTTGATGAACCTATGAGAAATCTAGCAACGCGTTTCTAAGACTCTAAACCAAGTTTCATGCAACATGAGTGCTTATAAATGTCTCAATGAGCTTTGTACAAGTTTGAAAAACTTATGAAACATCTAACAATGCGTTTCGAGGACCCTAAACCAAGTTTCTTGCAACATGAGTGCTTATAACTGTCTCAATGAGCTTTGTACTAGATTGACGAACTTATGAAACATCTAACAACACGTCTCTACGACTCTAAACCAAGCTTCATGCAACATGAGTGCTTAAAAGTGTCTCAATGATCTTAGTACAAGTTTGAAGAACTTATGAAATATCTAACAACGCGTTTTTATGACTCTAAACCAAGTTTCATGCAACATGAGTGCTTATAATTGTCTCAATGAGATTTTGTACAAGTTTGACGAACTTATGAAACATATAAAAACGCATTGCTAGGACTCTAAACGAGGTTTGACGCAGTTATGAAACATCTAACAACGCGTTTCTAGAACTCTAAACCAAGTTTTTCAAACTTATGAAACATCTAACAACGCATTTCTAGGACTCTAAACCAAGTTTCATGCAACATGATTGCAAGTGTCTCAATGACATTTGTACTAGTTTGACGAACTTATAAAACATCTAACAACGCGATTTCTAGGACTCTAAAACAAATTTCATGCAACATGAGTTCTTACAAGTGTCTCAATGAGCTTTGTACAAGTTTCACGCCACAAACTTATGAAACATCTAACAACCCGTTTCTACGACTCTAAACAAAGTTTCATGCAACATGAGTGCTTATAAGTGTCTCAATGAGCTTTATACTAGTTTGACGAAATTATGAAACATCTAACAACGCGATTTCTATGACTTTAAACAAAGTTTCATGCAACATGAGTGCTTATAAGTGTCTCAATGAGATTTGTACAAGTTTCACGAACTTATGAAACATCTAACAACGCGTTTCTAGGACTCTAAACAAAGTTTCATGCAAAATGAGTGCTTATTAGTGTCTCAATGATCTTTGTACAAGTTTGACGAACTTATGAAACATCTAACAATGCGTTTCTAGGACTCTAAACCAAGTTTCTTGCAAATGAGTGCTTATAAGTGTCTCAATGAGCTTGGTACAAGTTTGACGAACTTATGAAACATCTAACAACGAGTTTCTAAAACTCTAAACCAAGTTTCATCCAACATGAGTGCTTATAAAATTCTCAATGAGCTTTGTTAAAGTTTCATAAACTTATGAAATATCCAACAACGTTGTTTCTAGGACTCTAAACAAAGCTTCATGCAACATGAGTCCTTATAAGTGTCTCAATGAGCTTTGTACAAGTTTGACAAACTTATGAAACATCTAACAACGTGATTTGTAGGACTCTAAACCAAGTTTCATGCAACATGGGTGCTTATAAGTGTCTCAATGAGCTTTGTACAAGTTTGATGAACCTATGAGAAATCTAGCAACGCGTTTCTAAGACTCTAAACCAAGTTTCATGCAACATGAGTGCTTATAAATGTCTCAATGAGCTTTGTACAAGTTTGAAAAACTTATGAAATATCTAACAATGCGTTTCTAGGACCCTAAACCAAGTTTCTTGCAACATGAGTGCTTATAACTGTCTCAATGAGCATTGTACTAGATTGATGAACTTATGAAACATCTAACAACACGTTTCTACGACTCTAAACCAAGCTTCATGCAACATGAGTGCTTAAAAGTGTCTCAATGATCTTAGTACAAGTTTGAAGAACTTATGAAATATATAACAACGAATTTTTATGACTCTAAACTAAGTTTCTTGCAAGCTGAGTACTTAGAAGTGTCTCAATGAGCTTTGTACAAGTTTGTAGAACTTATGAAACATCTAACAACTCGTTTCTAGGACTCTAAACGAAGTTTCTTGCAACATGAGTGCTTATAAGTGCCTCAATGAGCTTTGTACAAGTTTGAAAAACTTATGAAACATCTGACAACGCGTTTCTAGGACTCTAAACCAAGTTTCATGCAACATGAGAGTTATAAGTTCCTCAATAAGCTTTGTTAAAGTTTGACGAATTTATGAAATATCTAACAACGAGGTTTCTGGGAATCTAAACCAAGCTTCATGCAACATGAGTGCTTATAAGTGTCTCAATGATCTTAGTGGGTTCTAGGACTAAACCAAGTTTCATGCAACATGAGTGCTTATAAGTGTCTTAATGAGCTTGGTACAAGTTTCACGAACTTATGAAACTTCTAACAACGAGTTTCTAGGACTCGAAACCAAGTTTCATCCAACATAAGTGCTTATAAAATCTTCAATGAGCTTTGTTAAAGTTTGACAAACTTATGAAAGATCTAAGAACGTGGTTTCTAGGACTCTAAATCAAGCTTCATGCAACATGAGTGCTTATAAGCGTCTCAATAAGCTTTGTAAAAGTTTGACAAACTTATGAAACATCTAACAACGTGGTTTCTAGGACTCTAAAACCAAGTTTCATGCAACTTGAGTGCTTATAAGTGTCTCAATGAGATTTGTACAAGGTTGATGAACTTATGAAATATCTAACAACGCGTTTCGAGGGCTCTAAACCAAGTTTCTTGCAACATGAGTTCTTATAAGTGTCTCAATGAGCTTTGTACTAGTTTGACGAACTTATGAAACATCTAACAACGCGTTTCTAGGACTCTAATCCAAGTTTCATGCAACATGAGTGCTTATAAGTGTCTCAATGAGCTTTGTACAAGTTTGAAGAACTTATGAAATATCTAACAACGCGTTTCTAGGACTCTAAACCAAGTTTCTTGCAACATGAGTGCTTAGAAGTGTCTCAATGAGCTTTGTACAAGTTTGACGAACTTATGAAACATCTAACAACTCGTTTCTAGGACTCTAAACCAAGTTTCTTCCAACATGAGTGCTTATAAGTGTCTCAATGAGCTTTGTACAAGTTTTTCGAACTTATGAAACATCTGACAACGCGTTTCTAGGACTCTAAACCAATTTTCATGCAACATGAGTGTTATAAGTTCCTCAATAAGCTTTGTTAAAGTTTGACGAATTTATGAAATATCTAACAACGTGGTTTCTGGGAATCTAAATCAAGCTTAATGCAACATGAGTGCTTATAAGTCTCTCAATGATCTTAGTACAAGTTTGACAAACTTATGAAACATCTAACAATTCGTTTCTACGACTTTAAACCAAGTTTCATGCAACATGAGTGCTTATAAGTGTCTCAATGAGCTTTTTACAAGTTTGAAGAACTTATGAAATATCTAACAACGCGTTTCTAGGACTCTAAACCAAGTTTCTTGCAACATGAGTGCTTCGAAGTGTCTCAATGAGTTTTGTACAAGTTTTACGAGCTTATGAAACATCTAACAACTCGTTTCTAGGACTCTAAACCAAGTTTCTTGCAACCGAAGTGCTTATAAGTGTCTCAATGAGCTTTGTACAAGTTTGACGACCTTATGAAACATCTGACAACGCGTTTCTAGGAATCTAACCCAAGTTTCATGTAACATGAGTGTTATAAGTTCCTCAATAAGCTTTGTTAAAGTTTGACGAATTTATGAAATATCTAACAACGTGGTTTCTGGGAATCTAAACCAAGCTTCATGCAACATGAGTGCTTATAAGTGTCTCAATGATCTTAGTACAAGTTTGACGAACTTATGAAATATCTAACAACTTGGGTTCTAGGAATCTAAACCAAGTTTCATGCAACATGAGTGCTTATAAGTGTCTCAATGAACTTTGTAGAAGTTTCACAAACTTACTAAACATCTAACAACGTGGTTTCTAGGACTCTAAACCAGGTTTCATGCAACATGAGTGCTTATAAGTTTCTCAATGAGTTTTGTACAAGTTTGATGAACTTATGAAACATCTACCAACGCGTTTCTAAGACTCTAAAATAAGTTTCATGCAACATGAGTGCGTATAAGTGTTTCAATGAGATTTGAACAAGATTGACGAACTTATCAAACATCTAACAACTCGTTTCTAGGACTCTAAACCGAGTTTCTTGCAACATGAGTGCTTATAAGTGTCTCAATGAGCTTTGTACTAGTTTGATAAACTTATGAAACATCTAACAACGCGTTTCTAGGACTCTAAAACAAGTTTCACGCAACATGAGTGCGTATAAGTGTCTCAATGAGCTTTGTATTAGTTTGACGGACTTATGAAACATCTAACAACGCGTTTCTAAGACTCTAAACCAAGTTTCATGCAACATAAGTGTTTTTAAGTTCCTCAATGACTCTAAACAAAGTTTCATGTAACATCTAACAACACGCTTCTACGACTCTAAACAAAGTTTCATGTAACATGAGTGCTTATAAGTGTCTCAATGTGCTTTGGACAAGTTTGACGAACTTATGAAAGATCTAACAACGTCGTTTCTAGGATTCTAAACCAAGTTTAATGCAACATGAGTGCTTATAAGTGTTTCAATGAACTTTGTACTAGTTTGCCGAACTTATGAAACATCTAACAACGTGGTTGGTAGGAATATAAACCAAGTTTCATGCAACATGAGTCATTATAAGTGTCTCAATGAGCTTTGTACAAGTTTGACGAACTTAAGAAACATCTAACAACACGTTTCTAGGACTCTAAACCAAGTTTCATACAACATGAGTGTTTATAAGTTCCTCAACGAACTTTGTACAAGTTTCACGAATTATGAAACATATAACAATGTGTTTCTAGGACACTAAACCACATTGTTAGATGTTCCTCAACGAACTTTGTACAAGTTTTGACGAATTTATGAAATATCTAACAACGTGGGTTCTATGAATCTAAACCAATCTTCATTCAACATGAGTGTTTATAAGTGTCTCAATGATCTTTGTACAAGTGTGACAACCTTAAAAAACATCTAACAACGTGGTTTCTAGGACTCTAAACAAAGTTTCATGCAACATGAGTGCTTATAAGTGTCTCAATGAGCTTGGTACAAGTTTCACAAACTTATGAAACATCTAACAACGAGTTTCTAGGACTCTAAACAAAGTTTCATCCAACATGAGTGCTTATAAAATCCTCAGTGAGCTTTGTTATAGTTTGACAAACTTATGAAATATCTAACAACGTGGTTTCTATAACTAACATGAGTGCTTATAAGTGTCTCAATGAGCTTTGTAAAAGTTTGACAAACTTATGAAACATCAAACAACGAGGTTTCTAGGACTCTCACTAGTAAAATTTCGGCGTATAGCCACGGTTGAGCCACGGTAAACCGTGGCTTTTTTACAAAAAAGTGACGAATAAGACACTGTCATAGAACCGTGGCTAAAAAGAGCCACGAACTAGTCACGTTCAGCTAAACGTGGTAAATAAAAGCCACGGTTTTGCCACTATATAATACAGTGGCTAAAATAGCCACGAAATTGCCAAAGTTTTTTCGTGGAAAAACAGAGTTTTTTGTTGTGTCAGAGTTGTGTCGGGGATATTTTCGAAAAGAGCCACGCTTTACCCACATTTTCAAAAGAGTGGCAAAAAAATACCACGAAATAGCCACGGTTTTTGCGTGGCAAAGTTACTTTTTCTGACACAACAGATATGTGTCGGAGATTTATTGCGAAAAGTACCATAGCCACGGTTTTTTCGTGGCTTAACCGTGGATATGCTCCCGAAAAAGCCACGGTTTGAAAATTCAAACTATAGCCACGGTTTTCGTTTGTGGTTGTTCCGTGGCTTCTTAATAATAAATGTGAAAATACGTTATCCATCTATCCTTTCTCCTCTTCTCCTCCTCTCATCTTCTATTTTTCACTCTTCTACTCATAAATTATTCTTCAATTTCTTCTCTTCTAATTCTAATGCAGTGGATCATTATTCACACTTAAGAGGATGGATGGATAGACGTATGGATCCCGAAACTAATTGTGTAAGTGAAGAATTTACCACGGGCATTCAAGATTTTCTTCAATTTGCTTGTAATCAACCATCTTTTCAAGAGCTAAGTACCATATTGTGTCCTTGTGCCCGGTGTAAGAATGAAAAAGATCATGATCCAAAAATGGTATCAAGACATCTATTTCGATATGGTTTCAAAGGAAATTATTATGTGTGGTTCAACCATGAAGAAAATGCTTATGAAGAAATTGGTGAATCTTCAAGAAATTGGTGAATCTTCATTGGCACTTGATCCCATATTGTTTCACCAGTGTTGAAGAAACAATATGGCCTCAAAATCCTACAAATTTTCAAGTTCCAATGGATGCATTTGAATATCCTCATTACACAACATCTCCACATATGGGATCAAGTGCCAATGAAGAGCCTTATCAAGATAGTGTATTTGAAGCTTTTGAAACCTCTACGAAACCTCTCTACGAAGGTTGTCCTAAAGGTATTACTCAATTGTATTTGGCCTCGAGGATTTTAAAAGCAAAAACGGATTAAAATTTAGCCGAGGCGTGTGTTGATGAGATAGCAAAAACTTTCAAAGATGTTCTCCCTAAACCGAACAACGCTCCTGCATCTTACTACGAAATAAAGAAGTTGACACGGTCGCTTGGACTACCAGTACAAAAGTTTGATGTTTGCGAGGATAATTGTATGCTCTTTTGGAAGGGAGATAAAGATTTGTTAAGTTGTCGTTTTTGTGGTAAAGAAAGATATCATCCGAACAAAGGAAAAGGGAAAAATCGGGCTAAACAAAGAATGTTTTATATGCCGATAACAGATCGATTAAAGCGACTATACCAATTAGAGGCGACTGCATCTCATATGCGATGGCATGCAGAGAATATTTCTCCAGAAGGAGAAATGCATCATCCTTCTGACGGAGATGCGTGGAAACACTTCAATCAGGTATATCCACATTTCGCCGTTGAACCTCGTAATATATATTTGGGATTGTCTACAGATGGATTTAATCCTATTGGTATGAATGGGGAAGCCCAATCTGTTTAGCCTGTGATACTCACACCGTACAATCTACCACCAGGGATGTGTATGAAAAGAGAATTCTTCTTTTTGTCAGTACTTATACCAGGTCCAAAACATCCGAAAAAGCCTTGATATCTACCTCCAACCATTGATCGAGGAGTTGCAAAGTTTGTGGAACCATGGGGTGGAAGCTTTCGATGTATCTAGAAAAGAAAGATTCACGATGCGAGTTGCGCTAATGTGGAAAATTAGCGACTTCCCAGCGTATGGCATGCTCTCTGGATGGATGACTCATGGGCGTTTATCGTGTCCATACTCTATGGATGAGTCCGAATCGTTTTGGTTACCAAATGGAAGGAAGCATAGCTGGTTTGATTGCCACCGAAAATTTTTACCACTTGAGCATCCTTACAGACGCAACGTGAAAGCGTTTAGAAAAGGGAGAAAAGTGACTGAACATCCTCATGGTTAAGTGGTGAAGAAGTAATTCATGAAAGGGTAGAGAGCATTAGGGGGGTAATAAAAACAGTAGATTGTGGTGGAAATGGACATGATAAGGCGGCACGTACAATTGAAGATTATGGAGTTCATCATAATTGGGTGAAGAAGAGTATATTTTGGGATCTACCTTATTGGGAAAACCAACTACTTCGTCATAATTTGGACTTTATGCACATTGAGAAGAACTTCTTTGATAATGTGATCAACACTGTGTTGAATGTTACTGGTAAATCAAAAGACGACGTCAAATCGAGGTTAGATCTCCCGGAAATATGTAACAGGCCGGAAGCTCATATTACGGACGATGGTCAGATGATCGCACCCATATTCAGGTTGTCAAATCAGAGGAGGAAGATTTTCCTTCATTGGATGAAGAACGAGATTAAATTTCCCGATGGGTATTCATCAACGTTTGGTCGTTGTGTAGATGACAATCATTCCAAGATATCGGGTTTGAAAAGTCATGACTGCCACGTCATAATGCAACGACTTCTACAATTTGCATTTTCAGAACTTCTTCCAAAACCTGTTCATGTTGCTGTTTCAGGTAAACTCTTACGTTACACAATTTGGCAAATGAATGCAATGAAAAGGAAACTCTAACATATGTTTTAATTTTGTCAAATATTTTTAGAAATTGCATTGTTTTTCGGGACCTGTCTTCGAAGAGCTTACGAAACGAAGATGTTGCTATATTGAAATCAAATATTGCTTTGAAGATTTGCAATTTGGAGAAGCTATTTCCACCTTCGTTCTTCGATGTTATGGAACATCTACCTGTGCATTTACCCGATGAAGCTGCTTTAGGCGGACCGGTCCAATATCGATGGATGTATCCTTTCGAGAGATACATGTATCACCTGAAGAAGAAAGTTAAGAACAAGGCACATGTTGGAGACTCGATTGTTGCTCAATGTATAATGGAGGAAATTACTCATGCAACTTCAAGTTATTTTGGTAATCCAGAAGTGGTGCAAGAGTCTCTAACCGGGGAAATTCGATTTACTTATTTAGCTCCAGAAGTCCCGGACTTGTTTCACCATGAAGGTCGAGTAAGTGGAAAAGCAAAAGATGGTTGGTTTACAGACGATGACTACACCGTTCTCCAAACGTTCATGTTGCTACACTGTGACCAGTTTGAGCCTTATGAAAGGTACAATATCTTAATTCTCATTAAACTATATGAATCGTTTTTAATTTTACGCGCTTTATTTTAACATTATATCTTAAAATATTTTGCAGGATGTTTGAACGATTCATGATGGAATCCAATCCTGGACTCAGCAGTAACGTCATGCAAAATGCGAAAGACCAACACTTTGCTCAATGGTGTAAAGATTATGTAAGTATGACATTTATGAATAAAAATCACTAGTAATCATAGTACACTAATTGTTTATTATGTGGATTGTTTTGTAGATTAATCAAGCCTCTTCTTCATGTACGTTTCCTTTTTGGATGTTGGATTTCGTACAAGGTCCTAAACGTAGTTACACATCTTGGCTTATGTATCGATCACAAGGTTATTCCTTCCACACCGAAAGACATGGGAAAGATAAGAAAAGTCAAAACTATGGTGTCTGCGTCAAAAGAACCTCTGATACTGATTATTATGGGTTAATAGAGGAGATAATGATGATCGAGTACCCTGGTTCTGTTGGTCTCAAAGCAATGGTTTTCAGATGTAAGTGGTTTGACAAAACTTTAGGTCGAGGTATTCGCAAACACCCATCAGGTATTATCGAAATCGCACCTAATAGAAGATACGAGAAATATGATCCTTTTATACTATCTGTTAATTGTGATCAACTTTGTTTCGTTCCTTATCCTTGTGAGACTCGATCTGTGGCAAACGAATGGTGGGTTTGTATTAAAGTTATGCCTCGTGGGGTTCGTGAAACATCTGAAGATGCTCATTTGCTTTACAAGATGACACACATAATCGAATGTCGTTCCAAGTGGCATTATTCGTGTCGAATCACATGTCGTGGAAGATGCTTCAGATTTCGATTCATTACTTGTGGAGCCTCCTATTGATGAATACATAACAGAAGACGAGTTTGAAGATTCAAGTGAAGATTCAGTTTCAGAGTAACCATTTTAGGGGGTTTTCATGAATTTGTAATATATTTATGCATTTTCTTTGATAAGTGATGACTTTTTAATGTTTAATGCATTTTGTATGATATGTGGTGATTTTTATTTAATTAGTAAGATATTTAATGGTTTTTTTAATGTTTTAATGCATTTTGTATGATATATGTGGTGAGTTTTAAAGTTTATATGTATGTTATTGTGATAAATTAATACCTAAACCCTTTAATGAAAACTTAAACCCTAAACTAATACCTAAACACTAACCTAAACCATAAACTAAAATCATAAACCTCTAAACCCTAAACCCTAAACCCTAAACCCTAAACCTCTAAACACCATTTGAGTTTACGAGAAAGCCACGGAATAGCCACAGTTAGAAAATGTGGCTTTATCTACATAGCCACGGTTTGTAGATGTATAGCCACGGTTTAGTAAATGACAAAGCCACGTTAATGCCACGGTTCAGAACCGTGGCATCGTTTTAGGGCTTTTATCAAAAACCATTTCTCCTTCGACACTTAGAAACATTTCCAAAAACGCCGACTTCTTCGTCTCTTCGTTTTCTCCGATAAGCTTTGTCGCCGACGCCATCTCCGATACACCATGTCGTCGCCTCGCCGTCTCCGATACACCACGTCGTCGCCTCGCCGTCTCCCAATTACTCTTCATCCTCTTTCTCTCTCTCCACTCAAAATTCCCAAATCCCCAAACCCTAAAACAACAAATCGCCTCGCTATTCAATGAGTTCCGGAGGAGGTCGTGGTCGTTCTTATTCCGGAGGAGGATATCATCTATCAATTGGTCCTTGGAATCCCTCAGGTTATGTTCTTTATCCCTTAAAACAGGTCTCGACAATCTCTATGTGTTCGCTTTCTCTATGTGTTTCTTTGTCTGTGTATGTTGGTAAGTGTCAATGCTTGTATCTCATTATCAGTGTGTGTGCTTTGTCTGAGTTTGAGTTTTAGTTTGACTTTGAGTTTGAGACATTGGGTTTGAGGTTGAGATTGAGTTTCTCTGTGTGTATGTTGGTAAGTGTCTATGCTTGTCTGTGTGAGTTTGAGTTTGAGTTTGAGCTTGTCTGTGTGTTATGCTTGTCTGTGTGAGTTTGAGTTTGTGTTCTGGGTGTGTATGTTGTTAAGTCTCTATGCTTGTATCTCATTGTCTGAGTTTGAGTTTTATTTGAGTTTAATGCTTTGTGTGTGTTTAAGTTTCTGTGTGCTTATTTCTCTTTGCTTATCTTAGTTCTTTGACCTTCTCTTGTCTTATCAGAGAGGCCGGCAGAACTACTTGGATCGCCAGATTCGGCGTCACTGCTAACAACCAGTTCAATCAAGTAACAGAGGAGCAATTGTTAGCTGCTCCACAGAGAGAATCTCAGCCACATCTTCACCCAAGGAAAGCCAATGAGGCTCTATGGTATGTTTTCTTCTCTGAATTACTTAAACCTCATACATTTACTTCTTTTCTGAGTTACTTAAACCTTTATTTTTTGTTTTAGGTTTATTTTTTGTTTTAGGTTTTTGTTAGGAAGACATTAACTTTGGAGATTTGTTAGGAAGACATGGGAAGGCTACTACTTTGGACCATGGAGAAGCTGGAATATCTCTCTGTTTTGTTTTTCTTTGATGCATTTTTAATTTCCTTTTGGAATAAAGTAGCAGAACTATTATTGGGAACCAAGGTTTCATGCTGCTGTCTACTTCCAATGGAAGTTGGAGACGAGGACAACCATTTGTGAACGTATTAGCAAGAAGTACAGAAACAACAAGAAGCCAAAGTACATTGGTGATGCTCATTGGACGCTTATGTTGGAGTATTGGGCTACTGAAGAAGCTGCAGCGAGGAGCAAGAAAGCTGCAGATTCTAGGACATCTGATCCAGATGGACAAGGGATGCACAAGCATAGTGGAGGTCCCAAGTCTTTCCTAAAACATGAGTATGATATGGTAAGCGCTTCTTCTCTTTCTCTGACCTTATATGTTTTGATTCTTCCTTTAACAAATCTTACGTTTTTGCAGATGGTTGAGGGTGGTACTGATGAACCACCAGCTTTGACTCAGCTTGTCCGCAAGACTCACACACGCAAAGATGGAACTTTCATCGATTCAAGGGCGGAGGCAATTGTTTTGGAAGTGGAGCAAGCAGCATATGAATTCATCGACGAGGAAGGATCTCCCAATGGCCTCAGTCAAACTGCCTCTTCTGGACCTTCACGCCATCTTCTCAACAAGGAGTATATAAAGGTTCTGTTACTTTTGTTTCTTCTTTGATACTTAATATTATAAATTATGAGATTGCAATGTTGATTATGCCTGCTTCTTTGTTATGTTTGTATGTGTGTATGTCTCTGCTTCTGTGTGTACGTGTGTGTACTTAGGTATGTTTATGTTTGTGTATGTCTATGTGTTTTGGTGTATGTCAGCGTGTGTGTGAGTGTTTGCTTCTGTCTGTATGTGTGTGTCTTTTCTTCTGTCTTTATGTGTGTGTTCATGTGCTTCTGTCTATATGTCTTTGCTTCTGTCTGTATGTGTATGTTCATGTGTTTATGATTATGTCTCCGTTTATGTGCTTATGTATGTGTATTTGATTCTGTCTGTCTTTGTGTTAATGTAAGTGTATGTCATTGTTCTTGTTTGTTGCTTTTTGTCTATGTATCTTTGTGTGTGGGTATGTATCTTAGTCTCTGTTTATTGTTTTGCAGCGTGGTAAGAGACACAAAGGCAATATATATGGTTTAGGGAGTGTTCAGTATCGAGAGAAGACACCATTGGTGTCCGCTGAATCCAGTCTTGCGCGAAACGTCGATATAGACGAAAGGATAGACGGCCTCGAGGGCAAGTTCAAGACGGTGAATGACAATGTCAATGTTGTGATGAAGGAGGTGACAGAGTTAAAGGACGAAATGGGAGAGATAAAGACCTCTCTCAATGCATTGCTTAGGCATCTCGGGATTCCTTGCTCGGCCACTTCTTCCACAGGATCGCAACAGGTCGTCAATCAGGTACCTAATCCTCATGTGCCTCATCCTGATCCTCATGTCGTGTCGTCTCCAGCAGTGGTACCAGCTTCTTCTCCTCCAAACCAAAATCAAGAATTTAGTAGGTGGTGTACTAATCTAGGACTTTAGATTAGTTTTGTTTAAGACATTTTGTTGCCTTTGTACAAGGCTTGTAGTGTACTTCAAAACACTTTTAAATTTTGTGTATGTTGTGAACTTCTCTTTTATGTTTCATCAATACCATGTTCTTAGATTTCTGTTTCGGATTAAGTGCAATTCCGAAAATGGTTTAAATATAAGAAATCAGTATTTTTTTTGTTTTGTTGTGAAGATATGCCACGGAAAAACTGTGGCATAATACCGTGGCAAATCTGAAAATGCCACAAAAATAAGTGGCTCGAAAACGTGGCTAACATATCCCACGAAAAATAAACCCTTTTAAACCGTGGCTATAGAGTCACGTTAAAATCGTGGCACATATCGTGGCAAAAATAGCCACGTTATTATTTATAAAAAATTGTGACTAAATCGTGGCTTTCTTATGTAAGCCACTGTTTAAAACAGTGGCAAAAAGCGTGGCTCTCTAAACCACGCTAAGCCACGGTTACGAAAAGCCACGCAGCTATAGCCACGGTTTCGTTTATCGTGGCAGAACTGTGGCTTAGTGCCCTATAGCCACGGTTTTTGGCTTATAGCCACTAAAAAAACTGTGGCTATGGGCAGTAATTTTACTAGTGTCTAAACCAAGTTTCATCCAACATGAGTGCTTATAAGTGTCTCAACGTGCTTTGTACAAGTTTGACGAACTTATGAAACATCTAACAACGCGTTTCTAGGACTCTAAACAAATTTCATGGAACATGAGTGCTTATAAGTGTATTAATGAGCTTTGTACAAGTTTGACGAAATTAGGAAACATCTAATTAACTGTTTCTAGGACTCTAAAACAAGTTTCTTGCAACATGAGTGCGTATAAGTATCTCAATGAGCTGTGTACTTGTTTGACGAACTTATGAAACATCTAACAAAGTGTTTCTACGACTCTAAACAAAGTTTCATGCAACTTGAGTGCTTATAAGTGTCTCAATGTGCTCTGTACAAGTTCGACGAACTTCTGAAACATCTAACAACGAGGTATATAGGACTCTACACCAAGTTTCATGCAACATGACTGCTTATAAGTGTCTCAATGATCTTAGTACAAGTTTGACGAACTTATGAAATATCTAACAACGTGGGTTCTAGGACTCTAAACCAAGTTTCATGCAACATGAGTGCTTATAAGTGTCTTAATGAGCTTGGTACAAGTTTCACGAACTTATGAAACTTCTAACAACGAGTTTCTAGGACTCTAAACCAAGTTTCATCCAACATAAGTGCTTATAAAATCCTCAATGAGCTTTGTTAAAGTTTGACAAAGTTATGAAAGATCTAAGAACGTGGTTTCTAGGACTCTAAACCAAGCTTCATGCAACATGAGTGCTTATAAGTGTCTCAATAAGCTTTGTAAAAGTTTGACAAACTTATGAAACATCTAACAACGTGTTTCTAGGACTCTAAACAAAGTTTCATGCAACATTAGTGCTTACATGTGTCTCAATGAGATTTGTACAAGTTTGATGAACTTATGAAATATCTAACAACGCGTTTCTAGGACTCTAAAACAAGTTTCTTGCAACATGAGTTCTTATAAGTGTCTCAATGAGCTTTGTAGTAGTTTGACGAACTTATGAAACATCTAACAACGCGTTTCTGGGACTCTAAACCAAATTTCATGCAACATGAGCGCTTATAAGTGTCTCAATAAGCTTTGTACAAGTTTGAAGAACTTATGAAATATCTAACAACGCGTTTCTAGAACTCTAAACCAAGTTTCTTGCAACGTGAGTGCTTAGAAGTGTTTCAATGAGCTTTGTACAAGTTTGACGAACTTATGAAACATCTAACAAAGTGGTTGCTAGGAATCTAAACCAAGTTTCATGCAACATGATTGCTTATAAGTGTCTCAATGAGCTTTGTTCTAGTTTGACGAACTTATGAAACATCTAACAACGCGTTTTTAGGACTCTAAACCAAGTTTAATGCAACATGAGTGCTTATAAGAGTCTCAATGATCTTTGTACATGTTTGACGAACTTATAAAACATCTAACGACGCGTTTCTAGGACCCTAAACCAAGTTTCATGCAACATGAGTGCATATAAGTGTCTAAATGAGATTTGTACGAGTTTAACGAATTTATGAAACATCTAACAATGCGTTTCTAGGACTCTAAACAAAGTTTCATGCAACGTGAGTACTTATAAGTGTTTCAATGTGCTTTGTACAAGTTTGACGAACATATGAAACATCTAACAGTGTGGTTTCTAGGACTCTAAACCAAGTTTTATGCAACATGAGTGCTTATAAGTGTCTCTATTAGTTTTGTACAATATTGACTAACTTATGAAACATCTAACAACGCATTTCTAGGGGACTAAACCAAGTTTCATGCAACATGGGTGTTTATAATTGTCTCAACGAGCTTTGTATAAGTTTGACGAACTTATGAAACATCTAACAACGCGTTTCTTGGTCTCTAAACCAAGTTCCATGCAACATGTGTGCTTATAAGTGTCTTAATGAGCTTTGTACAAGTTTCACGAACTTATCAAACATCTAACAACACGTTTGTATGACTCTAAACCAAGTTTCATGCAACATGAGTGTTTATAAGTGTCTCAATGAGCTTGGTAGAAGTTATGAAACATCTAACAACGAGTTTCTAGGACTCTCAACCAAGTTGCATCCAACATGAGTGCTTATGAAATCCTCAATGAGCTTTGTTAAAGTTTGAGATACTTATGAAATATCTAACAACGTGGTTTCTAGGACTCTAAACCAAGCTTCAATGAGCTTTGTAAAAGTTTGACGAACTTATGAAACATCTACAAACGCGTTTCTAAGACTCTAAACCAAGTTTCATGCAACATGAGTGCTTATAAGTGTGTCAATTAGCTTTTTACAATGTTGACGAACTTATGAAACATCTAACAACGCGTTTCTAGGACTCTAAACCAAGTTTCATCCAACATGAGTGCTTATAAGTGTCTCAATGTGCTTTGAACAAGTTTGAAGAACTTATGAAACACCTAACAACGTGGTTTCTAGGACTCTAAACCAAGTTTCATGCAACATGAGTGCTTATAAGTGTGTTAATGAGCTTTGTATAAGTTTGAAAAACTTACGAAACATCTGACAACGCGTTTCTAGGAGTCTAAACCAAGTTTCAAGCAACATGAGTGCTTATAAGTGCCGCAATGAGCTTTGTACGGGTTCGACGAATTTATGAAACATCTAACAACCCATTTCTAGGGATTTAAACCAAGTTTCATGCAAGATGAGTGCTTATAAGTGTCTAAGTTTGACGAACTTATGAAACATCTACCAACGCGTTTCTAGGACTCTACACCAAGTTGCATGCAACATGAATGCTTATAAGTGTCTCAATGAGCTTTGTACTAGTTTAACGAAGTTATGAAACATCTAATAACGTGGTTGCTAGGAATCTAAACCAATTTTCATGCAACATGAGTTCTTATAAGTGTCTCAATAAGCTTTGTACAAGTTTGACAAACTTATGAAACATCTAACAACGCGTTTCTAGGACTATAAACAAGGTTTCATGCAACATGAGTGCTTATAAGTTCCTCAATGAGCTTTGTTAATGTTTGACGAATTTATGAAATATCTAACAACGTGGATTCTAGGACTCTAAACCAAGCTTCATGGAACATGAGTGCATATAAGTGTCTCAATGAGTTTTGTACAAGTTTCACGAACTTATGAAACATCTAACAACGTGGTTGCTAGGACTCTAAACCAAGTTTTATGCAACATGAGTGCTTATAAGTGTCTCAATGAGCTTTGAACAAGTTTGACGAACTTATGAAACATCTAACAACGCGTTTCTAGGACTGTACACCAAGTTGCATGCAACATGAGTGCTTATAAGTGTCTCAATGAGCTTTGTACTAGTTTGACAAACTTATGAAACATCTAACAACGTGGTTGCTAGGAATCTAAACCAAGTTTCATGCAATGTGAGGGCTTATAAGTGTCTCAATGAGCTTTGTACAAGTTTGACGAACTTATGATTCATATAACAACGTGGTTTCTAGGACTCTAAACAAAGTTTCATGCAACATGAGTGCTTATAAGTGTCTCAATGAGCTTTGTAAATGTTTGACGAAGTTATGAAACATCTACCAACGCGTTTCTTAGACTCTAAACCAAGTTTCAAGCAACATGAGTTCTTATAAGTGTCGAAATGAGCTTTCTACAAGTTTGACGAACTTATGCAACATCTAACAACGCGTTTCTAGGGATTTAAACCAAGTTTCATGCAAGATGAGTCTTGATAAGTGTCTTAATGAGCTTTGTACAAGTTTGACGAACTTATCAAACATCTAACAACGCGTTTCTAGGACTCTACACCAAGTTGCATGCAACATGAGTGCTTATAAGTGTCTCAATGAGCTTTGTACTATTTTGACGAACTTATGAAACATCTAACAACGTGGTTGCTAGAAATAAAAACCAAGTTTCGTGCAAAATGAGTGCTTACATGTGTCTCAATGAGCTTTGTACAAGTTTGACAAACTTTTGAAACATCTAACAACGCGTTTCTAAGACTCTAAACAAGGTTTCATGCAACATGAGTGCTTATAAATTCCTCAATGAGCTTTGTACAAGTTTCAAGAACTTATGAAACATATAACAACGCGGTTTCTAGGACACTAAACCAAGTTTCATGCAACATGAGTGCTTATAAGTTCGTCAATGAGCTTTATTAAAGTTTTTTCGAATTTATGAAATATCTAACAACGTGGTTTCTAGGACTCTAAACCAAGCTTCATGCAACATGAGTGCTTATAATTGTCTCAATGAACTTTGTACAAGTTTGACGAAGTTATGAAACAGCTAACAACGTGGTTGCTAGGACTCTAAACCAAGTTTCATGAAACATGATTTCTTATAAGTGTCGCAATGAGCTTTGTACAAGTTTGACGAACTTATGAAACATCTAACAACGCGTTTCTAGGACTCTACACCAAGTTGCATGCAAAATGAATGCTTATAAGTGTCTCAATGAGCTTTGTACTAGTTTGACGAACTTATGAAACATCTAACAACGTGGTTGCTAGGAATCTAAACCAAGTTTCATGCAACATGAGTGCTTATAAGTGTCTCAATGAGCTTTGTACAAGTTTGACGAACTTATGAAACATCTAACAACGCGTTTCTAGGACTATAAACAAGGTTTCATGCAACATGAGTGCTTATAAGTTCTTCAACGAACTTTGTACAAGTTTCAAGAACTTATGAAACATATAACAACGCGTTTCTAGGAACCTAAACCAAGTTTCATGCAACATGAGTTCTTATAACTTCCTCATGAGGTTGGTTAATGTTTGACGAATTTATGAAATATCTAACAACCTGGTTTCTAGGACTCTAAACCAAGCTTCATGGAACATGAGTGATTATAAGTGTCTCAGTGAGTTTTGTACAAGTTTGACGAACTTATGAAACATATAACAACGTGGTTGCTAGGACTCTAAACCAAGTTTCATGCAACATGAGTGCTTATAAGTGTCTCAATGAGCTTTGTACAGGTTTGACGCACTTATGAAACATCTAACAACGCGTTTCTAGGACTCTACACCAAGTTTCATGCAACATGAGTGCTTATATGTGTCTCAATCAACTTTGTACAAGTTTGACAAACTTATGAAACATCTAACAACGCGTTTCTTAGACTCTAAACCAAGTTTCATGCAACATGAGTGCTTATAAGTATCTCAATTAGTATTGTACAAGTTTGACGAACTTATGAAACATCTAACAAAGCGTTTCTAGGACTCTAAACCAAGTTTCATCCAACATGACTGCTTATAAGTGTTTCAATGTGCTTTGTACAAGTTTGAAAAACTTATGAAACATCTGACAACGCGTTTCTAGGAGTCTAAACCAGGTTTCATGCAAGATGAGTGCTTATAAGTGTCTTAATGAGCTTTCTTCAAGTTTGACGAACTTATGAAACATCTAACAACGCGTTTGTAGGACTCTACACCAAGTTGCATGCAACATGAGTGCTTATAAGTTCCTCAATAGGCTTTGTACAAGTTTCACGAACTAATAAAACATCTAATAACGCGTTTCTAGGACTCTAAACCAAGTTTCATGC
The DNA here is from genome assembly GCA_963556525.1 of Cochlearia excelsa. Classification (NCBI taxonomy): domain Eukaryota; kingdom Viridiplantae; phylum Streptophyta; class Magnoliopsida; order Brassicales; family Brassicaceae; genus Cochlearia; species Cochlearia excelsa. The sequence goes on along the minus strand of OY748328.1, from coordinate 13,893,926 downwards.
AACATGAGTGCTTATAAGTGTCTCAATGAGTTTTGTAAAAGTTTGACAAACTTTTGAAACATCTAACAACGCGTTTTTAGGACTCTAAACCAAGTTTCATGCATCGTGAGTGCTTATAAGTGTCTCAATGAGCTTTGTACCAGTTTGATGAACTTATGAAATATCTAACAACGTGTTTCTAGGACTAAACCAAGTTTCATGCAACATGAGTTTTTATAAGTGTCTTAATGAGCTTTGTACAAGTTTGAAGAACTTATGAAACATCTAATAACTCGTTTCTAGGACTCTAAACCAAGTTTCATGAAACATGAGTGCTTATAGGTGTCTCAATGAGCTTTGTACAAGTTTGATGAACTTACGAAACATCTAACAACGCATTTCTAGGACTCTAAACCAAGTTTCATGCAACATGAGTGCTTATAAGTTCCTCAATGACCTTTGTACAAGTTTTACGAACTTATGAAACATCTAACAACGCGTTTCTAGGACTCTAAACCAAGCTTCATGCAACATGAATGCTTATAAGTGTCTCAATGAGCTTTGTACAAGTTTGACGAACTTATGAAACATCTACCAACGTGGTTTCTAGGACTCTAAACCAAGCTTCATGCAACATGAGTGTTTATAAGTGTCTAGATGAGCTTTGTACAAGTTTTACAAACTTATGAAACATCTAACAACGTGGTTTCTAGGAATCTAAACCAGGTTTCATGCAACATTAGTGCTTATAAGTGTCTCAATGATCTTTGTACAAGTTTCACGAACTTATCAAACATCTAACAACACATTTCTAGGATTCTAAACCAAGTTTCATGCAACATGAGTGCTTATAAATTCGTCAATGAGGTTTGTACAAGTTTGACGAACTTATGAAACATCTAACAACGCATTTCTAGGACTCTAAACCAAGCTTTATGCAACACGAGTGCTTATAAGTGTCTCTATTGGTCGAAACAGGGCTAGTGACGGTGTATGATGATGGAAGAAGGTAGATATAGTTGTTGGACGTCTCCAACAGAATTTGTTGAATCTATTTGATGGTTTTGTTGATGGTGGCGTGACGAGATTGTGAATGAGGTGGGTATGTAATGATAGGTGACCAGAATTGAGGCGAGGTGGTGGATATGGAAGCGTGAAGGTGGTGGTATGGACGTCTCAAGCTAGTGATGATGTGATTATATTAATGTATGCAGAATCTCTTGGAACTTATGAAACATCTAACAACGTGCTTATAAGTGTCTCAATGAGCGTTGTAGAAGTCGGACAAACTTTTGAAACATCTAACAACGTGGTTTCTAGGACTCAAAACCAAACTTCAAGAAACATGAGTTCTTAAAAGTGTCTCACTAAGCGTTGTACAAGTTCGACGAACTTATGAAAAACATCTAACAACGTGGTTTCTAGGACTCTAAACCAAGTTTCATGCAACATGAGTACTTATAACTGTCTCCATGATCTTTTTACAAGTTTCACGAACTTATGAAACATCTAACAACGCGTTTAGAGAATTCTAAACCAAATTTCATGAAACATGAGTGCTTTTAAGTTCGTCAACGAGCTTTGTACAACTTTGACGAACTTATGAAACTTACAACAACGCGTTTCTAGGACTCTAGACCAAGCTTCATGTAACATGAGTGCTTATAAGTGTTTCAATGAGCTTTGTACTAGGTTGAAGAAATTATGAAACATCTAACAAAGTTGTTGCTAGGACTCTAACCCAAGTTTCATGTAACATGAGTGCTTATAAGTGTCTCAATGAGCCTTGTACAAGTTTGACAAACTTTTGAAACATCTAACAAAGTGGTTTCTAGGACTCTAAACCAAGTTTCATGCAACATGAGTGCTTATAAGTATCTCAATGAGATTTTTATAAACGAGATATTACACTCGTTGTTTCGAATGCCTTATCGTAGTATATAAGGTGTCAATCCGAATCAGGAGCAATTAAAATACTAGAACCTATGAGAAACTACACTTAGTCTAAGCAAATTAAAGATTTGTTTGTTTGGAGTTTTTTAACCGTGTAGCGAGAAAACGAAAACGAAAATTAAGAGTTTTAAATGTTCAAATAAAAAGCTAAACAACTAGGTCAGGGTACTTTAAACGGTTGTTCAACTTTCAGATTTTTAATGTCTTTTAACAATTGTAACTTTAAGGTTTCGAAAATGATTGTAGATCAATCCACTCTCTTGACAATGATCATTTTCCTAACAAGTAAACTAAAACAATAACTTGGATAGTTTAACTTTTAGAAAACATTAAGTTCAAACCAATTCAACCACTAAACTTATTAAGCCAGATCACTCGGTTAAGTTAGGTTTAGTTCTAGGTAATTTTTCAGGAATCTTCACAAACCTAAGGGAAATTACTCACTAAGCATAATGAAAATCAAAGCAATCAAAGAGAAATAAAGCATAAATAAACTCGAGTATTAAAATAGATGAAGGGAATGAAGAATCTCTTATTGAAGATGTTGTTACAAGAAATCCAAAAGCAAAAAGCAAAACTCAATCTCCAAAAGCTCTCCCAAGGTTAGAACAAAAACAAATGCATGAAAAAAAGATAGAGAAAACAACCATCTCAAAACCCTAATATAATGTCAAAACATAAACCAAAACATTCCAAATTGGCTTAGGAAATCTTTTCCTTTTTAAGTCCGAAAACCGATTGTACAAGTTTGAAGAACTTATGAAACATCTAACAACGCCTTTCTAGCACTCTAAACCAAGTTTCATCTAACATGAGTGCTTATAAGGTCCTCAATAAGCTTCGTACAAGTTTGACGAACTTATGAAACATCTAACAACACATTTCTAGTACTCTAAACCAAGCTTCATGCAACATGAGTGCTTATAAGTGTCTCAATGAGCTTTATACAAGTTTGACGAACTTATTAAACATCTAAAAACCTTGTTTCTAGGTATCTCAACCAAGTTTCATGCAACATGAGTGTTTATAACTGTCTCGATGAGCTTGGTACAAGTCTCACGAATTTATGAAACATCTAACAACGCGTTTCTAGGACTCTAAACCAAGTTTCATGCAACATGACTGTTTATAAGTGTCTCGATGAGCTTTGTACAAGTTTGACGAACTTATGAAACATCTAACAACGCGTTTCTATGACTCTTAACCAAGTTTCATGCAACATGAGTGCTTATAAGTTTCTCAATGAGCTTTGTACAAGTTTCACGAAGTTATGAAATACCTAAGAAAGCGTTTCTAGGACTCTAAACCAAGTTTCATGCAACATGAGTGATTATAAGTTTCTCAATGAGCTTCGTATAATTTGACGAACTTATGAAATATCTAACAACGCGTTTATAGGACTCTAAACCAAATTTCATGCAACATAAGTTTTTATAAGTGTCTCAATGAACTTTGTACAAGTTTGACGAACTTATGAAACATCTAACAACGAGGTTTATAAGACTCTAAACCAAGTTTCATGCAACAGGAGTGCTTATAAGTGTCTCATTGAGCTTTGTACAAGTTTGACGAACTTATGAAACATCTAACAACGCGTTTCTTGGACTCTAAACCAATTTTCATGCAACATGAGTGTTTATGAGTGTCACAATGAGCTTTGTACAAGTTTCATGAAGTTATGAAACACCTAAAAAAGCGTTTGTATGACTCTAAACCAAGTTTCCTGCAACATGAGTGCTTATAAGTTTCTCAATAAGCTTTGTCCAAGTTTCACGAAGTTATGAAACACCTAACAAAGCGTTTCTAGGACTCTAAACCAAGTTTCATGCAACATGAGTGATTATAAGTGTCTCAATGAGCTTTGTATAAGTTTGACTAACTTATGAAAAATCTAACAATGCATTTATAGGACTCTAAACCAAATTTCATGCAACATGAGTTCTTATAAGTGTCTCAATGAACTTTGTACAAGTTTGACGAACTTATGAAACATCTAACAACGTGTTTCTTGGACTCTAAACCAAGTTTCATGCAACATGAGTGTTTATGAGTGTCGCAATGAGCTTTGTACAAGTTTCACGAAGTTATGACACACCTAACAAAGCGTTTCTAGGACTCTAAACAAAGTTTCATGCAACATGAGTGCTTATAAGTGTCTCAATGAGCTTTGTACAAGTTTGAAGAACTTACGAAACATCTAACAACGCGTTTCTAGGAATCTAAACCAAGTTTCATATATCATGAGTGATTATAAGTGTCTCAATGCGCTTCGTACAAGTTTGACGAACTTATGAAAAATCTAACAACGCGTTTCTAAGACTCTAAACCAAGTTTCATGCAATTCTTATAAGTGTCTCAATGAGCTTTGTACAAGTTTGACGAACTTATGAAACATTTAACAACGCGGTTCTAGGACTCTAAACCAAGTTTCATGCAACATGATTGTTTATGAGTGCCACAATGAGCTTTGTACAAGTTTGACGAATTTATGAAACATCTAACAACCCGTTTCTAGGACTCTAAACCAAGTTTCATGCAGCATGAGTGCTTATAAGTGTCTCAATGAGCTTTGTACAAGTTTGAAGAACTTATGAAACATCTAACAACGCGTTTCTAGGACTCTACCAAGTTTCATGCAACATGAGTGTTTATAAGTGTCTCAATGAGCTTTGTACTAATTTGACAACTTATGAAACATTTAACAACATGGTTGCTAGGACTTTAAACCAAGTTTCTGGCAACATGAGTGCTTATAAGTGTCTCAACGAGCTTTGTACAAGTTTGACGAACTTATGAAACATATAATAACGCGTTTCTAGGACTCTAAACCAAGTTTCATTCAACTGCAGTGCTTATAATTTCCTCAATGAGCTTTGTACGAGTTTTATGAACTTATGAAACATCTAACAACATGGTTGCTAGGACTCTAAACTAAGTTTCATTCAACATGAGTACTTATAAGTTTCTCATCGAGTTTTGTACAAGTTTGACGAACTTATAAAACATCTAACAACGCGTTTCTACGACTCTAAATCAAGTTTCATGCATTATCAGTGCTTATAAGTTCCTCAATGAGCTTTGTACCAGTTTCAAGAACTTATGAAACATATAACAACGCGTTTCTAGGACTCTAAACCAAGTTTCATGCAACATGAGTGCTTATAATTGTCTGAATTAGCTTTGTACAAGTTTGCCGAACTTATGAAACATCTAACAACGTGGTTTCTAGGACTCTAAACAAAGTTTCATGCAACATGAGTTCTTATAAGCGTCTCAATGAGCTTTGTACAAGTTTGAAGAACTTATGAAACATCTAATAACGTGGTTTCAAGGACTCTAAACCAAGATTCATGCCCCATGAGTTCTTATAAGTGTCTCAATGAGGTTTGCGCAAGGTTAACGAACTTATGAAACATTTAACAACGCGTTTCTAGGACTCTAAACCAACTTTCATGCTACATGAGTGTTTATAACTGTCTCAATGAGCTTGGTACAAGTTTCACGAACTTATGAAACATCTAACAAAGCGTTTCTAGGACTCTAAACAAAGTTTCATGCAACATGAGTGTTTATATTTGTCTCAATGAGCTTGGTATATGTTTCACGAACTTGTGAAACATCTAACAACGCATTTCTAGGACTTTAAACCAAGTTTCATGCAACATGAGAGTTAAGTGTCTCAATGAGCTTTGCACAAGTTTGACGACCTTATGAACATCTAACAACGCGTTTCTAGAACTCTAAACCAAGTTTCATGCAATATGAGTGCTTATAAGTTCCTCAATGAGATTTGTACAAGTTTCACGAACTTATGAAACACCTAGCAAAGCGTTTCTAAGACTCTAAACCAAGTTTCGTGCAACATGAGTTCCTATAAGTGTCTCAATGAGCTTTGTACAAGTTTGACAAATTTATGAAATATCTAACAACCTGGTTTCTAGGACTCTAAACCAAGCTTCATGGAACATGAGTGATTATAAGTGTGTCAGTGAGTTTTGTACAAGTTTGACGAACTTATGAAACATCTAACAACGTGGTTGCTAGGACTCTAAACCAAGTTTCATGCAACATGAGTGCTTATAAGTGTCTCAATGAGCTTTGTACTAGTTTGACGAACTTATGAAACATCTAACAACGTGGTTGCTAGGAATCTAAACCAAGTTTCATGCTATGTGAGGGCTTATAAGTGTCTCAATGTGCTTGTACAAGTTTGACGAACTTGTTAAGCATCTAACAACGTGGTTTCTAGGAGTATAAACCAAGTTTCATGCAACATGAGTGCTTATATGTGTCTCAATCAGCTTTGTACAAGTTTGACAAACTTATGAAACATCTAACAACGCGTTTCTTAGACTCTAAACCAAGTTTCATGCAACATGAGTGCTTATAAGTGTCTCAATTAGTATTGTACAAGTTTGACGAACTTATGAAACATCTAACAACGCGTTTCTAGGACTCTAAACCAAGTTTCATCCAACATGACTGCTTATAAGTGTTTCAATGTGCTTTGTACAAGTTTGAAGAACTTATGAAACACCTAACAACGTGGTTTCTAGGACTCTAAACCAAGTTTCATGCACCATGAGTGCTTATAATTGTCTAAATAAGCTTTGTACAAGTTTGAAAAACTTATGAAACATCTGACAACGCGTTTCTAGGAGTCTAAACCAGGTTTCATGCAAGATGAGTGCTTATAAGTGTCTTAATGATCTTTCTACAAGTTTGACGAACTTATGAAACATCTAACAACGCGTTTCTAGGACTCTACACCAAGTTGCATGCAACATGAGTGCTTATAAGTGTCTCAATGAGCTTTGTACTAGTTTGACGAACTTATGAAACATCTAACAACGTGGTTGCTAGGAATCTAAACCAAGTTTCGTGCAACATGAGTGCTTATAAGTGTCTCAATGAGCTTTGTACAAGTTTGACAAACTTTTGAAACATCTAACAACGCGTTTCTAAGACTCTACACAAAGTTTCATTCAACATGAGTGCTTATAAATTCCTCAATGGTCTTTGTACAAGTTTCAAGAACTTATGAAGCATATAACAACGCGTTTCTAGGACACTAAACCAAGTTTCATGCAACAAGAGTGCTTATAAGTTCCTCAATGAGCTTTGTTAAAGTTTGACGAATTTATGAAATATCTAACAACGTGGTTTCTAGGACTCTTAACCAAACTTCATGCAACATTAGTGCTTATAAGTGTCTCAATGTGCTTTGTACAAGTTTGAAGAACTTATGAAACACCTAACAACGTGGTTTCTAGGACTCTAAACCAAGTTTCATGCACCATGAGTGCTTATAATTGTCTCAATGAGCTTTGTACAAGTTTGAAAAACTTATGAAAAATCTGACAACTCGTTTCTAGGAGTCTAAACCAAGTTTCATGCAAGATGAGTGCTTATAAGTGTCTTAATGAGCTTTCTACAAGCTTGACGAACTTATGAAACATCTAACAACGCGTTTCTAGGACTCTACACCAAGTTGCATGCAACATGAGTGCTTATAAGTGTCTCGATGAGCTTTGTACTAGTTTGACGAACTTATGAAACATCTAACAACGTGGTTGCTAGGAATCTAAACCAAGTTTCGTGCAACATAAGTGCTTATAAGTGTCTCAATGAGCTGTGTACAAGTTTGACAAACTTTTGAAACATCTAACAACGCGTTTCTAAGACTCTAAACAAAGTTTCATGCAACATGAGTGCTTATAAATTCCTCAATGAGCTTTGTATAAATTTCAAGAACTTATGAAACATATAACAATGCGTTTCTAGAACGCTAAACCAACTTTCATGCAACAAGAGTGCTTAGAAGTTCCTCAATGAGCTTTGTTAAAGTTTGACGAATTTATGAAATATCTAACAAAGTGGTTTCTAGGACTCTAAACCAAGCTTCATGCAACATGAGTGCTTATAAGTGTCTCAATGAGCATTGTACAAATTTGAAGAACTTTTGAAACATCTAACAACGTGGTTGCTAGTATTGAAACTAATGTCTAAATCTACTAAAGTCGAGTGTAACCGAGACCTAAAATAAGGAAGACCAAAGGAGAAAGTCAAGTTTACCCAGGTAAATATTGCCTAAGGGTAAATCGAGAGAAGGAAGTGAAATTACCGAGCTCCGTGTACCGCGGTACAGGGAATCATCCGGCGCCAGCTGCGCTACCGGACTAAAATTATCGGGCTCCCACGTGCCGGTACGCGGCTCCAACGGTTATGTTGATCAGAACGTGTGGCGCCTACTTTTACTTTATGTTTTCTTCCTTATCTCTTAACGATAACATTTAGGCTATATATTGGCTTGTAAAAACATCTTTGTAACTTATATTTTGGGTGATTAATAATCAAATGAAAGTTCTTTATACTTTTCTCTCTTTTCTCTCAAGAACACCGAATCATAATCTCATCTAAACACACTTAAACACGTTCAAATTCTAACATGGTATCAGAGCAATCTTGCTCTTGAAACCATTCTCTACTTACGCTACTCTAAATCTCTTACAGATTTTCATCAAATCTTTTTGTTCTTCGTGTTCTTGGCCGGAAAAGTTTATGTCTTTCATAAAGTTTATATCTTTCTTCTAATTCTAAAGTTTTCTTCGGTAAAGCAACAAGCTTTCTTCAGATCTAGAACAAAGCCTTGCCTTTTCCTCTGTTTTGAAGAAAACCCCTTTCTAAAAACTCCAAACTTTCTTCAAGATCCAAGCTTTCTTGTGTTAAAGCCTAGATCTATCATAAAGTTACCTCTTTTACCCCTTTCCTTACCAAATCTTTCACAAAGTTTCACCTTTTCTAATGGAAGACAAAGAAGACAGCAAGAAGGTGATTTGCCCGGTGGTTCTAAAGGAGATTAACTATCTCATTTGGGCTAGGACGGTCAAAATTGCTGTTTGTGGCCGCAGTTTATGGGGCCACATCATCAAAACTCAAGATGCCACCGAGAAGACTCTTGAAGAGAGCGACGTGACATCCACGGAGGGTATTTGGTTCGAAGAGGACCAAAAGGTACTAAGCATCATTCAAGGATCTTTAGATCCACCCATCCTTGAAGCCTATTCTTATTGTGAAACCGCCAAGTCTCTGTGGGATACTCTCCAAGTAGTCTATGGGAATATCTCAAATCTTAGCCGTGTGTTTGAACTCAAGAAGGCGATTAGTACTCTCACTCAAGAAGATACTTAATTCATCAAGCATTTTGGCAAATTCAGAGCCTTATGGGCAGAGTTTGAGATGTTGAGACCAAGCACCACCGATCCAAAGATCCTTATGGAAAGAAGAGAACAAGACAAAGTCTTTGCCTTGGTATTGTCCTTAAATGGTGGCTACAAAGATCTCATCAAGCATCTACTCCGCTCGGATACTCTTCCAAATCTTGAGGAAGTATGTGCACAACTTCAAAAGGAGCAAGGATCTATTGAGCTCTTTGGTGGGAAGAAAGAACTAGTATCCGCCAACAAATAAGACATATGAAGATCGTAAATCTCTCACGTGTGATCATTGCAAGAAGAAGGGACATTCCAATGAGAGATGCTGGATACTTAACCCTCACCTCAAACCGTCAAAATTCAAAGATGCAAAGGGACACTTCTCCAACGATGATTCTGCAAGTGGAGCTAGCTCTAGCACCACAAGTTTAAGCGGCAAGGAGAAGGAGGAGGATGCCACGGCTATTGAGCCTTACCATGATGAATATGTGAGGAAATCTGACCTGGATGCACTCATCAAGGCCCTTAAGGGATCCAGTATTGAATCTCTTTACTCCCTTAGTGCTAAAATGATTGAAAAACCTATTATCATTTATTCAGGAGCTTCACATCATATGATTAGTAATGAAAACTTGATTAGCAATATAAAACCAGCTCTTGGTAATGTGATCATTGCAAATGGTAGTAGAATTCCGGTTAAAGGTTTAGGAAATCTTAGGTTGTTCAATAGAGAATCACAAGCCTTGTATATGCCAAATTTCACTTCTAATCTCATTTATGTAAAATAGATTGTTTGTGATCTTAATTGCAATGTTATATTTAGTCCTAATGAAGTGATTTTTCAGGATATTGAAAGTAAAGAGATTATTGGGAAAGGTGTTACAAGGGGAGATCTCTACATACTTGACAAGGAAGTGTCAAGCTCTCATCATCACTCTGTTTTTAGCTCTGTTTTAGCTGAGGCAAATAATGTGCTATAGCACTATAGACTAGGACATCCTCATGTTAAAGCTTTAAAAACTCTTTTGCCAAATGTTTTCTTTGATCATACTACTTGTGAACCTTGCATTTTAGGCAAGCATCAATCTGTTTTCTCAAACTCTAAAACCCTTTATGAAAACTGTTTTGACCTTGTTCATTGTGACCTTTACAGATGAGAAATCAAAATATACTTGGTTAACTTTATTACCATCTAAAGATAGGGTGCTAGATGCGTATAAAAACTTTCAAAACTACATCACTAACCAATACAGTGCAAGGATTAAATGTGTCAGATCAGATAATGGTGGAGAATATATAAGTTCCTCAATAAGCTTTGTTAAAGTTTGATAAATTTATGAAATATCTAACAACGTGGTTTCTAGGACTCTAAACCAAGCTTCATGCAACATGAGTGCTTATAAGTGTCTAAATGAGCTTTGTACAAGTTTTACGAACTTATGAAACATCTAACAACGCGTTTCTTGGACTCTAAACCAACTTTCATGCAACATGAATGTTTATAAGTGTCTTAATGAGCTTTGTACAAGTTTGACGAACTTATGTAACATCTAACAACGTGGTTTCTCGGACTCTAAACAAGGTATCATGCAACACGAGTGCTTATAAGTGTCTCAACGAGTTTTGTACAAGTTTGACGAACTACTGAAACATCTAATAACGTGTTTCTAGGACTTTAAACCAAGTTTCATTCAACATAAGTGCTTATAAGTGTCTTAATGAGCTTTTTACAAGTTTGACGAACTTATGTAACATCTAACAACGTGGTTTCTAGTACTCTATACCAAGTTTACTGCAACACGAGTGCTTATAAGTGTCTCAATGAGCTTTATAAAAGTTTGACGAACTTATGAAACATCTAACAACGCGTTTCTAGGACTCTAAACCATGTTTCTTGCAACATGAGTGCTTATAAGTGTCTCAATGAGCTTTGTACTAGTTTGACGAATTTATGAAACATCTAACAACGCGTTGGTAGGACTCTAAACCAAGTTTCATGCAACGTGATTTCTTATAATTGTCTCAATGAGCATTGTACTAGTTTGGGGAACTTACGAAATATCTAACAATGTGGTTGCTAGGACTCTAAACCAAGTTTCATGGAACATGAGTGCTTATAAGTGTCTCAATTAGCTTTGTATATGGTGGAAGAAGTTTTTAAACATCTAACAACGTGGTTTCTAGGACTCTAAACCATGTTTCATGCAACATGAGTTCTTATAAGTGTCTAAATGAGCTTTGTACAAGTTTGACGAACTTATGAAACATCTAACAACGCGTTTCTAGGACTCTACACCAAGTTGCATGCAACATGAGTGCTTATAAGTCTCTCAATGAGCTTTGTACTAGTTTGACGAAGTTATGAAACATCTAACAACGTGGTTGCTAGGAATCTAAACCAAGTTTCTTGCAACATGAGTGCTTATAAGTGTCTCAATGAGCTTTGTACAAGTTTGACGAACTTATGAAACATCGAACAACGTGGTTTCTATGACTCTTAACCAAGTTTCATCCAACATGAGTGCTTACAAGTGTCTCAATGAGCTTTGTACAAGTTTGACGAACTTATGAAACATCTAACAATGTGGTTTCTAGGACTCCAAACCAAGTTTCATGCAACATGAAAACTTAGAAGTGTCTCAATGAGCTTTGAACAAGTTTGACAAACTTATGAAACATCTAACAACGCGTTTCTAGCACTCTAAACCAAGTTTCATGCAACAGGAGTGCTTATAAGTGTCTCAATGAGATTTGTACAAGTTTGTCAAACTTATGAAACATCTAACAACGCGTTTCTAGGACTCTAAACCAAGTTTCATGCAACATGAGTGCTTATAAATTCCTCAATGAGCTTTGTACAAGTTTCACGAACTTATGAAACATCTAACAACGCGTTTCTAGGACTCTAAACCAAGTTTCATGCAACATGAGTGCTTACAAGTGTCTCAATGAGCTTTGTACAAGTTGGACAAACTTATGAAACATCTAGCAAAGCGTTTCTAGGACTCTAAACCAAGTTTCATGCAACATGAGTGCCTATAAGTGTCTCAATGAGCTTTGTACAAGTTTGACAAACTTATGAAACATCTAACAACGTGGTTTCTAAGACTCTAAACAAAATTTCATGCAACATGAGTTCTTATAAGTATCTCAATGAGCTTTGTACAAGTTTCACGAACTTATGAAACATATAACAACGCGTTTCTAGGACTCTAAACCAAGTTTCATGCAACACGAGGGATTATATGTGTCCCAATGAGCTTTATACAAGTTTGACGAACTTATGAAACATCTAACAACACCGTTTCTAGGACTCTAAACAAGTTTAATGCAACATGAGTTCTTATAAGTGTCTTAATGAGCTTTGTACAAGTTTGAAAAACTTGTGAAACATCTAACAACGCGTTTCTCGGACTCTAAACCAAGTTTCATGCAATATGAGTGATTATAGGTGTCTCAATGAGCTTTGTACTTGTTTGACGAACTTATGAAAAATCTAACAACGCGTTTCTAGGACTCTAAACCAAGTTTCATGCAACATGAGTTCTTATAAGTGTCTCAATGAGCTTTGTACAAGTTTTACGAACTTATGAAACATTTAACAACGCGGTTTTAGGACTCTAAACCAAATTTCATGCAACATGAGTGCTTATAAGTGTCTCGATGAGATTTGTACAATTTTTACGAATTTATGAAACATCTAACAACCCATTTCTAGGACTCTAAACCAAGTTTCATGCAGCATGACTGCTTCTAAGTGTCTCAATGAGCGTTGTACAATTTTGAAGAACTTTTGAAACATCTAACAACGCGTTTCTAGGACTCTAAACCAAGTTTCATGCAACATGAGTGCTTATAAGTTTCTCAATGAGCTTTGTACTAATTTGACAACTTATGAAACATTTAACAACATGGTTTCTAGGACTCTAAACCAAGTTTCATGCAACATGAGTGCTTATAAGTGTCTAAATGAGCTTTGTACAAGTTTGACGAACTTATGAAACATCTAACAACGCGTTTCTAGGACTCTACACCAAGTTGCATGCAACATGAGTGCTTATAAGTCTCTCAATGAGCTTTGTACTAGTTTGACGAAGTTATGAAACATCTAACAACGTGGTTTCTATGACTCTTAACCAAGTTTCATCCAACATGAGTGCTTACAAGTGTCTCAATGAGCTTTGTAAAAGTTTGACGAACTTATGAAACATCAAACAACGTGGTTGCTAGGACTCTGAACCAAGTTTCATGCAACATGATTGCTTATAAGTGTCTCAATGAGCTTTGTACAAGTTTGACGAACTTATGAAACATCTAACAATGTGGTTTCTAGGACTCCGAACCAAGTTTCATGCAACATGAAAACTTAGAAGTGTCTCAATGAGCTTTGAACAAGTTTGACAAACTTATGAAACATCTAACAACGCGTTTCTAGCACTCTAAACCAAGTTTCATGCAACAGGAGTGCTTATAAGTGTCTCAATGAGATTTGTACAAGTTTGTCAAACTTATGAAACATCTAACAACGCGTTTCTAGGACTCTAAACCAAGTTTCATGCAATATGAGTGCTTATAAGTTCCTCCATGATCTTTGTACAAGTTTCACGAACTTATGAAACATCTAACAACGCGTTTCTAGGACTCTAAACCATGTTTCATGCAACATGAGTGCTTACAAGTGTCTCAATGAGCTTTGTACTAGTTGGACAAACTTATGAAACATCTAGCAACGCGTTTCTAGGACTCTAAACCAAGTTTCATGCAACATGAGTGCTTATAAGTGTCTCAATGAGCTTTGTACAAGTTTGACAAACTTATGAAACATCTAACAACGTGGTTTCTAAGACTCTAAACAAAATTTCATGCAACATGAGTTCTTATAAGTGTCTCACTGAGCTTTGTACAAGTTTCACGAACTTATGAAACATCTAACAACGCGTTTCTAGGACTCTAAACCAAGTTTCATGCAACATGAGTGCTTACAAGTGTCTCAATGAGCTTTGTACAAGTTGGACAAACTTATGAAACATCTAGCAACGCGTTTCTAGGACTCTAAACCAAGTTTCATGCAACATGAGTGATTATAAGTGTCCCAATGAGCTTTATACAAGTTTGACGAACTTATGAAACATCTAACAACACCGTTTCTAGGACTCTAAACAAGTTTAATGCAACATGAGTTCTTATAATTGTCTTAATGAGCTTTGTACAAGTTTCAAGAACTTGTGAAACATCTAACAACGCGTTTCTCGAACTCTAAACCAAGTTTCATGCAATATGAGTGATTATAGGTGTCTCAATGAGCTTTGTACTTGTTCGACGAACTTATGAAAAATCTAACAACGCGTTTCTAGGACTCTAAACCAAGTTTCATGCAACATGAGTTCTTATAAGTGTCTCAATGAGCTTTGTACAAGTTTTACGACCTTATGAAACATTTAACAACGCGGTTTTAGGACTCTAAACCAAATTTCATGCAACATGAGTGCTTATAAGTGTCTCGATGAGATTTGTACAATTTTTACGAATTTATGAAACATCTAACAACCCATTTCTAGGACTCTAAACCAAGTTTCATGCAGCATGAGTGCTTCTAAGTGTCTCAATGAGCGTTGTACAATTTTGAAGAAATTTTGAAACATCTAACAACGCGTTTCTAGGACTCTAAACCAAGTTTCATGGAACATGAGTGCTTATAAGTTTCTCAATGAGCTTTGTACTAATTTGACAACTTATGAAACATTTAACAACATGGTTTCTAGGACTCTAAACCAAGTTTCATGCAACATGAGTGCTTATAAGTGTCTCAATGAGCTTTGTACAAGTTTGACGTACTTATGAAACATCTAACAACGCGTTTCTAGGACTCTATACCAAGTTTCATTCAACATGAGTGCTTATAAGTTCCTCAATGAGCTTTGTACAAGTTTCAAGAACTTATGAAACATCTAACAACATGGTTGCTAGAACTCTAAACCAAGTTTCATGCATTATGAGTGCTTATAAATTCCTCAATGAGCTTTGTACAAGTTTCATGAACTTATGAAACATATAACAACACGTTTCTAGGACTCTAAACCAAGTTTCATGTGCCATGAGTGCTTATAAATGTCTCAATGAGCTTTGTACAAGTTTGCCGAAATTATGAAACATCTAACAACGTGGTTTCTAGGACTCTAAACAAAGTTTCATGCAACATGAGTGCTTATAAGTGTCTCAATGAGCTTTGTAAAAGTTTGAAGAACTTATGAAACATCTAATAACGTGGTTTCAAGGACTCTAAACCAAGTTTCATGAAATATTAGTGCTTTTAAGTGTCTCAATGAGTTTTTTACAAGTTTGACGAACTTATGAAACATCTAAAAACACGTTTTCTAGGACTCCAAACCAAGTTTAATGCAAAATGAGTGCTTATAAGCGTCTCAATGAGCTTTGTACAAGTTTGACGAATATATGAAACATCTAACAACGCGTTTCTTGGACTCTACACCAAGTTTCAGGCAACATGAGTTATGATTGAATCTCTGAGGCATTCTTATCATTTTGTAGATCCAAGTCCATGGCTTATTTTGGGTTCACTCGGAGCTTTGGCAACCACCGTAGGATAAGTTCCTCAATAAGCTTTGTACAAGTTTCACAGACTTATGAAACATCTAATACCGCATTTCTAGGATTCTAAACCAAGTTTCATGCCAAATGAGTGCTTATAAGTGTCTCAATGAGCTTTGTACAAGTTTGACGAACTTACGAAACATCTAACAACGTGTTTATAGGACTCTAAACCAGGTATCATGCAACAAGAGTGCTTATAAGTTCCTCAATGAGCTTTGTTAAAGTTTGACAAACTTATGAAACATCTAACAACGTGGTTTCTAGGAATCTAAACCAAGTTTCATGCAACATGAGTGCTTATAAGTTCCTCAATAGGCTTTGTACAAGTTTCACGAACTAATAAAACATCTAATAACGCATTTCTAGGACTCTAAACCAAGTTTCATGCAACATGAGTGCTTATAAGTGTCTCAATGAGTTTTGTAAAAGTTTGACAAACTTTTGAAACATCTAACAACGCGTTTTTAGGACTCTAAACCAAGTTTCATGCATCGTGAGTGCTTATAAGTGTCTCAATGAGCTTTGTACAAGTTTGATGAACTTATGAAACATCTAACAACGTGTTTCTAGGACTAATACAAGTTTCATGCAACATGAGTTTTTATAAGTGTACTAATGAGCTTTGTACAAGTTTGAAGAACTTATGAAACATCTAATAACTCATTTCTAGGACTCTAAACCAAGTTTCATGAAACATGAGTGCTTATAGGTGTCTCAATGAGCTTTGTACAAGTTTGATGAACTTACGAAACATCTAACAACGCGTTTATAGGACTCTAAACCAAGCTTCATGCAACATGAATGCTTATAAGTGTCTCAATGAGCTTTGTACAAGTTTGACGAACTTATGAAACATCTACCAACGTGGTTTCTAGGACTCTAAACCAAGCTTCATGCAACATGAGTGTTTATAAGTGTCTAGATGAGCTTTGTACAAGTTTTACAAACTTATGAAACATCTAACAACGTGGTTTCTAGGAATCTAAACCAGGTTTCATGCAACATTAGTGCTTATAAGTGTCTCAATGATCTTTGTACAAGTTTCACGAACTTATCAAACATCTAACAACACATTTCTAGGATTCTAAACCAAGTTTCATGCAACATGAGTGCTTATAAATTCGTCAATGAGCTTTGTACAAGTTTGACGAACTTATGAAAAATCTAACAACGGATTTCTAGGACTCTAAACCAAACTTTATGCAACACGAGTGCTTATAAGTGTCTCTATTGGTCGAAACAGGGCAAGTGACGGTGTATGATGATGGAAGAAGGTAGATATAGTTGTTGGACGTCTCCAACAGAATTTGATGAATCTATTTGATGGTTTTGTTGATGGTGGCGTGACGAGATTGCGAATGAGGTGGGTATGTAATGATAGGTGACCAGAATTGAGGCGAGGTGGTGGATATGGAAGCGTGAAAGGTGGTGGTATGGACGTCTCAAGCTAGATGATGTGATTATATTAATGTATGCAGAATCTCTTGGAACTTATGAAACATCTAACAACGTGCTTATAAGTGTCTCAATGAGCGTTGTAGAAGTCGGACAAACTTTTGAAACATCTAACAACGTGGTTTCTAGGACTCAAAACCAAACTTCAAGAAACATGAGTTCTTAAAAGTGTCTCGGTAAAGCGTTGTACAAGTTCGACGAACTTATGAAAAACATCTAACAACGTGGTTTCTAGGACTCTAAACCAAGTTTCATGCAACATGAGTACTTATAACTGTCTCCATGATCTTTTTACAAGTTTCACGAACTTATGAAACATCTAACAACGCGTTTAGAGAATTCTAAACCAAATTTCATGAAACATGAGTGCTTTTAAGTTCGTCAACGAGCTTTGTACAACTTTGACGAACTTATGAAACTTACAACAACGCGTTTCTAGGACTCTAGACCAAGCTTCATGTAACATGAGTGCTTATAAGTGTTTCAATGAGCTTTTTACTAGGTTGAAGAAATTATGAAACATCTAACAAAGTTGTTGCTAGGACTCTAACCCAAGTTTCATGTAACATGAGTGCTTATAAGTGTCTCAATGAGCCTTGTACAAGTTTGACAAAATTTTGAAACATCTAACAAAGTGGTTTCTAGGACTCTAAACCAAGTTTCATGCAACATGAGTGCTTATAAGTATCTCAATGAGATTTTTATAACCGAGATATTACACTCGTTGTTTCGAATGCCTTATCGTAGTATATAAGGTGTCAATCCGAATCATGAGCAATTAAAATACTAGAACCTATGAGAAACTACACTTAGTTTAAGCAAATTTAAGATTTGTTTGTTTGGAGTTTTTTAACCGTGTAGCGAGAAAACGAAAACGAAAATTAAGAGTTTTAAATGTTCAAATAAAAAGCTAAACAACTAGGTCAGGGTACTTTAAACGGTTGATCAACTTTCAGATTTTTAATGTCTTTTAACAATTGTAACTTTAAGGTTTCGAAAAAGATTGTAGATCAATCCACTCTCGTGACAATGATCATTTTCCTAACAAGTAAACTAAAACAATAACTTGGATAGTTTAACTTTTAGAAAACATTAAGTTCAAATCAATTCAACCACTAAACTTATTAACACAGATCACTCGGTTAAGTTAGGTTTAGTTCTAGGTAATTTTTCAGGAATCTTCACAAACCTAAGGGAAATTACTCACTAAGCATAATGAAAATCAAAGCAATCAAAGAGAAATAAAGCATAAACAAACTCGAGTATTAAAATAGATGAAGGGAATGAAGAATCTCTTATTGAAGATGTTGTTACAAGAAATCCAAAAGAAAAAAGCAAAACTCAATCTCCAAAAGCTCTCCCAAGGTTAGAACAAAAACAAAAGCATGAAAAAAGATAGAGAAAACAACCATCTCAAAACCCTAATATAATGTCAAAACATAAACCAAAACATTCCAAATTGGCTTAGGAAATCTTTTCCTTTTTAAGTCCGAAAACCGATTGTACAAGTTTGACGAACTTATGAAACATCTAACAACGCCTTTCTAGGACTCTAAACCAAGTTTCATCTAACATGAGTGCTTATAAGGTCCTTAATAAGCTTCGTACAAGTTTGACGAACTTATGAAACATCTAACAACGCATTTCTAGTACTCTAAACCAAGTTTCATGCAACATGAGTGCTTATAAGTGTCTCAATGAGCTTTATACAAGTTTGACGAACTTATTAAACATCTAAAAACCTTGTTTCTAGGTATCTCAACCAAGTTTCATGCAACATGAATGCTTATAAATGTCTCAATGAGCTTTGACCAAGTTTGACGAACTTATGAGACATTTAAAAATGCGTTTTCAGGACTCTAAACTAAGTTTCATGCAACATGAGTATTTATAACTGTCTCAATGAGCTTGGTACAAGTCTCACGAATTTATGAAACATCTAACAACGCGTTTCTAGGACTCTAAACCAAGTTTCATGCAACATGAGTGTTTATAAGTGTCTCGATGAGCTTTGTACAAGTTTGACGAACTTATGAAACATCTAACAACGCGTTTCTATGACTCTTAACCAAGTTTCATGCAACATGAGTGCTTATAAGTTTCTCAATGAGCTTTGTACAAGTTTCACGAAGTTATGAAATACCTAAGAAAGCGTTTCTAGGACTCTAAACCAAGTTTCATGCAACATGAGTGATTATAAGTTTCTCAATGAGCTTCGTATAAGTTTGACGAACTTATGAAATATCTAACAACGCGTTTATAAGACTCTAAACCAAATTTCATGCAACATAAGTTTTTATAAGTGTCTCAATGAACTTTGTACAAGTTTGACGAACTTATGAAACATCTAACAACGAGGTTTATAAGACTCTAAACCAAGTTTCATGCAACAGGAGTGCTTATAAGTGTCTCATTGAGCTTTGTACAAGTTTGACGAACTTATGAAACATCTAACAACGCGTTTCTTGGACACTAAACCAAGTTTCATGCAACATGAGTGTTTATGAGTGTCACAATGAGCTTTGTACAAGTTTCATGAAGTTAAGAAACACCTAAAAAAGCGTTTCTAGGACTCTAAACCAAGTTTCATGCAACATGAGTGCTTATAAGTGTCTCAATGCGCTTCGTACAAGTTTGACGAACTTATGAAAAATCTAACAACGCGTTTCTAGGACTCTAAACCAAGTTTCATGCAATTCTTATAAGTGTCTCAATGAGCTTTGTACAAGTTTGACGAACTTATGAAACATTTAACAACGCGGTTCTAGTCCTCTAAACCAAATTTCATGCAACATGAGTGCTTATAAGTGTCTCAATGAGCTTTGAACAAGTTTGACGAACTTATGAAATATTTAAAAACGCGTTTTCAGGACTCTAAACCAAGTTTCGTGAAACATGAGTGCTTATAAGTTCCTCAATGAGCTTGTTACATGTCTCACGATCTTATGAAACATCTAACAACGCGTTTCTAAGACTCTAAACCAAGGTTCATGCAACATGACTGTTTATAAGTGTCTCGATGAGCTTTGTACAAGTTTGAGGAACTTATGAAACATCTAACAACGCGTTTGTATGACTTTAAACCAAGTTTCCTGCAACATGAGTGCTTATAAGTTTCTCAATAAGCTTTGTCCAAGTTTCAAGAAGTTATGAAACACCTAACAAAGCGTTTCTAGGACTCTAAACCAAGTTTCATGCAACATGAGTGATTATAAGTGTCTCAATGAGCTTTGTATAAGTTTGACTAACTTATGAAAAATCTAACAACGCATTTATAGGACTCTAAACCAAATTTCATGCAACATGAGTTTTTATAAGTGTCTCAATGAACTTTGTACAAGTTTGACGAACTTATGAAACATCTAACAACGAGGTTTGTAAGACTCTAAACCAAGTTTCATGTAACATGAGTGCTTATAACTGTCTCAATGAGCTTTGTACAAGTTTGACGAACTTATGAAACATCTAACAACGTGTTTCTTGGACTCTAAACCAAGTTTCATGCAACATGAGTGTTTATGACTGTCGCAATGAGCTTTGTACAAGTTTCACGAAGTTATGAAACACCTAACAAAGCGTTTCTAGGACTCTAAACAAAGTTTCATGCAACATGAGTGCTTATAAGTGTCTCAATGAGCTTTGTACAAGTTTGAAGAACTTATGAAACATCTAACAACGCGTTTCTAGGACTCTAAACCAAGTTTCATATATCATGAGTGATTATAAGTGTCTCAATGCGCTTCGTACAAGTTTGACGAACTTATGAAAAATCTAACAACGCGTTTCTAAGACTCTAAACCAAGTTTCATGCAATTCTTATAAGTGTCTCAATGAGCTTTGTACAAGTTTGACGAACTTATGAAACATTTAACAACGCGGTTCTAGGACTCTAAACCAAGTTTCATGCAACATGATTGTTTATGAGTGCCGCAATGAGCTTTGTACAAGTTTGACGAATTTATGAAACATCTAACAACCCGTTTCTAGGACTCTAAACCAAGTTTCATGCAGCATGAGTGCTTATAAGTGTCTCAATGAGCTTTGTAAAAGTTTGAAGAACTTATGAAATATTTAACAATACGTTTCTAGGACTCTAAACCAAGTTTCATGCAACATGAGTGCTTATAAGTGTCTCAATGAGCTTTGTACAAGTTTGGCGAACTCATAAAACATCTAACAACGCGTTTTTAGGACTCTAAACCAAGTTTCATGCGACATGAGTGCTTATAAGTTCCTCAATGAGCTTTGTACAAGTTTAAAGAACTTAAGAAAAATTTAACAACGCGTTTCTAGGACTCTAAACCAAGTTTCATGCAACATGAATTCTTATAAGTGTCTCAATGAGCTATGTACAAGTTTGACGAACTTATGAAATATTTAATAACGTGGTTTCTAGGACTCTAAACCAAGTTTCATGCAACATGAGTGCTTATAAGTGTCTCCATGAGATCTGTACAAGTTTCGCGAACTTATGAAACATCTAAAAAACCGTTTCGAGGATTCTAAACCAAGTTTCATGCAACATGAGTGCTTATAAGTTCGTCAATGAGCTTTGTACAAGTTTTACGAACTTATGAAACATATAACAACACATTTTTATGACTCTAAACCAAGTTTCATGCAACATGAGTGCTTATAAGTTCCTCAATGTGCTTTGTACAAGTTTCAAGAACTTATGAAACATATAACAATGTGTTTCTAGGACTCTAAACCAAGTTTCATGCAACATGAGTGCTTATAAGTTCCTCAATGAGCTTTGTTAAAGTTTGACGAACTTATGAAACATCTTACAACGTGGTTGCTAGGCCTCTAAACCAAGTTTCATGCAACATGCATGATTATAAGTGTATCAATGAGCTTTGTACAACTTTAACGAACTTATGAAAAATCTAACAACGCGTTTCTAGGACTCTAAACCAAGTTTCATGCAACATGAGTGCTTATAAGTGTCTCAATGAGCTTTGTAAAATTTTGCCGAACTTATGAAACATCTAACAACGTGGTTTCTAGGACTCTAAACAAAGTTTCATGCAACATGAGTGCTTGTAAGTGTCTCAATGAGCTTTGTACAAGTTTGACGAACTTATGAAACATTTAACAATGCGTTTCTAGGACTCTAAACCAAGTTTCATGCAACATGAGTGTTTATAAGTTTCTTAATGAGCTTTGCACAAGTTTGACTAACTTATGAAACATCTAACAACGAGGTTTCTAGGACTCTAAATCAAGTTTCATGCAACTTGAGTGCTTATAAGTTCCTCAATGAGCTTATGAAACACCTAACAAATCGTTTCTAGGACACTAAAGGAATTTTCATGCAATATGAGTGTTTATAAGTGTCTCAATGAACTTTGTACAAGTTTGACGAACTTATGAAACATCTAAGAACGCGTTTCTAGGACTCTAAACCAAGTTTCATGCAACATGAGTTCTTATAAGTGTCTTAATGAACTTTGTACAAGTTTGACGAACTTATGAAACATCTAACAACGCGTTTCTAGGACTCTAAACCAAGTTTCATGCAACATGATTGCTTATAAGTGTCTTAATGAGCTTTGTACAATTTTGATGAACTTATGAAATATCTACCAACGCGTTTCTAGGACTCTAAACCAAGTTTCATGCAACATGAGTGTTTATAAGTCTCTCAATGAGCTTTGTACTAGTTTGACGAACTTATGAAACATGTAACAACGTGGTTTCTAGGACTCTAAATCAATTTTCATGCAACATGAGTGCTAATAAGTGTCTCAATGAGCTTTGTAAAAGTTTGAAGAACTTATGAAACATCTAAAAAAGCTTTTGTAGGACTCTAAACAACAATTCAT
Organism: Cochlearia excelsa; assembly: GCA_963556525.1. Taxonomy (NCBI): domain Eukaryota; kingdom Viridiplantae; phylum Streptophyta; class Magnoliopsida; order Brassicales; family Brassicaceae; genus Cochlearia; species Cochlearia excelsa. The sequence goes on along the minus strand of OY748328.1, from coordinate 13,870,885 downwards.
GCAACATGAGTGCTTATAAGTGTCTCAATGCGATTTATACAAGTTTGACGAACTTATGAAACATCTAACAACACGTTTCTAGGACTTTTAACCAAGTTTTATGCAACATGAGTGATTATAAGTTCCTCAATGAGCTTTGTAAAAGTTTCACGAACTTAAGAAACCTATAACAACACGTTTCTAGGACTCTAAACAAAGTTTCATGCAACATGAGTGCTTATAAGTTCCTCAATGAGCTTTGTTAAAGTTTGACGAACTTATGAAACATCTAACAACGTGGTTTCTAGGACTCTAAACCAAGCTTCATGCAATATGAGTTCTTATAAGTGTCTCAATAAGCTTTTTACAAGTTGAGCGGACTTATGAAACATATAACAACGTGGTTTCTAGGACTCTAAACAAAGTTTCACGCAACATGAGTGCTTATAAATTCCTCAATGCGCTTTGTACAAGTTTTACGAACTTATGAAACATCTATCATTGTGGTTGCTAGGACTCTAAACCAAGTTTCATGCAACATGAGTCCTTATAAGTTCCTCAATGAGCTTTGTACAAGTTACAAGAACTTATGAAACATATACCAACGTGTTTCTAGGACTCTAAACCAAGTTTCATGCAACATGAGTGCTTATAATTGTCTCAATGAGCTTTGTACAAGTTTGGCGAACTCATGAAATATTTAACAATACGTTTCTAGGACTCTAAACCAAGTTTCATGCAACATGCGTGTTTATAAGTGTCTCAATGAGCTTTGAACAAGTTTGACGAACTTATGAAACATCTAACAACGAGGTTTCTAGGACTCTAAATCAAGTTTAATGCAACATGACTGCCTATAAGTTCCTCAATGAGCTTTTTACAAGTTTACGAACTTATGAAACACCTAACAAATCGTTTCTAGGACACTAAACCAAGTTTCATGCAACATGAGTGCTTATAAGTGTCTCAATTAGCTTTGTACAAGTTTGACGAACTTACAAAACATCTAACAACGCGTTTCTAGGACTCTAAACCAAGTTTCATGCATCATGAGTGATTATAAGTGTCTCAATGAGCTTCGTACAAGTTTGACGAACATATGAAATATCTAACAACGCGTTTCTAGGAATCTAAACGAAGTTTCATGCAATATGAGTGCTTATAAGTGTTTCAATGAACTTTGTACAAGTTTGACGAACTTATGAAACATCTAACAACGTTGTTTCTAGGACTCTAAACCAAGTTTCATGCAACATGAGTGCTTATAAGTCTCTCAATGAGCTTTGTACTAGTTTGACGAACTTATGAAACATCTAACAACGTGGTTTCTAGGACTCTAAGCCAATTTTCATCCAACATGAGTGCTAATAAGTGTCTCAATGAGCTTTGAAAAAGTTTGAAGGACTTATGAAACATCTAAAAAGCTTTTGTAGGACTCTAAACCAAGATTCATGCAACATGAGTGCTTATAAGTGTCTCAATGAGATTTATACAAGTTTGACGAACTTATGAAACATCTAACAACACGTTTCTAGGACTCTTAACCAAGTTTCATGCAACATGAGTTATTATAAGTTCCTCAATAAGCTTTGTAAAAGTTTCACGAACTTAAGAAACATATAACAACACGTTTCTAGTACTCTAAACCAAGTTTCATGCAACATGAGTGCTTATAATTTCCTCAATGAGCTTTGTTAAAGTTTGACGAACTTATGAAACATTTAACAACGTGGTTTCTAATACTCTAAACCAAGTTTCATGCAACATGAGTGCCTATAAATTCCTCAATGAGTTTTTTACAAGTTTTACGAACTTATAAACATCTAACATAGTAGTTGCTAGGACTCTACACCAAGTTTCATGAAACATGAGTGCTTGTAAGTGTCTCAATGAGCTTTGTACTAGTTTGACGAACTTATGAAACATTGTTGTTTCTAGGACTCTAAACCAAGTTTCATACAACATGAGTGATTATAAGTGTCTCAATGAGCTTTGTAAAAGTTTCAAGAACTTAAGAAACATATAACAACGCGTTTCTAGGTCACTAAACCAAGTTTCATGCAACATGAATTCTTATAAGTGTCTCAATGGTCTTTGTACAAGTTTGACGAACTTATGAAACATCTAACAACGAGGTTTCTAGGACTCTAAACAAAGTTTCACGCAACATGAGTGCTTATAAGTGTCTTAATGAGCTTTGTACAAGTTTGACGAACTTATGAAACATCTAACAACGCGTTTCTTCCACTCTAAACCAAATTTCATGCATCATGAATTCTTATAAGTGTCATAATGAGCTATGTACAAGTTTGACGAACTTATGAAATATTTAATAACGTGGTTTCTAGGACTCTAAACCAAGTTTCGTGCAACATGAGTGCTTATAAGTTTCTCCATGGGATTTGTACAAGTTTCGCGAACTTATGAAACATCAAACAACCCGTTTCGAGGATTCTAAACCAAGTTTCATGCAACATGAGTGCTTATAAGTTCGTCAATGAGGTTTGTACAAGTTTTACGATCTTATGAAACATATAACAACGCCTTTTTATGACTCTAAACCAAGTTTCATGCAACATGAGTGCATATAAGTTCCTCAATGAGGTTTGTACAAGTTTCAAGAACTTATGAAACATATAACAATGTGTTTCTAGGACTCTAAACCAAGTGTCATGCAACATGAGTGCTTATAAGTTCCTCAATGAGCTTTGTTAAAGTTTGACGAACTTATGAAACATCTAACAACGTGGTTGCTAGGCCTCTAAACCAAGTTTCATGCAACATGCGTGATTATAAGTGTATCAATGAGCTTTGTACAAGTTTAACGAACTTATGAAAAATCTAACAACGCGTTTCTAGGACTCTAAACCAAGTTTCATGCAACATGAGTGCTTATAAGTGTCTTAATGAGCTTTGTACAAGTTTGATGAACTTATGAAATATCTAACAACGCGTTACTAGGACTCTAAACGAAGTTTCATGCAACATGAGTGCTTATAAGTCTCTCAATGAGCTTTGTACTAGTTTGACGAACTTATGAAACATGTAACAACGTGGTTTCTAGGACTCTAAACCAATTTTTATGCAACATGAGTGCTAATAAGTGTCTCAATGAGCTTTGTAAAAGTTTGAAGAACTTATGAAACATCTAAAAAAGCTTTTGTAGGACTCTAAACCAACATTCATGCAACATGAGTGCTTACAAGTGTCTCAATGAGATTTATACAAGTTTGACGAACTGATGAAACATCTAACAACACGTTTCTAGGACTCTTAACCAAGTTTCATGCAACTTGAGTGATTATAAGTTCCTCAATGAGCTTTTATTAAAATTTCACGAAATTAAGAAACCTATAACAACACGTTTCTATGACTCTAAACAAAGTTTCATGCAACATGAGTGCTTATATGTTCCTCAATGAGCTTTGTTAAAGTTTGACGAACTTATGAAACATTTAACAACGTGGTTTCTAGGACTCTAAACAAAGTTTCATGCAACATGAGTGCTTATAAGTGTCTCAATTAGCTTTGTACAAGTTTGACGAACTTACGAAACATTTAACAATGCGTTTCTAGGACTCTAAACCAAGTTTCATGCAACATGAGTGTTTATAAGTGTCTCAATGTGCTTTGCACAAGTTTGACGAACTTATGAAACATCTAACAACGAGGTTTCTAGGACTCTAAATAAATATTCATGCAACATGAGTGCTTATAAGTTCCTGAATGAGCTTTGTACAAGTTTCATAAACTTATGAAACATCTAACAAATTGTTTCTAGGACACTAAACCAAGTTTCATGCAACATGAGTGCTTATAAGTGTCTCAATGAGCTTTGTACAAGTTTGACAAACTTACGAAACATCTAACAACGCGTTTCTAGGACTCTAAACCAAGTTTCATGCATCGTGAGTGATTATAAGTGTCTCAATGAGCTTCGTACAAGTTTGACGAACATATGAAATATCTAACAACACGTTTCTAGGAATCTAAACGAAGTTTCATGCAATATGAGTGCTTATAAGTGTCTCAATGAACTTTGTACAAGTTTGACGAACATATGAAACATCTAACAACGTGGTTTCTAGGACTCTAAACCAAGTTTCATGCAACATGAGTGCTTATAAGTGTCTTAATGAACTTTGTACAAGTTTGACGAACTTATGAAACATCTAACAACGCGTTTCTAGGACTCTAAACCAAGTTTCATGCAACATGAGTGCTTATAAGTGTCTTAATGAGCTTTGAACAATTTTGATGAACTTATGAAATGTCTAACAACGCGTTTCTAGGACTCTAAACCAAGTTTCATGCAACATGAGTGCTTATAAGTCTCTCAATGAGCTTTGTACTAGTTTGACGAACGTACGAAACATCTAACAACGTGGTTTCTAGGACTCTAAACCAATTTTCATCCAACATGAGTGCTAATAAGTGTCTCAATGAGCTTTGTAAAAGTTTAAAGAACTTATGAAACATCTAAAAAACATTTAACAACGTGGTTTCTAGGACTCTAAACCAAGCTTCATGCAATATGAGTTCTTATAAGTGTCTCAATAAGCTTTTTACAAGTTGAGCGGACTTATGAAACATATAACAACGTGGTTTCTAGGACTCTAAACAAAGTTTCACGCAACATGAGTGCTTATAAATTCCTCAATGCGCTTTGTACAAGTTTTACGAACTTATGAAACATCTATCATTGTGGTTGCTAGGACTCTAAACCAAGTTTCATGCAAGATGAGTCCTTATAAGTTCCTCAATGAGCTTTGTACAAGTTTCAAGAACTTATGAAACATATAACAACGTGTTTCTAGGACTCTAAACCAAGTTTCATGCAACATGAGTGCTTATAATTGTCTCAATGATCTTTGTACAAGTTTGCCGAACTTATGAAACATCTAACAACATGGTTTCTAGGACTCTAAACAAAGTTTCATGCAACATGAGTGCTTATAAGTGTCTCAATGAGCTTTTTACAAGTTTGGCGAACTTATGAAATATTTAACAATACGTTTCTAGGACTCTAAACCAAGTTTCATGCAACATGAGTGTTTATAAGTGTCTCAATGAGCTTTGAACAAGTTTGACGAACTTATGAAACATCTAACAACGAGGTTTCTAGGACTCTAAATCAAGTTTAATGCAACATGACTGCCTATAAGTTCCTCAATGAGGTTTTTATAAGTTTACGAACTTATGAAACACCTAACAAATCGTTTCTAGGACACTAAACCAAGTTTCATGCAACATGAGTGCTTATAAGTGTCTCAATGAGCTTTGTACAAGTTTGACGAACTTACAAAACATCTAACAACGCGTTTCTAAGAATCTAAACCAAGTTTCATGCATCATGAGTGATTATAAGTGTCTCAATGAGCTTCGTACAAGTTTGACGAACATATGAAATATCTAACAACGCGTTTCTAGGAATCTAAACGAAGTTTCATGCAATATGAGTGCTTATAAGTGTTTCAATGAACTTTGTACAAGTTTGACGAACTTATGAAACATCTAACAACGTTGTTTCTAGGACTCTAAACCAAGTTTCATGCAACATGAGTGCTTATAAGTGTCTTAATGAACTTTGTACAAGTTTGACGAACTTATGAAACATCTAACAACGCGTTTCTAGGACTCTAAACCAAGTTTCATGCAACATGAGTGCTTATAAGTGTCTTAATGAGCTTTGTACAATTTTGATGAACTTATAAAATATCTAACAACGTGTTTCTAGGACTCTAAACCAAGTTTCATGCAACATGAGTGCTTATAAGTCTCTCAATGAGCTTTGTAATAGTTTGACGAACTTATGAAACATCTAACAACGTGGTTTCTAGGACTCTAAGCCAATTTTCATCCAACATGAGTGCTAATAAGTGTCTCAATGAGCTTTGTAAAAGTTTGAAGAACTTATGAAACATCTAAAAAGCTTTTGTAGGACTCTAAACCAAGATTCATGCAACATGAGTGCTTATAAGTGTCTCTATGAGATTTATACAAGTTTGACGAACTTATGAAACATCTAACAACACGTTTCTAGGACTCTTAACCAAGTTTCATGCAACATGAGTTATTATAAGTTCCTCAATAAGCTTTGTAAAAGTTTCACGAACTTAAGAAACATATAACAACACGTTTCTAGTACTCTAAACCAAGTTTCATGCAACATGAGTGCTTATAATTTCCTCAATGAGCTTTGTTAAAGTTTGACGAACTTATGAAACATTTAACAACGTGGTTTCTAATACTCTAAACCAAGTTTCATGCAACATGAGTGCCTATAAATTCCTCAATGAGTTTTTTACAAGTTTTACGAACTTATAAACATCTAACATAGTGGTTGCTAGGACTCTACACAAAGTTTCATGAAACATGAGTGCTTGTAAGTGTCTCAATGAGCTTTGTACTAGTTTGACGAACTTATGAAACATTGTTGTTTCTAGGACTCTAAACCAAGTTTCATACAACATGAGTGATTATAAGTGTCACAATGAGCTTTGTACAAGTTTCAAGAACTTAAGAAACATATAACAACGCGTTTCTAGGTCACTAAACCAAGTTTCATGCAACATGAATTCTTATAAGTGTCTCAATGGTCTTTGTACAAGTTTGACGAACTTATGAAACATCTAACAACGAGGTTTCTAGGACTCTAAACCAAGTTTCACGCAACATGAGTGCTTATAAATGTCTTAATGAGCTTTGTACAAGTTTGACGAACTTATGAAACATCTAACAACGCGTTTCTTCGACTCTAAACCAAGTTTCATGGAACATGAGTGCTTATAAGTGTCTCAATGAGATTTGTACAAGTTTTACGAACATATGAAACATCTAACAACGCGTTTCTAGGACTCTAAACCAAGTTTCATGCAACATGAGTGCTTAAAAGTGTCTCAATGAGCTTTGTACTAGTTTGACAACTTATGAAACATCTAACAACATGGTTCCTAGGACTCTAAACCAAGTTTCATGCAACATGAGTGTTTATATCTGTCTCAATGAACTTGGTATATGTTTCACGAACTTATGAAACATCTAACAATGCATTTCTAGGACTTTAAACCAAGTTTCATGCAACATGAGAGTTAAGTGTCTCAATGAGCTTTGCACAAGTTTGACGAACTTATGAACATCCAACAACGCGTTTCTAGAACTCTAAACCAAGTTTCATGCAACATGAGTGCTTATAAGTTCCTCAATGAGATTTGTACAAGTTTCACGAACTTATGAAACACCTAGCAAAGCGTTTCTAGGACTCTAAACCAAGTTTCGTGCAACATGAGTTCTTATAAGTGTCTCAATGAGCTTTGTACAAGTTTGACGAACTTATGAAACATCTAACAACGTGGTTTCTAGAACTCTAAACCAAGTTTCATGCAACATGAGTGCTTATAAGTGTCTCAATGAGCTTAGTACAAGTTTGACAAACTTATGAAACATCTAACAACGCGTTACTAGGAATCTAAACCAAGTTTCATGCAACATGAGTTCTTATAAGTGTCTCAATGAGCTTTGTACAAGTTTGACGAACTTATGAAACATTTAATAACCTGGTTTCTAGGACTCTAAACCAAATTTCATGAAACATGAGTGTTTATAAGTGTATCCATGAGATTTGTACAAGTTTCGCGAACTTATGAAACATCTAACAACCCGTTTTCGAGGATTCTAAACCAAATTTCATGCAACATGAGTTCTTATAAGTCCTTCAATGATTTTGTACAAATTTTACGAACTTATGAAACATATAACAACGCATTTCTAGGACTCTAAACCAAGCTTCATATAGCATGAGTGCTTATAAGTGTTTCAATGAGCTTTGTACTAGGTTGACAAACTTTTGAAACATCTAACAACGTTATTGCTATGACTCTAAACCAAGTTTCATGCAACATGAGTGCTTATAAGTGTCTCAATGAGCGTTGTACAAATTGGACAAACTTATGAAACATCTAACAACGTTGTTTCTAGGACTCTAAAACAAAATTCATGCAACATGAGTGTTTATAAGTGTCTCAATGAGCTTTGTACTAGTTTGACAACTTATGAAACATCTAACAACATGGTTGCTAGGACTTTAAACCAAGTTTCATGCAACATGAGTGCTTATAAGTGTCTCAATAACCTTTGTACTAGTTTGACGAACTTATAAAACATCTAACAACGCGTTTCTAGGACTCTAAACCAAGTTTCATGCAACATGAGTGCTTATAAATTCCTCAATGAGCTTTGTACAAGTTTCAAGAACTTAAGAAAAATTTAACAACACGTTTCTAGGACTCTAAACCAAATTTCATGCATCATGAATTCTTATAAGTGTCATAATGAGCTATGTACAAGTTTGACGAACTTATGAAATATTTAATAACGTGGTTTCTAGGACTCTAAACCAAGTTTCGTGCAACATGAGTGCTTATAAGTTTCTCCATGAGATTTGTACAAGTTTCGCGAACTTATGAAACATCAAACAACCCGTTTTGAGGATTCTAAACATGAGTGCTTATAAGTTCGTCAATGAGGTTTGTACAAGTTTTACGATCTTATGAAACATATAACAACGCATTTTTATGACTCTAAACCAAGTTTCATGCAACATGAGTGCTTATAAGTTCCTCAATGAGCTTTGTACAAGTTTCAAGAACTTATGAAACATATAACAATGTGTTTCTAGGACTCTAAACCAAGTGTCATGCAACATGAGTGCTTATAAGTTCCTCAATGAGCTTTGTTAAAGTTTGACGAACTTATGAAACATCTAACAACGTGGTTGCTAAGCCTCTAAACCAAGTTTCATGCAACATGCGTGATTATAAGTGTATCAATGAGCTTTGTACAAGTTTAACGAACTTATGAAAAATCTAACCACGCGTTTCTAGGACTCTAAACCAAGTTTCATGCAACATGAGTGCTTATAAGTGTCTTAATGAGCTTTGTACAAGTTTGATGAACTTATAAAATATCTAACAACGCGTTACTAGGACTCTAAACGAAGTTTCATGCAACATGAGTGCTTATAAGTCTCTCAATGAGCTTTGTACTAGTTTGACGAACTTATGAAACACGTAACAACGTGGTTTCTAGGACTCTAAACCAATTTTTATGCAACATGAGTGCTAATAAGTGTCTCAATGAGCTTTGTAAAAGTTTGAAGAACTTATGAAACATCTAAAAAAGCTTTTGTAGGACTCTAAACCAACATTTATGCAACATGAGTGCTTACAAGTGTCTCAATGAGATTTATACAAGTTTGACGAACTGATGAAACATCTAACAACACGTTTCTAGGACTCTTAACCAAGTTTCATGCAACATGAGTGATTATAAGTTCCTCAATGAGCTTTTATTAAAGTTTCACGAACTTAAGAAACCTATAACAACACGTTTCTATGATTCTAAACAAAGTTTCATGCAACATGAGTGCTTATATGTTCCTCAATGAGCTTTGTTAAAGTTTGACGAACTTATGAAACATTTAACAACGTGGTTTCTAGGACTCTAAACAAAGTTTCATGCAACATGAGTGTTTATAAGTGTCTCAATGTGCTTTGCACAAGTTTGACGAACTTATGAAACATCTAACAACGAGGTTTCTAGGACTCTAAATAAATATTCATGCAACATGAGTGCTTATAAGTTCCTGAATGAGCTTTGTACAAGTTTCATGAACTTATGAAACATCTAACAAATCGTTTCTAGGACACTAAACCAAGTTTCATGCAACATGAGTGCTTATAAGTGTCTCAATGAGCTTTGTACAAGTTTGACGAACTTACGAAACATCTAACAACGCATTTCTAGGACTCTAAACCAAGTTTCATGCATCATGAGTGATTATAAGTGTCTCAATGAGCTTCGTACAAGTTTGACGAACATATGAAATATCTAACAACACGTTTCTAGGAATCTAAACGAAGTTTCATGCAATATGAGTGCTTATAAGTGTCTCAATGAACTTTGTACAAGTTTGACGAACTTATGAAACATCTAACAACGTGGTTTCTAGGACTCTAAACCAAGTTTCATGCAACATGAGTGCTTTTAAGTGTCTTAATGAACTTTGTACAAGTTTGACGAACTTATGAAACATCTAACAACGCGTTTCTAGGACTCTAAACCAAGTTTCATGCAACATGAGTGCTTATAAGTGTCTTAATGAGCTTTGAACAATTTTGATGAACTTATGAAATATCTAACAACGCGTTTCTAGGACTCTAAACCAAGTTTCATGCAACATGAGTGCTTATAAGTCTCTCAATGAGCTTTGTACTAGTTTGACGAACGTACGAAACATCTAACAACGTGGTTTCTAGGACTCTAAACCAATTTTCATCCAACATGAGTGCTAATAAGTGTCTCAATGAGCTTTGTAAAAGTTTGAAGAACTTATGAAACATCTAAAAAACATTTAACAACGTGGTTTCTAGGATTCTAAACCAAGTTTAATGCAACATGATTTATTATAATTGTCTCAGTGAGCTTTGCACAAGTTTCACAAACTTATGAAACATATAAAAACGCGTTTCTAGGACTCTAAACCAATTTTCATGCAACATGAGTTCTTATAAGTTCCTCAATGAGCTTTGTACAATTTTTACGAACTTATGAAACATCTAATAACGCATTTCTAGGACTCTAAACAAAGTTTCATGCAACATGAGTGATTATAAGTGTCTCAATGAGCTTTGTACAAGTTTCACGAAGTTATGAAACATATAACAATGCATTTCCAGGACTGTATACCAATTTTCATGCAACATGAGTACTTATAGGTTCTTTAATGAGCTTTGTTAAAGTTTAACGAACTTATGAAACTTCTAAGAACGTGGTTTGTAGGACTCTAAACCAAGTTTCATGCAACATGAGTGCTTATAAGTGTCTCAATGAGCTTTGTACAAGTTTGACGAACTTAAGAAACATCAACAACGCGTTTCTAGGACTCTAAACCAAGTTTCATGCAACATGAGTGCTTATAAGTGTCTCAATGAGTTTTGTACAAGTTTGACGAACTTATGAAACATCTAACAACGTGGTTTCTAGGGCTCTAAACCAAGTTTCATGCAATATGAGTGCTTATAAGTGTCTCAATGAACTTTGTACAAGTTTCATGAAGTTATGAAACATATAACAACACGTTTCTAGGATTCTAAACCAAGTTTCATGCAACATGAGTGCTTATAAGTTCCTCAATGAGATTTGTACAAGTTTCACGAACTTATGAAACACCTAGCAAAGCGTTTCTAGGACTCTAAACCAAGTTTCGTGCAACATGAGTTCTTATAAGTGTCTCAATGAGCTTTGTACAAGTTTGACGAACTTATGAAACATCTAACAACGTGGTTTCTAGAACTTTAAACCAAGTTTCATGCAACATGAGTGCTTATAAGTGTCTCAATGAGCTTAGTACAAGTTTGACAAACTTATGAAACATCTAACAACGCGTTACTAGGAATCTAAACCAAGTTTCATGCAACATGAGTTCTTATAAGTGTCTCAATGAGCTTTGTACAAGTTTGACGAACTTATGAAACATTTAATAACCTGGTTTCTAGGACTCTAAACGAGGTTTCATGAAACATGAGTGCTTATAAGTGACTCCATGAGATTTGTACAAGTTTCGCGAACTTATGAAACATCTAACAACCCGTTTTCGAGGATTCTAAACCAAATTTCATGCAACATGAGTTCTTATAAGTCCTTCAATGATTTTGTACAAATTTTACGAACTTATGAAACATATAACAACGCATTTCTAGGACTCTAAACCAAGCTTCATATAACATGAGTGCTTATAAGTGTTTCAATGAGCTTTGTACTAGGTTGACAAACTTATGAAACATCTAACAACGTTATTGCTATGACTCTAAACCAAGTTTCATGCAACATGAGTGCTTATAAGTGTCTCAATGAGCGTTGTACAAGTTGGACAAACTTATGAAACATCTAACAACGTTGTTTCTAGGACTCTAAAACAAAATTCATGCAACATGAGTGTTTATAAGTGTCTCAATGAGCTTTGTACTAGTTTGACAACTTATGAAACATCTAACAACATGGTTGCTAGGACTCTAAACCAAGTTTCATGCAACATGAGTGCTTATAAGTGTCTCAATAACCTTTGTACTAGTTTGACGAACTTATAAAACATCTAACAACGCGTTTATAGGACTCTAAACCAAGTTTCATGCAACATGAGTGCTTATAAGTTCCTCAATGAGCTTTGTACAAGTTTCAAGAATTTAAGAAAAATTTAACAACGCGTTTCTAGGACTCTAAACCAAATTTCATGCATCATGAATTCTTATAAGTGTCATAATGAGCTATGTACAAGTTTGACGAACTTATGAAATATTTAATAACGTGGTTTCTAGGACTCTAAACCAAGTTTCGTGCAACATGAGTGCTTATAAGTTTCTCCATGAGATTTGTACAAGTTTCGCGAACTTATGAAACATCAAACAACCCGTTTCGAGGATTCTAAACCAAGTTTCATGCAACATGAGTGCTTATAAGTTCGTCAATGAGGTTTGTACAAGTTTTACGATCTTATGAAACATATAACAACGCATTTTTATTACTCTAAACCAAGTTTCATGCAACATGAGTGCTTATAAGTTCCTCAATGAGCTTTGTACAAGTTTTAAGAACTTATGAAACATATAACAATGTGTTTCTAGGACTCTAAACCAAGTGTCATGCAACATGAGTGCTTATAAGTTCCTCAATGAGCTTTGTTAAAGTTTGACGAACTTATGAAACATCTAACAACGTGGTTGCTAGGCCTCTAAACCAAGTTTCATGCAACATGCGTGATTATAAGTGTATCAATGAGCTTTGCACAAGTTTAACGAACTTATGAAAAATCTAACAACGCGTTTCTAGGACTCTAAACCAAGTTTCATGCAACATGAGTGCTTATAAGTGTCTTAATGAGCTTTGTAAAAGTTTGATGAACTTATGAAATATCTAACAACGCGTTACTAGGACTCTAAACGAAGTTTCATGCAACAAGAGTGCTTATAAGTCTCTCAATGAGCTTTGTACTAGTTTGACGAACTTATGAAACATGTAACAACGTGGTTTCTAGGACTCTAAACCAATTTTTATGTAACATGAGTGCTAATAAGTGTCTCAATGAGCTTTGTAAAAGTTTGAAGAACTTATGAAACATCTAAAAAAGCTTTTGTAGGACTCTAAACCAACATTCATGCAACATGAGTGCTTACAAGTGTCTCAATGAGATTTATACAAGTTTGACGAACTAATGAAACATCTAACAACACGTTTCTAGGACTCTTAACCAAGTTTCATGCAACATGAATGATTATAAGTTCCTCAATGAGCTTTTATTAAATTTTCACGAACTTAAGAAACCTATAACAACACGTTTCTATGACTCTAAACAAAGTTTCATGCAACATGAGTGCTTATATGTTCCTCAATGAGCTTTGTTAAAGTTTGACGAACTTATGAAATATTTAACAACGTGGTTTCTAGGACTCTAAACAAAGTTTCATGCAACATGAGTGCTTATAAGTGTCTCAATTAGCTTTGTACAAGTTTGACGAACTTATGAAACATTTAACAATGCGTTTCTAGGACTCTAAACCAAGTTTCATGCAACATGAGAGTTTATAAGTGTCTCAATGTGCTTTGCACAAGTTTGACGAACTTATGAAACATCTAACAACGAGGTTTCTATGACTCTAAATAAATATTCATGCAACATGAGTGCTTATAAGTTCCTGAATGAGCTTTGTACAAGTTTCATGAACTTATGAAACATCTAACAAATCGTTTCTAGGACACTAAACCAAGTTTCATGCAACATGAGTGCTTATAAGTGTCTCAATGAGCTTTGTACAAGTTTGAGGAACTTACGAAACATCTAACAACGTGTTTCTAGGACTCTAAACCAAGTTTCATGCATCATGAGTGATTATAAGTGTCTCAATGAGCTTCGTACAAGTTTGACGAACATATGAAATATCTAACAACACGTTTCTAGGAATCTAAACGAAGTTTCATGCAATATGAGTGCTTATAAGTGTCTCAATGAACTTTGTACAAGTTTGACGAACTTATGAAACATCTAACAACGTGGTTTCTAGGACTCTAAACCAAGTTTCATGCAACATGAGTGCTTATAAGTGTCTTAATGAACTTTGTACAAGTTTGACGAACTTATGAAACATCTAACAACGCGTTTCTAGGACTCTAAACCAAGTTTCATGCAACATGAGTGCTTATAAGTGTCTTAATGAGCTTTGAACAATTTTGATGAACTTATGAAATATCTAACAACGAGTTTCTAGGACTCTAAACCAAGTTTCATGCAACATGAGTGCTTATAAGTCTCTCAATGAGCTTTGTACTAGTTTGACGAACGTACGAAACATCTAACAACGTGTTTTCTAGGACTCTAAACCAATTTTCATCCAACATGAGTGCTAATAAGTGTCTCAATGAGCTTTGTAAAAGTTTGAAAAACTTATGAAACATCTAAAAAACATTTAACAACGTGGTTTCTAGGACTCTAAACCAAATTTAATGCAACATGATTTATTATAATTGTCTCAGTGAGCTTTGCACAAGTTTCACAAACTTATGAAACATATAAAAACGCGTTTCTAGGACTCTAAACCAATTTTCATGCAACATGAGTTCTTATAAGTTCCTCAATGAGCTTTGTACAGTTTTTACGAACTTATGAAACATCTAATAACGCATTTCTAACACTCTAAACAAAGTTTCATGCAACATGAGTGATTATAAGTGTCTCAATGAGCTTTGTACAAGTTTCACGAAGTTATGAAACATATAAGAACGTGGTTTGTAAGACTCTAAACCAAGTTTAATGCAACATGAGTGCTTATAAGTGTCTCAATGAGCTTTGTACAAGTTTGACGAACTTACGAAACATCAACAACGCATTTCTAGGACTCTAAACCAAGCTTCATGCAACATGAGTGCTTATAAGTGTCTCAATGAGTTTTGTACAAGTTTGACGAACTTATGAAACATCTAACAACGTGGTTTCTAGGACTCTAAACCAAGTTTCATGCAATATGAGTGCTTATAAGTGTCTCAATGAGCTTTGTACAAGTTTCATGAAGTTATGAAACATATAACGACACGTTTCTAGGATTCTAAACCAAGTTTCATGCAACATGAGTGCTTATCAATTCCCCAATGAGCTTTGTTAAAGTTTGACAAACTTATGAAACATCTAACAACATTGTTTCTAGGACTCTAAACCAAGCTTCATGCAACATGAGCTCTTATAGGTGTCTCAATGACCTTTGTACAAGTTTGATGAACTTATGAAACATCTAACAACGTGGTTTGAAGGACTCTAAACCAAGTTTCATGCAACATGAAGTCTTATAAGTGTCTTAATGAGCTTTGTACAAGTTTGAAGACCTTATGAAACATCTAACAACGCGTTTCTAGGATTCTAAACCAAGTTTCATGCAACATGAATGCTTATAATTTCCTCAATGATCATTGTACAAGTTTCAAGAACTTATGAAACATCTAACAACGCGTTTCTAGGACTCTAAACCAAGCTTCATGCAACATGAGTGGTTGACGAACTTATGAAATATCTAACAACGTGGTTGTTAGGACTCTAAACAAAGTTTCATGCAATATTAGTGCTTATAAGTGTCTCAATGAGCGTTGCATAACTTGGACAAAGTTATGAAACATCTAACAACGTGGTTTCTAGGTCTCTAAACCAAGTTTAATGCAACATGAGTGCTTATAAGTGTCTCAACGAGCTTTATACAAGTTTGACGAACTTACGAAAAAACTAACAACGCGTTTCTAGGAATCTAAACCAAGTTTCATACAACATGAGTGCTTAAAATTTCCTCGATGAGCTTTGTACAAGTTTCACAAACTTATGAAACATCTAACAACGCGTTTCTAAGACACTAAACAAAGTTTCAAGCAACATGAGTGATTATAAGTTTGATGAACTTATGAAACATCTAACAACGTGTTTTCTAGGACTCTAAACCATGTATCATGCAATATGAAGTCTTATAAGTGTCTCAATGAACTTTGTACAAGTTTGACGACCTTATGAAACATCTAACAACGCGTTTCTAGGAATCTAAACCAAGTTTAATGCAACATGGAACATCTAATAACGCGTTTCTAGGACATTAAACCAAGCTTCATGCAACATGCGTGCTTATATGTATCGAAATGTATCTAACAACATGGTTGCTAGTACTCTAAACCAAGTTTCATGCAATATTAGTGCTTATAAGTGTCTCAATAAGCGTTGCATAAGTTGGACAAAGTTATGAAACATCTAACAACGTGGTTTCTAGGACTCTAAACCAATTTTCATGCAGCATGAGTGCTTATAAGTGTCTCAATGAGCTTTGTACAACTTTGACGAAATTTCGAAACATCTAACAACGCGTTTCGAAGACTCCAAACCAATTTTCATACAACATGAGTTCTTATAAGTGTCTCAATGAACTTCTTACAAGTTTGACGAACTTATGAAACACTTAACAACGCGTTTTTAGGACTCAAAACCAAGTTTCATGCAACATGAGTGCTTATACGTGTCTCAATGAGCTTTGGACAAGTGTGACGAACTTATGAAACATCTAACAACGTGGTTTCTAGGACTCTAAACCACGTTTCATGCAACATGAAGTCTTATTAGTGTGTCAATGAGCTTTTTACAAGTTTGACGACCTTATAATGAAACATCTAACAACGCGTTTCTAGGACTCTAAACCAAGTTTCATGCAACATGAGTGCTTATAAGTGTCTCAATGAGCTTTGTTAAAGTTTGACAAACTTATGAAATATCTAACAACAAGGTTTCTAGGACTCTTAACCAAGTTTCATGCAACATGAGTTCTTATAGGTGTCTCAATGAGCTTTGTACAAGTTTGATGAACTTATGAAACATCTAACAACGTGTTTTCTAGGACTCTAAACCAAGTTTCATGCAATATGAAGTCTTATAAGTGTCTCAATGAGCTTTGTACAAGTTTGACGACCTTATGAAACATCTAACAACGCGTTTCTAGGAATCTAAACCAAGTTTCATGCAACATGAATACTTATAATTTCCTCAATGATCATTGTACAAGTTTCATGAACTTATGAAACGTCTAATAACGCGTTTCTAGGACACTAAACCAAGCTTCGTGCAACATGCGTGCTTATAAGTGTCTCAATGAGCTTTGTCTTAGGTTGACGAACTTATGAAATATCTAACAACATGGTTGCTAGTACTCTAAACCAAGTTTCATGCAATATTAGTGTTTATAAGTGTCTCAATAAGCGTTGCATAAGTTGGAAAAAGTTATGAAACACCTAACAACGTGGTTTCTAGGACTCTAAACCAAGTTTCATGTAACATGAGTGCTTATAATTGTCTCAATGAGCTTTGTACAACTTTGACGAACTTACGAAACATCTAACAACGCGTTTCTAAGACTCTAAACACAGGTTTCATACAACATGAGTTCTTATAAATGTCTCAATGAACTTTGTACAAGTTTTACGAACTTATGAAACATCTAACAACGCGTTTCTAAGACTCTTAACCAAGTTTCATACAACATGAGTTCTTATAAATGTCTCAATGAACTTTGTACAAGTTTCACGAACTAACGAAACATCTACCAACGCGTTTCTAGGACTTTACCAAGTTTAATGCATCACGAGTGCTTAGAAATTCCTTAATGAGCTTTGTACAAGTTTGACAAACTTATGAAACATCTAACAACATCGTTTCTAGGACTCTAAACCAAGTTTCATGCAACATGAGAGCTTATAAGTGTCTCAATGAACTTTGTACAAGTTTAACGAACTTATGAAACATCTAACAATGCGTTTCTAGGACTCTAAACCAAGTTTCATGCAATATGAGTGCTTATAAGTGTCTTAATGAGCTTTGTACAAGTTTGATGAACTTATGAAATATCTAACAACACGTTTCTAAGACTCTAAACCAAGTTTCATGCAACTTGAGTGCTTATAAGTCTCTCAATGAGCTTTGAACTAGTTTGACGAACTTATGAAACATCTAACAACGTGGTTTCTAGGACTCTAAACCAAATTTCATGCAACATGAGTGCTTATAAGTGTCTCAATGAGCGTTGCATAACTTGGACAAACTTATGAAACATCTAACAACGTGGTTTCTAGGTCTCTAAACCAAGTTTCATGCAACATGAGTGCTTATAAGTGTCTCAATGAGCTTTGTACAAGTTTGACGTACTTATGAAACATCTAACAACGCGTTTCTAGGACTCTAAACCAAGTTTCATTCAACATGAGTGCTTATAAGTTCCTCAATGAGCTTTGTACAAGTTTCAAGAACTTATGAAACATCTAACAACATGGTTGCTAGGACTCTAAACCAAGTTTCATGCATTATGAGTGCTTATAACTTCCTCAATGAGCTTTGTACAAGTTTCATGAACTTATGAAACATATAACAACACGTTTCTAGGACTCTAAACCAAGTTTCATGCGCCATGAGTGCTTATAATTGTCTCAATGAGCTTTGTACAAGTTTGCCGAAATTATGAAACATCTAACAACGTGGTTTCTAGGACTCTAAACAAAGTTTCATGCAACATGAGTGCTTATAAGTGTCTCAATGAGCTTTGTACAAGTTTGAAGAACTTATGAAACATCTAATAACGTGGTTTCAAGGACTCTAAACAAAGTTTCATGAAACATTAGTGCTTTTAAGTGTCTCAATGAGTTTTTTACAAGTTTGACGAACTTATGAAACATCTAAAAACATGTTTTCTAGGACTCCAAACCAAGTTTCATGCAAAATGAGTGCTTATAAGCGTCTCAATGAGCTTTGTACAAGTTTGACGAACTTATGAAACATCTAACAACGCGTTTCTAGGACTCTACACCAAGTTTCAGGCAACATGAGTTATGATTGAATCTCTGAGGCATTCTTATCATTTTGTAGATCCAAGTCCATGGCCTATTTTGGGTTCACTCGGAGCTTTGGCAACCACCGTAGGATAAGTTCCTCAATTAGCTTTGTACAAGTTTCACAGACTTATGAAACATCTAACACCGCATTTCTAGGATTCTAAACCAAGTTTCATGCCAGATGAGTGCTTATAAGTGTCTCAATGAGCTTTGTACAAGTTTGACGAACTTATGAAACATCTAACAACGTGTTTATAGGACTCTAAACCAGGTATCATGCAACAAGAGTGCTTATAAGTTCCTCAATGAGCTTTGTTAAAGTTTGACAAACTTATGAAACATCTAACAACGTGGTTTCTAGGACTTTAAACCAAGTTTCATGCAACATGAGTTCTTATAAGTTCCTCAATAGGCTTTGTACAAGTTTCATGAACTAATAAAACATCTAATAACGCGTTTCTAGGACTCTAAACCAAGTTTCATGCAACATGAGTGCTTATAAGTGTCTCAATGAGTTTTGTAAAAGTTTGACAAACTTTTGAAACATCTAACAACGCGTTTTTAGGACTCTAAACCAAGTTTCATGCATCGTGAGTGCTTATAAGTGTCTCAATGAGCTTTGTACAAGTTTGATGAACTTATGAAACATCTAACAACGTGTTTCTAGGACTAAACCAAGTTTCATGCAACATGAGTTTTTATAAGTGTCTTAATGAGCTTTGTACAAGTTTGAAGAACTTATGAAACATCTAATAACTCGTTTCTAGGACTCTAAACCAAGTTTCATGAAACATGAGTGCGTATAGGTGTCTCAATGAGCTTTGTACAAGTTTGATGAACTTACGAAACATCTAACAACGCGTTTCTAGGACTCTAAACCAAGTTTCATGCAACATGAGTGCTTATAAGTTCCTCAATGAGCTTTGTACAAGTTTTACGAACTTATGAAACATCTAACAACGCGTTTATAGGACTCTAAACCAAGCTTCATGCAACATGAATTCTTATAAGTTTCTCAATGAGCTTTGTACAAGTTTGACGAACTTATGAAACATCTACCAACGTGGTTTCTAGGACTCTAAACCAAGCTTCATGCAACATGAGTGTTTATAAGTGTCTAGATGAGCTTTGTACAAGTTTTACAAACTTATGAAACATCTAACAATGTGGTTTCTAGGAATCTAAACCAGGTTTCATGCAACATTAGTGCCTATAAGTGTCTCAATGATCTTTGTACAAGTTTCACGAACTTATCAAACATCTAACAACACTATTCTAGGATTCTAAACCAAGTTTCATGCAACATGAGTGCTTATAAATTCGTCAATGAGCTTTGTACAAGTTTGACGAACTTATGAAACATCTAACAACGCATTTCTAGGACTCTAAACCAAGGTTTATGCAACACGAGTGCTTATAAGTGCCTCTATTGGTCAAAACAGAGCAGGTGACGGTGTATGATGATGGAAGAAGGTAGATATAGTTGTTGGACGTCTCCAACAGAATTTGATGAATCTATTTGATGGTTTTGTTGATGGTGGCGTGACGAGATTGTGAATGAGGTGTGTATGTAATGATAGGTGACCAGAATTGAGGCGAGGTGGTGGATATGGAAGCGTGAAGGTGGTGATATGGACGTCTCAAGCTAGTGATGATGTGATTATAATAATGTATGCAGAATCTCTTGGAACTTATGAAACATCTAACATAGTGCTAAGTGTCTCAATGAGCGTTGTAGAAGTCGGACAAACTTTTGAAACATCTAACAACGTGGTTTATGGTCTCAAAACCAAACTTCAAGAAACATGAGTTCTTAAAAGTGTCTCAGTAAGCGTTGTACAAGTTCGACGAAATTATGAAAAACATCTAACAACGTGGTTTCTAGGACTCTAAACAAAGTTTCATGCAACATGAGTACTTATAACTGTCTCCATGATCTTTTTACAAGTTTCACGAACTTATGAAACATCTAACAACGCGTTTAGAGAATTCTAAACCAAATTTCATGAAACATGAGTGCTTTTAAGTTCGTCAACGAGCTTTGTAGAAATTTGATGAACTTATGAAACTTACAACAACGCGTTTCTAGGACTCTAGACCAAGCTTCATGTAACATGAGTGCTTATAAGTGTTTCAATGAGCTTTGTACTAGGTTGAAGAAATTATGAAACATCTAACAAAGTTGTTGCTAGGACTCTAACCCAAGTTTCATGTAACATGAGTGCTTATAAGTGTCTCAATGAGCCTTGTACAAGTTTGACAAACTTTTGAAACATCTAACAACGTGGTTTCTAGGACTCTAAACCAAGTTTCATGCAACATGAGTGCTTATAAGTATCTCAATGAGATTTTTATAAACGAGATATTACACTCGTTGTTTCGAATGCCTTATCGTAGTATATAAGGTGTCAATACGAATCAGGAGCAATTAAAATACTATAACCTATGAGAAACTACACTTAGTCTAAGCAAATTAAAGATTTGTTTGTTTGGAGTTTTTTAACCGTGTAGCAGGAAAACGAACACGAAAATTAAGAGTTTTAAATGTTCAAATAAAAAGCTAAACAACTAGGTCAGAGTACTTTAAACGGTTGATCAACTTTCAGATTTTTAATGTCTTTTAACAATTGTAACTTTAAGGTTTTGAAAACGATTGTAGATCAATCCACTCTCGTGACAATGATCATTTTCCTAACAAGTAAACTAAAACAATAACTTGGATAGTTTAACTTTTATAAAACATTAAGTTCAAATCAATTCAACCACTAAACTTATTAACACAGATCACTCGGTTAAGTTAGGTTTAGTTCTAGGTAATTTTTCAGGAATCTTCACAAACCTAAGGGAAATTACTCACTAAGCATAATGAAAATCAAAGCAATCAACGAGAAATAAAGCATAAACAAACTCGAGTATTAAAATAGATGAACGGAAAGAAGAATCTCTTATTGAAGATGTTGTTACAAGAAATCCAAAAAGCAAAACTCAATCTCCAAAAGTTCTCCCAAGGTTAGAACAAAAACAAAAGCATGAAAAAAAGATAGAGAAAACAACCATCTCAAAACCCTAATATAATGTCAAAACATAAAACAAAAACATTCCAAATTGGCTTAGGAAATCTTTTCCTTTTTAAGCCCGAAAACCGATTGTACAAGTTTGACGAACTTATGAAACATCTAACAACGCCTTTCTAGGACTCTAAACCAAGTTTCATCTAACATGAGTGCTTATAAGGTCCTCAATAAGCTTCGTACAAGTTTGACGAACTTATGAAACATCTAACAACGCATTTCTAGTACTCTAAACCAAGTTTCATGCAACATGAGTGCTTATAAGTGTCTCAATGAGCTTTATACAAGTTTGACGAACTTATTAAACATCTAAAAACATTGTTTCTAGGTATCTCAACCAAGTTTCATGCAACATGAATGCTTATAAATGTCTCAATGAGCTTTGAACAAATTTGACGAACTTATGAGACATTTAAAAACGCGTTTTCAGGACTCTAAACCAAGTTTCATTCAACATGAGTGTTTATAACTGTCTCAATGAGCTTAGTACAAGTCTCACGAATTTATGAAACATCTAACAATGCCTTTCTAGGACTCTAAACCAAGTTTCATGCAACATGAGTGTTTATAAGTGTCTCGATGAGTTTTGTACAAGTTTGACGAACTTATGAAACATCTAACAACGCGTTTCTATGACTCTTAACCAAGTTTCATGCAACATGAGTGCTTATAAGTTTCTCAATGAGCTTTGTACAAGTTTCACGAAGTTATGAAATACCTAAGAAAGCGTTTCTAGGACTTTAAACCAAGTTTCATGCAACATGAGTGATTATAAGTTTCTCAATGAGCTTCGTATAAGTTTTGACGAACTTATGAAATATCTAACAACGCGTTTATAGGACTCTAAACCAAATTTCATGCAACATAAGTTTTTATAAGTGTCTCAATGAACTTTGTACAAGTTTGACGAACCTATGAAACATCTAACAACGAGGTTTATAAGTCTCTAAACCAAGTTTCATGCAACGAGTGCTTATAAGTGTCTCATTGAGCTTTGTACAAGTTTAACGAACTTATGAAACATCTAACAACGCGTTTCTTTGGACTCTAAAACCAAGTTTCATGCAACATGAGTGTTTATGAGTGTCACAATGAGCTTTGTACAAGTTTCATGAAGTTATGAAACACCTAAAAAAGCGTTTATAGGACTCTAAACCAAGTTTCATGCAACATGAGTGTTTATAAGTGTCTCAATGCGCTTCGTACAAGTTTGACGAACTTATGAAAAATCTAACAACGCGTTTCTAGGACTCTAAACCAAGTTTCATGCAATTCTTATAAGTGTCTCAATGAGCTTTGTACAAGTTTGACGAACTTATGAAACATTTAACAACGCGGTTCTAGGCCTCTAAACCGAATTTCATGCAACATGAGTGCTTATAAGTGTCTCAATGAGCTTTATACAAGTTTGACGAACTTATTAAACATCTAAAAACCTTGTTTCTAGGTCTCTCAACCAAGTTTCATGCAACATGAATGCTTATAAATGTCTCAATGAGCTTTGAACAAGTTTGACGAACTTATGAAACATTTAAAAACGCGTTTTCAGGACTCTAAACCAAGTTTCGTGAAACATGAGTGCTTATAAGATCCTCAATGAGCTTGTTACAAGTCTCACGATCTTATGAAACATCTAACAACGCATTTCTAAGACTCTAAACCAAGGTTCATGCAACATGAGTGTTTATAAGTGTCTCGATGAGCTTTGTACAAGTTTGACAAACTTATGAAACATCTAACAACGCGTTTGTATGACTCTAAACCAAGTTTCATGCAACATGAGTGCTTATAAGTTTCTCAATGAGCTTTGTCCAAGTTTCACGAAGTTATGAAACACCTAACAAAGCGTTTCTAGGACTCTAAACAGAGTTTCATGCAACATGAGTGATTATAAGTGTCTCAATGAGCTTTTTATAAGTTTGACTAACTTATGAAAAATCTAACAACGCATTTATAGGACTCTAAACCAAATTTCATGCAACATGAGTTCTTATAAGTGTCTCAATGAACTTTGTACAAGTTTGACGAACTTTTGAAACATCTAACAACGAGGTTTCTAAGACTCTAAACCAAGTTTCATGCAACATGAGTGCATATAACTGTCTCAATGAGCTTTGTACAAGTTTGACGAACTTATGAAACATCTAACAACGTGTTTCTTGGACTCTAAACCAAGTTTCATGCAACATGAGTGTTTATGAGTGTCGCAATGAGCTTTGTACAAGTTTCGCGAAGTTATGAAACACCTAACAAAGCCTTTCTAGGACTCTAAACAAAGTTTCATGCAACATGAGTGCTTATAAGTGTCTCAGTGAGCTTTGTACAAGTTTGAAGAACTTATGAAACATCTAACAACGCGTTTCTAGGACTCTAAACCAAGTTTCATATATCATGAGTGATTATAAGTGTCTCAATGCGCTTCGTACAAGTTTGACGAACTTATGAAAAATCTAACAACGCGTTTCTAAGACTCTAAACCAAGTTTCATGCAATTCTTATAAGTGTCTCAATGAGCTTTGTACAAGTTTGACGAACTTATGAAACATTTAACAACGCGGTTCTAGGACTCTAAACCAAGTTTCATGCAACATGATTGTTTATGAGTGCCGCAATGAGCTTTGTACAAGTTTGACGAATTTATGTAACATCTAACAACCCGTTTCTAGGACTCTAAACCAAGTTTCATGCAGCATGAGTGCTTATAAGTGTCTCAATGAGCTTTGTACAAGTTTGAAGAACTTATGAAACATCTAACAACGCGTTTCTAGGACTCTATACCAAGTTTCATGCAACATGAGTGTTTATAAGTGTCTCAATGAGCTTTGTACTAACTTGACAACTTATGAAACATTTAACAACATGGTTGCTAGGACTTTAAACCAAGTTTCTGGCAACATGAGTGCTTATAAGTGTCTCAACGAGCTTTGTACAAGTTTGACGAACTTATGAAACATATAATAACGCGTTTCTAGGACTCTAAACCAAGTTTCATTCAACTTGAGTGCTTATAATTTCCTAAATGAGCTTTGTTTGAGTTTCAAGAACTTATGAAACATCTAACAACGCGTTTCTATGACTCTTAACCAAGTTTCATGCAACATGAGTGCTTATAAGTTTCTCAATGAGCTTTGTACAAGTTTCACGAAGTTATGAAATACCTAAGAAAGCGTTTCTAGGACTTTAAACCAAGTTTCATGCAACATGAGTGATTATAAGTTTCTCAATGAGCTTCGTATAAGTTTGACGAACTTATGAAATATCTAACAACGCGTTTATAGGACTCTAAACCAAATTTCATGCAACATAAGTTTTTATAAGTGTCTCAATGAACTTTGTACAAGTTTGACGAACCTATGAAACATCTAACAACGAGGTTTATAAGTCTCTAAACCAAGTTTCATGCAACAGGAGTGCTTATAAGTGTCTCATTGAGTTTTGTACAAGTTTAACGAACTTATGAAACATCTAACAACGCGTTTCTTGGACTCTAAACCAAGTTTCATGCAACATGAGTGTTTATGAGTGTCACAATGAGCTTTGTACAAGTTTCATGAAGTTATGAAACACCTAAAAAAGCGTTTATAGGACTCTAAACCAAGTTTCATGCAACATGAGTGTTTATAAGTGTCTCAATGCGCTTCGTACAAGTTTGACGAACTTATGAAAAATCTAACAACGCGTTTCTAGGACTCTAAACCAAGTTTCATGCAATTCTTATAAGTGTCTCAATGCGCTTCGTACAAGTTTGACGAACTTATGAAAAATCTAACAACGCGTTTCTAAGACTCTAAACCAAGTTTCATGCAATTCTTATAAGTGTCTCAATGAGCTTTGTACAAGTTTGACGAACTTATGAAACATTTAACAACGCGGTTCTAGGACTCTAAACCAAGTTTCATGCAACATGATTGTTTATGAGTGCCGCAATGAGCTTTGTACAAGTTTGACGAATTTATGTAACATCTAACAACCCGTTTCTAGGACTCTAAACCAAGTTTCATGCAGCATGAGTGCTTATAGGTGTCTCAATGAGCTTTGTACAAGTTTGAAGAACTTATGAAACATCTAACAACGCGTTTCTAGGACTCTATACCAAGTTTCATGCAACATGAGTGTTTATAAGTGTCTCAATGAGCTTTGTACTAACTTGACAACTTATGAAACATTTAACAACATGGTTGCTAGGACTTTAAACCAAGTTTCTGGCAACATGAGTGCTTATAAGTGTCTCAACGAGCTTTGTACAAGTTTGACGAACTTATGAAACATATAATAACGCGTTTCTAGGACTCTAAACCAAGTTTCATTCAACTTGAGTGCTTATAATTTCCTAAATGAGCTTTGTTTGAGTTTCAAGAACTTATGAAACATCTAACAACATGGTTGCTAGGACTCTAAACTAAGTTTCATGCAACATGAGTGCTTATAAGTTTCTCATCGAGTTTTGTACAAGTTTGACGAACTTATGAAACATCTAACAACGCGTTTCTACGACTCTAAATCAAGTTTCATGCATTATCAGTGCTTATAAGTTCCTCAATGAGCTTTGTACAAGTTGCAAGAATTTATGAAACATATAACAACGCGTTTCTAGTACTCTAAACCAAGTTTCATGCAACATGAGTGCTTATAATTGTCTGAATGAGCTTTGTACAAGTTTGTCGAACTTATGAAACATCTAACAACGTGGTTTCTAGGACTCTAAACAAAGTTTCATAAAACATGAGTTCTTATAAGCGTCTCAATGAGCTTTGTACAAGTTTGAAGAACTTATGAAACATCTAATAACGTGGTTTCAAGGACTCTAAACCAAGATTCATGCCCCATGAGTTCTTATAAGTGTCTCAATGAGGTTTGGGCAAGGTTGGCGAACTTATGAAACATTTAACAACGCGTTTCTAGGACTCTAAACCAACTTTCATGCAACATGAGTGTTTATAACTGTCTCAATGAGCTTGGTACAAGTTTCACGAACTTATGAAACATCTAACAAAGCATTTCTAGGACTCTAAACAAAGTTTCATGCAACATGAGTGTTTATATATGTCTCAATGAGCTTGGTATATGTTTTACGAACTTATGAAACATCTAACAACGCATTTCTAGGACTTTAAATCAAGTTTCATGCAACATGAGAGTTAAGTGTCTCAATGAGCTTTGCACAAGTTTGACGACCTTATGAACATCTAACTACACGTTTCTATCACTCTAAACCAAGTTTCATGCAATATGAGTGCTTATAAGTTCCTCAATGAGATTTGTACAAGTTTCACGAACTTATGAAACACCTAGCAAAGCGTTTCTAAGACTCTAAACCAAGTTTCGTGCAACATGAGTTCTCAATGAGCTTTGTACAAGTTTGACAAACTTATGAAACATCTAACAATGCGTTACTAGGACTCTAAACCAAGTTTCATGCAACACGAGTTCTTATAAGTGTCTCAATGAGCTTTGTACAAGTTTGACGAACTTATGAAACATTTAATAACGTGGTTTCTAGGACACTATACAAGGTTTCATGAAACATGAGTGCTTATAAGTGTCTCCATGAGATTTGTACACGTTTCGAGAACTTAAGAAACATCTAACAACCCATTTTCGAGGATTGTAAACAAAATTTCATGCAACATGAGTGCTTATAAGTCCTTCAATGATCTTGTACAAGTTTTACGAACTTATGAAACATATAACAACGCATTTCTAGGACTCTAAACCCAGCTTCATATAACATGAGTTCTTATAAATGTTTCAATGAGCTTTGTACTAGGTTGACAAACTTATGAAACATCTAACAACATTATTGCTATGACTCTAAACCAAGTTTCATGCAACATGAGTGCTTATAAGTGTCTCAATGAGCGTTGTACAAGTTGGACAAACTTATGAAACATCTAACAACGTGGTTTCTAGGACTCTAAACCAAAATTCATGCAACATGAGTGTTTATAAGTGTCTCAATGAGCTTTGTAATAGTTTGACAACTTATGAAATATCTAACAACATGGTTGCTAGGACTCTAAACCAAGTTTCATGCAACATGAGTGCTTATAAGTGTCTCAATGAGCTTTGTACTAGTTTGACGAACTTATAAAACATCTAACAACACGTTTCTAGGACTCTAAACCAAGTTTCATGCAACATGAGTGCTTATAAGTTCCTCAATGAGCTTTGTACAAGTTTAAAGAACTTAAGAAAAATTTAACAACACGTTTCTAGGACTCTAAACCAAGTTTCATGCAACATGAATTCTTATAAGTGTCTCAATGAGCTATGTACAAGTTTGACGAACTTATGAAATATTTAATAACGTGGTTTCTAGGACTCTAAACCAAGTTTCATGCAACATGAGTGCTTATAAGTGTCTCCATGAGATTTGTACAAGTTTCGCGAACTTATGAAACATCTAAAAACCCGTTTCGAGGATTCTAAACCAAGTTTCATGCAACATGAGTGCTTATAAGTTCGTCAATGAGCTTTGTACAAGTTTTACGAACTTATGAAACATATAACAACACATTTTTATGACTCTAAACCAAGTTTCATGCAACATGAGTGCTTATAAGTTCCTCAATGAGCTTTGTTAAAGTTTGACGAA
The DNA here is from genome assembly GCA_963556525.1 of Cochlearia excelsa. Classification (NCBI taxonomy): domain Eukaryota; kingdom Viridiplantae; phylum Streptophyta; class Magnoliopsida; order Brassicales; family Brassicaceae; genus Cochlearia; species Cochlearia excelsa. The sequence goes on along the minus strand of OY748328.1, from coordinate 13,842,295 downwards.
CTTATGAAACATCTTACAACGTGGTTGCTAGGCCTCTAAACCAAGTTTCATGCAACATGCGTGATTATAAGTGTATCAATGAGCTTTGTACAACTTTAACGAACTTATGAAAAATCTAACAACGCGTTTCTAGGACTCTAAACCAAGTTTCATGCAACATGAGTGCTTATAAGTGTCTCAATGAGCTTTGTAAAAGTTTGCCGAACTTATGAAACATCTAACAACGTGGTTTCTAGGACTCTAAACAAAGTTTCATGCAAGATGAGTGCTTATAAGTGTCTCAATGAGCTTTGTACAAGTTTGACGAACTTATGAAACATTTAACAATGCGTTTCTAGGACTCTAACCCAAGTTTCATGCAACATGAGTGTTTATAAGTGTCTCAATGAGCTTTGCACAAGTTTGACTAACTTATGAAACATCTAACAACGAGGTTTCTAGGACTCTAAATCAAGTTTCATGCAACATGAGTTCTTATAAGTTCCTCAATGAGCTTATGAAACACCTAACAAATCGTTTCTAGGACACTAAACGAATTTTCATGCAACATGAGTGTTTATAAGTGTCTCAATGAGCTTTGCACAAGTTTGACTAACTTATGAAACATCTAACAACGAGGTTTCTAGGACTCTAAATCAAGTTTCATGCAACATGAGTGCTTATAAGTTCCTCAATGAGCTTATGAAACACCTAACAAATCGTTTCTAGGACACTAAACGAATTTTCATGCAATATGAGTGCTTATAAGTGTCTCAATGAACTTTGTACAAGTTTGACGAACTTATGAAATATCTAACAAGGTGGTTTCTAGGACTCTAAACCAAGTTTCATGCAACATGAGTGCTTATAAGTGTCTTAATGAACTTTGTACAAGTTTGACGAACTTATGAAACATCTAACAACGCGTTTCTAGGACTCTAAACCAAGTTTCATGCAACATGAGTGCTTATAAGTGTCTTAATGAGCTTTGTACAATTTTGATGAACTTATGAAATATCTACCAACGCGTTTCTAGGACTCTAAACCAAGTTTCATGCAACATGAGTGTTTATAAGTCTCTCAATGAGCTTTGTACAAGTTTAAAGAACTTAAGAAAAATTTAACAACGCGTTTCTAGGACTCTAAACCAAGTTTCATGCAACATGAATTCTTATAAGTGTCTCAATGAGCTATGTACAAGTTTGACGAACTTATGAAATATTTAATAACGTGGTTTCTAGGACTCTAAACCAAGTTTCATGCAACATGAGTGCTTATAAGTGTCTCCATGAGATTTGTACAAGTTTCGCGAACTTATGAAACATCTAAAAACCCGTTTCGAGGATTCTAAACCAAGTTTCATGCAACATGAGTGCTTATAAGTTCGTCAATGAGCTTTGTACAAGTTTTACGAACTTATGAAACATATAACAACACATTTTTATGACTCTAAACGAAGTTTCATGCAACATGAGTGCTTATAAGTTCCTCAATGAGTTTTGTACAAGTTTGAAGAACGTATGAAACATCTAACAACGTGTTTCTAGGACTCTAAACAAAGTTTCATGCAACATGAGTGCTTATAAGTTCCTCAATGAGCTTTGTACAAGTTTGACGAACGTATGAAACATCTAACAACGCGTTTCTAGGACTCTAAACCAAGTTTCATGCAACATGAGTGTTTATAAGTGTCTCAATGAGCTTTGTACAAGTTTGACGAACTTATGAAACATCTAACAACTCGTTTCTAGGACTCTAAACCAAGTTTCATGCAACATGAGAATTTATAAGTTCCTCAATGAGATTTGTACAAGTTTGACGAACGTATGAAACATCTAACAACGCGTTTCTAGATCTCTAAACCAAATTTATTGCAACATGAGTGCTTATAAGTTCCTCAATGAGCCTTGTACAAGTTTGACGAACGTATGAAACATCTAACAACGCGTTTCTAGGACTCTAAACAAAGTTTCATACAACATGAGTGCTTATAAGTCCCTCAATGAGATTTGTACAAGTTTGACGAACGTATGAAACATCTAACAAAGCGTTTATAGGACTCTAAACCAAGTTTCATGCAAGATGAGTGTTTATAAGTGTCTCAATGAGCTTTGTACAGGTTTGACGAACGTATGAAACATCTAACAACGTGTTTCTAGGACTCTAAACCAAGTTTATTACAACATGAGTGCTTATAAGTTCCTCAATGAGCTTTGTACAAGTTTCAAGAACTTATGAAACATCTTACATCGCGTTTCTAGGACTCTAAACCAAGTTTCATGCAACATGAGTGCTTATAAGTTCCTCAATTAGCTTTGTACAAGTTTGAAGAACTTATGAAACATCTACCAACGCGTTTCTAGGACTCTAAACCAAGTTACATGCAACATGAGTTCTTATAAGTTCCTGAATGAGCTTTGTACAAGTTTGACGAACGTATGAAATATCTAACAACGCGTTTCTAGGACTCTAAACCAAGTTTCATGCAACATGAGTGATTCTAAGTATCTCAATGAGCTTTGTATAAGTTTGACGAACTTATGAAACATCTAACAACGTGTTTCTAGGACTCTAAACGAAGTTTCATGCAACATGAGTTCTTATAAGTTCCTCAATGAGCTTTGTACAAGTTTGACGAACGTATGAAACATCTAACAACGTGTTTCTAGGACTCTAAACGAAGTTTCATGCAACATGAGTGTTTATAAGATCCTCAATGAGCTTTGTACAAGTTTGACGAACGTATGAAACATCTAACAACGCGTTTCTAGGAGTCTAAACCACGTTTATTGCAACATGAGTGCTTACAAGTTTCTCAATGAGTTTTGTACAAGTTTCACGAATTTATGAAACATCTAACAACCGGTTTCTAGGACTCTAAACAAAGTTTCATGCAAAATGAGAGATTACAAGTTCCTCAATAATCATTGTACAAGTTTGGCGAACGTATGAAACATCTAACAACGTGTTTCTAGGACTCTAAACAAAGTTCATGCAACATGAGTGCTTATAAGTTCCTCAATGAGCTTTGTACAAGTTTGACGAACGTATGAAACATCTAACAACGCGTTTCTAGGAGTCTAAACCACGTTTATTGCAACATGAGTGCTTACAAGTTTCTCAATGAGTTTTGTACAAGTTTCACGAATTTATGAAACATCTAACAACGCGTTTCTAGGACTCTAAACCAAGTTTCATGCAACATGAGAGATTATAATTTCCTCAATGAGCTTTGTACAAGTTTCACGAACGTATGAAACATCAAACAACGCGTTTCTAGGACTCTAAACCAAGTTTCATGCAACATGAGTTCTTATAAGTTCCTCAATGAGCTTTGTACAAGTTTGACGAACGTATGAAACATCTTACGTGTTTTAAGGACTCTAAACGAAGTTTCATGCAACATGAGTGCTTATAAGTTCCTCAATGAGTTTTGTACAAGTTTGAAAAACGTATGAAACATCTAACAACGTGTTTCTAGGACTCTAAACAAAGTTTAATGCAACATGAGTGCTTATAAGTTCCTCAATGAGCTTTGTACAAGTTTGACGAACGTATGAAACATCTAACAACGCGTTTCTAGGACTCTAAACCAAGTTTCATGCAACATGAGTGTTTATAAGTGTCTCTCAATGAGCTTTGTACAAGTTTGACGAACTTATGAAACATCTAACAACTCGTTTCTAGGACTCTAAACCAAGTTTCATGCAACATGAGAGTTTATAAGTTTCTCAATGATATTTGTACAAGTTTGACGAACGTATGAAAACATCTAACAACGCGTTTCTAGATCTCTAAACCAAATTTATTGCAACATGAGTGCTTATAAGTTCCTCAATGAGCCTTGTACAAGTTTGACGAAACGTATGAAACATCTAACAACGCGTTTCTAGGACTCTAAACCAAGTTTCATGCAACATGAGTGCTTATAAGTCCCTCAATGAGCTTTGTACAAGTTTGACGAACGTATGAAACATCTAACAACGCGTTTATAGGACTCTAAACCAAGTTTCATGCAACATGAGTGTTTATAAGTGTCTCAATGAGCTTTGTACAGGTTTGACGAACGTATGAAACATCTAACAACGCGTTTCTAGATCTCTAAACCAAATTTATTGCAACATGAGTGCTTATAAGTTCCTCAATGAGCCTTGTACAAGTTTGACGAACATATGAAACATCTAACAACGCGTTTCTAGGACTCTAAACCAAGTTTCATGCAACATGAGTGCTGATAAGTCCCTCAATGAGCTTTGTACAAGTTTGACGAACGTATGAAACATCTAACAACGCGTTTATAGGACTCTAAACCAAGTTTCATGCAACATGAGTGTTTATAAGTGTCTCAATGAGCTTTGTACATGTTTGACGAACGTATGAAACATCTAACAACGTGTTTCTAGGAATTTAAACCAAGTTTCATGCAACATGAGTGCTTATAAGTTCCTCAATGAGCTTTGTACAAGTTTGGCGAACGTATGAAACATCTAACAACGTGTTTCTAGGACTCTAAACAAAGTTCATGCAACATGAGTGCTTATAAGTTCCTCAATGAGCTTTGTACAAGTTTGACGAACGTATGAAACATCTAACAACGCGTTTCTAGGAGTCTAAACCACGTTTATTGCAACATGAGTGCTTACAAGTTTCTCAATGAGTTTTGTACAAGTTTCACGAATTTATGAAACATCTAACAACGCGTTTCTAGGACTCTAAACCAAGTTTCATGCAACATGAGAGATTATAATTTCCTCAATGAGCTTTGTACAAGTTTCACGAACGTATGAAACATCAAACAACGCGTTTCTAGGACTCTAAACCAAGTTTCATGCAACATGAGTTCTTATAAGTTCCGCAATGAGCTTTGTACAAGTTTGACGAACGTATGAAACATCTTACGTGTTTCTAGGACTCTAAACGAAGTTTCATGCAACATGAGTGCTTATAAGTTCCTCAATGAGTTTTGTACAAGTTTGAAAAACGTATGAAACATCTAACAACGTGTTTCTAGGACTCTAAACAAAGTTTAATGCAACATGAGTGCTTATAAGTTCCTCAATGAGCTTTGTACAAGTTTGACGAACGTATGAAACATCTAACAACGCGTTTCTAGGACTCTAAACCAAGTTTCATGCAACATGAGTGTTTATAAGTGTCTCAATGAGCTTTGTACAAGTTTGACGAACTTATGAAACATCTAACAACTCGTTTCTAGGACTCTAAACCAAGTTTCATGCAACATGAGAGTTTATAAGTTTCTCAATGAGATTTGTACAAGTTTGACGAACGTATGAAACATCTAACAACGCGTTTCTAGATCTCTAAACCAAATTTATTGCAACATGAGTGCTTATAAGTTCCTCAATGAGCCTTGTACAAGTTTGACAAACGTATGAAACATCTAACAACGCGTTTCTAGGACTCTAAACCAAGTTTCATGCAACATGAGTGCTTATAAGTCCCTCAATGAGCTTTGTACAAGTTTGACGAACGTATGAAACATCTAACAACGCGTTTATAGGACTCTAAACCAAGTTTCATGCAACATGAGTGTTTATAAGTGTCTCAATGAGCTTTGTACATGTTTGACGAACGTATGAAACATCTAACAACGTGTTTCTAGGACTCTAAACCAAGTTTCATGCAACATGAGTGCTTATAAGTTCCTCAATGAGCTTTGTACAAGTTTGACGAACGTATGAAACATCTAACAACGCGTTTCTAGGACTCTAAACAAAGTTTCATGCAACATGAGTGTTTATAAGATCCTCAATGAGCTTTGTACACGTTTGACGAACGTATGAAACATCTAACAACGCGTTTCTAGGAGTCTAAACCACGTTTATTGCAACATGAGTGCTTACAAGTTCCTCAATGAGTTTTGTACAAGTTTCACGAATTTATGAAATATCTAACAACGCGTTTCTAGGACTCTAAACCAAGTTTCATGCAACATGAGAGATTATAAGTTCCTCAATGAGCTTTGTACAAGTTTCACGAACGTATGAAACATCTAACAACGCGTTTCTAGGACTCTAAACCAAGTTTCATGCAACATGAGTTCTTATAAGTTCCTCAATGAGCTTTGTACAAGTTTGACGAACGTATGAAACATCTAACAACGTGTTTCTAGGACTCTAAACGAAGTTTCATGCAACATGAGTGCTTATAAGTTCCTCAATGAGTTTTGTACAAGTTTGAAGAACGTATGAAACATCTAACAACGTGTTTCTAGGACTCTAAACAATGTTTCATGCAACATGAGTGCTTATAAGTTCCTCAATGAGCTTTGTACAAGTTTGACGAACGTATGAAACATCTAACAACGCGTTTCTAGGACTCTAAACCAAGTTTCATGCAACATGAGTGTTTATAAGTGTCTCAATGAGCTTTGTACAAGTTTGACGAACTTATGAAACATCTAACAACTCGTTTCTAGGACTCTAAACCAAGTTTCATGCAACATGAGAATTTATAAGTTCCTCAATGAGATTTGTACAAGTTTGACGAACGTATGAAACATCTAACAACGCGTTTCTAGATCTCTAAACCAAATTTATTGCAACATGAGTGCTTATAAGTTCCTCAATGAGCCTTGTACAAGTTTGACGAGCGTATGAAACATCTAACAACGCGTTTCTAGGACTTTAAACAAAGTTTCATACAACATGAGTGCTTATAAGTCCCTCAATGATATTTGTACAAGTTTGACGAACGTATGAAACATCTAACAACGCGTTTATAGGACTCTAAACCAAGTTTCATGCAAGATGAGTGTTTATAAGTGTCTCAATGAGCTTTGTACAGGTTTGACGAACGTATGAAACATCTAACAACGTGTTTCTAGGACTTTAAACCAAGTTTCATGCAACATGAGTGCTTATAAGTTCCTCAATGAGCTTTGTACAAGTTTGACGAACGTATGAAACATCTAACAACGTGTTTCTAGGACTCTAAACCAAGTTTATTACAACATGAGTGCTTATAAGTTCCTCAATGAGCTTTGTACAAGTTTCAAGAACTTATGAAACATCTAACATCGCGTTTCTAGGACTCTAAACCAAGTTTCATGCAACATGAGTGCTTATAAGTTCCTCAATTAGCTTTGTACAAGTTTGAAGAACTTATGAAACATCTACCAACGCGTTTCTAGGACTCTAAACCAAGTTACATGCAACATGAGTTCTTATAAGTTCCTGAATGAGCTTTGTACAAGTTTGACGAACGTATGAAATATCTAACAACGCGTTTCTAGGACTCTAAACCAAGTTTCATGCAACATGAGTGATTCTAAGTATCTCAATGAGCTTTGTATAAGTTTGACGAACTTATGAAACATCTAACAACTCGTTTCTAGGACTCTAACCCAAGTTTCATGCAACATGAGAGCTTATAAGTTCCTCAATGAGCTTTGTACAAGTTTGACGAACGTATGAAACATCTAACAACGTGTTTCTAGGACTCTAAACCAAGTTTCATGCAACATGAGTGCTTATAAGTTCCTCAATGAGCTTTGTACAAGTTTGACGAACTTATGAAACATCTAACAACGCGTTTCTAGGACTCTATACCAAGTTTCATGCAACATGAGTGCTTATAAGTATCTCAATGAGCTTTGTACAAGTTTGACGAACTGATGAAGCATCTAACAATGTGTTTCTAGGACTCTAAACCAAGTTTCATGCAACATGAATGCTTATAAGTTCCTCAATGAGCTTTGTACAAGTTTCACGAACTTATGAAACATCTAACAACGCGTTTCTAGGACTCTAAACCAAGTTTCATGCAACATGAGTGCTTATAAGTTCCTCAATGAGCATTGTACAAGTTTGACGAACATATGAAACATCTAACAACGCGTTTCTAGGACTCTAAACCAAGTTTCATGCAACATGAGTGTTTATAAGTGTCTCAATGAGCTTTGTACAAGTTTGACGAACTTATGAAACATCTAACAACACGTTTCTAGGACTCTAAACCAAGTTTCATGCAACATGAGTGCTTATAAGTTCCTCAATGAGCTTTGTACACGTTTCACGAACTTATGAAACATCCAACTACGCGTTTCTAGGACTCTAAACCAAGTTTCATGCAACATGAGAGCTTATAAGTTCCTCAATGAGCTTTGTACAAGTTTGACGAATGTATGAAACAACTAACAACGCGTTTCTAGGACTCTAAACCAAGATTCATGCAACATGAGTTCTTATAATTCCCTCAATGAGTTGTGTACAAGTTTCAAGAATTTATGAAACATCTAACAACCGGTTTCTAGGACTCTAAACAAAGTTTCATGCAACATGAGAGATTACAAGTTCCTCAATGAGCTTTGTACAAGTTTGACGAACGTATGAAACATCTAACAACGTGTTTCTAGGACTCTAAACCAAGTTTCATGCAAAATGAGTGCTTATAATTTCCTCAATGAGCTTTGTACAAGTTTGACGAACGTATGAAACATCTAACAACGTGTTTCTAGGACTCTAAACCAAGTTTCATTCAACAAGAGTTCTTATAATTTCCTCAATGAGCTTTGTACAAGTTTCACGAACTTATGAAACATCTAACAACCGGTTTCTAGGACTCTAAACAAAGTTTCATGCAACATGAGAGATTACAAGTTCCTCAATAATCATTGTACAAGTTTGGCGAACGTATGAAACATCTAACAACGTGTTTCTAGGACTCTAAACAAAGTTCATGCAACATGAGTGCTTATAAGTTCCTCAATGAGATTTGTACAAGTTTGACGAACGTATGAAACATCTAACAACGCGTTTCTAGGACTCTAAACCAAGTTTCATGCAACATGAGTGTTTATAAGTGTCTGAATGAGCTTTGTACAAGTTTGACGAACGTATGAAACATCTAACAACGTGTTTCTAGGACTCTAAACCAAGTTTCATGCAACATGAGTGCTTATAAGTTCCTCAATGAGCTTTGTTCAAGTTTGACAAACGTATGAAACATCTAACAACGTGTTTCCGGGACTCTCTAAACAAAGTTTCATGCAACATGAGTGCTTATAAGTTCCTCAATGAGATTTGTACAAGTTTGACAAATGTATGAAAACATCTAACAACGCGTTTCTAGGACTCTAAACCAAGTTTCATGCAACATGAGTGTTTATAAGTGTCTCAGTGAGCTTTGTACAAGTTTGACGAACTTATGAAACATCTAACAACTCGTTTCTAGGACTCTAAACCAAGTTTCATGCAACATGAGAGTTTATAAGTTCCTCAATGAGATTTGTACAAGTTCGATGAACGTATGAAACATCTAACAGCGCGTTTCGAGGACTCTAAACCAAGTTTCATGCAACATGAGTTCTTATAAGTTCCTCAATGAGCTTTGTACAAGTTTGACGAACTTATGAAACATCTAACAACACGTTTCTAGGACTTTAAACTAAGTTTCATGCAACATGAGTGCTTAAAAGTTCCTCAATAAGCTTTGTACAAGTTTAAAGAACTTATGAAACATCTAACAACGCGTTTCTAGGACTGTAAACCAAGTTTCATGCAACATGAGTTCTTATAATTTCATCAATGAGCTTTTTACAAGTTTCACGAACTTATGAAACATCTAACAACCGGTTTCTAGGACTCTAAACAAAGTTTCATGCAACATGAGAGATTACAAGTTCCTCAATGAGCTTTGTACAAGTTTGACGAACGTATGAAACATCTAACAAAGCGTTTCTAGGACTCTAAACCAAGTTTCATGCGACATGAGTGCTTATAAGTTCCTCAATGAGCTTTGTACAAGTTTGACGAACGTATGAAACATCTAACAACGTGTTTCTAGGACTCTAAACCAAGTTTCATGCAACATGAGTGCTTATCAGTTCCTCAATGAGCTTTGTACAAGTTTGACGAATGTATGAAACATCTAACAACGTGTTTCTAGGACTCTAAACCAAGTTTCATGCAACATGAGTGCTTATAAGTTCCTCAATGAGCTTTGTACAAGTTTGACGAACGTATGAAACATCTAACAACGTGTTTCTAGGACTCTAAACAAAGTTTCATGCAACATGAGTGCTAATAAGTTCCTCAATGAGCTTTGTAAAAGTTTGACGAACGTATGAAACATCTAACAACGCGTTTCTAGGACTCTAAACCAAGTTTCATGCAACATGAGTGTTTATAAGTGTCTCAATGAGCTTTGTACAAGTTTCACGAACTTAAGAAACATCTAACAACGCGTTTCTAGGACACTAATCCAAGTTTCATGCAACATGAGAGTTTATAAGATCCTCAATGAGCTTTGTACAAGTTTGACGAACGTATGAAACATCTAACAACGCGTTTCTAGGAGTCTAAACCACGTTTATTGCAACATGAGTGCTTACAAGTTCCTCAATGAGCTTTGTACAAGTTTCACGAATTTATGAAACATCTAACAACACGTTTCTAGGACTCTAAACCAAGTTTCATGCAACATGAGAGATTATAAGTTCCTCAATGAGCTTTGTACAAGTTTGACGAACGTATGAAACATCTAACAACGCGTTTCTAGGACTCTAAACCAAGTTTCATGCAACATGAGTTCTTATAAGTTCCTCAATGAGTTTTGTACAAGTTTGACGAACGTATGAAACAACTAACAACGTGTTTCTAGGACTCTAAACCAAGTTTCATGCAAAATGAGTGCTTATAAGTTCCTCAATGAGTTTTGTACAAGTTTGAAGAACGTATGAAACATCTAACAACGTGTTTCTAGGACTCTAAACAAAGTTTCATGCAACATGAGTGCTTATAAGTTCCTCAATGAGCTTTGTACAAGTTTGACTAACGTATGAAACATCTAACAACGCGTTTCTAGGACTCTAAACCAAGTTTCATGCAACATGAGTGTTTATAAGTTCCTCAATGAGATTTGTACAAGTTTGACGAACGTATGAAACATCTAACAACGCGTTTCTAGATCTCTAAACCAAATTTATTGCAACATGAGTGCTTATAAGTTCCTCAATGAGCCTTGTACAAGTTTGACGAACGTATGAAACATCTAACAACGCGTTTCTAGGACTCTAAACCAAGTTTCATGCAACATGAGTGCTTATAAGTCCCTCAATGAGCTTTGTACAAGTTTGACGAACGTATGAAACATCTAACAACGCGTTTATAGGACTCTAAACCAAGTTTCATGCAACATGAGTGTTTATAAGTGTCTCAATGAGCTTTGTACAGGTTTGACGAACGTATGAAACATCTAACAACGTGTTTCTAGGACTCTAAACCAAGTTTCATGCAACATGAATGCTTATAAATTCCTCAACGAGCTTTGTACAAGTTTGACGAACGTATGAAACATCTAACAACGTGTTTCTAGGACTCTAAACCAAGTTTATTACAACATGAGTGCTTATAAGTTCCTCAATGAGCTTTGTACAAGTTTCACGAACTTATGAAACATCTAACATCGCGTTTCTAGGACTCTAAACCAAGTTTCATGCAACATGAGTGCTTATAAGTTCCTCAATGAGCTTTGTACAAGTTTGAAGAACTTATGAAACATCTACCAACGCGTTTCTAGGACTCTAAACCAAGTTACATGCAACATGAGTTCTTATAAGTTCCTGAATGAGCTTTGTACAAGTTTGACGAACGTATGAAATATCTAACAACGCGTTTCTAGGACTCTAAACCAAGTTTCATGCAACATGAGTGATTAAAAGTATCTCGATGAGCTTTGTATAAGTTTGACGAACTTATGAAACATCTAACAACTCGTTTCTAGGACTCTAACCCAAGTTTCATGCAACATGAGAGCTTATAAGTTCCTCAATGAGCTTTGTACAAGTTTGACGAACGTATGAAACATCTAACAACGTGTTTCTAGGACTCTAAACCAAGTTTCATGCAACATGAGTTCTTATAAGTTCCTCAATGAGCTTTGTACAAGTTTGAAGAACTTATGAAACATCTAACAACGCGTTTCTAGGACTCTAAACCAAGTTTCATGCAACATGAGTGCTTATAAGTATCTCAATGAGCTTTGTACAAGTTTGACGAACTTATGAAGCATCTAACAATGTGTTTCTAGGACTCTAAACCAAGTTTCATGCAACATGAGTGCTTATAAGTTCCTCAATGAGCTTTTTACAAGTTTGAAGAACTTATGAAATATCTACCAACGCGTTTCTAGGACTCTAAACCAAGTTACATGCAACATGAGTTCATATAAGTTCCTGAATGAGCTTTGTACAAGTTTGACGAACATATGAAATATCTAACAACGCGTTTCTAGGACTCTAAACCAAGTTTCATGCAACATGAGTGAATATAAGTATCTCAATGAGCTTTGTATGAGTTTGACGAACTTATGAAACATCTAACAACTCGTTTCTAGGACTCTAACTGACTCTAACCCAAGTTTCATGCAACATGAGAGCTTATAAGTTCCTCAATGAGCTTTGTACAAGTTTGACGAACGTATGAAACATCTAACAACGTGTTTCTAGGACTCTGAACCAAGTTTCATGCAACATGAGTGCTTATAAGTTCCTCAATGAGCTTTGTACAAGTTTGAAGAACTTATGAAACATCTAACAACGCGTTTCTAGGACTCTAAACCAAGTTTCATGCAACATGAGTGCTTATAAGTATCTCAATGAGCTTTGTACAAGTTTGACGAACTTATGAAGCATCTAACAATGTGTTTCTAGGACTCTAAACCAAGTTTTATGCAACATGAGTGCTTATAAGTTCCTCAATGAGCTTTGTACAAGTTTCACGAACTTATGAAACATCTAACAACGCGTTTCTAGGACTCTAAACCAAGTTTCATTCAACAAGAGTGCTTATAAGTTCCTCAATGAGCATTGTACAAGTTTGACGAACATATGAAACATCTAACAACGCGTTTCTAGGACTCTAAACCAAGTTTCATGCAACATGAGTGTTTATAAGTGTCTCAATGAGCTTTGTACAAGTTTGACGAACTTATGAAACATCTAACAACTCGTTTCTAGGACTCTAAACCAAGTTTCATGCAACATGAATGCTTATAAGTTCCTCAATGAGCTTTGTACACGTTTCACGAACTTATGAAACATCCAACTACGCGTTTCTAGGACTCTAAACCAAGTTTCATGCAACATGAGAGCTTATAAGTTCCTTAATGAGCTTTGTACAAGTTTGACGAACGTATGAAACAACTAACAACGCGTTTCTAGGACTCTAAACAAAGATTCATGCAACATGAGTTCTTATAATTTCCTCAATGAGCTTTGTACAAGTTTCACGAATTTATGAAACATCTAACAACCGGTTTCTAGGACTCTAAACAAAGTTTGATGCAACATGAGAGATTACAAGTTCCTCAATGAGCTTTGTACAAGTTTGACGAACGTATGAAACATCTAACAACGTGTTTCTAGGACTCTAAACCAAGTTTCATGCAACATGAGTGCTTATAAGTTCCTCAATGAGCTTTGTACAAGTTTGACGAACGTATGAAACATCTAACAACGTGTTTCTAGGACTCTAAACCAAGTTTCATTCAACAAGAGTTCTTATAATTTCCTCAATGAGCTTTGTACAAGTTTCACGAACTTATGAAACATCTAACAACTGGTTTCTAGGACTCTAAACAAAGTTTCATGCAACATGAGAGATTACAAGTTTCTCAATAATCATTGTACAAGTTTGGCGAACGTATGAAACATCTAACAACGTGTTTCTAGGACTCTAAACAAAGTTCATGCAACATAAGTGCTTATAAATTCCTCAATGAGATTTGTATAAGTTTGACGAACGTATGAAACATCTAACAACGCGTTTCTAGGACTCTAAACCAAGTTTCATGCAACATGAGTGTTTATAAGTGTCTCAATGAGCTTTGTACAAGTTTGACGAACGTATGAAACATCTAACAACGTGTTTCTAGGACTCTAACCCAAGTTTCATACAACATGAGTGCTTATAAGTTCCTCAATGAGCTTTTTACAAGTTTGACAAACGTATGAAACATCTAACAACGTGTTTCCAGGACTCTAAACAAAGTTTCATGCAACATGAGTGCTTATAAGTTCCTCAATGAGATTTGTACAAGTTTGACAAACGTATGAAACATCTAACAACGCGTTTCTAGGACTCTAAACCAAGTTTCATGCAACATGAGTGTTTATAAGTGTCTCAGTGAGCTTTGTACAAGTTTGACGAACTTATGAAACATCTAACAACTCGTTTCTAGGACTTTAAATCAAGTTTCATGCAACATGAGAGTTTATAAGTTCCTCAATGAGATTTGTACAAGTTCGATGAACGTATGAAACATCTAACAATGCGTTTCGAGGACTCTAAACCAAGTTTCATGCAACATGAGTGCTTATAAGTTCCTCAATGAGCTTTGTACAAGTTTGACGAACTTATGAAACATCTAACAACACGTTTCTAGGACTTTAAACTAAGTTTCATGCAACATGAGTGCTTAAAAGTTCCTCAATAAGCTTTGTACAAGTTTAAAGACCTTATGAAACATCTAACAACGCGTTTCTAGGACTGTAAACCAAGTTTCATGCAACATGAGTTCTTATATTTTCATCAATGAGCTTTGTACAAGTTTCACGAACTTATGAAACATCTAACAACCGGTTTCTAGGACTCTAAACAAAGTTTCATGCAACATGAGAGATTACAAGTTCCTCAATGAGCTTTGTACAAGTTTGACGAACGTATGAAACATCTAACAAAGCATTTCTAGGACTCTAAACCAAGTTTCATGCGACATGAGTGCTTATAAGTTCCTCAATGAGCTTTGTACAAGTTTGACGAACGTATGAAACATCTAACAACGTGTTTCTAGGACTCTAAACCAAGTTTCATGCAACATGAGTGCTTATCAGTTCCTCAATGAGCTTTGTACAAGTTTGACGAATGTATGAAACATCTAACTACGTGTTTCTAGGACTCTAAACCAAGTTTCATGCAACATGAGTGCTTATAAGTTCCTCAATGAGCTTTGTACAAGTTTGACGAACGTATGAAACATCTAACAACGTGTTTCTAGGACTCTAAACAAAGTTTCATGCAACATGAGTACTTATAAGTTCCTCAATGAGCTTTGTAAAAGTTTGACGAACGTATGAAACATCTAACAACGCGTTTCTAGGACTCTAAACCAAGTTTCATGCAACATGAGTGTTTATAAGTGTCTCAATGAGCTTTGTACAAGTTTCACGAACTTAAGAAACATTTAACAACGCGTTTCTAGGACTCTAATCCAAGTTTCATGCAACATGAGAGTTTATAAGATCCTCAATGAGCTTTGTACAAGTTTGACGAACGTATGAAACATCTAACAACGCGTTTCTAGGAGTCTAAACCACGTTTATTGCAACATGAGTGCTTACAAGTTCCTCAATGAGCTTTGTCCAAGTTTCATGAATTTATGAAACATCTAACAACGCGTTTCTAGGACTCTAAACCAAGTTTCATGCAACATGAGAGATTATAAGTTCCTCAATGAGCTTTGTACAAGTTTGACGAACGTATGAAACATCTAACAACGCGTTTCTAGGACTCTAAACCAAGTTTCATGGAACATGAGTTCTTATAAGTTCCTCAATGAGCTTTGTACAAGTTTGACGAACGTATGAAACATCTAACAACGTGTTTCTAGGACTCTAAACCAAGTTTCATGCAAAATGAGTGCTTATAAGTTCCTCAATGAGTTTTGTACAAGTTTGAAGAACGTATGAAACATCTAACAACTTGTTTCTAGGACTCTAAACAAAGTTTCATGCAACATGAGTGCTTATAAGTTCCTCAATGAGCTTTGTACAAGTTTGACGAACGTATGAAACATCTAACAACGCGTTTCTAGGACTCTAAACCAAGTTTCATGCAACATGAGTGTTTATAAGTGTCTCAATGAGCTTTGTACAAGTTTGACGAACTTATGAAACATCTAACAACTCGTTTCTAGGACTCTAAACCAAGTTTCATGCAACATGAGAGTTTATAAGTTCCTCAATGAGATTTGTACAAGTTTGACGAACGTATGAAACATCTAACAACGCGTTTATAGAACTCTAAACCAAGTTTATTGCAACATGAGTGCTTATAAGTTCCTCAATGAGCCTTGTAAAAGTTTGACGAACGTATGAAACATCTAACAACGCGTTTCTAGGACTCTAAACCAAGTTTCATGCAACATGAGTGCTTATAAGTTCCTCAATGAGCTTTGTACAAGTTTGACGAACGTATGAAACATCTAACAACGCGTTTATAGGACTCTAAACCAAGTTTCATGCAACATGAGTGTTTATAAGTGTCTCAATGAGCTTTGTACAGGTTTGACGAACGTATGAAACATCTAACAACGTGTTTTAGGACTCTAAACCAAGTTACATGCAACATGAGTGGTTATAAGTTCCTCAATGAGCTTTGTACAAGTTTGACGAACGTATGAAACATCTAACAACGCGTTTTTAGGACTCTAAACCAAGTTTATTACAACATGAGTGCTTATAAGTTCCTCAATGAGCTTTGTAAAAGTTTCACGAACTTATGAAACATCTAACATCGCGTTTCTAGGACTCTAAACCAAGTTTCATGCAACATGAGTGCTTATAAGTTCCTAAATGAGCTTTGTACAAGTTTGAAGAACTTATTAAACATCTACCAACGCGTTTCTAGGACTCTAAACCAAGTTACATGCAACATGAGAGCTTATAAGTTCCTCAATGAGCTTTGTACAAGTTTGACGAACGTATGAAACATCTAACAACGTGTTTCTAGGACTCTAAACCAAGTTTCATGCAACATGAGTGCTTATAAGTTCCTCAATGAGCTTTGTACAAGTTTGACGAACGTATGAAACATCTAACAACGCGTTTCTAGGACTTTAAACCAAGTTTCATGCAACATGAGTGCTTATAAGTTCCTCAATGAGCTTTGTACAAGTTTGACGAACGTATGAAACATCTAACAACGCGTTTCTAGGACTCTAAACCAAGTTTCATGCAACATGAGTGTTTATAGGACTCTCAATGAGCTTTGTACAAGTTTGACGAACGTATGAAACATCTAACAACGTGTTTCTAGGACTCTAAACAAGGTTTCATGCAACATGAGTGCTTATAAGTTCCTCAATGAGCTTTGTAAAAGTTTTCTAGACTCTAAAACATCTAACATCGTTTCATCTAGGACTCTAACATGAGTGCGCGTGCAACATGAGTGCTAGGAAGTTCTCTAAATGAGCTTTGTACAAAAGTTTCACGCATGAAACATCTAACAACGCGTTTCTAGGACTCTAAACCAAGTTACATGCAACATGAGAGCTTATAAGTTCCTCAATGAGCTTTGTACAAGTTTGACGAACGTATGAAACATCTAACAACGTGTTTCTAGGACTCTAAACCAAGTTTCATGCAACATGAGTGCTTATAAGTTCCTCAATGAGCTTTGTACAAGTTTGACGAACGTATGAAACATCTAACAACGCGTTTCTAGGACTTTAAACCAAGTTTCATGCAACATGAGTGCTTATAAGTTCCTCAATGAGCTTTGTACAAGTTTGACGAACGTATGAAACATCTAACAACGCGTTTCTAGGACTCTAAACCAAGTTTCATGCAACATGAGTGTTTATAAGTGTCTCAATGAGCTTTGTACAAGTTTGACGAACGTATGAAACATCTAACAACGTGTTTCTAGGACTCTAAACAAGGTTTCATGCAACATGAGTGCTTATAAGTTCCTCAATGAGCTTTGTAAAAGTTTGACGAACGTATCAAACATCTAACAACGTGTTTCTAGGACTCTAAACAAAGTTTCATGCAACATGAGTGCTTATAAGTTCCTCAATGAGCTTTTTACAAGTTTGACGAACGTATGAAACATATAACAATGCGTTTCTAGGACTCTAAACCAAGTTTCATGCAACATGAGTGTTTATATAAGTGTCTCAATAAGCTTTGTACAAGTTTGACGAACTTATGAAACATCTAACAACGCGTTTCTAGGACTCTAAACCAAGTTTCATGCAACATGAGAGTTTATAAGTTCCTTAATGAGATTTGTACAAGTTTGACGAACGTATGAAACATTTAACAACGCGTTTCTAGGACTCTAAACAAAGTTTATTACAACATGAGTGCTTATAAGTTCCTCAATGAGCTTTGTACAAGTTTCACGAACTTATGAAACATCTAACAACGCGTTTCTAGGTCTCTCAACCAAGTTTCATGCAGCATGATTGCTTATAAGTTCCTCAATGAGCTTTGTACAAGTTTGAAGAACTTATGAAACATCTAACAACGCGTTTCTAGGACTCTAAACCATGTTCCATGCAGCATGAGTGCTTATAAGTTCCTCAATGAGCTTTGTACTAGTTTGACGAACTTATGAAGCATCTAACAATGCGTTTCTAGGACTCTAAACCAAGTTTATTGCAACATGAGTGTTTATAAGTTCCTCAATGAGCATTGTACAAGTTTGACGAACGTATGAAACATCTAACAACGCGTTTCTAGGACTCTAAACCAAGTTTCATGCAACATGATTGCTTATAAGTTCCTCAATGAGCTTTGTACAAGTTTGACGAACGTATGAAACATCTAACAACGTGTTTCTAGGACTCTAAACAAAGTTTCATGCAACATGAGTGTTAATAAGTTCCTAAATGAGCTTTGTAAAAGTTTGACGAACGTATGAAACATCTAACAACGCGTTTCTAGGACTCTAAACCAAGTTTCATGCAACATGAGTGTTTATAAGTGTCTCAATGAGCTTTGTACAAGTTTCACGAACTTAAGAAACATCTAACAACGCGTTTCTAGGACTCTAATCCAAGTTTCATACAACATGAGAGTTTATAAGATCCTCAATGAGCTTTGTACAAGTTTGACGAACGTATGAAACATCTAACAACGCGTTTCTAGGAGTCTAAACCACGTTTATTGCAACATGAGTGCTTACAAGTTCCTCAATGAGCTTTGTCCAAGTTTCACGAATTTATGAAACATCTAACAACGCGTTTCTAGGACTCTAAACCAAGTTTCATGCAACATGAGTTCTTATAAGTTCCTCAATGAGCTTTGTACAAGTTTGACGAAGGTATGAAACATCTAACAACGTGTTTCTAGGACTCTAAACCAAGTTTCATGCAAAATGAGTGCTTATAAGTTCCTCAATGAGTTTTGTACAAGTTTGAAGAACGTATGAAACATCTAACAACGTGTTTCTAGGACTCTAAACAAAGTTTCATGCAACATGAGTGCTTATAAGTTCTTCAATGAGCTTTGTACAAGTTTGACGAACGTATGAAACATCTAACAACGCGTTTCTAGGACTCTAAACCAAGTTTCATGCAACATGAGTGTTTATAAGTGTCTCAATGAGCTTTGTACAAGTTTGACGAACTTATGAAACATCTAACAATGTGTTTCTAGGACTCTAAACCAAGTTTCATGCAACATGAGTGCTTATAAGTTCCTCAATGAGCTTTGTACAAGTTTCACGAACTTATGAAACATCTAACAACGCGTTTCTAGGACTCTAAACCATGTTCCAGGCAACATGAGTGCTTATAAGTTCCTCAATGAGCTTTGTACAAGTTTGACAAACGTATGAAACATCTAACAACGCGTTTCTAAGACTCTAAGCCAAGTTTCATGCAACATGAGTTCTTATAAGTTCCTCAATGAGCTTTGTACAAGTTTGACGAACTTTTAAAACATCTAACAACGCGTTTCTTGGACTCTAAACCAAGTTTCATGCAACATGAGTGTTTATAAGTGTCTCAATGAGCTTTGTACAAGTTTGACGAACTTATGAAAAATCTAACAACGCGTTTCTAGGACTCTAACCCAAGTTTCATGCAACAAGAGTGCTTATAAGTTCCTCAACGAGCTTTGTACAAGTTTCACGAACTTATGAAACATCTAACAACTCGTTTCTAGGACTCTAAACCAAGTTTCATGCAACATGAGAGTTTATAAGTTCCTCAATGAGATTTGTACAAGTTTGACGAACGTATGAAACATCTAACAACGCGTTTATAGAACTCTAAACCAAGTTTATTGCAACATGAGTGCTTATAAGTTCCTCAATGAGCCTTGTAAAAGTTTGACGAACGTATGAAACATCTAACAACGCGTTTCTAGGACTCTAAACCAAGTTTCATGCAACATGAATGCTTATAAGTTCCTCAATGAGCTTTGTACAAGTTTGACGAACGTATGAAACATCTAACAACGTGTTTCTAGGACTCTAAACCAAGTTACATGCAACATGAGTGCTTATAAGTTCCTCAATGAGCTTTGTACAAGTTTGACGAACGTATGAAACATCTAACAACGCGTTTTTAGGACTCTAAACCAAGTTTATTACAACATGAGTGCTTATAAGTTCCTCAATGAGCTTTGTAAAAGTTTCACGAACTTATGAAACATCTAACATCGCGTTTCTAGGACTCTAAACCAAGTTTCATGCAACATGAGTGCTTATAAGTTCCTCAATGAGCTTTGTACAAGTTTGAAGAACTTATTAAACATCTACCAACGCGTTTCTAGGACTCTAAACCAAGTTACATGCAACATGAGAGCTTATAAGTTCCTCAATGAGCTTTGTACAAGTTTGACGAACGTATGAAACATCTTACAACGTGTTTCTAGGAATCTAAACCAAGTTTCATGCAGCACGAGTGCTTATAAGTTCCTCGATGAGCTTTGTACAAGTTTGACGAACTTATGAAACATCTAACAACGCGTTTCTAGGACTCTAAACCAAGTTTCATGCAACATGAGAGTTTATAAGTTCCTTAATGAGATTTGTACAAGTTTGACGAACGTATGAAACATCTAACAACGCGTTTCTAGGACTCTAAACAAAGTTTATTACAACATGAGTGCTTATAAGTTCCTCAATGAGCTTTGTACAAGTTTCACGAACTTATGAAACATCTAAGAACGCGTTTCTAGGTCTCTAAACCAAGTTTCCTGCAGCATGATTGCTTATAAGTTCCTCAATGAGCTTTGTACAAGTTTGAAGAAATTATGAAACATCTAACAACGCGTTTCTAGGACTCTAAACCATGTTCCATGCAGCATGAGTGCTTATAAGTTCCTCAATGAGCTTTGTACTAGTTTGACGAAGTTATGAAACATCTAACAATGCGTTTGTAGGACTCTAAAACAAGTTTATTGCAACATGAGTGTTTATAAGTTCCTCAATGAGCTTTGTACAAGTTTGACGAACGTATGAAACATCTAACAACGCGTTTCTAGGACTCTAAACCAAGTTTCATGCAACATGAGTGCTTATAAGTTCCTCAATGAGCTTTGTACAAGTTTGACGAACGTATGAAACATCTAACAACGCGTTTCTAGGACTCTAAACCAAGTTTCATGCAACATGAGTGTTTATAAGTGTCTCAATGAGCTTTGTACAAGTTTGACGAACGTATGAAACATCTAACAACGTGTTTCTAGGACTCTAAACCAAGTTTCCTGCAACATGAGTGCTTATAAGTTCCTGAATGAGCTTTGTAAAAGTTTGACGAACGTATGAAACATCTAACAACGCGTTTCTAGGACTCCAAACCAAGTTTCATGCAACATGAGTGCTTATAAGTTCGTCAATGAGCTTTGTACAAGTTTCACGAACTTATAAAACATCTAACAACGCGTTTCTAGGACTCTAAACCAAGTTACATGCAACATAAGTTCTTATAAGTTTTTCAATGAGCTTTGTACAAGTTGACGAACTTATGAAACATCTAACAACGCTTTTCTAGTACTCTAAACCAAGTTTCATGCAACATGAGTGCTTCTAAGTTGCTCAATGAGTTTTGTACAAGTTTCACGAACTTATGAAACATCTAACTACGCGTTTCTAGGACTCTAAACCAAGTTTAATGTAACATGAGAGATTATAAGTTCATCAACGAGCTTTGTACAAGTTTGACGAACGTATGAAACATCTAACAACGCGTTTCTAGGACTCTAAACCAAGTTTCATGCAACATGAGTGATTATAAGTATCTCAATGAGCTTTCTATAAGTTTGACGAACTTATGAAACATCTAACAACGCGTTTCTAGGAATCTAAACCAAGTTTATTGCAACATGAGTGTTTATAAGTTCCTCAATGAGCTTTGTACAAGTTTGACGAACGTATGAAACATCTAACAACGCGTTTCTAGGACTCTAAACCAAGTTTATTGCAACATGAGTGCTTATAAGTTCCTCAATGAGCTTTGTACAAGTTTGACGAACGTTTGAAACATCTAACAACGCGTTTCTAGGACTCTAAACCAAGTTTCATGCAACATGAGTGCTTATAAGTTCCTCAATGAGCTTTGTACAAGTTTGACGAACGTATGAAACATCTAACAACGCGTTTCTAGGACTCTAAACCAAGTTTCATGCAACATGAGTGTTTATAAGTGTCTCAATGAGCTTTGTACAAGTTTGACGAACGTATGAAACATCTAACAACGTGTTTCTAGGACTCTAAACCAAGTTTCATGCAACATGAGTGCTTATAAGTTCCTCAATGAGCTTTGTACAAGTTTGACGAACGTATGAAACATCTAACAACGTGTTTCTAGGACTCTAAACAAAGTTTCATGCAACATGAGTGCTTATAAGTTCCTCAATGAGCTTTGTACAAGTTTGACGAACGTATGAAACATCTAACAACGCGTTTCTAGGACTCTAAACCAAGTTTCATGCAACATGAGTGTTTATAAGTGTCTCAATGAGCTTTGTACAAGTTTGACGAACGTATGAAACATCTAACAACGCGTTTCTAGGACTCTAAACCAAGTTTATTACAACATGAGTGCTTATAAGTTCCTCAATGAGCTTTGTACAAGTTTCACGAACTTATGAAACATCTAACAACGCGTTTCTAGGACTCTAAACCAAGTTTCATGCAACATGAGAGCTTATAAGTTCCTCAATTAGCTTTGTACAAGTTTGAAGAACGTATGAAACATCTAACAACGGGTTTCTAGGTCTCTAAACCAAGTTTCATGCAACATGAGTGCTTATAAGTGTCTCAATGAGCTTTGTACAAGATTGGCGAATTTATTAAACATCTAACAACGCGTTTCTAGGACTCTACACCAAGTTTCCTGCAACTTGAGTGCTTATAAGTATCTCAATGAGCTTTGTATAAGTTTGACGAACTTATGAAACATCTAACAACTCGTTTCTAGGACTCTAAACCAAGTTTCATGCAACATGAGAGCTTATAAGTTCCTCAATGAGCTTTGTACAAGTTTGACAAACGTATGCAACATCTAACAACGCGTTTCTAGGACTCTAAACCAAGTTTCATGCAACATGAGTGCTTATAAGTATCTAAATAAGCTTTGTACAAGTTTCACGAACTTATGAAACATCTAACAACGCGTTTCTAGGACTCTAAAACAAGTTTTATGCAACATGAGTGCTTATAAATTTTTCAATGAACTTTGTACAAGTTTCACGAACTTATGAAACATCTAGCAACGCGTTTCTAGGACTCTAAACCAAGTTTCATGCAACATGAGTGCTTATAAGTTCCTCAATGAGCTTTGTAAAAGTTTGACGAACGTATGAAAATTCTAACAACGTGTTTCTAGGACTCTAAACCAAGTTTAATGCAACATGAGAGCTTTTAAGTTCCTCAATGAGCTTCATACAAGTTTGACGAACTTATGAAACATCTAACAACGTGTTTCTAGGACTCTAAACCAAGTTTCATGCAACATGAGTTATTATAAATGTCTCAATGAGCTTTGTACAAGTTGACGAACTTATGAAACATCTAACAACGCGTTTCTAGGACTCTAAACCAAGTTTCATGTAACATGAGAGCTTATAAGTTCCTCAATGAGCTTTGTATCAAGTTTGACGAACGTATGAAACATCTAAACACGTTTCTAGGACTCTAAACCAAGTTTCATGCAACATGAGTGCTTATAAGTTCCTCGTGAGCTTTGTACAAGTTTGACGAACGTATGAAACATCTAACAACCCGTTTCTAGGACTCTAAACCAAGTTTCATGCCACATGAGTGTTTATAAGTGTCTCGTTGAGCTTTGTACAAGTTTAACCAACTGATGAAACATCTAACAACTCGTTTCTAGGACTCTAAACAAAGTTTCATGCAAAATTAGAGCTTATAAGTTCCTCAATGAGCTATGTACAAGTTTGACGAACGTATGAAACATCTAACAACGCGTTTCTAGGACTCTAAACCAAGTTTCATGCAACATGAGTTCTTATAAGTTCTTCAATGAGCTTTGTACAATTTTCACGAACTTATGAAACATCTAACAACGCGTTTCTAGGACTCTAAACCAAGTTACATGCAACATAAGTTCTTATAAGTTTTTCAATGAGCTTTGTACAAGTTGACGAACTTATGAAACATCTAACAACGCTTTTCTAGTACTCTAAACCAAGTTTCATGCAACATGAGTGCTTCTAAGTTGCTCAATGAGTTTTGTACAAGTTTCACGAACTTATGAAACATCTAACTACGCGTTTCTAGGACTCTAAACCAAGTTTAATGTAACATGAGAGATTATAAGTTCATCAACGAGCTTTGTACAAGTTTGACGAACGTATGAAACATCTAACAACGCGTTTCTAGGACTCTAAACCAAGTTTCATGCAACATGAGTGATTATAAGTATCTCAATGAGCTTTCTATAAGTTTGACGAACTTATGAAACATCTAACAACGCGTTTCTAGGAATCTAAACCAAGTTTATTGCAACATGAGTGTTTATAAGTTCCTCAATGAGCTTTGTACAAGTTTGACGAACGTATGAAACATCTAACAACGCGTTTCTAGGACTCTAAACCAAGTTTCATGCAACATGAGTTCTTATAAGTTCCTCAATGAGCTTTGTACAAGTTTGACGAACGTATGAAACATCTAACAACGCGTTTCTAGGACTCTAAACCAAATTTCATGCAACATGAGTGTTTATAAGTGTCTCAATGGGCTTTGTACAAGTTTGACGAACATATGAAACATCTAACAATGTGTTTCTAGGACTCTAAACCAAGTTTCATGCAACATGAGTGCTTATAAGTTCCTCAATGAGCTTTGTACAAGTTTGACGAACGTATGAAACATCTAACAACGTGTTTCTAGGACTCTAAACAAAGTTTCACGCAACATGAGTGCTTATAAGTTCCTTAATGAGCTTTGTACAAGTTTGAAGAACGTATGAAACATCTAACAACGCGTTTCTAGGACTCTAAACCAAGTTTCATGCAACATGAGTGTTTATAAGTGTCTCAATGAGCTTTGTACAAGTTTGACGAACTTATGAAACATCTAACAACGCGTTTCTAGGACTCTAAACCAAGTTTATTGCAACATGAGTGCTTATAAGTTCCTCAATGAGCTTTGTACAAGTTTGACGAACGTATAAAACATCTAACAACGCGTTTCTAGGACTCTAAACCAAGTTTCATGCAACATGAGTGCTTATAAGTTCCTCAATGAGCTTTGTACAAGTTTGACGAACGTATGAAACATCTAACAACGCGTTTCTAGGACTCTAAACCAAGTTTCATGCAACATGAGTGTTTATAAGTGTCTCAATGAGCTTTTTACAAGTTTGACGAACGTATGAAACATCTAACAACGTGTTTCTAGGACTCTAAACCAAGTTTCATGCAACATGAGTGCTTATAAGTTCCTCAATGAGCTTTGTACAAGTTTGACGAACGTATGAAACATCTAACAACGTGTTTCTAGGACTCTAAACAAAGTTTCATGCAACATGAGTGCTTATAAGTTCCTCGATGAGCTTTGTACAAGTTTGACGAACGTATGAAACATCTAACAACGCGTTTCTAGGACTCTAAACCAAGTTTCATGCAACATGAGTGTTTATAAGTGTCTCAATGAGCTTTGTACAAGTTTGACGAACGTATGAAACATCTAACAACGCGTTTCTAGGACTCTAAACCAAGTTTCATGCAACATGAGTGCTTATAAGTATCTAAATAAGCTTTGTACAAGTTTCACGAACTTATGAAACATCTAACAACGCGTTTCTAGGACTCTAAAACAAGTTTTATGCAACATGAGTGCTTATAAGTTTTTCAATGAACTTTGTACTAGTTTCACGAACTTATGAAACATCTAGCAACGCGTTTCTAGGACTCTAAACCAAGTTTCATACAACATGAGTGCTTATAAGTTCCTCAATGAGCTTTGTAAAAGTTTGACGAACGTATGAAAATTCTAACAACGTGTTTCTAGGACTCTAAACCAAGTTTAATGCAACATGAGAGCTTTTAAGTTCCTCAATGAGCTTCATACAAGTTTGACGAACTTATGAAACATCTAACAACGTGTTTCTAGGACTCTAAACCAAGTTTCATGCAACATGAGTTATTATAAATGTCTCAATGAGCTTTGTACAAGTTGACGAACTTATGAAACATCTAACAACGCGTTTCTAGGACTCTAAACCAAGTTTCATGTAACATGAGAGCTTATAAGTTCCTCAATGAGCTTTGTATCAAGTTTGACAAACGTATGCAACATCTAACAACGCGTTTCTAGGTCTCTAAACCAAGTTTCATGCAACATGAGTGCTTATAAGTGTCTCAATGAGCTTTGTACAAGATTGGCGAATTTATAAAACATCTAACAACGCGTTTCTAGGACTCTACACCAAGTTTCCTGCAACTTGAGTGCTTATAAGTATCTCAATGAGCTTTGTATAAGTTTGACGAACTTATGAAACATCTAAGAACTCGTTTCTAGGACTCTAAACCAAGTTTCATGCAACATGAGAGCTTATAAGTTCCTCAATGAGCTTTGTACAAGTTTGACAAACGTATGCAACATCTAACAACGCGTTTCTAGGACTCTAAACCAAGTTTCATGCAACATGAGTGCTTATAAGTATCTAAATAAGTTTTGTACAAGTTTCACGAACTTATGAAACATCTAACAACGCGTTTCTAGGACTCTAAAACAAGTTTTATGCAACATGAGTGCTTATAAGTTTTTCAATGAACTTTGTACAAGTTTCACGAACTTATGAAACATCTAGCAACGCGTTTCTAGGACTCTAAACCAAGTTTCATGCAACATGAGTGCTTATAAGTTCCTCAATGAGCTTTGTAAAAGTTTGACGAACGTATGAAAATTCTAACAACGTGTTTCTAGGACTCTAAACCAAGTTTAATGCGACATGAGAGCTTTTAAGTTCCTCAATGAGCTTCATACAAGTTTGACGAACTTATGAAACATCTAACAACGTGTTTCTAGGACTCTAAACCAAGTTTCATGCAACATGAGTTATTATAAATGTCTCAATGAGCTTTGTACAAGTTGACGAACTTATGAAACATCTAACAACGCGTTTCTAGGACTCTAAACCAAGTTTCATGTAACATGAGAGCTTATAAGTTCCTCAATGAGCTTTGTATCAAGTTTGACGAACGTATGAAACATCTAAACACGTTTCTAGGACTCTAAACCAAGTTTCATGCAACATGAGTGCTTATAAGTTCCTCAGTGAGCTTTGTACAAGTTTGACGAACGTATGAAACATCTAACAACCCGTTTCTAGGACTCTAAACCAAGTTTCATGCCACATGAGTGTTTATAAGTGTCTCAGTGAGCTTTGTACAAGTTTAACCAACTGATGAAACATCTAACAACTCGTTTCTAGGACTCTAAACAAAGTTTCATGCAAAATTAGAGCTTATAAGTTCCTCAATGAGCTATGTACAAGTTTGACGAACGTATGAAACATCTAACAACGCGTTTCTAGGACTCTAAACCAAGTTTCATGCAACATGAGTTCTTATAAGTTCTTCAATGAGCTTTGTACAATTTTCACGAACTTATGAAACATCTAACAACGCGTTTCTAGGACTCTAAACCAAGTTACATGCAACATAAGTTCTTATAAGTTTTTCAATGAGCTTTGTACAAGTTGACGAACTTATGAAACATCTAACAACGCTTTTCTAGTACTCTAAACCAAGTTTCATGCAACATGAGTGCTTCTAAGTTGATCAATGAGTTTTGTACAAGTTTCACGAACTTATGAAACATCTAACTACGCGTTTCTAGGACTCTAAACCAAGTTTAATGTAACATGAGAGATTATAAGTTCATCAACGAGCTTTGTACAAGTTTGACGAATGTATGAAACATCTAACAACGCGTTTCTAGGACTCTAAACCAAGTTTCATGCAACATGAGTGATTATAAGTATCTCAATGAGCTTTCTATAAGTTTGACGAACTTATGAAACATCTAACAACGCGTTTCTAGGAATCTAAACCAAGTTTATTGCAACATGAGTGTTTATAAGTTCCTCAATGAGCTTTGTACAAGTTTGACGAACGTATGAAACATCTAACAACGCGTTTCTAGGACTCTAAACCAAGTTTCATGCAACATGAGTTCTTATAAGTTCCTCAATGAGCTTTGTACAAGTTTGACGAACGTATGAAACATCTAACAACGCGTTTCTAGGACTCTAAACCAAATTTCATGCAACATGAGTGTTTATAAGTGTCTCAATGAGCTTTGTACAAGTTTGACGAACGTATGAAACATCTAACAATGTGTTTCTAGGACTCTAAACCAAGTTTCATGCAACATGAGTGCTTATAAGTTCCTCAATGAGCTTTGTACAAGTTTGACGAACGTATGAAACATCTAACAACGTGTTTCTAGGACTCTAAACAAAGTTTCACGCAACATGAGTGCTTATAAGTTCCTTAATGAGCTTTGTACAAGTTTGAAGAACGTATGAAACATCTAACAACACGTTTCTAGGACTCTAAACCAAGTTTCATGCAACATGAGTGTTTATAAGTGTCTCAATGAGCTTTGTACAAGTTTGACGAACTTATGAAACATCTAACAACGCGTTTCTAGGACTCTAAACCAAGTTTATTGCAACATGAGTGCTTATAAGTTCCTCAATGAGCTTTGTACAAGTTTGACGAACGTATAAAACATCTAACAACGCGTTTCTAGGACTCTAAACCAAGTTTCATGCAACATGAGTGCTTATAAGTTCCTCAATGAGCTTTGTACAAGTTTGACGAACGTATGAAACATCTAACAACGCGTTTCTAGGACTCTAAACCAAGTTTCATGCAACATGAGTGTTTATAAGTGTCTCAATGAGCTTTGTACAAGTTTGACGAACGTATGAAACATCTAACAACGTGTTTCTAGGACTCTAAACCAAGTTTCATGCAACATGAGTGCTTATAAGTTCCTCAATGAGCTTTGTACAAGTTTGACGAACGTATGAAACATCTAACAACGTGTTTCTTGGACTCTAAACAAAGTTTCATGCAACATGAGTGCTTATAAGTTCCTCAATGAGCTTTGTACAAGTTTGACGAACGTATGAAACATCTAACAACGCGTTTCTAGGACTCTAAACCAAGTTTCATGCAACATGAGTGTTTATAAGTGTCTCAATGAGCTTTGTACAAGTTTGACGAACGTATGAAACATCTAACAACGCGTTTCTAGGACTCTAAACCAAGTTTCATGCAACATGAGTGCTTATAAGTATCTAAATAAGCTTTGTACAAGTTTCACGAACTTATGAAACATCTAACAACGCGTTTCTAGGACTCTAAAACAAGTTTTATGCAACATGAGTGCTTATATGTTTTTCAATGAACTTTGTACTAGTTTCACGAACTTATGAAACATCTAGCAACGCGTTTCTAGGACTCTAAACCAAGTTTCATACAACATGAGTTCTTATAAGTTCCTCAATGAGCTTTGTAAAAGTTTGACGAACGTATGAAAATTCTAACAACGTGTTTCTAGGACTCTAAACCAAGTTTAATGCAACATGAGAGCTTTTAAGTTCCTCAATGAGCTTCATACAAGTTTGACGAACTTATGAAACATCTAACAACGTGTTTCTAGGACTCTAAACCAAGTTTCATGCAACATGAGTTATTATAAATGTCTCAATGAGCTTTGTACAAGTTGACGAACTTATGAAACATCTAACAACGCGTTTCTAGGACTCTAAACCAAGTTTCATGTAACATAAGAGCTTATAAGTTCCTCAATGAGCTTTGTATCAAGTTTGACAAACGTATGCAACATCTAACAACGCGTTTCTAGGTCTCTAAACCAAGTTTCATGCAACATGAGTGCTTATAAGTGTCTCAATGAGCTTTGTACAAGATTGGCGAATTTATAAAACACCTAACAACGCGTTTCTAGGACTCTACACCAAGTTTCCTGCAACTTGAGTGCTTATAAGTATCTCAATGAGCTTTGTATAAGTTTGACGAACTTATGAAACATCTAAGAACTCGTTTCTAGGACTCTAAACCAAGTTTCATGCAACATGAGAGCTTATAAGTTCCTCAATGAGCTTTGTACAAGTTTGACAAACGTATGCAACATCTAACAACGCGTTTCTAGGACTCTAAACCAAGTTTCATGCAACATGAGTGCTTATAAGTATCTAAATAAGCTTTGTACAAGTTTCACGAACTTATGAAACATCTAACAACGCGTTTCTAGGACTCTAAAACAAGTTTTATGCAACATGAGTGCTTATAAGTTTTTCAATGAACTTTGTACAAGTTTCACGAACTTATGAAACATCTAGCAACGCGTTTCTAGGACTCTAAACCAAGTTTCATGCAACATGAGTGCTTATAAGTTCCTCAATGAGCTTTGTAAAAGTTTGACGAACGTATGAAAATTCTAACAACGTGTTTCTAGGACTCTAAACCAAGTTTAATGCAACATGAGAGCTTTTAAGTTCCTCAATGAGCTTCATACAAGTTTGACGAACTTATGAAACATCTAACAACGTGTTTCTAGGACTCTAAACCAAGTTTCATGCAACATGAGTTATTATAAATGTCTCAATGAGCTTTGTACAAGTTGACGAACTTATGAAACATCTAACAACGCGTTTCTAGGACTCTAAACCAAGTTTCATGTAACATGAGAGCTTATAAGTTCCTCAATGAGCTTTGTATCAAGTTTGACGAACGTATGAAACATCTAAACACGTTTCTAGGACTCTAAACCAAGTTTCATGCAACATGAGTGCTTATAAGTTCCTCAGTGAGCTTTGTACAAGTTTGACGAACGTATGAAACATCTAACAACCCGTTTCTAGGACTCTAAACCAAGTTTCATGCCACATGAGTGTTTATAAGTGTCTCCGTGAGCTTTGTACAAGTTTAACCAACTGATGAAACATCTAACAACGCGTTTCTAGGACTCTAAACCAAGTTTCATGCAACATGAGTTCTTATAAGTTCCTCAATGAGCTTTGTACAAGTTTGACGAACGTATGAAACATCTAACAACGCGTTTCTAGGACTCTAAACCAAGTTTCATGCAACATGAGTGTTTATAAGTGTCTCAATGAGCTTTGTACAAGTTTGACGAACGTATGAAACATCTAACAATGTGTTTCTAGGACTCTAAACCAAGTTTCATGCAACATGAGTGCTTATAAGTTCCTCAATGAGCTTTGTACAAGTTTGACGAACGTATGAAACATCTAACAACGTGTTTCTAGGACTCTAAACAAAGTTTCACGCAACATGAGTGCTTATAAGTTCCTTAATGAGCTTTGTACAAGTTTGAAGAACGTATGAAACATCTAACAACGCGTTTCTAGGACTCTAAACCAAGTTTCATGCAACATGAGTGTTTATAAGTGTCTCAATGAGCTTTGTACAAGTTTGACGAACTTATGAAACATCTAACAACGCGTTTCTAGGACTCTAAACCAAGTTTATTGCAACATGAGTGCTTATAAGTTCCTCAATGAGCTTTGTACAAGTTTGACGAACGTATAAAACATCTAACAACGCGTTTCTAGGACTCTAAACCTAGTTTCATGCAACATGAGTGCTTATAAGTTCCTCAATGAGCTTTGTACAAGTTTGACGAACGTATGAAACATCTAACAACGCGTTTCTAGGACTCTAAACCAAGTTTCATGCAACATGAGTGTTTATAAGTGTCTCAATGAGCTTTGTACAAGATTGGCGAATTTATAAAACATCTAACAACGCGTTTCTAGGACTCTACACCAAGTTTCCTGCAACTTGAGTGTATAAGTTTGACTTATAAACATCTAACAACTCGTGTCTCAATGAGCTTTGTATAAGTTTGACGAACTTATGAAACATCTAACAACTCGTTTCTAGGACTCTAAACCAAGTTTCATGCAACATGAGAGCTTATAAGTTCCTCAATGAGCTTTGTACAAGTTTGACAAACGTATGCAACATCTAACAACGAGTTTCTAGGACTCTAAACCAAGTTTCATGCAACATGAGTGCTTATAAGTATCTAAATAAGCTTTGTACAACTCTAAACCAAGTTTAATGCAACATGAGAGCTTTTAAGTTCCTCAATGAGCTTCATACAAGTTTGACGAACTTATGAAACATCTAACAACGTGTTTCTAGGACTCTAAACCAAGTTTCATGCAACATGAGTTATTATAAATGTCTCAATGAGCTTTGTACAAGTTGACGAACTTATGAAACATCTAACAACGCGTTTCTAGGACTCTAAACCAAGTTTCATGTAACATGAGAGCTTATAAGTTCCTCAATGAGCTTTGTATCAAGTTTGACGAACGTATGAAACATCTAAACACGTTTCTAGGACTCTAAACCAAGTTTCATGCAACATGAGTGCTTATAAGTTCCTCAGTGAGCTTTGTACAAGTTTGACGAACGTATGAAACATCTAACAACCCGTTTCTAGGACTCTAAACCAAGTTTCATGCCACATGAGTGTTTATAAGTGTCTCAGTGAGCTTTGTACAAGTTTAACCAACTGATGAAACATCTAACAACTCGTTTCTAGGACTCTAAACAAAGTTTCATGCAAAATTAGAGCTTATAAGTTCCTCAATGAGCTATGTACAAGTTTGACGAACGTATGAAACATCTAACAACGCGTTTCTAGGACTCTAAACCAAGTTTCATGCAACATGAGTTCTTATAAGTTCTTCAATGAGCTTTGTACAATTTTCACGAACTTATGAAACATCTAACAACGCGTTTCTAGGACTCTAAACCAAGTCTCATGTAACATGAGTCCTTATAAGTTCCTCAATGTGCTTTGTACAAGTTTCACGAACTTATGAAACATCTAACAACGCATTTATTGGACTCTAAACCAAGTTTCATGCAACATGAGAGCTTATAAGTTCCTCCATGAGCTTTGTACAAGTTTGAAGAACGTATGAAACATCTAACAACGCGTTTCTAGGACTCTAAACCAAGTTTCATGCAACATGAATGCTTATAAGTGTCTCAATGAATGCTTATAAGTGTCTCAATGAGCTTTGTACAAGTTTGACAAACTTATGAAACATCTAACAACGTGTTTCTAGGACTCTAAACCAAGTTTCATACAACATGAGTGCTTATAAGTATCTCAATGATCTTTGTATAAGTTTTACGAACTTATGAAACAACTAACAACGCGTTTCTAGGACTCTAAACCAAGTTTCATGCAACATGAGAGATTATAGGTTCCTCACTGAGCTTTGTACAAGTTTGACGAACGTATGAAACATCTAACAACGCGTTTCTAGGAATCTAAACCATGTTTCATGCAACATGAGTGCTTATAAGTTCCTCAATGAGCTTTGTACAAGTTTGACGAACGTATGAAACATCTAACAACGTGTTTCTAGGACTCTAAACCAAGTTTAATGCAACATGAGAGCGTTTAAGTTCCTCAATGAGCTTTATACAAGTTTGACGAACTTATGAAACATCTAACAACGAGTTTCTAGGACTCTAAACCAACTCTCATGCAACATGAGTCCTTATAAGTTCCTCAATGTGCTTTGTACAAGTTTCACGAACTTATGAAACATCTAAAAATGCGTTTCTAGGACTCTAAACAAAGTTTCATGACACATGAGAGCTTATAAGTTCCTCAATGAGCTTTGTACAAGTTTGAAGAACGTATGAAACATCTAACAACGCGTTTCTAGGACTCTAAACCAAATTTCATGCAACATGAGTGCTTATAAGTTCCTCAATGAGCTTTGTATAAATTTGACGAACGTATGAAACATCTAACAACGCGTTTCTAGGACTCTAAACCAAGTTTCATGCAACATGAGTGATTATAAGTGTCTCAATGAGCTTTGTACAAATTGACGAACTTATGAAACATTTAACAACGCTTTTCTAGTACTCTAAACCAAGTTTCATTCAACATGAGTGCTTATAAGTTCCTCAATCAGCTTTGTACAAGTTTCACGAACTTATGAAACATCTAACAACGCGTTTCTAGGACTCTGAACCAAGTTTCATGCAACATGAGTGCTTATAATTTCCTCAATGAGTTGTGTACAAGTTTCACGAACTTATGAAACATCTAACAACGCGTTTCTAGGACTCTAAACAAAGTTTCATGCAACATGAGAGATTATTAGTTCCTAAATGAGCTTTGTACAAGTTTGACGAACGTATGAAACATCTAACAACGCGTTTCTAAGACTCTAAACCAAGTTTCATGCAACATGAGAGCTTATAAGTTCCTCAATGAGCTTTGTATAAGTTTGACGAACGTATGAAACATCTAACAACGCGTTTCTAGGACTCTAAACCAAGTTTCATGCAACATGAGTGCTTATAAGTTCCTCAATGATCTTTGTACAAGTTTGACGAACTTATGAAACATCTAACAACGCGTTTCTAGGACTCTAATCCAAGTTTCATGCAACATGAGTGATTATAAGTGTCTCAATGAGCTTTGTACAAGTTGACGAACTTATGAAACATTTAACAACGCTTTTCTAGTACTCTAAACCAAGTTTCATTCAACATGAGTGCTTATAAGTTCCTCAATCAGCTTTGTACAAGTTTCACGAACTTATGAAACATCTAACAACGCGTTTCTAGGACTCTGAACCAAGTTTAATGCAACATGAGTGCTTATAATTTCCTCAAGGAGTTGTGTACAAGTTTCACGAACTTATGAAACATCTAACAACGCGTTTCTAGGACTCTAAACAAAGTTTCATGCAACATGAGAGATTATTAGTTCCTAAATGAGCTTTGTACAAGTTTGACGAACGTATGAAACATCTAACAACGTGTTTCTAGGACTCTAAACCAAGTTTCATGCAACATGAGTGCTTATAAGTTTCGCAATGAGCTTTGTACAGGTTTAACGAACGTATGAAACACATAACAACGCGTTTTCGGGACTCTAAACAAAGTTTCATGCAACATGAGTGCTTATAAATTCCTCAATAAGCTTTGTACAAGTTTCACGACCTTATGAAACATCTAACAACGCGTTTCTAGGACTCTAAACCAAGTTTCATGCAACATGAGTGCTTATAAGTTCCTCAATGAGCTTTGTACAAGTTTGACGAACATATGAAACATCTAACAACGCGTTTCTAGGACTCTAAACCAAGTTTCATGAAACATGAGTGTTGATAAGTGTCTCGATGAGCTTTGTAAAAGTTTGACGAACTTATGAAACATCTAACAACGCGTTTCTAGGACTCTAAACCAAATTTCATGCAACATGAGTGCTTATAAGTTCCTCAATGAGCTTTGTATAAGTTTCACGAACTTATGAAACATCTAACTACGCGTTTCTAGGACTCTAAACCAAGTTTCATGCAACATGAGAGATTATAAGTTCCTCAATGAGCTTTGTACAATTTTAACGAACGTTTGAAACATCTAACAACGCGTTTCTAGGACTCTAAACCAAGTTTCACGCAACATGAGTGCTTATAAGTTCGTCAATGAGGTTTGTACAAGTTTGACGAACTTATGAAACATCTAACAACGCGTTTCTATGACTCTAATCCAAGTTTCATGCATCATGAGTGATTATAAGTGTCTCAATGAGCTTTGTACAAGGTGACGAACTTATGAAAAATTTAACAACGCTTTTCTAGTACTCTAAACCAAGTTTCATGCAACATGAGTGTTTATAAGTGTCTCAATGAGCTTTGTACAAGTTTGACGAACATATGAAACATCTAACAACGCGTTTCTAGGACTCTAAACCAAGTTTCATGCAACATGAGTGCTTATAAGTTCCTAAATGAGCTTTGTATAAGTTTCACGAACTTATGAAACATCTAACAACGCGTTTCTAGGACTCTAAACCAAGTTTCATGCAACATGAGTGCTTATAATTTCCTCAATGAGTTGTGTACAAGTTTCACGAACTTATGAAACATCTAACAACCCGTTTCTAGGACTCTAAACAAAGTTTCATGCAACATGAGAGATTATTAGTTCCTCAATGAGCTTTGTACAAGTTTGACGAACGTATGAAACATCTAACAACGTGTTTCGAGGACTCTAAACCAAGTTTCATACAACATGAGTGCTTATATGTTCCACAATGAGCTTTGTACAAGTTTGACGAACGTATGAAACATCTAACAACGCGTTTCTGGGACTCTAAACCAAGTTTCATGCAACATGAGTGCTTATAAGTATTGAAGTGACCAAAAGGATTTACCCTAAGGAGTGATTATATCAATGTAGTTGATACATATAGTCGACTATATCACAATGTAGTTGAATCATATAGTCGACTATATCTCAAGACTATATTGTCGGAGCCTTCACCAAGGTAAAGACTCTCCACTTCAATATTATCATTATCAAGTCACAAAAGATCAAGAGAAGAAAAGGAAAGAAGAGAGTTACCGTTGGGAATACAAACAAAGGAAACAAAGAGACAAAAGAAGAAGAAGGATCTAGAAGAGCCTTGTAGCCGTTACCTTATAGCCGTTAGACGAGTGCACTCCAATCGGCCGTACAAGTCTCGTGTGGATGTTAAGCCGAGAGTGAGACTCACTCGTCCGTGGCACATTTAGTTGAGTGCATTAAATGCTCGGCGACCAAAGGATGGGATCTTGAAATGGCATCTTCTTAGGATTCCTTTTATGTCTCATTATATATATTGTAATTCCCCTTTGTAACCTTATAATCTCATCACACTTATGAAATGAAAACCCATTCTCTCTATTCTCTCTCTTGTTCTTGGTGTTCTTGAGGAAACATAAAGAACCGAATCTCATCAATTTCTCTTAATCTTCTTAAAATCTAACATGGTATCAGAGCATCTAAGCTCTTGAACCTTTCTCGCTTCCGCTACCAAACTCTCTCGGTCAATTTTCTCGGCGCTCGGGCTTTTTCGGCGCCCGGGCATTCTCGGCGCCCGGACACTTTCGGCGCCCGGCTACAATTTTTTTCAACAACAAATCTCTCGGTTATCCTCGGTCAAAGTCTCGATTCCACTCTCGGTTACACTCGTTTTCGCTCGGTGTTCCAAGTGTGGTCTTTGAAGGAAGTTACCGACCTTAGTCTCCAAAATCTATCTAAGCACTAGAACCATTCACAACCATGGAAGACAAAGAATCCAAGAGGGCACCTTGTCCGGTTATTCTCAAAGGCATCAACTATCTTCTATGGGCAAGAACCATGAAGATATCCCTTTGTGGTCGCGGCTATTGGAACCACATACTGACTCGACAAGAGGCTCCCATCGATTTCAACTTCGGAAGTGAGGAGCTTACCACCGATGATGAGAAATGGTTTCAACTAGACCAAATGGTCCTTGGAATCATCCAAGGATCCCTTGAATCAACTAGCATACTCATATTGTGAAAGCGCCAAGGAGTTATGGGACACTGTCCAAACCGTCTACGGCAATGTATCAAATCTTAGCCGAGTGTATGAAGTCAAGAAGGCCATTAATGATCTAAACCAAGAAGACACCGAGTTCACCAAGCACTTTGGGAAGTTTAGGTCACTTTGGGCGGAACTAGAGATGCTTCGTCCATTCACCGTGGATCCTAAGGTGTTAAATGAACGAAGAGAGCAAGACAAGGTCTTTGGCTTGCTCCTTACCCTCAATGGCAGCTACAAGGAGATTACTAAGCATCTTCTCCGAGCCGATACTCTCCCAAACCTTGAAGAGGTGTGTGCTCAACTCCAAAGGGAACAAGGCTCCATTGACCTCTTCGATGGAAAAAGGGAACTTGTAACCGCTAATAAGGTGGCGTTTAAACCATCTTCCAAGACGTATGAAGAGAGGAGGGCCTTGACGTGTGAGCATTGCAAGAAGAAGGGCCACATCAAGGAGAAGTGTTGGATTCTACATCCCAACCTCAAGCCGGCCAAGTTCAAGGACGCCAAGGCCAACTACTCTCATGATGACTCGGCTAGTATGCCAAGCTCAAGCGGACCAAACCAAGGCAAGGAAGAGGAGTCTTCGGACATTGTTCCATACATGGACAAATTTGTGAGGAAATCCGACCTTGACGCTCTCATCAAAGCCCTTAAGGGCTCCGGTATTTCACCCTATCACTCTCTTAGTGCTCATATCTTAGACAAAGAACCTATTAAGCCAATTATAATTGATTCGGGTGCTTCTCATCACATGATTAGTAACTTAGACTTGATTAATAATGTTAAACCGGCTATAGGTAATGTCATTATTGCAAATGGGAGTAAGATTCCTATAGAAGGATTAGGGAGCCTTAAGCTATTTGATAGAGAATCTCAAGCACTTTACAGGCCTAGCTTTAAATCTAATCTTATATCCGTGAAACGTATATATTGTGACTTGAATTTCAAT
This sequence comes from Cochlearia excelsa, assembly GCA_963556525.1. Classification (NCBI taxonomy): domain Eukaryota; kingdom Viridiplantae; phylum Streptophyta; class Magnoliopsida; order Brassicales; family Brassicaceae; genus Cochlearia; species Cochlearia excelsa. The sequence goes on along the minus strand of OY748328.1, from coordinate 13,803,695 downwards.
GTGATTTTTAGTCATAATGAAGTGATTTTTCAGGATATTGATAGTAAGGAGGTCATTGCAAAGGGGATCACAAGAGGCGATCTCTATGTCCTTGAGAAGAATTCATCTAGCTCCTATCTTTGTCATGCTTTTAATTCTGTTTTAGCCGAAGCCAATAATGTCATTTGGCACTATAGGCTCGGCCATCCTCATTTGAATGATCTAAAAACTCTTTTGCCTAATGTTATTTTCAATCATGAGACTTGTGAATCTTGCATTTTAGGCAAACATTGTAGAACCATTTTCCCTAAATCCACTATGCTTTATAAACCTTTTGATCTTGTTCATTCGGATGTGTGGTCATCACCTTGCAAATTCTAGAGATAACCATTCGTATTTTGTCACTTTTATTGATGAAAGTTCTAAGTATACTTGGGTAACACTCTTACAATCGAAAGATAGGGTGCTAGAAGCTTTTCAAAACTTTCAAAACTATGTGACTAATCAATACAATGGCAAGATCAAAACTTTTAGGTCGGATAAAGGGGGAGAGTACACAAGCCGAACATTCAAAGAGCACATAGCCAAACACGGAATCATTCATCAAACCACATGCCCATACACACCACAACAAAATGGTGTAGCCGAGAGGAAGAATAGACATCTCATGGAGGTTACAAGATCAATGATGTTCCACATGAATGTCCCTAAACATCATTGGTCGGATGGGGTCCTAACCGCATGCTATCTTATCAATAGGACCCCCACTCAAGTTCTTAAGAACCAATCTCCTTTTGAGGTATTAAAAAAAACTAAACCTATTGTCAATCATCTAAGAGTTTTTGGTTGTGTTTGTTTTGTGTTTGTCCCTAGTGAACAAAGGAACAAGCTTGAGGCTAAAAGCACCAAGGCCATGTTCATCGGCTATTCAAACACACAAAAAGGATACAAATGCTATGTACCCGAGGCAAGAAGGGTATTGGTTTCAAGAGACGTCAAGTTCTTAGAAGGCAAAAGCTATTATGAAGACAAGAATTGGGAAAGCCTAAGGGATCTACCCGAAGTTGTCCCGGATAAAGCTACTAGTCTAAGGAACTTGATGAGGAATCTTGGCATGAGTCTTGAAGAAGAAATACAAGAGGAACCAACTCAAGAGGAAACCCACCTTGATCATGAAGGGGGGAACAACAACAATGAGCAAGCCGGTTCCGGTTCTAACTTTCAAGAAACAAATGAATCCGTGGGAGATAATGTTCAAGAAGAACATCAAGCCTCCACCGAGACTCAACACATTGAGCCAATGGATCAAATTCATGATCAAGAGGTTCATGACCAAGGTGTGTCTCAAGAAGAAACGGTTGTGCCTAGTGGTCCAAGAAGGAGTACTAGAATCAAGAAGCATCCATCTAATTGGGTAAACACAAAAGTCTACTTCAACAACAATGCGGTGGCTCATCCGACTCAAGCCGTGTGTTCTCTTGCTCAAATACCCGAAGAACACCAAGCTTTTACCACTTCTATGGATCAACATGAGATACCAAGAACCTATGAAGAGGCAATGAAGCATGAGGTTTAGGTAAATGCGGTTAAAATCGAGAACAAAGCAATGGAGGACAATGAGACATACTATGAGACCGATCTACCTAAGGGTAAGAGGACCGTCAGATCTAGATATGTCTTTACTATCAAGTATCATAGCAATGGTGATATTGAAAGACACAAGGCAAGGCTTGTAGCAAGGGGATTCACTCAAACCTATGGGGAAGACTACCTTGATACCTTTGCCCCGGTTGCAAAACTTCATACGGTTAGAGTGGTCTTATCCTTAGCCGTGAATCTCTCTTGGGATCTATACCAAATGGATGTCAAGAATGCTTTTCTACAAGGAGAGCTTGAAGAGGAAGTGTATATGACTCATCCACCGGGTTTAGAAGACACAATCACTCCCGGAAAGGTTCTAAGATTGAGAAAAGCTATCTATGGTCTCAAACAATCACCAAGGGCATGGTACCACAAGCTTAGCTCAACCTTGATGGCAAAAGGATTCAAGAGAAGTCAATCCGAACATACCCTCTTTACACGACAAAGCCAAGAAGGTATAGTGGTTATCCTCGTCTACGTGGATGATATTATCATCTCCGGGGATAACAAGGTAAGTATTCAAGAAGCTAAAGACTATCTTAAATCTAAATTTGACATTAAGGACCTTGGTAAACTCAAATACTTTCTTGGAATTGAGATTTGTAGATCCGAAGAGGGTCTCTTTCTTTCTCAAAGAAAATACACTCATGATCTTCTAAGTGAGGTAGGTATGCTAGTTGCTAAGGCGGCTAAGACACCTCTTGAGGATGGATACAAGATCATCAAGGTAGGCGGTGAGAAGGATCACCCTTACAAGGACCCGAAGCTCTATAGGAAGATGGTGGGGAAACTCATCTATCTAACCATCACGAGACCGGATCTATGCTTTGCTGTGAATCAAGTAGCCCAATACACGCAAGTGCCGAAGCAACACCATTGGACCATGCTTGAGTGAATCTTGAGATACCTCAAAGGAACATCAAGCTTGGGAATTTGGATGGGTTGCAACAAGAACACCGAGGTGGTTGGGTATTGTGATGCGGATTACGCCGGGGACTTAAAGGATAGACAATCAACAACTGGTTATTGTACTTTCATTGGATGCAACCTTGTCACATGGAAGACAAAGAAGCAAAAGATAGTGTCCTGCTCAACCGCCGAAGCCGAATACCGAGCAATGAGAAAACTCACTCAAGAACTTATGTGGTTGAAGAATTTGCTTCAAGACTTGGGAATGGAGTGTGAAGCACCGATGACCATGCATTGTGACAATGAAGCTGCGATTCATATAGCCTCTAACTCGGTCTTTCATGAGAGGACCAAGCACATCGAGATCGATTGTCACAAAGTTAGAGAACAAATGATAAAAGGCACCATTCTACCGTGTTACACCAAGAGCCAAGACCAACTCACAGACATCTTCACCAAATCCGCAAGCTTGAAAGTGTATGAGTCAATTCTACCAAGACTTGGACTCACAATGGCTCCTGAAGCCTAGGTCCCTAACCGCATATCTTTGTACTCTTTTCCCTTAGGTGAGTTTTGTCCCAATGGGTTTTCTCACCACGGTTTTAATGAGGCAAGGGTATGCGGGTTCCAAGCTTAGCCATTGCATTAGGCTAAGCTTGCGGGGGAGTATTGAAGTGACCAAAAGGCTTTACCCGAAGGAGTGACTATATCAATGTAGTTGATACATATAGTCGATTATATCACAATGTAGTTGAGTCATATAGTCGACTATATCTCAAGACTATATGTCGGAGCCTTCACCAAGGTAAAGACTCTCCACTTCAATATTATCATTATCAAGTCACAAAAGATCAAGAGAATAAAAGGAAAGAAGAGAGTTACCGTTGTGAATACAAACAAAGGAAACAAAGAGACAAAACAAGAAGACGGATCTAGAAGAGCCTTGTAGCCGTTACCTTATAGTCGTTAGGCGAGTGCACTCCAATCGGCCGTACAAGTCACGTGTGGAGGTTAAGCCGAGAGTGAGACTCACTCGTCCGTACAAGTCACGGGCGACTCTAAACGTGGCACACTTAGCCGAGTGCATTAAATGCTCGGCGACCAAAGGATGGTATCTTAAAATGGCATCTTCTTAGGATTCCTTTTATGTCTCATTATATATATTGTAATTCCCCTTTGTAACCTAATAATCTCATCACACTTATGAAATGAAAATCCATTCTCTCTATTCTCTCTCTTGTTCTTGGTTTTCTTGAGGAAACACCAAGAACCCAATCTCATCAATCTCTCTTAATCTTCTTAAAATCTAACAATAAGTTCCTCAATAAGCTTTGTACAAGTTTCACGAACTTATGAAACACCTAACAACGCATTTCTAGGACTCTAAACCAAGTTTCATGCAACATGAGTGCTTATAAGTTCCTCAATGAGCTTTGTACAAGTTTGACGAACATATGAAACATCTAACAACGCGTATGAAACATAGGACTCTAACAACGCGTTTCTAGGACTCTAAACCAAGTTTCATGCAACATGAGTGCCTATAAGTTCCTCAATGAGCTTTGTACAAGTTTCACGAACTTATGAAACATCCAACTACGCGTTTCTAGGACTCTAAACCAAGTTTCATGGAACATGAGAGCTTATAAGTTCCTCAATGAGCTTTGTACAAGTTTGACGAACGTATGAAACATCTAACAACACGTTTCTAGGACTCTAATCCAAGTTTCATGCAACATGAGTGATTATAAGTTTCTCAATGAGCTTTGTACAAATTGACGAACTTATGAAACATTTAACAACGCTTTTCTAGTACTCTAAACCAAGTTTCATGCAACATGAGTGCTTATAAGTTCCCCAATGAGCTTTGTACAAGTTTCACGAACTTATGAAACATCTAACAACGCGTTTCTAGGACTCTAAACCAAGTTTCAAGCAACATGAGAGCTTATAAGTTCATCAATGAGCTTTGTACAAGTTTGACGAACGTATGAAACATCTAACAACGCGTTTCTAGGACTCTAAACCAAGTTTCACGCAACATGAGTGCTTATAAGTTCCTCAATGAGCTTTGTACAAGTTTGACGAACTTATGAAACATCTAACAACGCGTTTCTAGGACTCTAATCCAAGTTTCATGCAACATGAGTGATTATAAGTGTCTCAATGAGCTTTGTACAAGTTGAGGAACTTATGAAACATCTAACAACACGTTTCTAGGACTCTAATCCAAGTTTCATGCAACATGAGTGATTATAAGTTTCTCAATGAGCTTTGTACAAGTTGACGAACTTATGAAACATTTAACAACGCTTTTCTAGTACTCTAAACCAAGTTTCATGCAACATGAGTGCTTATAAGTTCCTCAATGAGCTTTGTACAAGTTTCACGCACTTATGAAACATCTAACAACGCGTTTCTAGGACTCTAAACCAAGTTTCATGCAACATGAGAGCTTATAAGTTCCTCAATGAGCTTTGTACAAGTTTGACGAACGTATGAAAAATCTAACAACGCGTTTCTAGGACTCTAAACCAAGTTTCACGCAACATGAGTGCTTATAAGTTCCTCAATGAGCTTTGTACAAGTTTGACGAACTTATGAAACATCTAACAACGCGTTTCTAGGTCTCTAATCAGAGTTTCATGCAACATGAGTGATTATAAGTGTCTCAATTAGCTTTGTACAAGTTGAGGAACTTATGAAACATCTAACAACACGTTTCTAAGACTCTAATCCAAGTTTCATGCAACATGAGTGATTATAAGTTTCTCAATGAGCTTTGTACAAGTTGACGAACTTATGAAACATTTAACAACGCTTTTCTAGTACTCTAAACCAAGTTTCATGCAACATGAGTGCTTATAAGTTCCCCAATGAGGTTTGTACAAGTTTCACGAACTTATGAAACAACTAACAACGTGTTTCTAGGACTCTAAACCAAGTTTCATGTAACATGAGTGCTTATAAGTTCCTCAATGAGCTTTGTACAAGTTTGACGAACGTATGAAACATCTAACAACTTGTTTCTAGGAATCTAAACTAAGTTTCATGCAACATGAGTGCTTATAAGTTCCTCAATGTGCTTTGTACAAGTTTGACAAACGTATGAAACATCTAACAACGTGTTTCTAGGACTCTAAACAAAGTTTCATGCAACATGAGTGCTTATAAGTTCCTCAATGAGCTTTGTACACGTTTGACGAACGTATGAAACATCTAACAACGCTTTTCTAGGACTCTAAACCAAGTTTCATGCAACATGAGTGTTTATAAATGTCTCAATGAGCTTTGTACAAGTTTGACAAACTTATGAAACATCTAACAACGCGTTTCTAGGACTCTAAACCAAGTTTCATGCAACATGAGTGCTTATAAGTTCCTCAATGAGCTTTGTACAAGTTTCACGAACTTATGAAACATCTAACAACGCGTTTCTAGGACTCTAAACCAAGTTTCATGCAACATGAGTGCTTATAATTTCCTCAATGAGCTGTGTACAAGTTTCACGAACTTATGAAACATCTACCAACGCGTTTCTAGGACTCTAAACAAAGTTTCATGCAACATGAGAGATTATTAGTTCCTCAATGAGCTTTGTACAAGTTTGACAAACGTATGAAACATCTAACAACGCGTTTCTAGGACTCTAAACAAAGTTTCATGCAACATTAGAGATTATTAGTTCCTCAATGAGCTTTGTACAAGTTTGACGAATTTATGAAACATCTAACAACGTGTTTCTAGGACTCTAAACCAAGTTTCATGCAACATGAGTGCTTATAAGTTCCGCAATGAGCTTTGTACAAGTTTGACGAACTTATGAAACATCTAACAACGCGTTTCTAGGACTCCAATCCAAGTTTCATGCAACATGAGTGATTATAAGTGTCTCAATGGGCTTTGTACAAGTTGAGGAACTTATGAAACATTTAACAACGCTTTTCTAGTATACTAAACCAAGTTTAATGCAACATATATGAGTGCTTATAAGTTCCTCAATGAGCTTTGTACTAGTTTGACGAACGTATTAAACATCTAACAACCGTTTTGAAGGACTCTAAACAAATATTCATGCAACATGAGAGATTACAAGTTCCTCAATGAGCTTTGTTCAAGTTTGACGAACGTATGAAACAACTAACAACGTGTTTCTAGGACTCTAAACCATGTTCCATGCAGCATTAGTGCTTATAAGTTCCTCAATGAGCTTTGTACTAGTTTGACGAACTTATGAAACATCTAACAATGCGTTTGTAGGACTCTAAAACAAGTTTATTGCAACATGAGTGTTTATAAGTTCCTCAATGAGCTTTGTACAAGTTTGACGAACGTATGAAACATCTAACAACGCGTTTCTAGGACTCTAAACCAAGTTTCATGCAACATGAGTGCTTATAAGTTCCTCAATGAGCTTTGTACAAGTTTGACGAACGTATGAAACATCTACCAACGCGTTTCTAGGACTCTAAACCAAGTTTCATGCAACATGAGTGCTTGTAAGTTCCTCAATGTGCTTTGTACAAGTTTGACGAACGTATGAAACATCTAACAACTTGTTTCTAGGACTCTAAACTAAGTTTCATGCAACATGAGTGCTTATAAGTTCATCAATGTGCTTTGTACAAGTTTGACAAACGTATGAAACATCTAACAACGTGTTTCTAGGACTCTAAACAAACTTTCATGCAACATGAGTGCTTATAAGTTCCTCAATGAGCTTTGTACAAGTTTGACGAACGTATGAAACATCTAACAACGCGTTTCTAGGACTCTAAACTAAGTTTCATGCAACATGAGTGCTTGTAAGTTCCTCAATGTGCTTTGTACAAGTTTGACGAACGTATGAAACATCTAACAACTTGTTTCTAGGACTCTAAACTAAGTTTCATGCAACATGAGTGCTTATAAGTTCATCAATGTGCTTTGTACAAGTTTGACAAACGTATGAAACATCTAACAACGTGTTTCTAGGACTCTAAACAAACTTTCATGCAACATGAGTGCTTATAAGTTCCTCAATGAGCTTTGTACAAGTTTGACGAACGTATGAAACATCTAACAACGCGTTTCTAGGACTCTAAACCAAGTTTCATGCAACATGAGTGTTTATAAGTGTCTCAATGAGCTTTGTACAAGTTTTACGAACTTATGAAACATCTAACAACGGGTTTCTAGGACTCTAAACCAAGTTTCATGCAACATGAGTGCTTATAAGTTCCTCAATGAGCTTTGTACAAGTTTCACGAACTTATGAAACATCTAACAACGCGTTTCTAGGACTCTAAACCAAGTTTCATGCAACTGAGTGCTTATAATTTCCTCAATGAGTTGTGTACAAGTTTCACGAACTTATGAAACATCTACCAACGCCTTTCTAGGACTCTAAACAAAGTTTCATGCAACATGAGATATTATTAGTTCCTCAATGACCTTTGTACAAGTTTTACGAACGTATGAAACATCTAACAACGTGTTTCTAGGACTCTAAACCAAGTTTCATGCAACATGAGTGCTTATAAGTTCTGCAATGAGCTTTGTACAAGTTTGACGAACGTATGAAACATCTAACAACGCGTTTCTGGGACTCTAAACCAAGTTTCATGCAACATGAGTGCTTATAAGTTCCTCAATTAGCTTTGTATAAGTTTCACGAACTTATGAAACATCTAACAACGCGTTTCTAGGACTCTAAACCAAGTTTCATGCAACATGAGTGCTTATAAGTTCCTGAATGAGCTTTGTACAAGTTTGACGAACATATGAAACATCTAACAACGCGTTTCTAGGACTCTAAACCAAGTTTCATGCAACATGAGTTTTTATAAGTGTCTCAATGAGCTTTGTACAAGTTTGGCGAACTTATGAAACGTCTAACAACGCGATTCTAGGACTCTAAACCAAGTTTCATGCAACATGAGTGCTTATAAGTTCCTCAATGAGCTTTGTACAAGTTTCACGAACTTATGATACATCCAACAACACGTTTTTAGGACTCTAAACAAAGTTTCACGCAACATGAGTGCTTATAAGTTCCTCAATGAGGTTTGTACAAGTTTGACAAACTTATGAAACATCTAACAACGCGTTTCTAGGACTCTAAACCAAGTTTCATGCAACATGAGTGCTTATAATTTCCTCAATGAGCTTTGTACAAGTTTCACGAACTTATGAAAAATCTAACAACATGTTTCTAGAACTCTAAACAAAGTTTCATGCAACATGAGAGATTATAAGTTCCTCAATGAGCTTTGTACAAGTTTGATGAACGTATGAAACATCTAACAACGTGTTTCTAAGACTCTAAACCAAGTTTCATGCAACATGAGTGCTTATAAGTTCCTCAATGAGCTTTGTACAAGTTTTACGAACGTATGAAACATCTAACAACGTGTTTCTAGGACTCTAAACAAAGTTTCATGCAACATGAGTGCTTATAAGTTCCTCAATGAGCTTCGTACAAGTTTAACGAACGTATGAAACAACTAACAACACGTTTCTAGGACTCTAAACAAAGATTCATGCAACATGACTTCTTATAATTTCCTCAATGAGCTTTGTACAAGTTTCACGAATTTATGAAACACCTAACTACCGGTTTCTAGGACTCTAAACAAAGTTTCATGCAACATGAGAGATTACAAGTTCCTCAATGAGCTTTGTACAAGTTTGACGAACGTATGAAACATCTAACAACGTGTTTCTCGGACTCTAAACCAAGTTACATGCAACATGAGTGCTTATAAGTTCCTCAATGAGCTTTGTACAAGTTTGACGAACGTATGAAACATCTAACAACGTGTTTCTAGGACTCTAAACAAAGTTTCATGCAACATGAGTGCTTATAAGTTCCTCAATGAGCTTTGTACAAGTTTGACGAATGTATGAAATAACTAACAACGCGTTTCTAGGACTCTAAACAAGGATTCATACAACATGAGTTCTTATAATTTCCTCAATGAGCTTTGTACAAGTTTCACGAATTTATGAAACATCTAACAACCGGTTTCTAGGACTCTAAACCAAGTTTCATGCAACATGAGAGATTACGAGTTCCTCAATGAGCTTTGTACAAGTTTGACGAACGTATGAAAAATCTAACAACGTGTTTCTAGGACTCTAAACCAAGTTTCATTCAACATGAGTGCTTATAAGTTCCTCAATGAGCTTTGTACAAGTTTGACGAACGTATGAAACATCTAACAACTCGTTTCTAGGACTCTAACCCAAGTTTCATGCAACATGAGAGCTTATAAGTTCCTCAATGAGCTTTGTACAAGTTTGACGAACGTATGAAACATCTAACAACGTGTTTCTAGGACTCTAAACCAAGTTTCATGCAGCATGAGTGCTTATACGTTCCTCAATGAGCTTTGTACAAGTTTGACGAACTTATGAAACATCTAACAACGCGTTTCTAGGACTCTAAACCAAGTTTCATGCAACATGAGTGCTTATAAGTATCTCAATGAGCTTTGTACAAGTTTGACGAACTTATGAAGCATCTAAATATGTGTTTCTAGGACTCTAAACCAAGTTTCATGTAACATGAGTGCTTATAAGTTCCTTAATGAGCTTTGTACAAGTTTCACGAACTTATGAAACATCTAACAACGCGTTTCTAGGACTCTAAACAATGTTCCAGGCAACATGAATGTTTATAAGTTCCTCAATGAGCTTTGTACAAGTTTGACGAACGTATGAAACATCTAACAACGCGTTTCTAGGACTCTAAACCAAGTTTCATGCAACATGAGTGCTTATAAGTTCGTCAATGAGCTTTGTACAAGTTTGACGAACTTATAAAACATCTAACAACGCGTTTCTTGGACTTTAAACCAAGTTTCATGCAACATGAGTGTTTATAAGTGTCTCAATGAGCTTTGTACAAGTTTGACGAACTTATGAAAAATCTAACAACGCGTTTCTAGGACTCTAAACCAAGTTTCATGCAACAAGAGTGCTTATAAGTTCCTCAATGAGCTTTGTACAAGTTTCACGAACTTATGAAAAATCTAACAACATGTTTCTAGGACTCTAAACAAAGTTTCATGCAACATGAGAGATTATAAGTTCCTCAATGAGCTTTGTACAAGTTTGACGAACGTATGAAACATCTAACAACGTGTTTCTAAGAATCTAAACCAAGTTTCATGCAACATGAGTGCTTATAAGTTCCTTAATGAGCTTTGTACAAGTTTTACGAACGTATGAAACATCTAACAACGTGTTTCTAGGACTCTAAACAAAGTTTCATGCAACATGAGTGCTTATAAGTTCCTCAATGAGCTTTGTACAAGTTTAACGAACGTATGAAACAACTAACAACACGTTAATAGGACTCTAAACAAAGATTCATGCAACATGACTTCTTATAATTTCCTCAATGAGCTTTGTTCAAGTTTCACGAATTTATGAAACACCTAACTACCGGTGTCTAGGACTCTAAACAAAGTTTCATGCAACATGAGAGATTACAAGTTCCTCAATGAGTTTTGTACAAGTTTGACGAACGTATGAAACATATAATAACGTGTTTCTCGGACTCTAAACCAAGTTTCATGCAACATGAGTGCTTATAAGTTCCTCAATGAGCTTTGTACAAGTTTGACGAACGTATGAAACATCTAACAACGTGTTTCTAGGACTCTAAACAAAGTTTCATGCAACATGAGTGCTTATAAGTTCCTCAATGAGCTTTGTACAAGTTTGACGAATGTATGAAACAACTAACAACGCGTTTCTAGGACTCTAAACAAAGATTCATACAACATGAGTTCTTATAATTTCCTCAATGAGCTTTGTACAAGTTTCACGAATTTATGAAACATCTAACAACCGGTTTCTAGGACTCTAAACCAAGTTTCATGCAACATGAGAGATTACAAGTTCCTCAATGAGCTTTGTACAAGTTTGACGAACGTATGAAAAATCTAACAACGTGTTTCTAGGACTCTAAACCAAGTTTCATTCAACATGAGTGCTTATAAGTTCCTCAATGAGCTTTGTACAAGTTTGACGAACGTATGAAACATCTAACAACTCGTTTCTAGGACTCTAACCAAGGTTTCATGCAACATGAGAGCTTATAAGTTCCTCAATGAGCTTTGTACAAGTTTGACGAACGTATGAAACATCTAACAACGTGTTTCTAGGACTCTAAACCAAGTTTCATGCAGCATGAGTGCTTATACGTTCCTCAATGAGCTTTGTACAAGTTTGACGAACTTATGAAACATCTAACAACGCGTTTCTAGGACTCTAAACCAAGTTCCATGCAACATGAGTGCTTATAAGTATCTCAATGAGTTTTGTACAAGTTTGACGAACTTATGAAGCATCTAACAATGTGTTTCTAGGACTCTAAACCAAGTTTCATGTAACATGAGTGCTTATAAGTTCCTTAATGAGGTTTGTACAAGTTTCACGAACTTATGAAAAATCTAACAACGCGTTTCTTGGACTCTAAACCAAGTTTCATGCAACATGAGTGTTTATAAGTGTCTCAATGAGCTTTGTACAAGTTTGACGAACTTATGAAAAATCTAACAACGCGTTTCTAGGACTCTAAACCAAGTTTCATGCAACAAGAGTGCTTATAAGTTCCTCAATGAGTTTTGTACAAGTTTCACGAACTTATGAAACATCTAACAACACGTTTCTAGTACTAAACCATATTTCATGCAACGTGAGTGCTTATAAGTTCCTCAAATAGCTTGGTACAAGTTTCAAGAACTTATGAAACATCTAACAACGCGTTTCTAGGACTCTAAACCAAGTTTCATGCAACATGAGAGCTTAAAAGTTCCTCTATGAGCTTTGTACAAGTTTGAAGAACGTATGAAACATCTAACAACGCGTTTCTAGGACTCTAAACCATGTTTCATGCAACATGAGTGCTTATAAGTATCTCAATGAGCTTTGTACAAGTTTGACGAACTTATGAAACATCTAACAACTCGTTTCTAGGACTCTAAACCAAGTTTCATGCAACATGAGAGCTTATAAGTATCTCAATGAGCTTTGTACAAGTTTGAAGAACTTATGAAACATCTAACAACGCGTTTCTAGGACTCTAAACCAAGTTGCATGCAACATGAGAGCTTATATGTTCCTCAATGAGCTTTGTACAAGTTTGACGAACGTATGAAACATCTAACAACGCGTTTCTAGGACTCTATACCAAGTTTCATGCAACATGAGTGCTTATAAGTTCCTCAATGAGCTTTGTACAAGTTTGACGAAATTATGAAACATCTAACAACGCATTTCTAGGACTCTAATCCAAGTTTCATTCAACATGAGTTATTATAAGTGTCTCAATGAGCTTTGTACAAGTTGACGAACTTATGAAACATCTAACAACGCTTTTCTAGTACTCTAAACCAAGTTTCATGCAACATGAGTGCTTCTAAGTTGCTCAATGAGTTTTGTACAAGTTTCACGAACTTATGAAACATCTAACTACGCGTTTCTAGGACTCTAAACCAAGTTTCATGCAACATGAGTGCTTATAATTTCCTCAATGAGCTTTGTAGAAGTTTCACGAACTTATGAAACATCTAACAACGCGTTTCTAGGACTCTAAACAAAGTTTAATGCAACATGAGAGATTATAAGTTCATCAACGAGCTTTGTACAAGTTTGAAGAACGTATGAAACATCTAACAACGCGTTTCTAGGACTCTAAACCAAGTTTCATGCAACATGAGTGCTTATAAGTTACTAAATGATCTTTGTACAAGTATGAAGAACGTATGAAACATCTAACAACGCTTTTCTAGGAATCTAAACCAAGTTTCATTCAACATGAGTGCTTATAAGTTCCTCAATGAGCTTTGTACAAGTTTGAAAAACTTATGAAACATCTAACAACGCGTTTCTAGGAATCTAATCCAAGTTTCATGCAACATGAGAGCTTATAAGTTCCTCAATGAGCTTTGTACAAGTTTGACAAACGTATGAAATATCTAACAACGCGTTTGTAGGACTCTAAACCATGTTTCATGCAACATGAGTGCTTATAAGTTCCTCAATGAGCTTTGTACAAGTTTCCCGAACTTATGAAACATCTAACAACGCGTTTCTAGGACTCTAAACCAAGTTGCATGCAACATGCTTATAAGTTCCTCAATGAGCTTTGTACAAGTTTGACGAACGTATGAAACATCTAACAACGCGTTTCTACGACTCTAAATTAAGTTTCATGCAACATAAGTGGTTATAATTTTCTCAATGAGCTTTGTACAAGTTTCTTGAACTTATGAAACATCTAACAACGCGTTTCTAGGACTCTAAACCAACTTTCATGCAACATGAGAGCTTATAAGTTCCTCTATGAGCTTTGTACAAGTTTGAAGAACGTATGAAACATCTAACAACGCGTTTCTAGGACTCTAAACCATGTTTCATGCAACTTCAGTGCTTATAAGTATCTCAATGATCTTTGTACAAGTTTGACGAACTTATGAAACATCTAACAACTCGTTTCTAGGACTCTAAACCAAGTTTCATGCAACATGAGAGCTTATAAGTATCTCAATGAGCTTTGTACATGTTTGACGAACTTATGAAACATCTAATAACACGTTTCTAGGACTCTAAACTATGTTTCATGCAACATGAGAGCTTATAAGTTCCTCAATGAGCTTTGTAAAAGTTTGACGAACATATGAAACATCTAACAACGCGTTTCTAGGACTCTAAACACAGTTTCATGCAACATGAGTGCTTATAAGTGTCTCAATTAGCTTTGTACAAGTTTGACGAACATATGAAACATCTAACAACACGTTTCTAGGACTCTAAACCAAGTTTCACACAACATGAGTGCTTATAAGTTCCTCAATGAGCTTTGTACAAGTTTGACGAACTTATGAAACATCTAACAACTCTTTTCTAGGACTCTAATCCAAGTTTCATGCAACATGAGTGATTATAAGTGTCTCAATTAGCTTTGTACAAGTTGACGAACATATGAAACATTTAACAACGCTTTTCTAGTACTCTAAACCAAGTTTCATGCAAAATGAGTGCTTATAAGTTCCTCAATGAGCTTTGTACAAGTTTCACGAATTTATGAAACATCTAACAACGCGTTTCTAGGACTCTAAACCAAGTTTCATGCAACGCGAGTGCTTATAAGTGTCTCAATTAGCTTTGTTCAAGTTTGACGAACTTATGTAACATCTAACAACGCGTTTCTAGGACTCTAAACCAAGTTTCATGCAACATGAGAGCTTATAAGTTCCTCAATGAGCTTTGTACAAGTTTGACGAACGTATGAAACATCTAACAACGCGTTTCTAGGACTCTAAAAAAAGTTTCATGCAACATGAGTGCTTATAAGTTCCTCAATGAGCTTCGTACAAGTTTGACAAACGTATGAAACATCTAACAACGCGTTTTTAGGACTCTAAACTAAGTTTCATGCAACATGAGTGCTTATAAGTTCCTCAATGAGCTTTGTACAAGTTTGACGAAATTATAAAACATCTAACAATGCGTTTCTAGGACTCTAATCCAAGTTTCATGCAACATGAGTTATTATAAGTGTCTCAATGAGCTTTGTACAAGTTGACGAACTTATGAAACATCTAACTACGCGTTTCTAGGACTCTAAACAAAGTTTCATGCAACATGAGTGCTTATAATTTCCTAAATGAGCTTTGTACAAGTTTAGCGAACTTATGAAACATATAACAACGTGTTTCTAGGACTCTAACCCAAGTTTCATGCAACATGAGTGCTTATAAGTTCATCAATGAGCTTTGTACAAGTCTAACGAACATATGAAACATCTAACAATTCGTTTCTAGGACTCTAAACCAAGTTTCATGCAACATTAGTGCTTATAAGTGTCTCAATGAGCTTTGTACAAGTTTCACGAACTTATGAAACATATAAAATCGCGTTTCTTGGACTCTATACCAAGTTTCATGCAATCTGAGTGCTTATAAGTGTCTCAATGAGCTTTGTAAAAGTTTGACTAACTTATGAAACATCTAACAACGCGTTTCTAGGACTCTAAACCAAGTTTCATGCAACATGAGTGCTTATAAGTGTCTCAACGAGCTTTGTACAAGTTTCACGAACTTATGAAACATATAAAAACGCGTTTCTAGGACTCTATACCAAGTTTCATGAAACATTAGAGCTTTGTACTGGTTTAAACCAACTTTCTTATAAGTGTCTCGATGAGCTTTGTAAAAGTTTGACTAACTTATTAAACATCTAACAACGCGTTTCTAAGACTCTAAACCAAGTTTCATGCAACATGAGTGCTTATAAGTGTCTCAACGAGATTTGTACAAGTTTCACGAACTTATGAAACATATAAAAACGCGTTTCTAGGACTCTATACCAAGTTTCATGAAACATGAGTGCTTATAAGTGTCTCAATGAGCTTTGTACTAGTTTTACGAACTTATGAACCATCTAACAACGTGGTTTCTAGGACTCTAAATGAAGTTTCATGAAACATGAATGCTTATAAGTGTCTCAATGAGCTTTGTACAAGTTTCACAAACTTATGAAACATATAACAACGCGTTTCTAGGACTCTAAACCAAGTTTCATGCAACATGAGTTCTTATAAGTGTCTCAATGAGCTTTATGCTAGTTTGACGAACTTATGAAACATCTAACAACGCGGTTTCTAGGACTCTAAGCCAAGTTTCATGCAACATGAGTGCTTATAATTGTCTCAATGATCATTGTACAAGTTTGACAAACTTATGAAACATCTAACAACGCGTTTCTAGGACTTTAAACCAAGTTTCATGCAAGATGAGTTCTTATAAGTGTTTCAATGAGCTTTGTGCTAGTTTGACGAACTTATGAAACATCTACCAACGCGGTTTCTATTACTCTAAACCAAGTTTCATGCAAAATGAGTGCTTATAAGTGTCTCAATGAGCTTTGTACAAGTTTCACGAACTTCTGAAACATATAAAAACGTGTTTCTAGGACTTTAATTCAAGTTTCATGCAACATAGGTTCTTATAAGTGTCTCAATGACCTTCGTACAAGTTTGACGTACGAATGAAACATCTAAGAACGTGGTTTCTAAGACTCTAAACCAATTTTTGTGCAACATGAGTGCTTATAAGTTCCTCAATGAGCTTTGTACAAGTTTCACGAACTTATGAAACATCTAACAACGCATTTCGAGGACTCTAAACCAAGTTTCATGCAACATGAGTGCTTATAAGTGTCTCAATGATCTTTGTACTAGTTTCACGAACATATGAAACATCTAACAACGTGGTTGCTAGGACTCTAAACAAGGTTTCGTACAACATCAGTGCTTATAAGTGTCTCAATGAGCTTTGTACAAGTTTGAAAAATTTATGAAACATCTACCAACGCGTTTCTAGGACTCTAAACCAGGTTTCATGCAACATGAGTGCTTATAAGTGTCTCAATGAGCTTTGTACAAGTTTGACGAACTTATGAAACATCTAATAACGCGGTTTCTAGGACCCTAAACCAAGTTTCATGCAACATCAGTGCTTATAAGTGTCTCAATGAGTTTTGTAAAAGTTTCACGAACTTATGAAACATATAACAACGTGTTTCTAGGATTCTAAACCAAGTTTCATGCAACATGAGTTCTTATAAGTGTCTCAATGAGCTTTTTACAAATTTGGAGAACTTATGAAACATCTAACAACGCATTTCTAGAACTCTAAACCAAGTTTCATGCAACATGAGTGCTTATAAGTGTCTCAATGAGCTTTGTACAAGTTTGACAAAATTATGAAACATCTAACAACTAGGACTCTAAACCAAGTTTCATGCAACATGAGTGCTTATAAGTGTCTCAATGAGCTTTGTACAAGTTTCACGAAATTATGAAACATATAACAACGCGTTTCTAGGATTCTAAACCAAGTTTCACGCAACATGAGTTCTTATAAGTGTCTCAGTGAGCTTTTTACAAATTTGACGTCCTTATGAAACATCTAACAATGCGTTTCTAGAACTCTAAACCACGTTTTATGCAACATGGGTGCTTATAAGTCTCTCAATGAGCTTTGTACAAGTTTGAAAAACTTATGAAACATCTAACAACGTGTTTCTAGGACTATAAACCAAGTTTCATGGAACATGAGTGCTTATAAGTTTCTCAATGAGCTTTGTACTAGTTTGACGAACTTATGAAACATCTAACAACGAGGTTTCTAGGACTCTAAACTGAGTTTCATGCAACATGAGTGCTTATAAGCTTCACAATGAGCTTTGTACAAGTTTCACGAACTTATGAAACATATAAAACCCCCGTTTCGAGGACTCTAAACCAAGTTTCATGCAACATGAATGCTTATAAGTGTCTCAATGAGCTTTTTACAAGTTTAACGAACTTATGAAACATATAACAACGCTTTTCTAGGACTCTAAACCAAGTTTCATGCAACATGAGTGCTTATAATTGTCTCGATGAGCTTTGTAAAATTTTGACGAACTTATGAAACATGTAACAACGCGTTTCAAGGACTCTAAACCAAGTTTCATGCAACATGAGTGCTTATAACTATCTCAATGAGCTTTGTACAAGTTTCACGAACTTATGAAACATATAACAACGCGTTTCTAGGATTCTAAACCATGTTTCATGCAACATGAATGATTATAAGTGTCTCAATGAGCTTTGTACTAGTTTGACAAACTTATGAAACATCTAACAACGTGGTTGCTAGGACTCTAAACAAGGTTTTGATGCAACATGAACTCTTATAAGTGTCTCAATGAGCTTTGTACAAGTTTGACAAACTTATGAAACATCTACCAACGCGTTCCTAGGACTCTTAACCAAGTTTCATGCAACATGAGTGCTTATAAGTGTCTCAATGAGCTTTGTACAAGTTTGACGAACTTATGGAACATCTAACAACGCGGTTTCTAGGACTCTAAACCAAGTTTCATGAAACATGATTGCTTAGAAGTGTCTCAATGAGCTTGTTACAAGTTTAACGAACTTCCGAAACATCTATCTACGCGTTTCGAGGACTCTAAACCAAGTTTCATGCAAAATGAGTGCTTACAAGATTCTCAATGATCTTTGTACTAGTTTGACGAACTTATGAAACATCTAACAACGTGGTTAGTAGGACTCTAAACCAAGTTTCATGCAACATGAGTTATTATAAGTGTCTTAATGAGTTTTGTACTAGTTTGACGAACTTATGAAACATCTAACCACGCGGTTTCTAGGACTCGAAACAAAGTTTTATGCAACATGAGTGCTTATAAGCGTCTCAATGAGCTTTGTAAAAGTTTCGCGAACTTATGAAAAATATAACAACCCGTTTCTAGGACTCTAAACCAAGTTTCATGCAACATGAGTGCTTATAAGTGTCTCAATGAGCTTTGTACAAGTTTGGCGAACTTATGAAACATTTAACAACGCGTTTCTAGGACTGTAAACCAAGTTTCATACAACATAAGTGCTTATAAGTGTCTAAATGAGCTTTGTACTAAATTGACGAACATATGAAATATATAACAACGCGTTTCTAGGATTCTAAACCAATTTTCACGCAACATGAGTGCTTATAAGTGTCTCAATGAGCTTTTTACAAATGTGGCTTCCTTCTGAAACATCTAACAATGCGTTTCTAGAACTCTAAACCAAGTTTCATGCAACATGAGTGCTTATAAGTGTTTCAATGAGCTTTGTACAAGTTTGAAAAACTTATGAAACATCTAACAGCGTGTTTCTAGGACTATAAACAAAGTTTCATGCAACATGAGATCTTATAAGTGTCTCAATGAGGTTTGTACTAGTTTGACGAACTTATGAAACATCTAACAACGCGGTTTCTAGGACTCTAAACTTAGTTTCATGCAACATGAGTGCTTATAAGTGTCTCAATGAGGTTTGTACAAGTTTCACGAACTTATGAAACATATAAAAACGCGTTTCTAGGACTCTATACCAAGTTTTATGAAACATGAGTGCTTATAAGTGTCTCAATGAGCTTTGTACTAGTTTTACGAACTTATGAAACATCTAACAACGTGGTTTCTAGGACTCTAAACCAAGTTTTGTGCAACATGAGTGCTTATAAGTTCCTCAATGAGCTTTGTACAAGTTTCACGAACTTATGAAACATATAACAACGCGTTTCTAGGATTCTAAACCAAGTTTCATGAAACATGAATGCTTATAAGTGTCTCAATGATCTTTGTTATAGTTTGACGAATTTATGAAACATCTAACAACGTGGTTGCTAGGACTCTAAACAAGGTTTCGTACAACATCAATGCTTATAAGTGTCTCAATGAGCTTTGTACAAGTTTGAAAAACTTATGAAACATCTACCAACGCGTTTCTCGGACTCTAAACCAAGTTTCATGCAACATGAGTGCATATAAGTTTCTCAATGAGCTTTTTACAAGTTTGAAGAACTTATAAAACATCTAATAACGCTGTTTCTAGGACCCTAAACCAAGTTTCATGCAACATGAATGCTTATAAGTGTCTCAATGAGTTTTGTAAAAGATTCACGAACTTATGAAACATAAAACAACGTGTTTCTAGGATTCTAAACCAAGTTTCATGCAACATGAGTTCTTATAAGTGTCTCAATGAGCTTTTTACAAATTTGGCGAACTTATGAAACATCTAACAACGCATTTCTAGAACTCTAAACCAAGTTTCATGCAACATGAGTGCTTATAAGTGTCTCAATGAGCTTTGTACAAGTTTCACGAACTTCTTAACCATATAAAAACGTGTTTCTAGGACTCTAATTCAAGTTTCATGCAACATGAGTGCTTATAAGTGTCTCAATGAGCTTCGTACAAGTTTGACGAACTTATGAAACATCTAACAACGTGGTTGCTAGGACTGTAAACAAGGTTTCGTACAACATGAGTGCTTATAAATGTCTGAATGAGCTTTATACAAGTTTAACGAACTTATGAAACATATAACAACTCTAAACCAAGTTTCATGCAACATGAGTGCATATAATTGTCTCAATGAGATTTTGTACAAGTTTGACGAACTTATGAAACATATAAAAACGCGTTGCTAGGACTCTAAACGAAGTTTGACGAAGTTATGAAACATCTAACAACGCGTTTCTAGAACTCTAAACCAAGTTTGTCAAACTTATGAAACATCTAACAACGCATTTCTAGGACTCTAAACCAAGTTTCATGCAACATGATTGCAAGTGTCTCAATGACATTTGTACTAGTTTGACGAACTTATAAAACATCTAACAACGCGATTTCTAGGACTCTAAAACAAATTTCATGCAACATGAGTGCTTATAAGTGTCTCAATGAGCTTTATACTAGTTTGACGAAATTATGAAACATCTAACAACGCGGTTTCTATGACTTTAAACAAAGTTTCATGCAACATGAGTGCTTATAAGTGTCTCAATGAGATTTGTACAAGTTTCACGAACTTATGAAACATCTAACAACGCGTTTCTAGGACTCTAAACAAAGTTTCATGCAAAATGAGTGCTTATTAATGTCTCAATGAGCTTTGTACAAGTTTGACGAACTTATGAAACATCTAACAATGCGTTTCTAGGACTCTAAACCAAGTTTCTTGCAAATGAGGGCTTATAAGTGTCTCAATGAGCTTGGTACAAGTTTGACGAACTTATGAAACATCTAACAACGAGTTTCTAAAACTCTAAACCAAGTTTCATCCAACATGAGTGTTTATAAAATTCTCAATGAGCTTTGTTAAAGTTTCACAAACTTATGAAATATCCAACAACGTGGTTTCTAGGACTCTAAACCAAGCTTCATGCAACATGAGTCCTTATAAGTGTCTCAATGAGCTTTGTACAAGTTTGACAAACTTCTGAAACATCTAACAACGTGGTTTGTAGGACTCTAAACCAAGTTTCATGCAACATGGGTGCTTATAAGTGTCTCAATGAGCTTTGTACAAGTTTGATGAACCTATGAGAAATCTAGCAACACGTTTCTAAGACTCTAAACCAAGTTTCATGCAACATGAGTGCTTATAAATGTCTCAATCAGCTTTGTACAAGTTTGAAAAACTTATGAAACATCTAACAATGCGTTTCTAGGACCCTAAACCAAGTTTCTTGCAACATGAGTGCTTATAACTGTCTCAATGAGCTTTGTACTAGATTGACGAACTTATGAAATATCTAACAACACGTTTCTACGACTCTAAACCAAGCTTCATGCAACATGAGTGCTTAAGAGTGTCTCAATGATCTTAGTACAAGTTTGAAGAACTTATGAAATATCTAACAACGCGTTTTTATGACTCTAAACCAAGTTTCATGCAACATGAGTGCTTATAATTGTCTCAATGAGATTTTGTACAAGTTTGACGAACTTATGAAACAAATAAAAACGCGTTGCTAGGACTCTAAACGAAGTTTGACGAAGTTATGAAACATCTAACAACGCGTTTCTAGAACTCTAAACGAAGTTTGTCAAACTTATGAAACATCTAACAACGCATTTCTAGGACTCTAAACCAAGTTTCATGCAACATGATTGCAAGTGTCTCAATGACATTTGTACTAGTTTGACGAACTTATAAAACATCTAACAACGCGATTTCTAGGACTCTAAAACAAATTTCATGCAACATGAGTTCTTACAAGTGTCTCAATGAGCTTTGTACAAGTTTCACGCCACAAACTTATGAAACATCTAACAACCCGTTTCTACGACTCTAAACAAAGTTTCATGCAACATGAGTGCTTATAAGTGTCTCAATGAGCTTTATACTAGCTTGACGAAATTATGAAACATCTAACAACGCGGTTTCTATGACTTTAAACAAAGTTTCATGCAACATGAGTTCTTATAAGTGTCTCAATGAGATTTGTACAAGTTTCACGAACTTATGAAACATCTAACAACGCGTTTCTAGGACTCTAAACAAAGTTTCATGCAAAATGAGTGCTTATTAGTGTCTCAATGAGCTTTGTACAAGTTTGACGAACTTATGAATCATCTAACAATGCGTTTCTAGGACTCTAAACCAAGTTTCTTGCAAATGAGTGCTTATAAGTGTCTCAATGAGCTTGGTACAAGTTTGACGAACTTATGAAACATCTAACAACGAGTTTCTAAAACTCTAAACCAAGTTTCATCCAACATGAGTGCATATAAAATTCTCAATGAGCTTTGTTAAAGTTTCACAAACTTATGAAATATCCAACAACGTGGTTTCTAGGACTCTAAACCAAGCTTCATGCAACATAAGTCCTTATAAGTGTCTCAATGAGCTTTGTACAAGTTTGACAAACTTAAGAAACATCTAACAACGTGGTTTGTAGGACTCTAAACCAAGTTTCATGCAACATGGGTGCTTATAAGTGTCTCAATGAGCTTTGTACAAGTTTGATGAACCTATGAGAAATCTAGCAACGCGTTTCTAAGACTCTAAACCAAGTTTCATGCAACATGAGTGCTTATAAATGTCTCAATGAGCTTTGTACAAGTTTGAAAAACTTATGAAACATCTAACAATGCGTATCTAGGACCCTAAACCAAGTTTCTTGCAACATGAGTGCTTATAACTGTCTCAATGAGCATTGTACTAGATTGATGAACTTATGAAACATCTAACAACACGTTTCTACGACTCTAAACCAAGCTTCATGCAACATGAGTGCTTAAAAGTGTCTCAATGATCTTAGTACAAGTTTGAAGAACTTATGAAATATATAACAACGCATTTTTATGACTGTAAACCAAGTTTCTTGCAAACTGAGTACTTAGAAGTGTCTCAATGAGCTTTGTACAAGTTTGGAGAACTTATGAAACATCTAACAACTCGTTTCTAGGACTCTAAACGAAGTTTCTTGCAACATGAGGGCTTATAAGTGCCTCAATGAGCTTTGTACAAGTTTGACAAACTTATGAAACATCTGACAACGCGTTTCTAGGACTCTAAACCAAGTTTCATGCAACATGAGAGTTATAAGTTCCTCAATAAGCTTTGTTAAAGTTTGACGAATTTATGAAATATCTAACAACGAGGTTTCTGGGAATCTAAACCAAGATTCATGCAACATTAGTGCTTATAAGTGTCTCAATGATCTTAGTACAAGTTTGACGAACTTATGAAATATCTAACAACGTGGGTTCTAGGACTAAACCAAGTTTCATGCAACATGAGTGCTTATAAGTGTCTTAATGAGCTTGGTACAAGTTTCACGAACTTATGAAACTTCTAACAACGAGTTTCTAGGACTCTAAACCAAGTTTCATCCAACATAAGTGCTTATAAAATCCTCAATGAGCTTTGTTAAAGTTTGACAAACTTATGAAAGATCTAAGAACGTGGTTTCTAGGACTCTAAACCAAGCTTCATGCAACATGAGTGCTTATAAGCGTCTCAATAAGCTTTGTAAAAGTTTGACAAACTTATGAAACATCTAACAACGTGGTTTCTAGGACTCTAAAACCAACTTTCATGCAACCTGAGTGCTTATAAGTGTCTCAATGAGATTTGTACAAGGTTGATGAACTTATGAAATATCTAACAACGCGTTTTGAGGACTCTAAACCAAGTTTCTTGCAACATGAGTTCTTATAAGTGTCTCAATGAGCTTTGTACTAGTTTGACGAACTTATGAAACATCTAACAACGCGTTTCTAGGACTCTAATCCAAGTTTCATGCAACATGAGTGCTTATAAGTGTCTCAATGAGCTTTGTACAAGTTTGAAGAACTTATGAAATATCTAACAACGCGTTTCTAGGACTCTAAACCAAGTTTCTTGCAACATGAGTGCTTAGAAGTGTCTCAATGAGCTTTGTACAAGTTTTACGAACATATGAAACATCTAACAACTCGTTTCTAGGACTCTAAACCAAGTTTCTTCCAACATGAGTGCTTATAAGTGTCTCAATGAGCTTTGTAGAAGTTTTTCGAACTTATGAAGCATCTGACAACGCGTTTCTAGGACTCTAAACCAATTTTCATGCAACATGAGTGGTATAAGTTCCTCAATAAGCTTTGTTAAAGTTTGACGAATTTATGAAATATCTAACAACGTGGTTTCTGGGAATCTAAATCAAGCTTAATGCAACATGAGTGCTTATAAGTGTCTCAATGATCTTAGTAAAAGTTTGACAAACTTATGAAACATGTAACAATTCGTTTCTACGACTCTAAACCAAGTTTCATGCAACATGAGTGCTTATAAGTGTCTCAATGAGCTTTTTACAAGTTTGAAGAACTTATGAAATATCTAACAACGCGTTTCTAGGACTCTAAACCAAGTTTCTTGCAACATGAGTGCTTCGAAGTGTCTCAATGAGCTTTGTACAAGTTTGACGAGCTTATGAAACATCTAACAACTCGTTTCTAGGACTCTAAACCAAGTTTCTTGCAACAAGAGTGCTTATAAGTGTCTCAATTAGCTTTGTACAAGTTTGACGAACTTATGAAACATCTGACAACGCGTTTCTAGGAATCTAAACCAAGTTTCATGTAACATGAGTGTTATAAGTTCCTCAATAAGCTTTGTTAAAGTTTGACGAATTTATGAAATATCTAACAACGTGGTTTCTGGGAATCTAAACCAAGCTTCATGCAACATGAGTGCTTATAAGTGTCTCAATGATCTTAGTACAAGTTTGACGAACTTATGAAATATCTAACAACTTGGGTTCTAGGAATCTAAACCAAGTTTCATGCAACATGAGTGGTTATAAGTGTCTCAATGAACTTTGTAGAAGTTTGACAAACTTACTAAACATCTAACAACGTGGTTTCTAGGACTCTAAACCAGGTTTCATGCAACATGAGTGCTTATAAGTTTCTCAATGAGTTTTGTACAAGTTTGATGAACTTATGAAACATCTACCAACGCGTTTCTAAGACTCTAAAATAAGTTTCATGCAACATGAGTGCGTATAAGTGTTACAATGAGATTTGAACAAGTTTGACGAACTTATTGAACATCTAACAACGCGTTTCTAGGACTCTAAAACAAGTTTCATGCAACATGAGTGCGTATATGTGTCTCAATGAGCTTTGTATTAGTTTGACGGACTTATGAAACATCTACCAACGCGTTTCTAAGACTCTAAACCAAGTTTCATGCAACATAAGTGCTTATAAGTTCCTCAATGACTCTAAACAAAGTTTCATGTAACATCTAACAACACGCTTCTACGACTCTAAACAAAGTTTCATGTAACATGAGTGCTTATAAGTGTCTCAATGTGCTTGGTACAAGTTTGACGAAATTATGAAAGATCTAACAACGTGGTTTCTAGGACTCTAAACCAAGTTTAATGCAACATGAGTGCTTATAAGTGTTTCAATGAACTTTGTACTAGTTTGACGAACTTATGAAACATCTAACAACGTGGTTGGTAGGAATATAAACCAAGTTTCATGCAACATGAGTCATTATAAGTGTCTCAATGAGCTTTGTACAAGTTTGACGAAATTAAGAAACATCTAACAACACGTTTCTAGGACTCTAAACCAAGTTTCATGCAACATGAGTGTTTATAAGTTCCTCAACGAACTTTGTACAAGTTTCACGAATTATGAAGCATATAACAATGTGTTTCTAGGACACTAAACCAAGTTTCATGCAGTGTGATTGCTTATAAGTTCCTCAATGAGCTTTGTTAAAGTTTGACGAATTTATGAAATATCTAACAACGTGGGTTCTATGAATCTAAACCAATCTTCATTCAACATGAGTGTTTATAAGTGTCTCAATGATCTTTGTACAAGTGTGACAACCTTATAAAACATCTAACAACGTGGTTTCTAGGACTATAAACAAAGTTTCATGCAACATGAGTGCTTATAAGTGTCTCAATGAATTTGGTACAAGTTTCACAAACTTATGAAACATCTAACAACGAGTTTCTAGGACTCTAAACAAAGTTTCATCCAACATGAGTGCTTATAAAATCCTCAGTGAGCTTTGTTATAGTTTGACAAACTTATGAAATATCTAACAACGTGGTTTCTATAACTAACATGAGTGCTTATAAGTGTCTCAATGAGCTTTGTAAAAGTTTGACAAACTTATGAAACATCAAACAACGTGGTTTCTAGGACTCTCACTAGTAAAATTTCGGCGTATAGCCACGGTTGAGCCACGGTAAACCGTGGCTTTTTTACAAAAAAGCCACGAATAAGACACTGTCATAGAACCGTGGCTAAAAAGAGCCACGAACTAGTCACGTTCAGCTAAACGTGGTAAATAAAAGCCACGGTTTTGCCACTATATAATACAGTGGCTAAAATAGCCACGAAATTGCCAAAGTTTTTTCGTGGAAAAACAGAGTTTTTTGTTGTGTCAGAGTTGTGTCGGGGATATTTTCGAAAAGAGCCACGCTTTACCCACATTTTCAAAAGAGTGGCAAAAAAATACCACGAAATAGCCACGGTTTTTGCGTGGCAAAGTTACTTTTTCTGACACAACAGATATGTGTCGGAGATTTATTGCGAAAAGTACCATAGCCACGGTTTTTTCGTGGCTTAACCGTGGCTATGCTGCCGAAAAAGCTACGGTTTGAAAATTCAAACTATTGCCACGGTTTTCGATTGTGGTTGTTCCGTGGCTTCTTAATAATAAATGTGAAAATACGTTATCCATCTATCCTTTCTCCTCTTCTCCTCCTCTCATCTTCTATTTTTCACTCTTCTACTCATAAATTATTCTTCAATTTCTTCTCTTCTAATTCTAATGCAATGAATCATTATTCACACTTAAGAGGATGGATGGATAGACGTATGGATCCCGAAACTAATTGTGTAAGTGAAGAATTCACCACGGGCATTCAAGATTTTCTTCAATTTGCTTGTAATCAACCATCTTTTCAAGAGCTAAGTACCATATTGTGTCCTTGTGCCCGGTGTAAGAATGAAAAAGATCATGATCCAAAAATGGTATCAAGACATCTATTTCGATATGGTTTCAAAGGAAATTATTATGTGTGGTTCAACCATGGAAAAAATGCTTTTGAAGAAATTGGTGAATGTTCAAGAAGAAATCATTTCACCAGTGTTGAAGAAACAATATGGCCTCAAAATCCTACAAATTTTCAAGTTCCAATGGATGCATTTGAATATCCTCATTACACAACATCTCCACATATGGGATCAAGTGCCAATGAAGAGCCTTATCAAGATAGTGTATTTGAAGCTTTTGAAACCTCTACGAAACCTCTCTACGAAGGTTGTCCTAAAGGTATTACTCAATTGTATTTGGCCTCGAGGATTTTAAAAGCAAAAACGGATTACAATTTAGCCGAGGCGTGTGTTGATGAGATAGCAAAAACTTTCAAAGATGTTCTCCCTAAACCGAACAACGCTCCTGCATCTTACTACGAAATAAAGAAGTTGACACGGTCGCTTGGACTACTAGTACAAAAGTTTGATGTTTGCGAGGATAATTGTATGCTCTTTTGGAAGGGAGATAAAGATTTGTTAAGTTGTCGTTTTTGTGGTAAAGAAAGATATCATCCGAACAAAGGAAAAGGGAAAAATCGGGCTAAACAAAGAATGTTTTATATGCCGATAACAGATCGATTAAAGCGACTATACCAATTAGAGGCGACTGCATCTCATATGCGATGGCATGCAGAGAATATTTCTCCTGAAGGAGAAATGCATCATCCTTCTGACGGAGCTGCGTGGAAACATTTCAATCAGGTATATCCACATTTCGCCGTTGAACCTCGTAATATATATTTGGGATTGTCTACAGATGGATTTAATCCTATTGGTATGAATGGGGAAGCCCAATCTGTTTGGCCTGTGATACTCACACCGTACAATCTACCACCAGGGATGTGTATGAAAAGAGAATTCTTCTTTTTGTCAGTACTTATACCAGGTCCAAAACATCCGAAAAAGCCTTGATATCTACCTCCAACCATTGATCGAGGAGTTCCAAAGTTTGTGGAACCATGGGGTGGAAGCTTTCGATGTATCTAGAAAAGAAAGATTCACGATGCGAGTTGCGCTAATGTGGACAATTAGCGACTTCCCAGCGTATGGCATGCTCTCTGGATGGATGACTCATGGGCGTTTATCGTGTCCATACTGTATGGATGAGTCCGAATCGTTTTGGTTACCAAATGGAAGGAAGCATAGCTGGTTTGATTGCCACCGGAAATTTTTACCACTTGAGCATCCTTACAGACGCAACGTGAAAGCGTTTAGAAAAGGGAGAAAAGTGACTGAACATCCTCCGTCATGGTTAAGTGGTGAAGAAGTAATTCATGAAAGAGTAGAGAGCATTAGGGGGGTAATAAAAACAGTAGATTGTGGTGGAAATGGACATGATAAGGCGGCACGTACAATTGAAGATTATGGAGTTCATCATAATTGGGTGAAGAAGAGTATATTTTGGGATCTACCTTATTGGGAAAACCAACTACTTCGTCATAATTTGGACTTTATGCACATTGAGAAGAACTTCTTTGATAATGTGATCAACACCGTGTTGAATGTTACCGGTAAATCAAAAGACGACCTCAAATCGAGGTTAGATCTCCCGGAAATATGTAACAGGCCGGAAGCTCATATTACGGACGATGGTCGATGATCGCACCCATATTCGAGTTGTCAAATCGAGGAGGAAGATTTTCCTTCATTGGATGAAGAACGAGATTAAATTTCCCGATGGGTATTCATCAACGTTTGGTCGTTGTGTAGATGACAATCATTCCAAGATATCGGGTTTGAAAAGTCATGACTGCCACGTCATAATGCAACGACTTCTACAATTTGCATTTTCAGAACTTCTTCCAAAACCTGTTCATGTTGCTATTTCAGGTAAACTCTTACGTTACACAATTTGGCAAATGAATGCAATGAAAAGGAAACTCTAACATATGTTTTAATTTTGTCAAATATTTTCAGAAATTGCATTGTTTTTTCGGGACCTGTCTTCGAAGAGCTTACGAAACGAAGATGTTGCTATATTGAAATCAAATATTGCTTTGAAGATTTGCAATTTGGAGAAGCTATTTCCACCTTCGTTCTTCGATGTTATGAAACATCTACATGTGCATTTACCCGATGAAGCTGATTTAGGCGGACCGGTCCAATATCGATGGATGTATCCTTTCGAGAGATACATGTATCACCTGAAGAAGAAATTTAAGAACAAGGCACATGTTGGAGGCTCGATTGTTGCTCAATGTATAATGGAGGAAATTACTCATGCAGCTTCAATTTATTTTGGTAATCCAAAAGTGGTGCAAGAGTCTCTAACCGGGGAAATTCGATTTACTTATTTAGCTCCAGAAGTCCCGGACTTGTTTCACCATGAAGGTCGAGTAAGTGGAAAAGCAAAAGATGGTTGGTTTACAGACGATGACTACACCGTTCTCCAAACGTTCATGTTGCTAAACTGTGACCAGTTTGAGCCTTATGAAAGGTACAATATCTTAATTCTCATTAAACTATATGAATCGTTTTTAATTTTACGCGCTTTATTTTAACATTATATCTTAAAATATTTTGCAGGATGTTTGAACAATTCATGATGGAATCCAATCCTGGACTCAGCAGTAACGTCATGCAAAATGCGAAAGACCAACACTTTGCTCAATGGTGTAAAGATTATGTAAGTATGACATTTATGAATAAAAATCACTAGTAATCATAGTACATTAATTGTTTATTATGTAGATTGTTTTGTAGATTAATCAAGCCTCTTCTTCCTGTACGTTTCCTTTTTGGATGTTGGATTTCGTACAAGGTCCTAAACGTAGTTACACATCTTGGCTTATGTATCGATCACGAGGTTATTCCTTCCACACCGAAAGACATGGGAAAGATAGGAAAAGTCAAAACTATGGTGTCTGCGTCAAAGGAACCTCTGATAAGGATTATTATGGGTTAATAGAGGAGATAATGATGATCGAGTACCCTGGTTATGTTGGTCTCAAAGCAATGGTTTTCAGATGCAAGTGGTTTGACACAACTTTAGGTCGAGGTATTCGCAAACACCCATCAGGTATTATCGATATCGCACCTAATAGAAGATACGAGAAATATGATCCTTTTATACTATCTGTTAATTGTGATCAAGTTTGTTTCGTTCCTTATCCTTGTGAGACTCGATCTGTGGCAAACGAATGGTGGGTTTGTATTAAAGTTATGCCTCGTGGGGTTCGTGAAACATCTGAAGATGCTCTGACTGCTTTACAAGATGACACACATAATCAGAATGTCGTTCCAAGTGGCATTATTCGTGTAGAATCACATGTCGTGGAAGAT
Source organism: Cochlearia excelsa (assembly GCA_963556525.1). Lineage (NCBI taxonomy): Eukaryota > Viridiplantae > Streptophyta > Magnoliopsida > Brassicales > Brassicaceae > Cochlearia > Cochlearia excelsa. The sequence goes on along the minus strand of OY748328.1, from coordinate 13,772,927 downwards.
GCTTCAGATTTCGATTCATAACTTGTGGAGCCTCCTAATGATGAATACATAACAGAAGACGAGTTTGAAGATTCAAGTGAAGATTCAGTTTCAGAGTAACCATTTTAGGGGGTTTTCATGAATTTGTAATATATTTATGCATTTTCTTTGATAAGTGATGACTTTTTGATGGTTAATGCATTTTGTATGATATGTGGTGATTTTTATTTAATTAGTAAGATATGTGGTGATTTTTAAAGTTTATATGTATGTTATTGTGATAAATTAATACATAAACCCTTTAATGAAAACTTAAACCCTAAACTAATACCTAAACACTAACCTAAACCATAAACTAAAATCATAAACCTCTAAACCCTAAACCCAAAACCCTAAACCTCTAAACACCATTTGAGTTTACGAGAAAGCCACGGAATAGCCAGAGTTAGAAAATGTGGCTTTATCTACATAGCCACGGTTTGTAGATGTATAGCCACGGTTTAGTAAATGACAAAGCCACGTTAATGTCACGGTTCAGAACCGTGGAATCGTTTTAAGGATTTTATCAAAAACCATTTCTCCTTCGACACTTAGAAACATTTCCAAAAACGCCGACTTCTTCGTCTCTTCGTTTTCTCCGATAAGCTTTGTCGCCGACGCCATCTCCGATACACCACGTCGTCGCCTCGCCGTCTCCGATACACCACGTCGTTGCCTCGCCGTATCCCAGTTACTCTTCATCCTCTTTCTCTCTCTCCACTCAAAATTCCCAAATCCCCAAACCCTAAAACAACAAATCGCCTCGCTATTCAATGAGTTCCGGAGGAGGTCGTGGTCGTTCTTATTCCGGAGTCGGAGGAGGATATCATCTATCAATTGGTCCTTGGAATCCCTCAGGTTATGTTCTTTATCCCTTAAAATAGGTCTCTGCAATCTCTATGTGTTCGCTTTCTCTATGTGTTTCTTTGTCTGTGTATGTTGGTAAGTGTCTATGCTTGTATCTCATTATCAGTGTGTGTGCTTTATCTGAGTTTTAGTTTTAGTTTGACTTTGAGTTTTAGACATTGGGTTTGAGGTTGAGATTGAGTTTCTCTGTGTGTATGTTGGTAAGTGTCTATGCTTGTCTTTGTGAGTTTGAGTTTGAGTTTGAGCTTGTCTGTGTGTTATGCTTGTTTGTGTGAGTTTGAGTTTGAGTTTGTGTTTGAGTTTGTGTTTTGGGTGTGTATGTTGTTAAGTCTCTATGCTTGTATCTCATTGTCTGAGTTTGAGTTTTATTCGAGTTTAATGCTTTGTGTGTGTTTAAGTTTCTGTGTGCTTATTTCTCTTTGCTTATCTTAGTTCTTTGACCTTCTCTTGTCTTATCAGAGAGGCCGGCAGGAACTACTGGATCAGCAGTATCAGCGTCAGCTGCTAACAACCAGTTCAATCAAGTAACAGAGGAGCAATTGTTAGCTGCTCCACAGAGAATCTCAGCCACATCTTCACCCAAGGAAAGCCAATGAGGCTCTATGGTATGTTTTCTTCTCTGAATTACTTAAACCTCATACATTTACTTCTTTTCTGAGTTACTTAAACCTTTATTTTTTGTTTTAGGTTTGGTGTGGACCCATAAGTCAACAGATTTGTTAGGAAGACATGGCAAGGCTACTACTTTGGACCATGGAGAAGCTGGAATAAAGTTCCTAAGGAAAGAAAAACCACTTGGTGGCACACTTTCGTGGTAAAGTCTATCTCTCTGTTTTGTTTTTCTTTGATGCATTTTTAATTTCCTTTTGTTTTCTTGTAGCAAAACTATTATTGGGAACTAAGGTTTCATGCTGCTGTCTACTTCCAATGGAAGTTGGAGACGAGGACAACCATTTGTGAACGTATTAGCAAGAAGTACATAAACAACAAGAAGCCAAAGTACATTGGTGATGCTCATTTGACGCTTATGTTGGAGTATTGGGCTACTGAAGAAGCTGCAGCGAGGAGCAAGAAAGTTGCAGATTCTAGGACATCTGATCCAGATGGACAAGGGATGCACAAGCATAGTGGAGGTCCCAAGTCTCTCCTAAAACATGAGTATGATATGGTAAGCGCTTCTTCTCTTTCTCTGACCTTATATGTTTTGATTCTTCCTTTAACAAATCTTACGTTTTTGCAGATGGTTGAGGGTGGTACTGATGAACCACCAGCTTTGACTCAGCTTGTCCGCAAGACTCACACACGCAAAGATGGAACTTTCATCGATTCAAGGGCGGAGGCAATTGTTTTGGAAGTGGAGCAAGCAGCATATGAATTCATCGACGAGGAAGGATCTCCCAATGGCCTCAGTCAAACTGCCTCTTCTGGACCTTCACACCATCTTCTCAACAAGGAGTATATAAAGTTTATGTTACTTTTGTTTCTTCTTTGATACTTAATATTATAAATTATGAGATTGCAATGTTGATTATGCCTGCTTCTTTGTTATGTTTGTATGTGTGTATGTCTCTGATTCTGTGTGTACGTGTGTGTGCTTAGGTATGTTTGTGTATGTCTATGTGTTTTGGTGTATGTCAGCGTGTGTGTGAGTGTTTGCTTATGTCTGTATGTGTGTGTCTTTTCTTCTTTCTTTATGTGTGTGTTCATGTGCTTCTGTCTATATGTCTTTGCTTCTGTCTGTATGTGTGTGTTCATGTGTTTATGATTATGTCTCCGTTTATGTGCTTATGTATGTGTATTTGATTCTGTATGTCTTTGTGTTAATGTAAGTGTATGTCATTGTGCTTGTTTGTTGCTTTTTTTCTATGTATCTTTGTGTGTGATTATGTCTCTTAGTCTCTGTTTATTGTTTTGCAGCGTGGTAAGAGACACAAAGGCAATATATATGGTTTAGGGAGTGTTCAATATCGAGAGAAGACACCATTGGTTTCCGCTGAATCCAGTCTTGCGCGAAACGTCGATATAGACGAAAGGATAGACGGCCTCGAGGGCAAGTTCAAGACGGTGAATGACAATGTCAATGTTGTGATGAAGGAGGTGACAGAGTTAAAGGACGAAATGGGAGACATAAAGACCTCTCTCAATGCATTGCTTAGGCATCTCGGGATTCCTTGCTCGGCCACTTCTTCCACAAGATCGCAACAGGTCGTCAATCAGGTACCTAATCCTCCTGTGCCTCAGCCTGATCCTCATGTCGTGACGTCTCCAGCAGTGGTACCAGCTTCTTCTCCTCCAAACCAAAATCAAGAATTTAGTAGGTGGTGTACTAATCTAGGACTTTAGATTAGTTTTGTTTAAGACATTTTGTTGCCTTTGTACAAGGCTTGTAGTGTACTTCAAAACACTTTTAAATTTTGTGTATGTTGTGAACTTCTCTTTTATGTTTCATCAATACCATGTTCTTAGATTTCTGTTTCGGATTAAGTGCAATTCCGAAAATGGTTTAAATATAAGAAATCAGTATTATTTTTTGTTTTGTTGTGAAGATATGCCACGGAAAAACTGTGGCATAATACCGTGGCAAATTTGAAAATGCCACAAAAATAAGTGGCTCGAAAACGTGGCTAACATATCCCACGAAAAATAAACCCTTTTAAACCGTGGCTATAGAGTCACGTTAAAATCGTGGCAAATATCGTGGCAAAAATAGCCACGTTATTATTTATAAAAACTGTGACTAAATCGTGGCTTTCTTATGTAAGCCACTGTTTAAAACAGTGGCAAAAAGCGTGGCTCTCTAAGCCACGCTAAGCCACGGTTACGAAAGGCCACGCAGCTATAGCCACGGTTTCGTTTATCGTGGCAGAACTGTGGCTTAGTGCCCTATAGCCACGGTTTTTGGCTTATAGCCACTAAAAAAACCGTGGCTATGCGCAGTAATTTTACTAGTGTCTAAACAAAGTTTCATCCAACATGAGTGCTTATAAGTGTCTCAACGTGCTTTGTACAACTTTGACGAACTTATGAAACATCTAACAACGCGTTTCTAGGACTCTAAACAAATTTCATGGAACATGAGTGCTTATAAGTGTATTAATGAGCTTTGTACAAGTGTGACGAAATTAGGAAACATCTAATTAACTGTTTCTAGGACTCTAAACCAAGTTTCTTGCAACATGAGTGCTTATAAGTATCTCAATGAGCTGTGTACTTGTTTGACGAACTTATGAAACATCTAACAAAGCGTTTCTACGACTCTAAACAAAGTTTCATGCAACTTGAGTGCTTATAAGTGTCTCAATGTGCTCTGTACAAGTTCGACGAACTTATGAAACATCTAACAACGAGGTATATAGGACTCTACACCAAGTTTCATGCAACATGACTGCTTATAAGTGTCTCAATGATCTTAGTACATGTTTGACGAACTTATGAAATATCTAACAACGTGGGTTCTAGGACTCTAAACCAAGTTTCATGCAACATGAGTGCTTATAAGTGTCTTAATGAGCTTGGTACAAGTTTCACGAACTTATGAAACTTCTAACAACGAGTTTCTAGGACTCTAAACCAAGTTTCATCCAACATAAGTGATTATAAGTGTCTCAATAAGCTTTGTTAAAGTTTGACAAAGTTATGAAAGATCTAAGAACGTGGTTTCTAGGACTCTAAACCAAGCTTCATGCAACATGAGTGCTTATAAGTGTCTCAATAAGCTTTGTAAAAGTTTGACAAACTTATGAAACATCTAACAACGTGTTTCTAGGACTCTAAACAAAGTTTCATGCAACATTAGTGCTTATATGTGTCTCAATGAGATTTGTACAAGTTTGATGAACTTATGAAATATCTAACAACGCGTTTCTAGGACTCTAAACCAAATTTCATGAAACATGAGTGCTTATAAGTGTCTCAATAAGCTTTGTACAAGTTTGAAGAACTTATGAAATATCTAACAACGCGTTTCTAGAACTCTAAACCATGTTTCTTGCAATATGAGTGCTTAGAAGTGTTTCAATGAGCTTTGTACAAGTTTGACGAACTTATGAAACATCTAACAAAGTGGTTGCTAGGAATCTAAACCAAGTTTCATGCAACATGATTGCTTATAAGTGTCTCAATGAGCTTTGTTCTAGTTTGACGAACTTATGAAACATCTAACAACGCGTTTTTAGGATTCTAAACCAAGTTTAATGCAACGTGAGTGCTTATAAGAGTCTCAATGATCTTTGTACATGTTTGACGAACTTATAAAACATCTAACGACGCGTTTCTAGGACTCTAAACCAAGTTTCATGCAACATGAGTGCATATAAGTGTCTAAATGAGATTTGTACTAGTTTGACGAATTTATGAAACATCTAACAATGCGTTTCTAGGACTCTAAACAAAGTTTCATGCAACGTGAGTACTTATAAGTGTTTCAATGTGCTTTGTACAAGTTTGACGAACAAACTTCTAACAGTGTGGTTTCTAGGACTCTAAACCAAGTTATATGCAACATGAGTGCTTATAAGTGTCTCTATTAGTTTTGTACAATATTGACTAACTTATGAAACATCTAACAACGCATTTCTAGGGGTCTAAACCAAGTTTCATGCAACATGGGTGTTTATAATTGTCTCAACGAGCTTTGTATAAGTTTGACGAACTTATGAAACATCTAACAACGCGTTTCTTGGTCTCTAAACCAAGTTTCATGCAACATATGTGCTTATAAGTGTCTTAATGAGCTTTGTACAAGTTTCACGAACTTATGAAACATCTAACAACACGTTTGTAGGACTCTAAACCAAGTTTCATGAAACATGAGTGCTTATAAGTGTCTCAATGAGCTTGGTAGAAGTTATGAAACATCTAACAACGAGTTTCTAGGACTCTCAACCAAGTTGCATCCAACATGAGTGCTTATGAAATCCTCAATGAGCTTTGTTAAAGTTTGAGAAACTTATGAAATATCTAACAACATGATTTCTAGGACTCTAAACCAAGCTTCAATGAGCTTTGTAAAAGTTTGACGAACTTATGAAACATCTACAAACGCGTTTCTAAGACTCTAAACCAAGTTTCATGCAACATGAGTGCTTATAAGTGTCTCAATTAGCTTTGTACAAGGTTGACGAACTTATGAAACATCTAACAACGCGTTTCTAGGACTCTAAACCAAGTTTCATCCAACATGAGTGCTTATAAGTGTCTCAATGTGCTTTGAACAAGTTTGAAGAACTTATGAAACACCTAACAACGTGGTTTCTAGGACTCTAAACCAAGTTTCATGCAACATGAGTGCTTATAAGTGTGTCAATGAGCTTTGTATAAGTTTGAAAAACTTACGAAACATCTGACAACGCGTTTCTAGGAGTCTAAACCAAGTTTCAAGCAACATAAGTGCTTATAAGTGCCGCAATGAGCTTTGTACGGGTTCGACGAACTTATGAAACATCTAACAACCCATTTCTAGGGATTTAAACCAAGTTTCATGCAAGATGAGTGCTTATAGGTGTCTAAGTTTGACGAACTTATGAAACATCTAACAACGCGTTTCTAGGACTCTACACCAAGTTGCATGCAACATGAATGCTTATAAGTGTCTCAATGAGTTTCATGCAACATGAGTTCTTATAAGTGTCTCAATAAGCTTTATACAAGTTTGACAAACTTATGAAACATCTAACAACGCGTTTCTAGGACTATAAACAAGGTTTCATGCAACATGAGTGCTTATAAGTTCCTCAATGAGCTTTGTTAATGTTTGACGAATTTATGAAATATCTAACAACGTGGATTCTAGGACTCTAAACCAAGCTTCATGGAACATGAGTGCATCTAAGTGTCTCAATGAGTTTTGTACAAGTTTCACGAACTTATGAAACATCTAACAACGTGGTTGCTAGGACTCTAAACCAATTTTTATGCAACATGAGTGCTTATAAGTGTCTCAATGAGCTTTGAACAAGTTTGACGAACTTATGAAACATCTAACAACGCGTTTCTAGGACTGTACACCAAGTTGCATGCAACATGAGTGCTTATAAGTTTCTCAATGAGCTTTGTACTAGTTTGACAAACTTATGAAACATCTAACAACGTGGTTGCTAGGAATCTAAACCAAGTTTCATGCAATGTGAGGGCTTATAAGTGTCTCAATGAGCTTTGTACAAGTTTGACGAACTTATGAAACATCTAACAACGCGTTTCTAGGACTGTACACCAAGTTGCATGCAACATGAGTGCTTATAGTGTCTCAATGAGCTTTGTACTAGTTTGAAAAACTTATGAAACATCTAACAACGTGGTTGCTAGGAATCTAAACCAAGTTTCATGCAACATGAGTGCTTATAAGTGTCTCAATGAGCTTTGTACATGTTTGACGAAGTTATGAAACATCTACCAACGCGTTTCTAGGACTCTAAACCAAGTTTCAAGCAACATGAGTTCTTATAAGTGTCGAAATGAGCTTTCTACAAGTTTGACGAACTTATGCAACATCTAACAACGCGTTTCTAGGGATTTAAACCAAGTTTTATGCAAGATGAGTGCTGATAAGTGTCTTAATGAGCTTTGTACAAGTTTGACGAACTTATCAAACATCTAACAACGCGTTTCTAGGACTCTACACCAAGTTGCATGCAACATGAGTGCTTATAAGTGTCTCAATGAGTTTTGTACTAGTTTGACGAACTTATGAAACATCTAACAACGTGGTTGCTAGAAATAAAAACCAAGTTTTGTGCAACATGAGTGCTTACATGTGTCTCAATGAGCTTTGTACAAGTTTGACAAACTTTTGAAACATCTAACAACGAGTTTCTAAGACTCTAAACAAGGTTTCATGCAACATGAGTGCTTATAAATTCCTCAATGAGCTTTGTACAAGTTTCAAGAACTTATGAAACATATAACAACGCGGTTTCTAGGACACTAAACCAAGTTTCATGCAACATGAGTGCTTATAAGTTCGTCAATGAGCTTTATTAAAGTTTTTTCGAATTTATGAAATATCTAACAACGTGGTTTCTAGGACTCTAAACCAAGCTTCATGCAACATGAGTGCTTATAATTGTCTCAATGAAGTTTGTACAAGTTTGACGAAGTTATGAAACAGCTAACAACGTGGTTGCTAGGACTCTAAACCAAGTTTCATGCAACATGATTTCTTATAAGTGTCTCAATGAGCTTTGTACAAGTTTGACGAACTTATGAAACATCTAACAACGCGTTTCTAGGACTCTACACTAAGCTGCATGCAAAATGAATGCTTATAAGTGTCTCAATGAGCTTTGTACTAGTTTGACGAACTTATGAAACATCTAACAACGTGGTTCCTAGGAATCCAAACCAAGTTTCATGCAACATGAGTGCTTATAAATGCCTCAATGAACTTTGTACAAGTTTCAAGAACTTATGAAACATATAACAACGCGTTTCTAGGAACCTAAACCAAGTTTCATGCAACATGAGTTCTTATAACTTCCTCATGAGGTTGGTTAATGTTTGACGAATTTATGAAATATCTAACAACCTGGTTCATGGAACATGAGCGATTATAAGTGTCTCAGTGAGTTTTGTACAAGTTTGACGAACTTATGAAACATCTAACAACGTGGTTGCTAGGAATCTAAACCAAGTTTCATGCAACATGAGTGCTTATAAGTGTCTCGATGAGATTTGTACAGGTTTGACGAACTTATGAAACATCTAACAACGCGTTTCTAGGACTCTACACCAAGTTGCATGCAACATGAGTGCTTATAAGTGTCTCAATGAGCTTTGTACTAGTTTGACGAACTTATGAAACATCTAACAACGTGGTTGCTAGGAATCTAAACCAAGTTTCATGCTATGTGAGGGCTTATAAGTGTCTCAATGTGCTTGTTCAAGTTTGATGAACTTATTAAGCATCTAACAACGTGGTTTCTAGGACTATAAACCAAGTTTCATGCAACATGAGTGCTTATATGTGTCTCAATCAGCTTTGTACAAGTTTGACAAACTTATGAAACATCTAACAACGCGTTTCTTAGACTCTAAACGAAGTTTCATGCAACATGAGTGCTTATAAGTATCTCAATTAGTATTGTACAAGGTTGACGAACTTATGAAACATCTAACAACGCGTTTCTAGGACTCTAAACCAAGTTTCATCCAACATGACTGCTTATAAGTGTTTCAATGTGCTTTGTACAAGTTTGAAGAACTTATGAAACACCTAACAACGTGGTTTCTAGGACTCTAAACCAAGTTTCATGCACCATGAGTGCTTATAATTGTCTAAATGAGGTGTGTACAAGTTTGAAAAACTTATGAAACATCTGACAACGCGTTTCAAGGAGTCTAAACCAGGTTTCATGCAAGATGAGTGCTTATAAGTGTCTTAATGAGCTTTCTACAAGTTTGACGAACTTATGAAACATCTAACAACGCGTTTCTAGGACTCTACACCAAGTTGCATGCAACATGAGTGCTTATAAGTGTCTTAATGAGCTTTGTACTAGTTTGACGATCTTATGAAACATCTAACAACGTGGTTGCTAGGAATCTAAACCAAGTTTCGTGCAACATGAGTGCTTATAAGTGTCTCAATGAGCTTTGTACAAGTTTGACAAACTTTTGAAACATCTAACAACGCGTTTCTAAGACTCTACACAAAGTTTCATGCAACATGAGTGCTTATAAATTCCTCAATGGTCTTTGTACAACTTTCAAGAACTTATGAAGCATATAACAACGCGTTTCTAGGACACTAAACCAAGTTTCATGCAACAAGAGTGCTTATAAGTTCCTCAATGAGCTTTGTTAAAGTTTGACGAATTTATGAAATATCTAACAACGTGGTTTCTAGGACTCTTAACCAAACTTCATGCAACATTAGTGCTTATAAGTGTCTCAATGTGCTTTGTACAAGTTTGAAGAACTTATGAAACACCTAACAACGTGGTTTCTAGGACTCTAAACCAAGTTTCATGCACCATGGAAGCTTATAATTGTCTCAATGAGCTTTGTACAAGTTTGAAAAACTTATGAAAAATCTGACAACGCGTTTCTAGGAGTCTAAACCAAGTTTCATGCAAGATGAGTGCTTATAAGTGTCTTAATGAGCTTTCTACAAGTTTGACGAACTTATGAAATATCTAACAACGCGTTTCTAGGACTCTACACCAAGTTGCATGCAACATGAGTGCTTATAAGTGTCTCGATGAGCTTTGTACTAGTTTGACGAACTAATGAAACATCTAACAACGTGGTTGCTAGGAATCTAAACCAAGTTTCGTGCAACATGAGTGCTTATAAGTGTCTCAATGAGCTGTGTACAAGTTTGACAAACTTTTGAAACATCTAACAACGCGTTTCTAAGACTCTAAACAAAGTTTCATGCAACATGAGTGCTTATAAATTCCTCAATGAACTTTGTATAAATTTCAAGAACTTATGAAACATATAACAATGCGTTTCTAGAACGCTAAACCAACTTTCATGCAACAAGAGTGCTTATAAGTTCCTCAATGAGTTTTGTTAAACTTTTAAGAATTTATGAAATATCTAACAAAGTGGTTTCTAGGACTCTAAACCAAGCTTCATGCAACATGAGTGCTTATAAGTGTCTCAATGAACTTTGTACAAATTTGAAGAACTTATGAAACATCTAACAACGTGGTTGCTAGTATTGAAACTAATGTCTAAATCTACTAAGGCATTAGTACTTATGGTTACGTGGAGTACAAGCCAAGCCAAGTGTAACCGAGACCTAAAATAAGGAAGACCAAAGGAGAAAGTCAAGTTTACCCAGGTAAATATTGCCTAAGGGTAAATCGAGAGAAGGAAGCGAAATTACCGAGCTCCGTGTACCGCGGTACAGAGAATCATCCGGCGCCAGCTGCGCTACCGGACAAAAATGATCGGGCTCCCACGTGCCGGTACGCGGCTCCAACGGTTATGTTGATCAGAACGTGTGGCGCCTACTTTTACTTTCTGTTTTATTACTTATCTCTTAACGATAACATTTAGGCTATATATTGGCTTGTAAAAACATCTTTTAACTTATATTTTGGGTGATTAATAATCAAATGAAAGTTCTTTATACTTTTCTCTCTTTTCTCTCAAGAACACCGAATCATAATCTCATCTAAACACACTTAAACACGTTCAAATTCTAACATGGTATCAGAGCAATCTTGCTCTTGAAACCATTCTCTACTTACGCTACTCTACATCTCTTACAGATTTTCATCAAATCTTTTTGTTCTTCGTGTTCTTGGCCGGAAAAGTTTATGTCTTTCATAAAGTTTATATATTTATTCTAATTCTAAAGTTTTCTTCGGTAAAGCAACAAGCTTTCTTCAGATCTAGAACAAAGCCTTGCCTTTTCCTCTGTTTTGAAGAAAACCCCTTTCTAAAAACTCGAAACTTTCTTCAAGATCCAAGCTTTCTTGTGTTAAAGCCTAGATCTATCATAAAGTTACCTCTTTTACCCCTTTCCTTACCAAATCTTTCACAAAGTTTCACCTTTTCTAATGGAAGACAAAGAAGGAAGCAAGAAGGTGATTTTCCCGGTGGTTCTAAAGGGGATTAACTATCTCCTTTGGGCTAGGACGGTAAAAATTGATGTTTGTGGCCGCGGTTTATGGGGCCACATCATCAAAACTCAAGATGCCACCGAGAAGACTCTTGAAGAGAGCGATGTGACATCCACGGAAGGTATTTGGTTCGAAGAGGACCAAAAGGTACTAAGCATCATTCAAGGATCTTTTGATCCACCCATCCTTGAAGCCTATTCTTATTGTGAAACCGCCACGTCTCTGTGGGATACTCTCCAAGTAGTCTATGGGAATATCTCAAATCTTAGTCGTGTGTTTGAAGTCAAGAAGGCGATTAGTACTCTCACTCAAGAAGATACTTAATTCACCAAGCATTTTGGCAAATTCAGAGCCTTATGGGCAGAGTTTGAGATGTTGAGACCAAGCACCAATGATCCAAAGATCCTTATGGAAAGAAGAGAACAAGACAAAGTCTTTGCCTTGGTATTGTCCTTAAATGGTGGCTACAAAGATCTCATCAAGCATCTACTCCGCTCGGATACTCTTCCAAATCTTGAGGAAGTATGTGCACAATTTCAAAAGGAGCAAGGATCTATTGAGCTCTTTGGTGGGAAGAAAGAACTAGTATCCGCCAACAAAGTCACCTTCAAGCCAACAAATAAGACATATGAAGATCGTAAATCTCTCACGTGTGATCATTGCAAGAAGAAGGGACATTCCAATGAGAGATGCTGGATACTTAACCCTCACCTCAAACCGGCAAAATTCAAAGATGCAAAGGGACACTTCTCCAACGATGATTCCGCAAGTGGAGCTAGCTCTAGCACCACAAGTTTAAGCGGCAAGGAGAAGGAGGAGGATGCCACGGCTATTGTGCCTTACCATGATGAATACGTGAGGAAATCTGACCTGGATGCACTCATCAAGGCCCTTAAGGGATCCGGTATGGAATCTCTTTACTCCCTTAGTGCTAAAATGATTGAAAAATCTATTATCATTTATTCAGGAGCTTCACATCATATGATTAGTAATGAAAACTTGATTAGCAATATAAAACCAACTCTTGGTAATGTGATCATTGCAAATGGTAGTAGATTCTGGTTAAAGGTTTAGGAAATCTTAGGTTGTTCAATAGAGAATCACAAGCCTTGTATATGCCAAATTTCATTTCTAATCTCATTTATGTAAAATAGATTGTTTGTGATCTTAATTGCAATGTTATATTTAGTCCTAATGAAGTGATTTTTCAGGATATTGAAAGTAAAGAGATTATTGGGAAAGGTGTTACAAGGGGAGATCTCTACATACTTGACAAGGAAGTGTCAAGCTCTCATCATCACTCTGTTTTTAGTTCTCTTTTAGCTGAGCAAATAATGTGCTATGGCACTAGACTAGGACATCCTCATGTTAAAGCTTTAAAAACTCTTTTGCCAAATGTTTTCTTTGATCATACTACTTGTGAACCTTGCATTTTAGGCAAGCATCACAAATCTGTTTTCTCAAACTCTAAAACCCTTTATGAAAACTGTTTTGACCTTGTTCATTCTGATGTTTGGTCTTCACCTTGCGAATCTAGAGAAAACCAAGCTTATTTTGTGACCTTTACAGATGAGAAATCAAAATATACTTGGTTAACTTTATTACCATCTAAAGATAGGGTGCTAGATGCGTATAAAAACTTTCAAAACTACATCACTAACCAATACAAGTGCAAGGATTAAATGTCTCAGATCGATAATGGTGAAGAATATATAGTTCCTCAATAAGCTTTGTTAAAGTTTGATAAATTTATGAAATATCTAACAACGTGGTTTCTAGGACTCTAAACAAAGCTTCATGCAACATGAGTGCTTATAAGTGTCTAGATGAGCTTTGTACAAGTTTGACGAACTTATGAAACATTTAACAACGCGTTTCTTGGACTCTAAACCAACTTTCATGCAACATGAATGCTTATAAGTGTCTTAATGAGCTTTGTACAAGTTTGACGAACTTATGTAACATCTAACAACGTGGTTTCTCGGACTCTAAACAAGGTATCATGCAACACGAGTGCTTATAAGTGTCTCAACGAGTTTTGTACAAGTTTGACGAACTACTGAAACATCAAATAACGCGTTTCTAGGACTTTAAACCAAGTTTCATTCAACATAAGTGCTTATAAATGTCGTAATGAGCTTTTTACAAGTTTGACGAACTTATGTAACATCTAACAACGTGGTTTCTAGTACTCTATACCAAGTTTCATGCAACACGAGTGCTTATAAGTGTCTCAATGAGCTTTATAAAAGTTTGACGAACTTATGAAACATCTAACAACGCTTGTTTCTATGACTCTAAACCAAGTTTCTTGCAACATGAGTGCTTATAAGTGTCTCAATGAGCTTTGTACTAGTTTGACGAATTTATGAAACATCTAACAACGCGTTGGTAGGACTCTAAACCAAGTTTCATGCAATGTGAGTGGTTATAATTGTCTCAATGAGCTTTGTACTAGTTTGGGGAACTTACGAAACATCTAACAATGTGGTTGTTAGGACTCTAAACCAAGTTTCATGGAACATGAGTGCTTATAAGTGTCTCAATTAGCTTTGTATATGGTTGAAGAAGTTTTTAAACATCTAACAACGTGGTTTCTAGGACTCTAAACCATGTTTCATGCAACATGAGTTCTTATAAGTGTCTAAATGAGCTTTGTACAAGTTTGATGAACTTATGAAACATCTAACAACGCGTTTCTAGGACTCTACACCAAGTTGCATGCAACATGAGTGCTTATAAGTCTCTCAATGAGCTTTGTACTAGTTTGACGAAGTTATGAAACATCTAACAACGTGGTTGCTAGGAATCTAAACCAAGTTTCTTGCAACATGAGTGCTTATAAGTGTCTCAATGAGCTTTGTACAAGTTTGACGAACTTATGAAACATCGAACAACGTGGTTTCTAGGACTCTTAACCAAGTTTCATCCAACATGAGTGCTTACAAGTGTTTCAATGAGCTTTGTACAAGTTTGACGAACTTATGAAACATCAAACAACGTGGTTGCTAGGACTCTGAACCAAGTTTCATGCAACATGATTGCTTATAAGTGTCTCAATGAGCTTTGTACAAGTTTGACGAACTTATGAAACATCTAACAATGTGGTTTCTAGGACTCCAAACCAAGTTTCATGCAACATGAAAACTTAGAAGTGTCTCATTGAGCTTTGAACAAGTTTGACAAACTTATGAAACATCTATCAACGCGTTTCTAGCACTCTAAACCAAGTTTCATGCAACAGGAGTGCTTATAAGTGTCTTAATGGGATTTGTACAAGTTTGTCAAACTTATGAAACATCTAACAACGCGTTTCTAGGAATCTAAACCAAGTTTCATGCAACATGAGTGCTTATAAGTTCCTCAATGAGCTTTGTACAAGTTTCACGAACTTATGAAACATCTAACAACGCGTTTCTAGGACTCTAAACCAAGTTTCATGCAACACGAGTGATTATAAGTGTCCCAATGAGCTTTATACAAGTTTGACGAACTTATGAAACATCTAACAACACCGTTTCTAGGACTCTAAACAAGTTTAATGCAACATGAGTTCTTATAAGTGTCTTAATGAGCTTTGTACAAGTTTGACGAACTTATGAAACATCTAACAACGCGTTTCTTGGACTCTAAACCAAGTTTCGTGCAACATGAGTGCTTATAAGTGTCTCAATTAGCTTTGTAGTAGTTTGACAAACTAATGAAACATCTAACAATGCGTTTCTACGACTCTAAACAAAGTTTCATGCAACATGAGTGCTTATAAGTGTCTTGAGTGCTTTGTACAAGTTTGATGAACTTATGAAAAATCGAAAAACGTGGTTTCTAGAACTCTAAACCAAGTTTCATGCAACATGAGTGCTTATAAGTGTCTCAATGAGTTTCCTACAAGTTTTGCGAACTTATGAAACATCTAACAACGTGTTTCTAGGACTAAACCAAGTTTCATGCAACATGAGTATTTATAAGTGTCTTAATGAGCTTTTTACAAGTTTGACGAACTTATGAAACATCTAACAACGCGTTTTTCTAAACCAAGTTTAATGCAACATGAATGCTTATAAGTGTCTCGATGAGCTTTGTACTAGTTTGACGAACTTATGAAACATCTAACAATGTGGTTGATAGGACTCTAAACCAAGTTTCATGCAACATGAGTGCTTATAAGTGTCTCAATGAGTTTTGCACAAGTTTGGCGAACTTATGAAACATCTAACAACGCGTTTCTAGGAATCTAAACCAAGTTTCATGCAACATGAGTGCTTATAAGTGTCTCAATGAGCTTTGTACTAGTTTGATGAACTTATGAAACATCTAACAACGTGGTTTCTAGGAATCTAAACCAAGTTTCATGCAACATTAATGCCTATAAGTTCCTCATGTTAAAGTTTGACGAATTTATGAGATATCAAACAACGTGGTTTCTAGGACTCTAAACCAAGATTCATGCAACATGGGTGCTTATAAAAGTCTCAATGAACTTTGTACGAGTTTGACGAAATTATGAAACATCGAACAACGTGGTTTCTAGGACTCTAAACCATGTTTCATGCAACATGAGTGCTTATAAGTGTCTCAATGAGTTTTGTACAAGTTTGACGAACTTGTGAAACATCTAACAACACGTTTCTAGGACTTTAAACCAAGTTTCATGCAACATAAGTGCTTATAAGTGTCCTAATGAGCTTTTTACAAGTTTGACCAACTTATAAAACATCTAACAACGCCTTTTCAGGACTCTAAAGCAAGTTTCATGCAACATGAGTTCTTATAAGTGTCTCAATGAACTTTGTACTAATTTGACAAACTTATGAAACATCTAACAACGTGGTTGCTAGGATTCTAAACCAAGTTTCATGAAACATGAGTGCTTATAAATTCCTCAATGAGTTTTGTAAAAGTTTCACGAACTTATCAAACATATAATAACGCGTTTCTAGGACACTAAACCAAGTTTCATGCAACATAAAGCCTTTATGATATATCTAACAACGTGGTTTCTAGGACACTAAACCGAGCTTCATGCAACATGGGTGGTTATAACTGTCTCAATGAGCTTTGTATAAGTATGACGAACTTATGAAACATCGAACAACGTGGTTTCTAGGACTCTAAACCAAGTTTCATACAACATGAGTGCTTATAAGTGTCTCAATGTGCTTTGTAAAAGTTTGACGAACTTATGAAACATCTAACAACGTGGTTTATAGGACTCTAAAACCAAGTTTAATGTAACATGAGTGCTTATAAGTGTCTCAATGAGTTTTGTACAAGTTTGACGAACTTATGTAACATCTAACAACGCGTTTCTAGGACTCTAAACCAATTTTCATACAACATGAGTGCTTGTAAGTCTCTCAGTGAGCTTGGTACTAGTTTTACGAACTTATGAAAAATCTAACAAAGTAGTTGCTAGGAATCTAAACCAAGTTTCATGCAACCTGAGTGTTAAGAAGTGTCTCAATGAGCTTTGCACAAGTTTGACGAACTTATGAAACATCTAACAACGTGGTTGCTAGGAATCTAAACCAAATTTCATGCAACATGAGTGCTTATAAGTGTCTCAATTAGCTTTGTACTAGTTTGACGAACTTATGAAACATCTAACAACGCGTTTCTAGGACTCTAAACCAAGTTTCATGTAACATGAGTTCTTATAAGTGTCTCAATGACCTTTGTACAAGTTTCACGAACTTATGAAACATCTAACAACGCTTTTCTATGACTCTAAACCATGTTTCATGCAACACGAGTGCTTATAAATGTCTCAATGAGCTTTATACATGTTTGACGAACTTATGAAACATCTAACAACACCGTTTCTAGGAAACTAAACAAGTTTCATGCAACATAAGTGCTTATAAGTGTCTTAATGAGCTTTTACATGTTTGAAGAACTTGTGAAACATCTAACAACGCGTTTCTCGGATTCTAAACCAAGTTTCATGCAATATGAGTGATTATAGGTTTCTCAATGAGCTTTGTACTTGTTTGACGAACTTATGAAAAATCTAACAACGCGTTTCTAGGACTCTAAACCAAGTTTCATGCAACAAGTTCTTATAAGTGTCTCAATGAGCTTTGTACAAGTTTTACGAACTTATGAAACATTTAACAACGCGGTTTTAGGACTCTAAACCAAATTTCATGCAACATGAGTGCTTATAAGTGTCTCGATGAGATTTGTACAATTTTTATGAAGTTATGAAACATCTAACAACCAATTTCTAGGACTCTAAACCAAGTTTCATGCAGCATGAGTGTTTCTAAGTGTCTCAATGAGCGTTGTACAATTTTGAAGAACTTTTGAAACATCTAACAACGCGTTTCTAGGACTCTAAACCAAGTTTCATGCAACATGAGTGCTTATAAGTTTCTCAATGAGCTTTTTGTACTAATTTGACAACTTATGAAACATTTAACAACATGGTTTCTAGGACTCTAAACCAAGTTTCATGCAACATGAGTGCTTATAAGTGTCTCAATGAGCTTTGTACAAGTTTGACGTACTTATGAAACATCTAACAACGCGTTTCTAGGACTCTAAACCAAGTTTCATTCAACATGAGTGCTTATAAGTTCCTCAATGAGCTTTGTACAAGTTTCAAGAACTTATGAAACATCTAACAACATGGTTGCTAGGACTCTAAACCAAGTTTCATGCATTATGAGTGCTTATAACTTCCTCAATGAGCTTTGTACAAGTTTCATGAACTTATGAAACATATAATAACACGTTTCTAGGACTCTAAACCAAGTTTCATGCGCCATGAGGGCTTATAATTGTCTCAATAAGTTTTGTACAAGTTTGCCGAAATTATGAAACATCTAACAACGTGGTTTCCTGGACTCTAAACAAAGTTTCATGCAACATGAGTGCTTATAAGTGTCTCAATGAGCTTTGTACAAGTTTGAAGAACTTATGAAACATTTAATAACGTGGTTTCAAGGACTCTAAACCAAGTTACATGAAACATTAGAGCTTTGTACAACTTTGACGAACTTATGAAACTTACAACAACGCGTTTCTAGGACTCTAGACCAAGCTTCATGTAACATGAGTGCTTATAAGTGTTTCAATGAGCTTTGTACAAGTTTCATGAAGTTATGAAACACCTAAAAGAGCGTTTCTAGGACTCTAAACCAATTTTCATGCAACATGAGTGCTTATAAGTGTCTCAATGCGCTTCGTACAAGTTTGACGAACTTATGAAAAATCTAACAACGCGTTTCTAGGACTCTAAACCAAGTTTCATGCAATTCTTATAAGTGTCTCAATGAGCTTTGTACAAGTTTGACGAACTTATGAAACATTTAACAACGCGGTTCTAGGCCTCTAAACCAAATTTCATGCAACATGAGTGCTTATAAGTGTCTCAATGAGCTTTATACAAGTTTGACGAACTTATTAAACATCTAAAAACCTTGTTTCTAGGTCTCTCAACCAAGTTTCATGCAACATGAATGCTTATAAATGTCTCAATGAGCTTTGAACAAGTTTGACGAACTTATGAAACATTTAAAAACGCGTTTTCAGGACTCTAAACCAAGTTTCGTGAAACATGAGTGCTTATAAGTTCCGCTATGAGCTTGTTACGAGTCTCACGATCTTATGAAACATCTAACAACGCGTTTCTAATACTCTAAACCAAGGTTCATGCAACATGAGTGTTTATAAGTGTCTCGATGAGCTTTGTACAAGTTTGACGAACTTATGAAACATCTAACAACGCGTTTGTATGACTCTAAACCAAGTTTCATGCAACATGAGTGCTTATAAGTTTCTCAATGAGCTTTGTCCAAGTTTCACGAAGTTATGAAACACCTAACAAAGCGTTTCTAGGACTCTAAACCAAGTTTCATGCAACATGAGTGATTATAAGTGTCTCAATGAGCTTTGTATAAGTTTGACCTACTTATGAAAAATCTAACAACGCATTTATAGGACTCTAAACCAAATTTCATGCAACATGAGTTCTTATAAGTGTCTCAATGAACTTTGTACAAGTTTGACGAACTTATGAAACATCTAACAACGAGGTTTCTAAGACTCTAAACCAAGTTTCATGCAACATGAGTGCTTATAACTGTCTCAATGAGCTTTGTACAAGTTTGACGAAGTTATGAAACATCTAACAACGTGTTTCTTGGACTCTAAACCAAGTTTCATGCAACATGAGTGTTTATGAGTGTCGCAATGAGCTTTGTACAAGTTTCACGAAGTTATGAAACACCTAACAAAGCGTTTCTAGGACTCTAAACAAAGTTTCATGCAACATGAGTGCTTATAAGTGTCTCAATGAGCTTTGTACAAGTTTGAAGAACTTATGAAACATCTAACAACGCGTTTCTAGGACTCTAAACCAAGTTTCATATATCATGAGTGATTATAAGTGTCTCAATGCGCTTCGTACAAGTTTGACGAACTTATGAAAAATCTAACAACGCGTTTCTAAGATTCTAAACCAAGTTTCATGCAATTCTTATAAGTGTCTCAATGAGCTTTGTACAAGTTTGACGAACTTATGAAACATTTAACAACGCGGTTCTAGGACTCTAAACCAAGTTTTGTACTAATTTGACAACTTATGAAACATTTAACAACATGGTTGCTAGAACTTTAAACCAAGTTTCTGGCAACATGAGTGCTTATAAGTGTCTCAACGAGCTTTGTACAAGTTTGACGAACTTATGAAACATATAATAACGCGTTTCTAGGACTCTAAACCAAGTTTCATTCAACTTGAGTGCTTATAATTTCCTCAATGAGTTTTGTACGAGTTTCATGAACTTATGAAACATCTAACAACATGGTTGCTAGGACTCTAAACTAAGTTTCCTGCAACATGAGTGCTTATAACTTTCTCATCGAGTTTTTTACAAGTTTGACGAACTTATGAAACATCTAACAACGCGTTTCTACGACTCTAAATCTAGTTTCATGCATTATCAGTGCTTATAAGTTCCTCAATGAGCTTTGTACAAGTTTGAAGAACTTATGAAACATATAACAACGCGTTTCTAGGACTCTAAACCAAGTTTCATGCAACATGAGTGCTTATAATTGTCTGAATGAGCTTTGTACAAGTTTGCCGAACTTATGAAACATCTAACAACGTGGTTTCTAGGACTCTAAACAAAGTTTCATGCAACATGAGTTCTTATAAGCGTCTCAATGAGCTTTGTACAAGTTTGAAGAACTTATGAAACATCTAATAACGTGGTTTCAAGGACTCTAAACCAAGATTCATGCCCCATGAGTTCTTATAAGTGTCTCAATGAGGTTTGCGCAAGGTTAGCGAACTTATGAAACATTTAACAACGCGTTTCTAGGACTCTAAACCAACTTTCATGCAACATGAGTGTTTATAACTGTCTCAATGAGCTTGGTACAAGTTTCACGAACTTATGAAACATCTAACAAAGCGTTTCTAGGACTCTAAACAAAGTTTCATGCAACATGAGTGTTTATATCTGTCTCAATGAGCTTGGTATATGTTTCACGAACTTTTGAAACATCTAACAACGCATTTCTAGGACTTTAAACCAAGTTTCATGCAACATGAGAGTTAAGTGTCTCAATGAGCTTTGCACAAGTTTGACGACCTTATGAACATCTAACAACGCGTTTCTAGAACTCTAAACCAAGTTTCATGCAATATGAGTGCTTATAAGTTCCTCAATGAGATTTTGTACAAGTTTGACAAACTTATGAAACATCTAACAACGCGTTTCTAGGACTATAAACAAGGTTTCATGCAACATGAGTGCTTATAAGTTCTTCAACGAACTTTGTACAAGTTTCAAGAACTTATGAAACATATAACAACGCGTTTCTAGGAACCTAAACCAAGTTTCATGCAACATGAGTTCTTATAACTTCCTCATGAGGTTGGTTAATGTTTGACGAATTTATGAAATATCTAACAACCTGGTTTCTAGGACTCTAAACCAAGCTTCATGGAACATGAGCGATTATAAGTGTCTCAGTGAGTTTTGTACAAGTTTGACGAACTTATGAAACATCTAACAACGTGGTTGCTAGGACTCTAAACCAAGTTTCATGCAACATGAGTGCTTATAAGTGTCTCAATGAGATTTGTACAGGTTTGACGAACTTATGAAACATCTAACAACGCGTTTCTAGGACTTTACACCAAGTTGCATGCAACATGAGTGCTTATAAGTGTCTCAATGAGCTTTGTACTAGTTTGACGAACTTATGAAACATCTAACAACGTGGTTGCTAGGAATCTAAACCAAATTTCATGCTATGTGAGGGCTTATAAGTGTCTCAATGTGCTTGTTCAAGTTTGATGAACTTATTAAGCATCTAACAACGTGGTTTCTAGGACTATAAACCAAGTTTCATGCAACATGAGTGCTTATATGTGTCTCAATCAGCTTTGTACAAGTTTAACAAACTTATGAAACATCTAACAACGCGTTTCTTAGACTCTAAACGAAGTTTCATGCAACATGAGTGCTTATAAGTATCTCAATTAGTATTGTACAAGTTTGACGAACTTATGAAACATCTAACAACGCGTTTCTAGGACTCTAAACCAAGTTTCATCCAACATGACTGCTTATAAGTGTTTCAATGTGCTTTGTACAAGTTTGAAGAACTTATGAAACACCTAACAACGTGGTTTCTAGGACTCTAAACCAAGTTTCATGCACCATGAGTGCTTATAATTGTCTAAATGAGGTTTGTACAAGTTTGAAAAACTTATGAAACATCTGACAACGCGTTTCAAGGAGTCTAAACCAGGTTTCATGCAAGATGAGTGCTTATAAGTGTCTTAATGAGCTTTCTACAAGTTTGACGAACTTATGAAACATCTAACAACGCGTTTCTAGGACTCTACACCAAGTTGCATGCAACATGAGTGATTATAAGTGTCTTAATGAGCTTTGTACTAGTTTGGCGATCTTATGAAACATCTAACAACGTGGTTGCTAAGAATCTAAACCAAGTTTCGTGCAACATGAGTGCTTATAAGTGTCTCAATGAGCTTTGTACAAGTTTGACAAACTTTTGAAACATCTAACAACGCGTTTCTAAGACTCTACACAAAGTTTCATGCAACATGAGTGCTTATAAATTCCTCAATGGTCTTTGTACAACTTTCAAGAACTTATGAAGCATATAACAACGCGTTTCTAGGACACTAAACCAAGTTTCATGCAACAAGAGTGCTTATAAGTTCCTCAATGAGCTTTGTTAAAGTTTGACGAATTTATGAAATATCTAACAACGTGGTTTCTAGGACTCTTAACCAAACTTCATGCAACATTAGTGCTTATAAGTGTCTCAATGTGCTTTGTACAAGTTTGAAGAACTTATGAAACACCTAACAACGTGGTTTCTAGGACTCTAAACCAAGTTTCATGCACCATGGGTGCTTATAATTGTCTCAATGAGCTTTGTACAAGTTTGAAAAACTTATGAAAAATCTGACAACGCGTTTCTAGGAGTCTAAACCAAGTTTCATGCAAGATGAGTGCTTATAAGTGTCTTAATGAGCTTTCTACAAGTTTGACGAACTTATGAAATATCTAACAACGCGTTTCTAGGACTCTACACCAAGTTGCATGCAACATGAGTGCTTATAAGTGTCTCGATGAGCTTTGTACTAGTTTGACGAACTAATGAAACATCTAACAACGTGGTTGCTAGGAATCTAAACCAAGTTTCGTGCAACATGAGTGCTTATAAGTGTCTCAATGAGCTGTGTACAAGTTTGACAAACTTTTGAAACATCTAACAACGCGTTTCTAAGACTCTAAACAAAGTTTCATGCAACATGAGTGCTTATAAATTCCTCAATGAACTTTGTATAAATTTCAAGAACTTATGAAACATATAACAATGCGTTTCTAGAACGCTAAACCAACTTTCATGCAACAAGAGTGCTTATAAGTTCCTCAATGAGTTTTGTTAAACTTTTAAGAATTTATGAAATATCTAACAAAGTGGTTTCTAGGACTCTAAACCAAGCTTCATGCAACATGAGTGCTTATAAGTGTCTCAATGAACTTTGTACAAATTTGAAGAACTTATGAAACATCTAACAACGTGGTTGCTAGTATTGAAACTAATGTCTAAATCTACTAAGGCATTATTACTTATGGTTACGTGGAGTACAAGCCAAGCACAGTGTAACCGAGACCTAAAATAAGGAAGACCAAAGGAGAAAGTCAAGTTTACCCAGGTAAATATTGCCTAAGGGTAAATCGAGAGAAGGAAGCGAAATTACCGAGCTCCGTGTACCGCGGTACAGAGAATCATCCGGCGCCAGCTGCGCTACCGGACAAAAATGATCGGGCTCCCACGTGCCGGTACGCGGCTCCAACGGTTATGTTGATCAGAACGTGTGGCGCCTACTTTTACTTTCTGTTTTATTCCTTATCTCTTAACGATAACAATTAGGCTATATATTGGCTTGTAAAAACATCTTTTAACTTATATTTTGGGTGATTAATAATCAAATGAAAGTTCTTTATACTTTTCTCTCTTTTCTCTCAAGAACACCGAATCATAATCTCATCTAAACACACTTAAACACGTTCAAATTCTAACATGGTATCAGAGCAATCTTGCTCTTGAAACCATTCTCTACTTACGCTACTCTACATCTCTTACAGATTTTCATCAAATCTTTTTGTTCTTCGTGTTCTTGGCCGGAAAAGTTTATGTCTTTCATAAAGTTTATATATTTCTTCTAATTCTAAAGTTTTCTTCGGTAAAGCAACAAACTTTCTTCAGATCTAGAACAAAGCCTTGCCTTTTCCTCTGTTTTGAAGAAAACCCCTTTCTAAAAACTCGAAACTTTCTTCAAGATCCAAGCTTTCTTGTGTTAAAGCCTAGATCTATCATAAAGTTACCTCTTTTACCCCTTTCCTTACCAAATCTTTCACAAAGTTTCACCTTTTCTAATGGAAGACAAAGAAGGAAGCAAGAAGGTGATTTTCCCGGTGGTTCTAAAGGGGATTAACTATCTCCTTTGGGCTAGGACGGTAAAAATTGATGTTTGTGGCCGCGGTTTATGGGGCCACATCATCAAAACTCAAGATGCCACCGAGAAGACTCTTGAAGAGAGCGACGTGACATCCACGGAAGGTATTTGGTTCGAAGAGGACCAAAAGGTACTAAGCATCATTCAAGGATCTTTTGATCCACCCATCCATGAAGCCTATTCTTATTGTGAAACCGCCAAGTCTCTGTGGGATACTCTCCAAGTAGTCTATGGGAATATCTCAAATATTAGTCGTGTGTTTGAAGTCAAGAAGGCGATTAGTACTCTCACTCAAGAAGATACTTAATTCACCAAGCATTTTGGCAAATTCAGAGCCTTATGGGCAGAGTTTGAGATGTTGAGACCAAGCACCACCGATCCAAAGATCCTTATGGAAAGAAGAGAACAAGACAAAGTCTTTGCCTTGGTATTTTCCTTAAATGGTGGCTACAAAGATCTCATCAAGCATCTACTCCGCTCGGATACTCTTCCAAATCGTGAGGAAGTATGTGCACAACTTCAAAAGGAGCAAGGATCTATTGAGCTCTTTGGTGGGAAGAAAGAACTAGTATCCGCCAACAAAGTCACCTTCAAGCCAACAAATAAGACATATGAAGATCGTAAATCTCTCACGTGTGATCATTGCAAGAAGAAGGGACATTCCAATGAGAGATGCTGGATACTTAACCCTCACCTCAAACCGGCAAAATTCAAAGATGCAAAGGGACACTTCTCCAACGATGATTCTGCAAGTGGAGCTAGCTCTAGCACCACAAGTTTAAGCGGCAAGGAGAAGGAGGAGGATGCCACGGCTATTGTGCCTTACCATGATGAATACGTGAGGAAATCTGACCTGGATGCACTCATCAAGGCCCTTAAGGGATCCGGTATGGAATCTCTTTACTCCCTTAGTGCTAAAATGATTGAAAAATCTATTATCATTTATTCAGGAGCTTCACATCATATGATTAGTAATGAAAACTTGATTAGCAATATAAAACCAGCTCTTGGTAATGTGATCATTGCAAATGGTAGTAGAATTCTGGTTAAAGGTTTAGGAAATCTTAGGTTGTTCAATAGAGAATCACAAGCCTTGTATATGCCAAATTTCATTTCTAATCTCATTTATGTAAAATAGATTGTTTGTGATCTTAATTGCAATGTTATATTTAGTCCTAATGAAGTGATTTTTCAGGATATTGAAAGTAAAGAGATTATTGGGAAAGGTGTTACAAGGGGAGATCTCTACATACTTGACAAGGAAGTGTCAAGCTCTCATCATCACTCTGTTTTTAGCTCTCTTTTAGCTGAGGCAAATAATGTGCTATGGCACTAGACTAGGACATCCTCATGTTAAAGCTTTAAAAACTCTTTTGCCAAATGTTTTCTTTGATCATACTACTTGTGAACCTTGCATTTTAGGCAAGCATCACAAATCTGTTTTCTCAAACTCTAAAACCCTTTATGAAAACTGTTTTGACCTTGTTCATTCTGATGTTTGGTCTTCACCTTGCGAATCTAGAGAAAACCAAGCTTATTTTGTGACCTTTACAGATGAGAAATCAAAATATACTTGGTTAACTTTATTACCATCTAAAGATAGGGTGCTAGATGCGTATAAAAACTTTCAAAACTACATCACTAACCAATACAGTGCAAGGATTAAATGTCTCAGATCAGATAATGGTGAAGAATATATAGTTCCTCAATAAGCTTTGTTAAAGTTTGATAAATTTATGAAATATCTAACAACGTGGTTTCTAGGACTCTAAACAAAGCTTCATGCAACATGAGTGCTTAGAAGTGTCTAGATGAGCTTTGTACAAGTTTGACGAACTTATGAAACATTTAACAACGCGTTTCTTGGACTCTAAACCAACTTTCATGCAACATGAATGCTTATAAGTGTCTTAATGAGCTTTGTACAAGTTTGACGAACTTATGTAACATCTAACAACGTGGTTTCTCGGACTCTAAACAAGGTATCATGCAACACGAGTGCTTATAAGTGTCTCAACGAGTTTTGTACAAGTTTGACGAACTACTGAAACATCAAATAACGCGTTTCTAGGACTTTAAACCAAGTTTCATTCAACATAAGTGCTTATAAATGTCGTAATGAGCTTTTTACAAGTTTGACGAACTTATGTAACATCTAACAACGTGGTTTCTAGTACTCTATACCAAGTTTCATGCAACACGAGTGCTTATAAGTGTCTCAATGAGCTTTATAAAAGTTTGACGAACTTATGAAACATCTAACAACGCTTGTTTCTAGGACTCTAAACCAAGTTTCTTGCAACATGAGTGCTTATAAGTGTCTCAATGAGCTTTGTACTAGTTTGACGAATTTATGAAACATCTAACAACGCGTTGGTAGGACTCTAAACCAAGTTTCATGCAACGTGAGTGGTTATAATTGTCTCAATGAGCTTTGTACTAGTTTGGGGAACTTACGAAACATCTAACAATGTGGTTGTTAGGACTCTAAACCAAGTTTCATGGAACATGAGTGCTTATAAGTGTCTCAATTAGCTTTGTATATGGTTGAAGAAGTTTTTAAACATCTAACAACGTGGTTTCTAGGACTCTAAACCATGTTTCATGCAACATGAGTTCTTATAAGTGTCTAAATGAGCTTTGTACAAGTTTGATGAACTTATGAAACATCTAACAACGCGTTTCTAGGACTCTACACCAAGTTGCATGCAACATGAGTTCTTATAAGTCTCTCAATGAGCTTTGTACTAGTTTGACGAAGTTATGAAACATCTAACAACGTGGTTGCTAGGAATCTAAACCAAGTTTCTTGCAACATGAGTGCTTATAAGTGTCTCAATGAGCTTTGTACAAGTTTGACGAACTTATGAAACATCGAACAACGTGGTTTCTAGGACTCTTAACCAAGTTTCATCCAACATGAGTGCTTACAAGTGTCTCAATGAGCTTTGTACAAGTTTGACGAACTTATGAAACATCAAACAACGTGGTTGCTAGGACTCTGAACCAAGTTTCATGCAACATGATTGCTTATAAGTGTCTCAATGAGCTTTGTACAAGTTTGACGAACTTATGAAACATCTAACAATGTGGTTTCTAGGACTCCAAACCAAGTTTCATGCAACATGAAAACTTAGAAGTGTCTCAATGAGCTTTGAACAAGTTTGACAAACTTATGAAACATCTATCAACGCGTTTCTAGCACTCTAAACCAAGTTTCATGCAACAGGAGTGCTTATAAGTGTCTTAATGAGATTTGTACAAGTTTGTCAAACTTATGAAACATCTAACAACGCGTTTCTAGGAATCTAAACCAAGTTTCATGCAACATGAGTGCTTATAAGTTCCTCAATGAGCTTTGTACAAGTTTCACGAACTTATGAAACATCTAACAACGCGTTTCTAGGACTCTAAACCAAGTTTCATGCAACATGAGTGCTTACAAGTGTCTCAATGAGCTTTGTACAAGTTGGACAAACTTATGAAACATCTAGCAACGCGTTTCTAGGACTCTAAACCAAGTTTCATGCAACATGAGTGCTTATAAGTGTCTCAATGAGCTTTGTACAAGTTTGACAAACTTATGAAACATCTAACAACGTGGTTTCTAAGACTCTAAACAAAATTTCATGCAACATGAGTTCTTATAAGTGTCTCAATGAGCTTTGTACAAGTTTCACGAACTTATGAAACATATAACAACGCGTTTCTAGGACTCTAAACCAAGTTTCATGCAACACGAGTGATTATAAGTGTCCCAATGAGCTTTATACAAGTTTGACGAACTTATGAAACATCTAACAACACCGTTTCTAGGACTCTAAACAAGTTTAATGCAACATGAGTTCTTATAAGTGTCTTAATGAGCTTTGTACAAGTTTGACGAACTTATGAAACATCTAACAACGCGTTTCTAGGACTCTAAACCAAGTTTCGTGCAACATGAGTGCTTATAAGTGTCTCAATTAGCTTTGTAGTAGTTTGACAAACTAATGAAACATCTAACAATGCGTTTCTACGACTCTAAACAAAGTTTCATGCAACATGAGTGCTTATAAGTGTCTCGAGTGCTTTGTACAAGTTTGATGAACTTATGAAAAATCGAAAAACGTGGTTTCTAGAACTCTAAACCAAGTTTCATGCAACATGAGTGCTTATAAGTGTCTCAATGAGTTTCCTACAAGTTTTGCGAACTTATGAAACATCTAACAACGTGTTTCTAGGACTAAACCAAGTTTCATGCAACATGAGTATTTATAAGTGTCTTAATGAGCTTTTTACAAGTTTGACGAACTTATGAAACATCTAACAACGCGTTTTTCTAAACCAAGTTTAATGCAACATGAATACTTATAAGTATCTCGATGAGCTTTGTACTAGTTTGACGAACTTATGAAACATATAACAATGTGGTTGATAGGACTCTAAACCAAGTTTCATGCAACATGAGTGCTTATAAGTGTCTCAATGAGTTTTGCACAAGTTTGGCGAACTTATGAAACATCTAACAACGCGTTTCTAGGAATCTAAACCAAGTTTCATGCAACATGAGTGCTTATAAGTGTCTCAATGAGCTTTGTACTAGTTTGATGAACTTATGAAACATCTAACAACGTGGTTTCTAGGAATCTAAACCAAGTTTCATGCAACATTAATGCCTATAAGTTCCTCATGTTAAAGTTTGACGAATTTATGAGATATCAAACAACGTGGTTTCTAGGACTCTAAACCAAGATTCATGCAACATGGGTGCTTATAAAAGTCTCAATGAACTTTGTACGAGTTTGACGAAATTATGAAACATCGAACAACGTGGTTTCTAGGACTCTAAACCATGTTTCATGCAACATGAGTGCTTATAAGTGTCTCAATGAGTTTTGTACAAGTTTGACGAACTTGTGAAACATCTAACAACACGTTTCTAGGACTTTAAACCAAGTTTCATGCAACATAAGTGCTTATAAGTGTCCTAATGAGCTTTTTACAAGTTTGACCAACTTATAAAACATCTAACAACGCCTTTTCAGGACTCTAAAGCAAGTTTCATGCAACATGAGTTCTTATAAGTGTCTCAATGAACTTTGTACTAGTTTGACAAACTTATGAAACATCTAACAACGTGGTTGCTAGGATTCTAAACCAAGTTTCATGAAACATGAGTGCTTATAAATTCCTCAATGAGTTTTGTAAAAGTTTCACGAACTTATCAAACATATAATAACGCGTTTCTAGGACACTAAACCAAGTTTCATGCAACATAAAGCCTTTATGATATATCTAACAACGTGGTTTCTAGGACACTAAACCGAGCTTCATGCAACATGGGTGGTTATAACTGTCTCAATGAGCTTTGTATAAGTATGACGAACTTATGAAACATCGAACAACGTGGTTTCTAGGACTCTAAACCAAGTTTCATACAACATGAGTGCTTATAAGTGTCTCAATGTGCTTTGTAAAAGTTTGACGAACTTATGAAACATCTAACAACGTGGTTTATAGGACTCTAAACCAAGTTTAATGTAACATGAGTGCTTATAAGTGTCTCAATGAGTTTTGTACAAGTTTGACGAACTTATGTAACATCTAACAACGCGTTTCTAGGACTCTAAACCAATTTTCATACAACATGAGTGCTTGTAAGTCTCTCAGTGAGCTTGGTACTAGTTTTACGAACTTATGAAAAATCTAACAAAGTGGTTGCTAGGAATCTAAACCAAGTTTCATGCAACCTGAGTGTTAAGAAGTGTCTCAATGAGCTTTGCACAAGTTTGACGAACTTATGAAACATCTAACAACGTGGTTGCTAGGAATCTAAACCAAGTTTCATGCAACATGAGTGCTTATAAGTGTCTCAATTAGCTTTGTACTAGTTTGACGAACTTATGAAACATCTAACAACGCGTTTCTAGGACTCTAAACCAAGTTTCATGTAACATGAGTTCTTATAAGTGTCTCAATGACCTTTGTACAAGTTTCACGAACTTATGAAACATCTAACAACGCTTTTCTATGACTCTAAACCATGTTTCATGCAACACGAGTGCTTATAAATGTCTCAATGAGCTTTATACATGTTTGACGAACTTATGAAACATCTAACAACACCGTTTCTAGGAAACTAAACAAGTTTCATGCAACATAAGTGCTTATAAGTATCTTAATGAGCTTTTACATGTTTGAAGAACTTGTGAAACATCTAACAACGCGTTTCTCGGATTCTAAACCAAGTTTCATGCAATATGAGTGATTATAGGTTTCTCAATGAGCTTTGTACTTGTTTGACGAACTTATGAAAAATCTAACAACGCGTTTCTAGGACTCTAAACCAAGTTTCATGCAACAAGTTCTTATAAGTGTCTCAATGAGCTTTGTACAAGTTTTACGAACTTATGAAACATTTAACAACGCGGTTTTAGGACTCTAAACCAAATTTCATGCAACATGAGTGCTTATAAGTGTCTCGATGAGATTTGTACAATTTTTATGAAGTTATGAAACATCTAACAACCAATTTCTAGGACTCTAAACCAAGTTTCATGCAGCATGAGTGCTTCTAAGTGTCTCAATGAGCGTTGTACAATTTTGAAGAACTTTTGAAACATCTAACAACGCGTTTCTAGGACTCTAAACCAAGTTTCATGCAACATGAGTGCTTATAAGTTTCTCAATGAGCTTTGTACTAATTTGACAACTTATGAAACATTTAACAACATGGTTTCTAGGACTCTAAACCAAGTTTCATGCAACATGAGTGCTTATAAGTGTCTCAATGAGCTTTGTACAAGTTTGACGTACTTATGAAACATCTAACAACGCGTTTCTAGGACTCTAAACCAAGTTTCATTCAACATGAGTGCTTATAAGTTCCTCAATGAGCTTTGTACAAGTTTCAAGAACTTATGAAACATCTAACAACATGGTTGCTAGGACTCTAAACCAAGTTTCATGCATTATGAGTGCTTATAACTTCCTCAATGAGCTTTGTACAAGTTTCATGAACTTATGAAACATATAATAACACGTTTCTAGGACTCTAAACCAAGTTTCATGCGCCATGAGGGCTTATAATTGTCTCAATAAGTTTTGTACAAGTTTGCCGAAATTATGAAACATCTAACAACGTGGTTTCCTGGATTCTAAACAAAGTTTCATGCAACATGAGTGCTTATAAGTGTCTCAATGAGCTTTGTACAAGTTTGAAGAACTTATGAAACATTTAATAACGTGGTTTCAAGGACTCTAAACCAAGTTTCATGAAACATTAGAGCTTTGTACAACTTTGACGAACTTATGAAACTTACAACAACGCGTTTCTAGGACTCTAGACCAAGCTTCATGTAACATGAGTGCTTATAAGTGTTTCAATGAGCTTTGTACAAGTTTCATGAAGTTATGAAACACCTAAAAGAGCGTTTCTAGGACTCTAAACCAATTTTCATGCAACATGAGTGCTTATAAGTGTCTCAATGCGCTTCGTACAAGTTTGACGAACTTATAAAAAATCTAACAACGCGTTTCTAGGACTCTAAACCAAGTTTCATGCAATTCTTATAAGTGTCTCAATGAGCTTTGTACAAGTTTGACGAACTTATGAAACATTTAACAACGCGGTTCTAGGCCTCTAAACCAAATTTCATGCAACATGAGTGCTTATAAGTGTCTCAATGAGCTTTATACAAGTTTGACGAACTTATTAAACATCTAAAAACCTTGTTTCTAGGTCTCTCAACCAAGTTTCATGCAACATGAATGCTTATAAATGTCTCAATGAGCTTTGAACAAGTTTGACGAACTTATGAAACATTTAAAAACGCGTTTTCAGGACTCTAAACCAAGTTTCGTGAAACATGAGTGCTTATAAGTTCCGCTATGAGCTTGTTACGAGTCTCACGATCTTATGAAACATCTAACAACGCGTTTTTAAGACTCTAAACCAAGGTTCATGCAACATGAGTGTTTATAAGTGTCTCGATGAGCTTTGTACAAGTTTGACGAACTTATGAAACATCTAACAACGCGTTTGTATGACTCTAAACCAAGTTTCCTGCAACATGAGTGCTTATAAGTTTCTCAATGAGCTTTGTCCAAGTTTCACGAAGTTATGAAACACCTAACAAAGCGTTTCTAGGACTCTAAACCAAGTTTCATGCAACATGAGTGATTATAAGTGTCTCAATGAGCTTTGTATAAGTTTGACCTACTTATGAAAAATCTAACAACGCATTTATAGGACTCTAAACCAAATTTCATGCAACATGAGTTCTTATAAGTGTCTCTATGAACTTTGTACAAGTTTGACGAACTTATGAAACATCTAACAACGAGGTTTCTAAGACTCTAAACCAAGTTTCATGCAACATGAGTGCTTATAACTGTCTCAATGAGCTTTGTACAAGTTTGACGAAGTTATGAAACATCTAACAACGTGTTTCTTGGACTCTAAACCAAGTTTCATGCAACATGAGTGTTTATGAGTGTCGCAATGAGCTTTGTACAAGTTTCACGAAGTTATGAAACACCTAACAAAGCGTTTCTAGGACTCTAAACAAAGTTTCATGCAACATGAGTGCTTATAAGTGTCTCAATGAGCTTTGTACAAGTTTGAAGAACTTATGAAACATCTAACAACGCGTTTCTAGGACTCTAAACCAAGTTTCATATATCATGAGTGATTATAAGTGTCTCAATGCGCTTCGTACAAGTTTGACGAACTTATGAAAAATCTAACAACGCGTTTCTAAGATTCTAAACCAAGTTTCATGCAATTCTTATAAGTGTCTCAATGAGCTTTGTACAAGTTTGACGAACTTATGAAACATTTAACAACGCGGTTCTAGGACTCTAAACCAAGTTTTGTACTAATTTGACAACTTATGAAACATTTAACAACATGGTTGCTAGAACTTTAAACCAAGTTTCGGCAACATGAGTGCTTATAAGTGTCTCAACGAGCTTTGTACAAGTTTGACGAACTTATGAAACATATAATAACGCGTTTCTAGGACTCTAAACCAAGTTTCATTCAACTTGAGTGCTTATAATTTCCTCAATGAGTTTTGTACGAGTTTCATGAACTTATGAAACATCTAACAACATGGTTGCTAGGACTCTAAACTAAGTTTCCTGCAACATGAGTGCTTATAACTTTCTCATCGAGTTTTGTACAAGTTTGACGAACTTATGAAACATCTAACAACGCGTTTCTACGACTCTAAATCTAGTTTCATGCATTATCAGTGCTTATAAGTTCCTCAATGAGCTTTGTACAAGTTTCAAGAACTTATGAAACATATAACAACGCGTTTCTAGGACTCTAAACCAAGTTTCATGCAACATGAGTGCTTATAATTGTCTGAATGAGCTTTGTACAAGTTTGCCGAACTTATGAAACATCTAACAACGTGGTTTCTAGGACTCTAAACAAAGTTTCATGCAACATGAGTTCTTATAAGCGTCTCAATGAGCTTTGTACAAGTTTGAAGAACTTATGAAACATCTAATAACGTGGTTTCAAGGACTCTAAACCAAGATTCATGCCCCATGAGTTCTTATAAGTGTCTCAATGAGGTTTGCGCAAGGTTAGCGAACTTATGAAACATTTAACAACGCGTTTCTAGGACTCTAAACCAACTTTCATGCAACATGAGTGTTTATAACTGTCTCAATGAGCTTGGTACAAGTTTCACGAACTTATGAAACATCTAACAAAGCGTTTCTAGGACTCTAAACAAAGTTTCATGCAACATGAGTGTTTATATCTGTCTCAATGAGCTTGGTATATGTTTCACGAACTTGTGAAACATCTAACAACGCATTTCTAGGACTTTAAACCAAGTTTCATGCAACATGAGAGTTAAGTGTCTCAATGAGCTTTGCACAAGTTTGACGACCTTATGAACATCTAACAACGCGTTTCTAGAACTCTAAACCAAGTTTCATGCAATATGAGTGCTTATAAGTTCCTCAATGAGATTTGTACAAGTTTCACGAACTTATGAAACACCTAGCAAAGCGTTTCTAAGACTCTAAACCAAGTTTCGTGCAACATGAGTTCCTATAAGTATCTCAATGAGCTTTGTACAAGTTTGACGAATTTATGAAATATCTAACAACCTGGTTTCTAGGACTCTAAACCAAGCTTCAT
Organism: Cochlearia excelsa; assembly: GCA_963556525.1. Taxonomy (NCBI): domain Eukaryota; kingdom Viridiplantae; phylum Streptophyta; class Magnoliopsida; order Brassicales; family Brassicaceae; genus Cochlearia; species Cochlearia excelsa. Next base: position 13,738,300 of record OY748328.1, on the reverse strand, counting down.
GGAACATGAGTGATTATAAGTGTCTCAGTGAGTTTTGTACAAGTTTGACGAACTTATGAAACATCTAACAACGTGGTTGCTAGGACTCTAAACCAAGTTTCATGCAACATGAGTGCTTATAAGTGTATCAATGAGCTTTGTACAGGTTTGACGAACTTATGAAACATCTAACAACGCGTTTCTAGGACTCTAAACCAAGCTTCATGGAACAACGTGCTTATAAGTGTCTCAATGAGCGTTGTAGAAGTCGGACAAACTTTTGAAACATCTAACAACGTGGTTTCTAGGACTCAAAACCAAACTTCAAGAAACATGAGTTCTTAAAAGTGTCTCAGTAAGCGTTGTACAAGTTCGACGAACTTATGAAAACATCTAACAACGTGGTTTCTAGGACTATAAACCAAGTTTCATGCAACATGAGTACTTATAACTGTCTCCATGATCTTTTTACAAGTTTCACGAATTTATGAAACATCTAACAACGCGTTTAGAGAATTCTAAACCAAATTTCATGAAACATGAGTGCTTTTAAGTTCGTCAACGAGCTTTGTACAACTTTGACGAACTTATGAAACTTACAACAACGCGTTTCTAGGACTCTAGACCAAGCTTCATGTAACATGAGTGCTTATAAGTGTTTCAATGAGCTTTGTACTAGGTTGAAGAAATTATGAAACATCTAACAAAGTTGTTGCTAGGACTCTAACCCAAGTTTCATGTAACATGAGTGCTTATAAGTGTCTCAATGAGCCTTGTACAAGTTTGAAAAACTTTTGAAACATCTAACAAAGTGGTTTCTAGGACTCTAAACCAACTTTCATGCAACATGAGTGCTTATAAGTATCTCAATGAGATTTTTATAAACGAGATATTACACTCGTTGTTTCGAATGCCTTATCGTAGTATATAAGGTGTCAATCCGAATCATGAGCAATTAAAATACTAGAACCTATGAGAAACTACACTTAGTTTAAGCAAATTAAAGATTTGTTTGTTTGGAGTTTTTTAACCGTGTAGCGAGAAAACGAAAACGAAAATTAAGAGTTTTAAATGTTCAAATAAAAAGCTAAACAACTAGGTCAGGGTACTTTAAACGGTTGATCAACTTTCAGATCAATCCACTCTCGTGACAACGATCATTTTCACTCTCGTGACAATGATCATTTTCCTAACAAGTAAACTAAAACAATAACTTGGATAGTTTAACTTTTAGAAAACATTAAGTTCAAATCAATTCAACCACTAAACTTATTAACACATATCACTCGGTTAAGTTAGGTTTAGTTCTAGGTAATTTTTCAGGAATCTTCACAAACCTAAGGGAAATTACTCACTAAGCATAATGAAAGTCAAAGCAATCAAAGAGAAATAAAGCATAAACAAACTCGAGTATTAAAATAGATGAAGGGAATGAAGAATCTCTTATTGAAGATGTTGTTACAAGAAATCCAAAAGCAAAAAGCAAAACTCAATCTCCAAAAGCTCTCCCAAGGTTAGAACAAAAACAAAAGCATGAAAAAAGATAGAGAAAACAACCATCTCAAAACCCTAATATAATGTCAAAACATAAACCAAAACATTCCAAATTGGCTTAGGAAATCTTTTCCTTTTTAAGTCCGAAAACCGATTGTACAAGTTTGACGAACTTATGAAACATCTAACAACGCCTTTCTAGGACTCTAAACCAAGTTTCATCTAACATGAGTGCTTATAAGGTCCTCAATAAGCTTCGTACAAGTTTGACGAACTTATGAAACATCTAACAACGCATTTCTAGTACTCTAAACCAAGTTTCATGCAACATGAGTGCTTATAAGTGTCTCAATGAGCTTTATACAAGTTTGACGAACTTATTAAACATCTAAAAACCTTGTTTCTAGGTATCTCAACCAAGTTTCATGCAACATGAATGCTTATACATGTCTCAATGAGCTTTGAACAAGTTTGACGAACTTATGAGACATTTAAAAACGCGTTTTCAGGACTCTAAACCAAGTTTCATGCAACATGAGTGTTTATAACTGTCTCAATGAGCTTGGTACAAGTCTCACGAATTTATGAAACATCTAACAACGCGTTTCTAGGACTCTAAACCAAGTTTCATGCAACATGAGTGTTTATAAGTGTCTCGATGAGCTTTGTACAAGTTTCACGAAGTTATGAAATACCTAAGAAAGCGTTTCTAGGCCTCTAAACCAAGTTTCATGCAACATGAGTGATTATAAGTTTCTCAATGAGCTTCGTATAAGTTTGACGAACTTATGAAATATCTAACAACGCGTTTATAGGACTCTAAACCAAATTTCATGCAACATAAGTTTTTATAAGTGTCTCAATGAACTTTGTACAAGTTTGACGAACTTATGAAACATCTAACAACGAGGTTTATAAGACTCTAAACCAAGTTTCATGCAACATGAGTGCTTATAAGTGTCTCATTGAGCTTTGTACAAGTTTGACGAACTTATGAAACATCTAACAACGCGTTTCTTAAACCAAGTTTCATGCAACATGAGTGTTTATGAGTGTCACAATGAGCTTTGTACAAGTTTCATGAAGTTATGAAACACCTAAAAAAGCGTTTCTAGGACTCTAAACCAAGTTTCATGCAACATGAGTGCTTATAAGTGTCTCAATGCGCTTCGTACAAGTTTGACGAACTTATGAAAAATCTAACAACGCGTTTCTAGGACTCTAAACAAAGTTTCATGCAATTCTGATAAGTGTCTCAATGAGCTTTGTACAAGTTTGACGAACTTATGAAACATTTAACAACGCGGTTCTAGGCCTCTAAACCAAATTTCATGCAACATGAGTGCTTATAAGTGTCTCAATGAGCTTTATACAAGTTTGACGAACTTATTAAACATCTAAAAACCTTGTTTCTAGGTCTCTCAACCAAGTTTCATGCAAAATGAATGCTTATAAATGTCTCAATGAGCTTTGAACAAGTTTGACGAACTTATGAAACATTTAAAAACGCGTTTTCAGGACTCTAAACCAAGTTTCGTGAAACATGAGTGCTTATAAGTTCCTCAATGAGCTTGTTACAAGTCTCATGATCTTATGAAACATCTAACAACGCGTTTCTAAGACTCTAAACCAAGGTTCATGCAATATGAGTGTTTATAAGTTTCTCGATGAGCTTTGTACAAGTTTGACAAACTTATGAAACATCTAACAACGCGTTTGTATGACTGTAAACCAATTTTCATGCAACATGAGTGCTTATAAGTTTCTCAATGAACTTTGTCCAAGTTTCACGAAGTTATGAAACACCTAACAAAGCGTTTCTAGGACTCTAAACCAAGGTTCATGCAACATGAGTGATTATAAGTGTCTCAATGAGCTTCGTATAAGTTTAACTAACTTATGAAAAATCTAACAACGCGTTTATAGGACTCTAAACCAAGTTTCATGCAACATGAATGCTTATAAATGTCTCAATGAGCTTTGAACAAGTTTGACGAACTTATGAAACATTTAAAAACGCGTTTTCAGGACTCTAAACCAAGTTTCGTGAAAGATGAGTGCTTATAAGTTCCTCAATGAGCTTGTTAAAAGTCTCACGATCTTATGAAACATCTAACAACGCGTTTCTAAGACTCTAAACCAAGGTTCATGCAAAATGAGTGTTTATAAGTGTCTCGATGAGCTTTGTACAAGTTTGACGAACTTATGAAACATCTAACAACGCGTTTGTATGACTTTAAACCAAGTTGCCTGCAACATGAGTGCTTATAAGTTTCTCAATGAGCTTTGTCCAAGTTTCACGAAGTTATGAAACACCTAACAAAGCGTTTCTAGGACTCTAAACCAAGTTTCATGCAACATGAGTGATTATAAGTGTCTCAATGAGCTTTGTATAAGTTTGACTAACTTATGAAAAATCTAACAACGCATTTATAGGACTCTAAACCAAATTTCATGCAACATGAGTTCTTATAAGTGTCTCAATGAACTTTGTACAAGTTTGACGAACTTATGAAACATCTAACAACGAGGTTTCTAAGACTCTAAACCAAGTTTCATGCAACATGAGTGCTTATAATTGTCTCAATGAGCTTTGTACAAGTTTGACGAACTTATGAAACATCTAACAACGTGTTTCTTGGACTCTAAACCAAGTTTCATGCAACATGAGTGTTTATGAGTGTCGCAATGAGCTTTGTACAAGTTTCACGAAGTTATGAAACACCTAACAAAGCGTTTCTAGGACTCAAAACAAAGTTTCATGAAACATGAGTGCTTATAAGTGTCTCAATGAGCTTTGTACAAGTTTGAAGAACTTATGAAACATTTAACAACGCGTTTCTAGGACTCTAAACCAAGTTTCATATATCATGAGTGATTATAAGTGTCTCAATGCGCTTCGTACAAGTTTGACGAACTTATGAAAAATCTAACAACGCGTTTCTAAGACTCTAAACCAAGTTTCATGCAATTCTTATAAGTGTCTCAATGAGCTTTGTACAAGTTTGACGAACTTATGAAACATTTGACAACGCGGTTCTAGGACTCTAAACCAAGTTTCATGCATCATGATTGTTTATGAGTGCCGCAATGAGCTTTGTACAAGTTTGACGAATTTATGAAACATCTAACAACCCGTTTCTAGGACTCTAAACCAAGTTTCATGCAGCATGAGTGCTTATAAGTGTCTCAATGAGCTTTGTACAAGTTTGAAGAACTTATGAAATATTTAACAACGCGTTTCTAGGACTCTAAACCAAGTTTAATGCGACATGAGTGCTTATAAGTTCCTCAATGAGCTTTGTACAAGTTTAAAAAACTTAAGAAAAATTTAACAACGCGTTTCTAGGACTCTAAACCAAGTTTCATGCAACATGAATTCTTATAAGTGTCTCAATGAGCTATGTACAACTTTGACGAACTTATGAAATATTTAATAACGTGGTTTCTAGGACTCTAAACCAAGTTTCATGCAACATGAGTGCTTATAAGTATCTCCATGAGATTTGTACAAGTTTCGCGAACTTATGAAACATCTAAAAACCCGTTTCGAGGATTCTAAACCAAGTTTCATGCAACATGAGTGCTTATAAGTTCTTCAATGAGCTTTGTACAAGTTTAACGAACTTATGAAACATATAACAACACATTTTTATGACTCTAAACCAAGTTTCATGCAACATGAGTTCTTATAAGTTCTTCAATGAGCTTTGTACAAGTTTCAAGAACTTATGAAACATATAACAATGTGTTTCTAGGACTCTAAACCAAGTTTCATGCAACATGAGTGCTTATAAGTTCCTCAATGAGCTTTGTACAAGTTTCAAGAACTTATGAAACATATAACAATGTGTTTCTAGGACTCTAAACCAAGTTTCATGCAACATGAGTGCTTATAAGTGTCTCAATGAGATTTATACAAGTTTGACGAACTTATGAAACATCTAACAACACGTTTCTAGGACTCTTAACCAAGTTTCATGCAACATGAGTGATTATAAGTTCCTCAATGAGCTTTGTAAAAGTTTCACGAACTTAAGAAACCTATAACAACACGTTTCTAGGACTCTAAACACAGTTTCATGCAACATGAGTGCTTATAAGTTCCTCAATGAGCTTTGTTAAAGTTTGACGAACTTATGAAACATCTAACAACGTGGTTTCTAGGACTCTAAACCAAGCTTCATGCAATATGAGTTCTTGTAAGTGTCTCAATAAGCTTTTTACAAGTTGAGCGGACTTATGAAACATATAACAACGTGGTTTCTAGGACTCTAAACAAAGTTTCACGCAACATGAGTGCTTATAAATTCCTCAATGCGCTTTGTACAAGTTTTACGAACTTATGAAACATCTATCATTGTGGTTGCTAGGACTCTAAACCAAGTTTCATGCAGCATGAGTGCTTATAAATGTCTCAATGATCTTTGTACAAGTTTGAAGAACTTATGAAATATTTAACAATACGTTTGTAGGACTCTAAACCAAGTTTCATGCAACATGAGTGCTTATAAGTGTCTAAATGAGCTTTGTACAAGTTTGAAGAACTTATAAAACATTTAACAACGCGTTTCTAGGACTCTAAACCAAGTTTCATGCGACATGAGTGCTTATAAGTTCCTCAATGAGCTTTGTACAAGTTTAAAGAACTTAAGAAAAATTTAACAACGCGTTTCTAGGACTCTAAACCAAGTTTCATGCAACATGAAATCTTATAAGTGTCTCAATGAGCTATGTACAAGTTTGACGAACTTATGAAATATTTAATAACGTGGTTTCTAGGACTCTAAACCAAGTTTCATGCAACATGAGTGCTTATAAGTGTCTCCATGAGATTTGTACAAGTTTCGCGAACTTATGAAACATCTAAAAACCCGTTTCGAGGATTCTAAACCAAGTTTCATGCAACATGAGTGCTTATAAATTCGTCAATGAGCTTTGTACAAGTTTTACGAAATTATGAAACATATAACAACACATTTTTATGACTCTAAACCAAGTTTCATGCAACATGAGTGCTTATAAGTTCCTCAATGAGCTTTCTACAAGTTTCAAGAAATTATGAAACATATAACAATGTGTTTCTAGGACTCTAAACCAAGTTTCATGCAACATGAGTGCTTATAAGTTCCTCAATGAGCTTTGTTAAAGTTTGACGAACTTATGAAACATCTTACAACGTGGTTGCTAGGCCTCTAAACCAAGTTTCATGCAACATGCGTGATTATAAGTGTATCAATGAGCTTTGTACAACTTTAACGAACTTATGAAAAATCTAACAACGCGTTTCTAGGACTCTAAACCAAGTTTCATGCAACATGAGTGCTTATAAATGTCTCAATGAGCTTTGTAAAAGTTTGCCGAACTTATGAAACATCTAACAACGTGGTTTCTAGGACTCTAAACAAAGTTTCATGCAACATGAGTGCTTATAAGTGTCTCAATGAGTTTTGTACAAGTTTGACGAACTTATGAAATATTTAACAATGCGTTTCTAGGACTCTAAACCAAGTTTCATGCAACATGAGTGTTTATAAGTGTCTCAATGAGCTTTGCACAAGTTTGACTTACTTATGAAACATCTAACAACGAGGTTTCTAGGACTCTAAATCAAGTTTCATGCAACTTGAGTGCTTATAAGTTCCTCAATGAGCTTATGAAACACCTAACAAATCGTTTCTAGGACACTAAACGAATTTTCATGCAATATGAGTGCTTATAAGTGTCTCAATGAACTTTGTACAAGTTTGACGAACTTATGAAATATCTAACAAGGTGGTTTCTAGGACTCTAAACCAAGTTTCATGCAATATGAGTGCTTATAAGTGTCTCAATGAACTTTGTACAAGTTTGACGAACTTATGAAACATCTAACAACGCGTTTCTAGGACTCTAAACCAAGTTTCATGCAACATGAGTGCTTATAAGTGTCTCAATGAGCTTTGTACAATTTTGAAGAACTTATGAAACATCTAAAAAAGCTTTTGTAGGACTCTAAACCAACATTCATGCAACATGAGTGCTTATAAGTGTCTCAATGAGATTTATACAAGTTTGACGAACTTATGAAACATCTAACAACACGTTTCTAGGACTTTTAACCAAGTTTCATGCAACATGAGTGATTATAAGTTCCTCAATGAGCTTTGTAAAAGTTTCACGAACTTAAGAAACCTATAACAACACGTTTCTAGGACTCTGAACACAGTTTCATGCAACATGAGTGCTTATAAGTTCCTCAATGAGCTTTGTTAAAGTTTGACAAACTTATGAAACATCTAACAACGTGGTTTCTAGGACTCTAAACCAAGCTTCATGCAATATGAGTTCTTATAAGTGTCTCAATAAGCTTTTTACAAGTTGAGCGGACTTATGAAACATATAACAACATGGTTTCTAGGACTCTAAACAAAGCTTCACGCAACATGAGTGCTTATAAATTCCTCAATGCGCTTTGTAAAAGTTTTACGAACTTATGAAACATCTATCAGTGTTGTTGCTAGGACTCTAAACCAAGTTTCATGCAACATGAGTCCTTATAAGTTCCTCAATGAGCTTTGTACAAGTTTCAAGAACTTATGAAACATATAACAACGTGTTTCTAGGACTCTAAACCAAGTTTCATGCAACATGAGTGCTTATAATTGTCTCAATGATCTTTGTACAAGTTTGCCGAACTTATGAAACATCTAACAACATGGTTTCTAGGACTCTAAACAAAGTTTCATGCAACATGAGTGCTTATAAGTGTCTCAATGAGCTTTGTACAAGTTTTCCGAACTTATGAAACATGAAACAACGAGGTTTCTAGGACTCTAAATCAAGTTTAATGCAACATGACTGCCTATAAGTTCCTCAATGAGCTTTTTACAAGTTTACGAACTTATGAAACACCAAACAAATCGTTTCTAGGACACTAAACCAAGTTTCATGCAACATGAGTGCTTATAAGTGTCACAATGAGCTTTGTACAAGTTTGACGAACTTACAAAATATCTAACAACGCGTTTCTAGGACTCTAAACCAAGTTTCATGCATCATGAGTGATTATAAGTGTCTCAATGAGCTTCGTACAAGTTTGACGAACATATGAAATATCTAACAACGTGTTTCTAGGAATCTAAACGAAGTTTCATGCAATATGAGTGCTTATAAGTGTCTCAATGAGCTTTGAACAAGTTTGACGAACTTATGAAACATCTAACAACACGTTTCTAGGACTTTTAACCAAGTTTCATGCAACATGAGTTATTATAAGTTCCTCAATAAGCTTTGTAAAAGTTTCACGAACTTAACACGTTTCTAGTACTCTAAACCAAGTTTCATGCAACATGAGTGCTTATAATTTCCTCAATGAGCTTTGTTAAAGTTTGACGAACTTATGAAACATTTAACAACGTGGTTTATAATACTCTAAACCAAGTTTCATGCAACATGAGTGCCTATAAATTCCTCAATGAGCTTTTTACAAGTTTTACGAACTTATAAACATCTAACATAGTGGTTGCTAGGACTCTACACCAAGTTTCATGAAACATGAGTGCTTGTAAGTGTCTCAATGAGCTTTGTACTAGTTTGACGAACTTGTGAAACATTGTTGTTTCTAGGACTCTAAACCAAGTTTCATACAACATGAGTGATTATAAGTGTCTCAATGAGATTTGTACAAGTTTCAAGAACTTAAGAAACATATAACAACGCGTTTCTAGGTCACTAAACCAAGTTTCATGCAACATGAATTCTTATAAGTGTCTCAATGGTCTTTGTACAAGTTTGACGAACTTATGAAACATCTAACAACGAGGTTTCTAGGACTCTAAACCAAGTTTCACGCAACATGAGTGCTTATAAGTGTCTTAATGAGCTTTGTACAAGTTTGACGAACTTATGAAACATCTAACAACGCGTTTCTTCGACTCTAAACCAAATTTCATGGAACATGAGTGCTTATAAGTGACTCAATGAGATTTGTACAAGTTTGACGAACATATGAAACATCTAACAACGCGTTTCTAGGACTCTAAACCAAGTTTCATGCAACATGAGTGCTTAAAAGTGTCTCAATGAGCTTTGTACTAGTTTGACAACTTATGAAACATCTAACAACATGGTTCCTAGGACTCGAAACCAAGTTTCATGCAACATGAGTGTTTATATCTGTCTCAATGAACTTGGTATATGTTTCACGAACTTATGAAACATCTAACAACGCATTTCTAGGACTTTAAATCAAGTTTCATGCAACATGAGAGTTAAGTGTCTCAATGAGCTTTGCACAAGTTTGACGAACTTATGAACATCTAACAACGCGTTTCTAGAACTCTAAACCAAGTTTCATGCAACATGAGTGCTTATAAGTTCCTCAATGAGATTTGTACAAGTTTCACGAACTTATGAAACACCTAGCAAAGCGTTTCTAGGACTCTAAACCAAGTTTCGTGCAACATGAGTTCTTATAAGTGTCTCAATGAGCTTTGTACAAGTTTGACGAACTTATGAAACATCTAACAACGTGGTTTCTAGAACTCTAAACCAAGTTTCATGCAACATGAGTGCTTATAAGTGTCTCAATGAGCTTAGTACAAGTTTGACAAACTTATGAAACATCTAACAACGCGTTACTAGGAATCTAAACCAAGTTTCATGCAACATGAGTTCTTATAAGTGTCTCAATGAGCTTTGTACAAGTTTGACGAACTTATGAAACATTTAATAACCTGGTTTCTAGGACTCTAAACCAAGTTTCATGAAACATGAGTGCTTATAAGTGTCTCCATGAGATTTGTACAAGTTTCGCGAACTTATGAAACATCTACCAACCCGTTTTCGAGGATTCTAAACCAAATTTCATGCAACATGAGTTCTTATAAGTCCTTCAATGATTTTGTACAAATTTTACGAACTTATGAAACATATAACAACGCATTTCTAGGACTCTAAACCAAGCTTCATATAACATGAGTGCTTATAAGTGTTTCAATGAGCTTTGTACTAGGTTGACAAACTTATGAAACATCTAACAACGTTATTGCTATGACTCTAAACCAAGTTTCATGCAACATGAGTGCTTATAAGTGTCTCAATGAGCGTTGTACAAGTTGGACAAACTTATGAAACATCTAACAACGTTGTTTCTAGGACTCTAAAACAAAATTCATGCAACATGAGTGTTTCTAAGTGTCTCAATGAGCTTTGTACTAGTTTGACAACTTATGAAATATCTAAAAACATGGTTGCTAGGACTCTAAACCAAATTTCATGCAACATGAGTGCTTATAAGTGTCTAAATAACCTTTGTACTAGTTTGACGAACTTATAAAACATCTAACAACGCGTTTCTAGGACTCTAAACCAAGTTTCATGCAACATGAGTGCTTATAAGTTCCTCAATGAGCTTTGTACAAGTTTCAAGAACTTAAGAAAAATTTAACAACGCGTTTCTAGGACTCTAAACCAAATTTCATGCATCATGAATTCTTATAAGTGTCATAATGAGCTATGTACAAGTTTGACGAACTTATGAAATATTTAATAACGTGGTTTCTAGGACTCTAAACCAATTTTCGTGCAACATGAGTGCTTATAAGTTTCTCCATGATATTTGTACAAGTTTCGCGAACTTATGAAACATCAAACAACCCGTTTCGAGGATTCTAAACCAAGTTTCATGCAACATGAGTGCTTATAAGTTCGTCAATGAGGTTTGTACAAGTTTTACGATCTTATGAAACATATAACAACGCATTTTTATTACTCTAAACCAAGTTTCATGCAACATGAGTGCTTATAAGTTCCTCAATGAGCTTTGTACAAGTTTCAAGAACTTATGAAACATATAACAATGTGTTTCTAGGACTCTAAACCAAGTGTCATGCAACATGAGTGCTTATAAGTTCCTCAATGACCTTTGTTAAAGTTTGACGAACTTATGAAACATCTAACAACGTGGTTGCTAGGCCTCTAAACCAAGTATCATGCAACATGCGTGATTATAAGTGTATCAATGAGCTTTGTACAAGTTTAACGAACTTATGAAAAATCTAACAAAGCGTTTCTAGGACTCTAAACCAAGTTTCATGCAACATGAGTGCTTATAAGTGTCTTAATGAGCTTTGTACAAGTTTGATGAACTTATGAAATATCTAACAACGCGTTACTAGGACTCTAAACGAAGTTTCATGCAACATGAGTGCTTATAAGTCTCTCAATGAGCTTTGTACTAGTTTGACGAACTTATGAAACATGTAACAACGTGGTTTCTAGGACTCTAAACCAATTTTTATGCAACATGAGTGCTAATAAGTGTCTCAATGCTTTGTAAAAGTTTGAAGAATTTATGAAACATCTAAAAAAGCTTTTGTAGGACTCTAAACCAACATTCATGCAACATGAGTGCTTAAAAGTGTCTCAATGAGATTTATACAAGTTTGACGAACTGATGAAACATCTAACAACACGTTTCTAGGACTCTTAACCAAGTTTCATGCAACATGAGTGATTATAAGTTCCTCAATGAGCTTTTATTAAAGTTTCACGAACTTAAGAAACCTATAACAACACGTTTCTATGACTCTAAACAAAGTTTCATGCAACATGAGTGCTTATATGTTCCTCAATGAGCTTTGTTAAAGTTTGACGAACTTATGAAACATTTAACAATGTGGTTTGTAGGACTCTAAAAAAAGTTTCATGCAACATGAGTGCTTATAAGTGTCTCAATTAGCTTTGTACAAGTTTGACGAACTTATGAAACATTTAACAATGCGTTTCTAGGACTCTAAACCAAGTTTCATGCAACATGAGTGTTTATAAGTGTCTCAATGTGCTTTGCACAAGTTTGACGAACTTATGAAACATCTAACAACGAGGTTTCTAGGACTCTAAATAAATATTCATGCAACATGAGTGCTTATAAGTTCCTGAATGAGCTTTGTACAAGTTTCATGAACTTATGAAACATCTAACAAATCGTTTCTAGGACACTAAACCAAGTTTCATGCAACATGAGTGATTATAAGTGTCTCAATGAGCTTCGTACAAGTTTGACGAACATATGAAATATCTAACAACACGTTTCTAGGAATCTAAACGAAGTTTCATGCAATATGAGTGTTTATAAGTGTCTCAATGAACTTTGTACAAGTTTGACGAACTTATGAAACATCTAACAACGTGGTTTCTAGGACTCTAAACCAAGTTTCATGCAACATGAGTGCTTATAAGTGTCTTAATGAACTTTGTACAAGTTTGACGAACTTATGAAACATCTAACAACGCGTTTCTAGGACTCTAAAACAAGTTTCATGCAACATGAGTGCTTATAAGTGTCTTAATGAGCTTTGAACAATTTTGATGAACTTATGAAATATCTAACAACGCGTTTCTAGGACTCTAAACCAAGTTTCATGCAACATGAGTGCTTATAAGTCTCTCAATGAGCTTTGTACTAGTTTGAAGAACGTACAAAACATCTAACAACGTGGTTTCTAGGACTCTAAACCAATTTTCATCCAACATGAGTGCTAATAAGTGTCTCAATGAGCTTTGTAAAAGTTTGAAGAACTTATGAAACATCTAAAAAATATTTAACAATGTGGTTTCTAGGACTCTAAACCAAGTTTAATGCAACATGATTTATTATAATTGTCTCAGTGAGCTTTGCACAAGTTTCACAAACTTATGAAACATATAAAAACGCATTTCTAGGACTCTAAACCAATTTTCATGCAACATGAGTTCTTATAAGTTCCTCAATGAGCTTTGTACAATTTTTACGAACTTATGAAACATCTAATAACGCATTTCTAGGACTCTAAACAAAGTTTCATGCAACATGAGTGATTATAAGTGTCTCAGTGAGCTTTGTACAAGTTTCACGAAGTTATGAAACATATAAGAACGTGGTTTGTAGGACTCTAAACCAAGTTTCATGCAACATGAGTTCTTATAAGTGTCTCAATGAGCTTTGTACAAGTTTGACGAACTTACGAAACATCAACAACGCGTTTCTAGGACTCTAAACCAAGCTTCATGCAACATGAGTTCTTATAAGTGTCTCAATGAGTTTTGTACAAGTTTGACGAACTTATGAAACATCTAACAACGTGGTTTCTAGGACTCTAAACAAGGTTTCATGCAATATGAGTGCTTATAAGTGTCTCAATGAGCTTTGTACAAGTTTCATGAAGTTATGAAACATATAACAACACGGTTCTAGGATTCTAAACCAAGTTTCATGCAACATGAGTGCTTATCAATTCCCCAATGAGCTTTGTTAAAGTTTGACAAACTTATGAAACATATAACAACATTGTTTCTAGGACTCTAAACCAAGCTTCATGCAACATGAGTTCTTATAGGTGTCTCAATGACCTTTGTACAAGTTTGATGAACTTATGAAACATCTAACAACGTGGTTTGAAGGACTCTAAACCAAGTTTCATGCAACATGAAGTCTTATAAGTGTCTTAATGAGCTTTGTACAAGTTTGAAGACCTTATGAAACATCTAACAACGCGTTTCTAGAATTCTAAACCAAGTTTCATGCAACATGAATGCTTATAATTTCTTCAATGATCATTGTACAAGTTTCAAGAACTTATGAAACATCTAACAACGCGTTTCTAGGACTCTAAACCAAGCTTCATGCAACATGAGTGGTTGACGAACTTATGAAATATCTAACAACGTGGTTGTTAGGACTCTAAACCAAGTTTCATGCAATATTAGTGCTTATAAGTGTCTCAATGAGCGTTGCATAACTTGGAAAAACTTATGAAACATCTAACAACGTGGTTTCTAGGTCTCTAAACCAAGTTTCATGCAACATGAGTGCTTATAAGTGTCTCAACGAGCTTTATACAAGTTTGACGAACTTACGAAAAAACTAACAACGCGTTTCTAGGAATATAAACCAAGTTTCATACAACATGAGTGCTTAAAATTTCCTCGATGAGCTTTGTACAAGTTTCACAAACTTATGAAACATCTAACAACGCGTTTCTAAGACACTAAACAAAGTTTCAAGCAACATGAGTGATTATAAGTTTGATGAACTTATGAAAAATCTAACAACGTGTTTTCTAGGACTCTAAACCAAGTATCATGCAATATGAAGTCTTATAAGTGTCTCAAAGAGCTTTGTACAAGTTTGACGACCTTATGAAACATCTAACAACGCGTTTCTAGGAATCTAAACCAAGTTTCATGCAACATGAATGCTTATAATTTCCTCAATGATCATTGTACAAGTTTCATGAACTTATGAAACATCTAATAACGCGTTTCTAGGACATTAAACCAAGCTTCATGCAACATGCGTGCTTATATGTATCGAAATGAGCTTTGTACTAGGTTGACGAACTTATGAAATATCTAACAACATGGTTTCTAGTACTCTAAACAAAGTTTCATGCAATATTAGTGCTTATAAGTGTCTCAATAAGCGTTGCATAAGTTGGACAAAGTTATGAAACATCTAACAACGTGGTTTCTAGGACTCTAAACCTATTTTCATGCAGCATGAGTGCTTATAAGTGTCTCAATGAGCTTTGTACAACTTTGACGAAATTACGAAACATCTAACAACGCGTTTCGAAGACTCCAAACCAATTTTCATACAACATGAGTTCTTATAAGTGTCTCAATGAACTTCTTACAAGTTTGACAAACTTATGAAACACCTAACAACGCGTTTTTAGGACTCTAAACCAAGTTTCATGCAACATGAGTGCTTATACGTGTCTCAATGAGCTTTGGACAAGTGTGACGAACTTATGAAACATCTAACAACGTGGTTTCTAGGACTCTAAACGACGTTTCATGCAACATGAAGTCTTATAAGTGTGTCAATGAGCTTTTTACAAGTTTGACGACCTTATAATGAAACATCTAACAACGCGTTTCTAGGACTCTAAACCAAGCTTCATGCAACATGAGTGCTTATAAGTGTCTCAATGAGCTTTGTTAAAGTTTGACAAACTTATGAAATATCTAACAACATGGTTTCTAGGACTCTTAACCAAGTTTCATGCAAGATGAGTTCTTATAGGTGTGTCTCAATGAGCTTTGTACAAGTTTGATGAACTTATGAAACATCTAACAACGTGTTTTCTAGGACTCTAAACCAAGTTTCATTCAATATGAAGTCTTATAAGTGTCTCAATGAGCTTTGTACAAGTTTGACGACCTTATGAAACATCTAACAAAGCGTTTCTAGGAATCTAAACCAAGTTTCATGCAACATGAATACTTATAATTTCCTCAATGATCATTGTACAAGTTTCATGAACTTATGAAACGTCTAATAACGCGTTTATAGGACACTAAACCAAGCTTCATGCAACATGCGTGCTTATAAGTGTCTCAATGAGCTTTGTACTAGGTTGACGAACTTATGAAATATCTAAAAACATGGTTGCTAGTACTCTAAACCAAGTTTCATGCAATATTAGTGCTTATAAGTGTCTCAATAAGCGTTGCATAAGTTGGAAAAAGTTATGAAACATCTAACAACGTGGTTTCTAGGACTCTAACCCAAGTTTCATGCAACATGAGTGCTTATAATTGTCTCAATGAGCTTTGTACAACTTTGACGAACTTACGAAACATCTAACAACGTGTTTCTAAGACTCTAAACACAGGTTTCATACAACATGAGTTCTTATAAATGTCTCAATGAACTTTGTACAAGTTTTACAAACTTATGAAACATCTAACAACGCGTTTCTAAGACTCTTAAGCAAGTTTCATACAACATGAGTTCTTATAAATGTCTCAATGAACTTTGTACAAGTTTCACGAACTAACGAAACATCTACCAACGCGTTTCTAGGACTTTACCAAGTTTAATGCATCACGAGTGCTTAGAAATTCCTTAATGAGCTTTGTACAAGTTTGACGAACTTATGAAACATCTAACAACATCGTTTCTAGGACTCTAAACCAAGTTTCATGCAACATGAGAGCTTATAAGTGTTTCAATTAACTTTGTACAAGTTTGACGAACTTATGAAACATCTAACAATGCGTTTCTAGGACTCTAAACCAAGTTTCATGCAATATGAGTGCTTATAAGTGTCTTAATGAGCTTTGTACAAGTTTGACGTACTTATGAAACATCTAACAACGCGTTTCTAGGACTCTAAACCAAGTTTGATGAACTTATGAAATATCTAACAACACGTTTCTAAGACTCTAAACCAAGTCTCTCAATGAGCTTTGTACTAGTTTGACGAACTTATGAAACATCTAACAACGTGGTTTCTAGGAATCTAAACCAAATTTCATGCAACATGAGTGCTTATAAGTGTCTCAATGAGCGTTGCATAACTTGGACAAACTTATGAAACATCTAACAACGTGGTTTCTAGGTCTCTAAACCAAGTTTCATGCAACATGAGTGCTTATAAGTGTCTCAATGAGCTTTGTACAAGTTTGACGTACTTATGAAACATCTAACAACGCGTTTCTAGGACTCTAAACCAAGTTTTATTCAACATGAGTGCTTATAAGTTCCTCAATGAGCTTTGTACAAGTTTCAAGAACTTATGAAACATCTAACAACATGGTTGCTAGGACTCTAAACCAAGTTTCATGCATTATGAGTGCTTATAACTTCCTCAATGAGCTTTTTACAAGTTTCATGAACTTATGAAACATATAACAACACGTTTCTAGGACTCTAAACCAAGTTTCATGCGCCATGAGTGCTTATAATTGTCTCAATGAGCTTTGTAAAAGTTTGCCGAAATTATGAAACATCTAACAACGTGGTTTCTAGGACTCTAAACAAAGTTTCATGCAACATGAGTGCTTCTAAGTGTCTCAATGAGCTTTGTACAAGTTTGAAGAACTTATGAAACATCTAATAACGTGGTTTCAAGGACTCTAAACCAAGTTTCATGAAACATTAGTGCTTTTAAGTGTCTCAATGAGTTTTTTACAAGTTTGACGAACTTATGAAACATCTAAAAACATGTTTTCTAGGACTCCAAACTAAGTTTCATGCAAAATGAGTGCTTATAAGTGTCTCAATGAGCTTTGTACAAGTTTGACGAACTTATGAAACATCTAACAACGCGTTTCTAGGACTCTACACCAAGTTTCAGGCAACATGAGTTATGATTGAATCTCTGAGGCATTCTTATCATTTTGTAGATCCAAGTCCATGGCCTATTTTGTGTTCACTCGGAGCTTTGGCAACCACCGTAGGATAAGTTCCTCAATTAGCTTTGTACAAGTTTCACAGACTTATGAAACATCTAACACCGCATTTCTAGGATTCTAAACCAAGTTTCATGCCAGATGAGTGCTTATAAGTGTCTCAATGAGCTTTGTACAAGTTTGACGAACTTATGAAACTTACAACAACGCGTTTCTAGGACTCTAGACCAAGCTTCATGTAACATGAGTGCTTATAAGTGTTTCAATGAGCTTTGTACTAGGTTGAAGAAATTATGAAACATCTAACAAAGTTGTTGCTAGGACTCTAACCCAAGTTTCATGTAACATGAGTGCTTATAAGTGTCTCAATGAGCCTTGTACAAGTTTGACAAACTTTTGAAACATCTAACAACGTGGTTTCTAGGACTCTAAACCAAGTTTCATGCAACATGAGTGCTTATAAGTATCTCAATGAGATTTTTATAAACGAGATATTACACTCGTTGTTTCGAATGCCTTATCGTAGTATATAAGGTGTCAATCCGAATCAGGAGCAATTAAAATACTATAACCTATGAGAAACTACACTTAGTCTAAGCAAATTAAAGATTTGTTGTTTGGAGTTTTTTAACCGTGTAGCGAGAAAACGAAAACGAAAATTAAGAGTTTTAAATGTTCAAATAAAAAGCTAAACAACTAGGTCAGGGTACTTTAAACGGTTGATCAACTTTCAGATTTTTAATGTCTTTTAACAATTGTAACTTTAAGGTTTTGAAAACGATTGTAGATCAATCCACTCTCGTGACAATGATCATTTTCCTAACAAGTAAACTAAAACAATAACTTGGATAATTTAACTTTTAGAAAACATTAAGTTCAAATCAATTCAACCACTAAACTTATTAACACAGATCACTCGGTTAAGTTAGGTTTAGTTCTAGGTAATTTTTCAGGAATCTTCACAAACCTAAGGGAAATTACTCACTAAGCATAATGAAAATCAAAGCAATCAAAGAGAAATAAAGCATAAACAAACTCGAGTATTAAAATAGATGAAGGGAAAGAAGAATCTCTTATTGAAGATGTTGTTACAAGAAATCCAAAAAGCAAAACTCAATCTCCAAAAGTTCTCCCAAGGTTAGAACAAAAACAAAAGCATGAAAAAAGATAGAGAAAACAACCATCTCAAAACCCTAATATAATGTCAAAACATAAAACAAAAACATTCCAAATTGGCTTAGGAAATCTTTTCCTTTTTAAGCCCGAAAACCGATTGTACAAGTTTGACGAACTTATGAAACATCTAACAACGCCTTTCTAGGACTCTAAACCAAGTTTCATCTAACATGAGTGCTTATAAGGTCCTCAATAAGCTTCGTACAAGATTGACGAACTTATGAAACATCTAACAACGCATTTCTAGTACTCTAAACCAAGTTTCATGCAACATGAGTGCTTATAAGTGTCTCAATGAGCTTTATACAAGTTTGACGAACTTATTAAACATCTAAAAACCTTGTTTCTAGGTATCTCAACCAATTTTCATGCAACATGAATGCTTTTAAATGTCTCAATGAGCTTTGAACAAGTTTGACGAACTTATGAGACATTTAAAAACGCGTTTTCAGGACTCTAAACCAAGTTTCATGCAACATGAGTGTTTATAACTGTCTCAATGAGCTTAGTACAAGTCTCACGAATTTATGAAACATCTAACAACGCGTTTCTAGGACTCTAAACCAAGTTTCATGCAACATGAGTGTTTATAAGTGTCTCGATGAGCTTTGTACAAGTTTGACGAACTTATGAAACATCTAACAATGCGTTTCTATGACTCTTAACCAAGTTTCATGCAACATGAGTGCTTATAAGTTTCTCAATGAGCTTTGTACAAGTTTCACGAAGTTATGAAATACCTAAGAAAGCGTTTCTAGGACTTTAAACCAAGATTCATGCAACATGAGTGATTATAAGTTTCTCAATGAGCTTCGTATAAGTTTGACGAACTTATGAAATATCTAACAACGCGTTTATAGGACTCTAAACCAAATTTCATGCAACATAAGTTTTTATAAGTGTCTCAATGAACTTTGTACAAGTTTGACGAACTTATGAAACATCTAACAACGAGGTTTATAAGACTCTAAACCAAGTTTCATGCAACAGGAGTGCTTATAAGTGTCTCATTGAGCTTTGTACAAGTTTGACGAACTTATGAAACATCTAACAACGCGTTTCTTGGACTCTAAACCAAGTTTCATGCAACATGAGTGTTTATGAGTGTCACAATGAGCTTTGTACAAGTTTCATGAAGTTATATGAAACACCTAAAAAAGCGTTTCTAGGACTCTAAACCAAGTTCCATGCAACATGAGTGCTTATAAGTGTCTCAATGCGCATCGTACAAGTTTGACGAACTTATGAAAAATCTAACAACGCGTTTCTAGGACTATAAACCAAGTTTCATGCAATTCTTATAAGTGTCTCAATGAGCTTTGTACAAGTTTGACGAACTTATGAAACATTTAACAACGCGGTTCTAGGCCTCTAAACCAAATTTCATGCAACATGAGTGCTTATAAATGTCTTAATGAGCTTTATACAAGTTTGACGAACTTATTAAACATCTAAAAACCTTGTTTCTAGGTCTCTCAACCAAGTTTCATGCAACATGAATGCTTATAAATGTCTCAATGAGCTTTGAACAAGTTTGACGAACTTATGAAACATTTAAAAACGCATTTTCAGGACTCTAAACAAAGTTTCGTGAAACATCAGTGCTTATAAGTTCCTCAATGAGCTTGTTACAAGTCTCACGATCTTATGAAACATCTAACAACGCGTTTCTAAGACTCTAAACCAAGGTTCATGCAACATGAGTGTTTATAAGTGTCTCGATGAGCTTTGTACAAGTTTGACGAACTTATGAAACATCTAACAACGCGTTTGTATGACTCTAAACCAAGTTTCCTGCAACTTGAGTGCTTATAAGTTTCTCAATGAGCTTTGTCCAAGTTTCACGAAGTTATGAAACCCCTAACAAAGCGTTTCTAGGACTCTAAACAGAGTTTCATGCAACATGAGTGATTATAAGTGTCTCAATGAGCTTTGTATAAGTTTGACTAACTTATGAAAAATCTAACAACGCATTTATAGGACTTTAAACCAAATTTCATGCAACATGAGTTCTTATAAGTGTCTCAATGAACTTTGTACAAGTTTGACGAACTTATGAAACATCTAACAACGAGGTTTCTAAGACTCTAAACCAAGTTTCATGCAACATGAGTGCTTATAACTGTCTCAATGAGCTTTGTACAAGTTTGACGAACTTATGAAACATCTAACAACGTGTTTCTTGGACTCTAAACCAAGTTTCATGCAACTTGAGTGTTTATGAGTGTCACAATGAGCTTTGTACAAGTTTCACGAAGTTATGAAACACCTAACAAAGCGTTTCTAGGACTCTAAACAAAGTTTCATGCAACATGAGTGCTTATAAGTGTCTCAATGAGCTTTGTACAAGTTTGAAGAACTTATGAAACATCTAACAACGCGTTTCTAGGACTCTAAACCAAGTTTCATATATCATTAGTGATTATAAGTGTCTCAATGCGCTTCGTACAAGTTTGACGAACTTATGAAAAATCTAACAACGCGTTTCTAAGACTCTAAACCAAGTTTCATGCAATTCTTATAAGTGTCTCAATGAGCTTTGTAAAACTTTGACGAACTTATGAAACATTTAACAACGCGATTCTAGGACTCTAAACCAAGTTTCATGCAACATGATTGTTTATGAGTGTCGCAATGAGCTTTGTACAAGTTTGACGAACTTATGAAACATCTAACAACGCGTTTCTAGGACTCTAAACCAAGTTTAATAGAACATGAGTGCTTATAAGTGTCTCAATGAGCTTTGTACAAGTTTGAAGAACTTATGAAACATATAACAACGCGTTTCTAGGACTCTAAACCAAGTTTCATGCAACATGAATGCTTATAGTTGTCTGAATGAGCTTTGTACAAGTTTGCCGAACTTATGAAACATCTAACAACGTGGTTTCTAGGACTCTAAAAAAAGTTTCATGTAACATGAGTTCTTATAAGTGTCTCAATGAGCTTTGTACAAGTTTGAAGAACTTATGAAACATATAATAACGTGGTTTCAAGGACTCTAAACCAAGATTCATGCCCCATGAGTTCTTATAAGTGTCTCAATGAGGTTTGCGCAAGGTTGGCGAACTTATGAAACATTTAACAACGCGTTTCTAGGACTCTAAACCAACTTTCATGCAACATGAGTGTTTATAACTGTCTCAATGAGCTTGGTACAAGTTTCACGAACTTATGAAACATCTAACAAAGCGTTTCTAGGACTCTAAACAAAGTTTCATGCAACATGAGTGTTTATATCGGTCTCAATGAGCTTGGTATATGTTTCACGAACTTATGAAACATCTAACAACGCATTTCTAGGACTTTAAACCAAGTTTCATGCAACATGAGAGTTAAGTGTCTCAATGAGCTTTGCACAAGTTTGACGACCTTATGAACATCTAACAACGCGTTTCTAGAACTCTAAACCAAGTTTCATGCAATATGAGTGCTTATAAGTTCCTCAATGAGATTTGTACAAGTTTCACGAATTTATGAAACACCTAGCAAAGCGTTTCTAAGACTCTAAACCAAGTTTCGTGCAACATGAGTTCTTATAAGTGTCTCAATGAGCTTTGTACAAGTTTGACGAACTTATGAAACATCTAACAACGTAGTTTCTAGTACTCGAAACCAAGTTTCATGCAACATGAGTGCTTATAAGTGTCTCAATGAGCTTTGTACAAGTTTGACAAACTTATGAAACATCTAACAATGCGTTACTAGGACTCTAAACCAAGTTTCATGCAACATGAGTTCTTATAAGTGTCTCAATGAGCTTTGTACAAGTTTGACGAACTTATGAAACATTTAATAACGTGGTTTCTAGGACTCTAAACCAAGTTTCATGAAACATGAGTGCTTATAAGTGTCTCCATGAGATTTGTACACGTTTCGAGAACTTAAGAAACATCTAACAACCCGTTTTCGAGGATTGTAAACAAAATTTCATGCAACATGAGTGCTTATAAGTCCTTCAATGATTTTGTACAAGTTTTACGAACTTATGAAACATATAACAACGCATTTCTAGGACTCTAAACCCAGCTTCATATAACATGAGTTCTTATAAATGTTTCAATGAGCTTTGTACTAGGTTGACAAACTTACGAAACATCTAACAACATTATTGCTATGACTCTAAACCAAGTTTCATCCAACATGAGTGCTTATAAGTGTCTCAATGAGCGTTGTACAAGTTGGACAAACTTATGAAACATCTAACAACGTGGTTTCTAGGACTCTAAACAAAGTTTCATGCAACATGAGTGCAAGTGTCTCAATGAGCTTTGTAGAAGTTTAACGAAGTTATGTAACCTCTAACAACACGTTCCTAGGACACTAAGCCAAGTTTCATGCAACATGAGTGCTTATAAGTGTCTCTATGTGCTTTTTACAAGTTTCACGAACTTATGAAACATCTAACAACGCGTTTCTAGGACTCTAAACCAAGTTTCATGCTACCTTAATGATTATAATTATAACAATGACTTTTGTACAAATTTGACGAACTTATGAAACATCTAACAACGCGTTTCTAGGACACTAATCAAAGTTTCATGCAACATGAGTGCTTATAAGTACCTCAATGAGCTTTGTTAAAGTTTGACGAACTTATGAAACATCTAACAACGTTGTTTCTAGGACTCTAAACCATGTTTCATGCAAAATGAATCCTTATAATGGTATCAATGATCTTTGTTTTAAGGTTGACGAACTTATGAAACATCTAACAACGCGTTTCTAGGACTCTAAACCAAGTTTCATGCAACATGAATGCTTATAAGGGTCTCAATGAGCTTTGTACAAGTTTGACGAACTTATGAAACATCTAACAACACATTTCTAGGACTGTAAACAAAGTTTCATGAAAACTAAGTGCTTATAAGTGTTTTAAGGTGCTTTGTACAAGTTTGATGAATTTATGAAACATCTAACAACGATTTTCTAGGACTTTAAACCAAGTTTCATGCAACATGAGTGCTTATAAGAGTCTCAATGAACTTGCTACAAGTTTGACGAACTTATGAAACATCTAACAACGCGTTTCTAGGACTCCAAACCAAGTTTCATGCATCACGAGTGCTTATAAGTTCTTCAATTAGCTTTATTAAAGTTTGACGAACTTATGAAACATCTAACAACGTTGTTTCTAGGACTCTAAACCATGTTTCATGCAACATGAATCCTTATAAGGGTATCAATGATATTTGTACAAGTTTGACGAACTTATGAAACATCTAACAACGCGTTTCTAGGACTTTAAACCAAGTTTTACGAAACATGAGTGCTTATAAGTGTCTCAATGAGCTTTTTACAAGTTTGACGAACTTATGAAACATCTAACAACGCATTTCTAGGAATCTAAACAAAGTTTCATGAAACGTGAGTGCTTATAAGTGTCTTAAGGAGCTTTGTACAAGTTTGACGAATTTATGAAACATCTAACAACGCGTTTCTAGGACTCTAAACCAAGTTTCATACAACATGAGTGCTTATAAGTGTCTCAATGAGCTTTGTACAAGTTTCAGGAACAATGAAACATCTAACCACGCGTTTCTAGGAATCTAAAACAGGTTTCATGCAACATGAGTGTTTAGAAGTGTCTCAATGAGCTTTATACAAGTTTGACGAACTTATGAAACATTTAACAACGCGTTTTTAGGACTCAAAAACAAGTTTCATGCAACATGAGTGCTTATAAGTGTCTCAGTGAGCTTTGTACAAGTTTCATGAACTTAAGAAACATCTAACAACGCTTTTTTAGGAATCTAAACCAAGTTTCATGCAACATGAGTGTATAGAAGTGTCTCAATGAGCTTTATACAAGTTTGAAGAACTTATGAAACATCTAACAACGCATTTCTAGGACTATAAACCAAGTTTCATGCAACATGAGTGCTTATAACTGTCTCAGAGCTTTGTACGAGTTTGAAGAACTTATGAAACATCTAAAAACGTGGTTGCTAGGACTCTAAACCAAATTTCATGCAACATAAGTGCTTATAAGTGTCTCAATGAGCTTTGTACAAGTTTAACGAATTTATGAAACATCTAACAACGCGTTTCTAGGACTCTAAACCAAGTTTCATGCAACATGAGTGATTATAAGTGTCTCAATGAGCTTCGTACAAGTTGGAAAAACTCATGAAACATCTAACAACATGATTTCTAGGATTTTAAACCAAGTTTCATGCAACATGAGTGCTTATAAGTTTCTAAATGAGCTTTGTACAAGTTTGACGAACTTATGAAACATTTAACAACGCGTTTCTAGGACTCTAAAACAAGTTTCATGCAACATGAGTGCTTATAAGTGTCTCAATGAGCTTTTTACAAGTTTGATGAACTTATAAAACATCTAACAACGCTTTGTTAGGAATCTAAACCAAGTTTCATGCAACATGAGTGTTTAGAAGTTTCTCAATGAGCTTTATAAAAGTTTGACGAACTTATGAAACATCTAACAACGCGTTTCTAGGACTCTAAACAAAGTTTCATGCAACATGAGTGCTTATAAGTGTCTCAAAGAGCTTTGTACGAGTTTGACGAACTTATGAAACATCTAAAAACGTGGTTGCTAGGACTCTAAACCGAATTTCATGCAACATAAGTGCTTATAAGTGTCTCAACGACCTTTGTACAAGTTTAACGAATTTATGAAACATCTAACAACGCGTTTCTAGGACTCTGAACCAAGTTCCATGCAACATGAGTGATTATAAGTGTCTCAATGAGCTTCGTACAAGTTGGAAAAACTCATGAAACATCTAACAACATGATTTCTAGGACTTTAATCCAAGTTTCATGCAACATGAGTGCTTATAAGTTTCTAAATGAGCTTTGTACAAGTTTGACGAACTTATGAAACATTAAACAACACGTTTCTAGGACTCTAAAACAAGTTTCACGCAACATGAGTGCTTATAAGTGTCTCAATGAGATTTTTACAAGTTTCATGAACTTATAAAACATCTAACAACGCTTTGTTAGGAATCTAAACCAAGTTTCATGCAACATGAGTGTTTAGAACTTTCTCAATGAGCTTTATACAAGTTTGACGAAGTTATGAAACATCTAACAACGCGTTTCTAGTACTCTAAACAAAGTTTCATGCAACATGAGTGCTTATAAGTGTCTCAAAGAGCTTTGTACGAGTTTGACGAACTTATGAAACATCTAAAAACGTGGTTGCTAGGACTCTAAACCTAATTTCATGCAACATAAGTGCTTATAAGTGTCTCAACGACCTTTGTACAAGTTTAACGAATTTATGAAACATCTAACAACGCGTTTCTAGGACTCTAAACCAAGTTTCATGCAACATGAGTGATTATAAGTGTCTCAATGAGCTTTGTACAAGTTGGAAAAACTTATGAAACATCTAACAACGTGATTTCTAGGACTTTAAACCAAGTTTCATGCAACCTGAGTGCTTATAAGTTTCTAAATGATCTTTGTACAAGTTTCTAGGACTCTAAACCAAGTTTCATGCAACATGAGTGCAAGTGTCTCAATGAGCTTTGTAGAAGTTTGACCAAGTTATGTAACATCTAAC
The DNA here is from genome assembly GCA_963556525.1 of Cochlearia excelsa. NCBI lineage: Eukaryota > Viridiplantae > Streptophyta > Magnoliopsida > Brassicales > Brassicaceae > Cochlearia > Cochlearia excelsa. Next base: position 13,711,947 of record OY748328.1, on the reverse strand, counting down.
AACGCGTTTCTAGGACACTAAGCCAAGTTTCATGCAACATGAGTGCTTATAAGTGTCTCTATGAGCTTTTTACAAGTTTCACGAACTTATGAAACATCTACCAACGCGTTTCTAGGACTCTAAACCAAATTTCATGCTACCTTAGTGATTATAATTGTCTAATTGAGTTTTGTACAAATTTTACGAACTTATGAAACATCTAACAACGCGTTTCTAGGACTCTAATCAAAGTTTCATGCTACATGAGTGCTTATAAGTTCCTCAATGAGCTTTGTTAAAGTTTGACGAACTTATGAAACATCTAACAACGTTGTTTCTAGGACTCTAAACCATGTTTCATGCAACTTGAATCCTTATAAGGGATTCAATGATCTTTGTACAAGTTTGACGAACTTATGAAACATCTAACAACGCATTTCTAGGACTCTAAACAAAGTTTCATGAAACATGAGTGCTTATAAGTGTTTTAAGGAGCTTTTTACAAGTTTGATGAATTTATGAACATCTAACAACGATTTTCTAGGACTTTAAACCAAGTTTCATGCAACATTAGTGGTTATAAGTGTCTCAATTAACTTGCTACAAGTTTGACGAACTTATGAAACATCTAACAACGCGTTTCTAGGACTCTAAACCAAGTTTCATGCATCACGAGTGCTTATAAGTTCTTCAATTAGCTTTATTAAAGTCTGACGAACTTATGAAACATCTAACAACGTTGTTTCTAGGACTCTAAACCATGTTTCATGCAACATGAATCCTTATAAGGGTCTCAATGATATTTGTACAAGTTTGACGAACTTATGAAGCATCTAACAACGCGTTTCTAGGAATTTAAACCAAGTTTTATGCAACATGAGTGCTGATAAGTGTCTCAATGAGCTTTGTACAAGTTTGACGAACTTTGAAACATCTAACAACACATTTCTCGGAATCTAAACAAAGTTTCATGAAACTTAAGTGCTTATATGTTTTTTAAAGAGCTTTGTACAAGTTTGACAAACTTATGAACCATCTAACAACGAGTTTCTAGGACTCTAAACCAAATTTAATACAACATGAGTACTTATAAGTGTCTCAATGAGCTTTGTACAAGTTTCTGTAACTTATGAAACATCTAACAACGCGTTTCTAGGAATCTAAAACAGGTTTCATGCAACATGAGTGTTTAGAAGTGTCTCAATGAGCTTTATACAAGTGTGACGAACTTATGAAACATTTAACAACGCGTTTCTAGGACTCTGAAACAAGTTTCATGCAACATTAGTGCTTATAAGTGTATCAATGAGCTTTGTACAAGTTTCATGAACTTAGGAAACACCTAACAACGCTTTTCTAGGAATCTAAACCAAGTTTCATGCAACATGAGTGTTTAGAAGTGTCTCAATGATCTTTATACAAGTTTGACGAACTTATGAAACATCTAACAACGCGTTTCTAGGACTCTAAACCAAGTTTCATGCAACATGAGTGCTTATAACTGTCTCAATGAACTTTGTACGAGTTTGACGAACTTATGAAACATCTAAAAACGTGGTTCCTAGGACTCTAAACCAAATTTCATACAACATAAGTGGTTATAAGTGTCTCAATAAGCTTTGTACAAGTTTAACGAATTTATGAAAAATCTAACAACGTGTTTCTAGGACTCTAAACCAAGTTTCATGCAACATGAGTGATTATAAGTGTCTAAATGAGCTTTGTACAAGTTAGAAAAACTTATGAAACATCTTTCTAGGACTTTAAACAAAGTTTCATGCAACATGAGTGCTTTAAGTTTCTAAATGAGCTTTGTACAAGTTTGATGATCTTACAAAACATCTAACGACGCGTTTCTAAGACTCTAAACCAAGTTTCATGCAACATGAGTGCTTATAAGTGTCTCTATGAGCTTTTTAAAAGTTTCACGAAGTTATGAAACATCTAACAACGCGTTTCTAGGACTCTAAACCAAGTTTCATGCTACCTTAGTGATTATAATTGTCTCAATGAGTTTTGTACAAATTTGACGAACTTATGAAACATCTAAAAACGCGTTTCTAGGACTCTAATCCAAGTTTCATGCAACATGAGTGCTTATAAGTTCCTCAATGAGCTTTGTTAAAGTTTGACGAACTTATGAAACATCTAACAACGTTGTTTCTAGGACTCTAAACCATGTTTCATGTAACATGAATCCTTATAAGGGTTTCAATGATCTTTCTTTAAGGTTGACGAACTTATGAAACATCTAACAACGTGTTTCTAGGACTCTAAACCAAGTCTCATGCAACATGAGTGCTTATAAGGGTCTCAATGAGCTTTGTACAAGTTTGACAAACTTATGAAACATGTAACAACGCATTTCTAGGACTCTAAACAAAGTTTCATGAAACATGAGTGCTTATAAGTGTTGTAAGGAGATTTGCACAAGTTTGATGAATTTAGGAAACATCTAACAACGATTTTCTAGGACTTTAAACCAAGTTTCATGCAACATGAGTGCTTATAAGTGTCTCAATGAACTTGTTACAAGTTTCAAGAACTTATGAAACATCTAACAACGCGTTTCTAGGACTCTAAACCAAGTTTCATGCATCACGAGTATTGAAGTGACCAAAAGGCTTTTCCCGAAGGAGTGACTATATCAATGTAGTTGATACATATAGTCGAATATATCACAATGTAGTTGAGTCATATAGTCGACTATATCTCAAGACTATATATCGGAGCCTTCACCAAGGTAAAGACATTGACCTAAGGAAAGAAGAGAGTTAACTTTGGGACCACACTCTCTCACCTTCTTATCTTTTGTATCTCTTTATATGTGGCCAAGGATGTTTTGTAAACATTATGATATATAAAATACAAAATATTATGGATCTAAATACTCTCTCTCTCCTATTCTCTCTCTAAGTTCTTAGTGTTCTTCAAAGAACACCATACTAAAATCGAATCTTCTAAAAACAAAATCTCTCTTATTCTCTACAAATTCTAACATGGTATCAGAGCAAAAGCTCTTGAGCCTATAAATCTCTTCCGCTTCTACTCTTCTCAAAACTCCTGATTCTTGTTCTTGATTTCATAAATCATTCTCGGTTCTTAAACCTTTAAAACTCTTTGGTTCTTTCTTCAAAGCATGAATCAAAGACTTTATTGTTCTTTTGGAAGCATCCTTGCATCAAAGACTCAAGCTTTAAAGAATATTCAAGTTTGAATCTCGCTAAAGGACAAGACTTCAAGCTCGGTCTCAAGAACAAAGACTCATTCCTTCATCTCGTTTTGAGTTTGTTTTTCACAAAGACTTTGGATTTTCACCTCGACATCTCAAATCTTCTAAAAAGGTTAAAGCTTTTACCTTTCCAAGATTCAATCTCCACCAAATCTCAATACCTTCAATTCTAAACCATGGAAGACAAAGAACACAAAAAGGTACTTGAAGGGAATCAACTATCTCCTATGGGCAAGAACGGTGAAGACCGCCCTATGTGGTCGTCGTGGTCTTTGGAACCATATTCTCAAGAAACAGGACACCATCACCGATGCAAGCTTGTTGGAAGATGAAGAAGTCTCCACCGAAGAAGCTCTTTGGTTCCAAGAAGATCAAAAAGTCCTTGGAATCATCCAAGGCTCTCTTGACCCAGCAATACTCGAAGCCTACTCCTATTGTGAGAGTGCAAATGAGCTATGAGACACTCTCCAAACCGTGTACGGCAACATATCTAATCTAAGCCGCGTGTATGAGGTAAAGAAGGCTATCAATGAGCTCAACCAAGAAGACACCGAGTTCACCAAGCACTTCGGAAGGTTTAGGATGCTTTGGGCCGAGCTTGAGATGCTTCGACCAAGCACCGTAGATCCTAAGATCCTAAATGAGCGAAGAGAGCAAGACAAAGTCTTTGGTTTGCTCCTCACTCTCAACGGTTGCTACAAGGATATCATCAAACACATGTTTCGGTCTGACACCTTACCACATCTTGATGAGGTTTGTGCTCAACTTCAAAAGGAACAAGGCTCAATTGAGCTCTTTGATAGCAAGAAGGAGCTTGTCACCGCCAAAAAGGTAGCGTTTAAGCCCTCAACAAAAACCTATGAAGAAAGAAGAGCCTTGACATGCGATCATTGCAAGAAGAAGGGTCATACAAAGGATAGATGTTGGATCTTGCACCCACATCTCAAACCGGCCAAGTTCAAAGACGCCAAGGCTCACTTCACCAATGAAGACTCGGCTAGCCTTCCAAGCACAAGCGGATCAAACCAAGCCAAGGAAGAAGAGTCCTCGGCTATTGTTCCATACACGGATGAGTTCGTAAGGAAATCCGACTTGGAGGCCCTCATCAAAGCCCTTAAGGGTTCCGGTATTTCTCCTATTACTCTCTTAGTGCTCATATCTTAGACAAAGAACCTATTAAGCCAATTATAATTGATTCGGGTGCTTCTCATCACATGATTAGTAACTTAGACTTGATTAATAATGTTAAACCGGCTATAGGTAATGTCATTATTGCAAATGGGAGTAAGATTCCTATAGAAGGATTAGGGAGCCTTAAGCTATTTGATAGAGAATCTCAAGCACTTTACATGCCTAGTTTTACATCTAATCTTATATCCGTGAAACGTATATCTTGTGACTTGAATTGCAATGTGATTTTTAGTCCTAATGAAGTGATTTTTCAGGATATTGATAGTAAGGAGGTCATTGGAAAGGGGATCACAAGAGGCGATCTCTATTTCCTTGAGAAGAATCCATCTAGCTCCTATCTTTGTCAGGCTTTTAATTCCGTTTTAGCCGAAGCCAATAATGTCATTTGGAACTATAGGTTCGGCCATCCTCATTTGAATGCTCTAAAAACTCTTTTGCCTAATGTTATTTTCAATCATGAGACTTGTGAATCTTGCATTTTAGGCAAACTTTGTAGAACCGTTTTCCCTAAATCCACTATGCTTTATAAACCTTTTGATCTTGTTCATTCGGATGTGTGGTCATCACCTTGCAAATCTAGAGATAACCATTCGTATTTTGTAACTTTTATTGATGAAAGTTCTAAGTATACTTGGACAACACTCTTACAATCGAAAGATAGGGTCCTAGAAGCTTCTCAAAACTTTCAAAACTATGTGACTAATCAATACAATTCCAAGATCAAAACTTTTAGGTCGGATAATGGGGGAGAGTACACAAGCCGAGCATTCAAAGAGCAAATAGCCAAACACGGAATCCTTCATCAAACCACATGCCCATACACACCACAACAAAATGGTGTAGCCGAAAGGAAGAATAGACATCTCATGGAGGTTACAAGATCAATGATGTTCCACATGAATGTCCCTAAACGTCATTGGTCGGTTGGGGTCCTAACCGCATGCTATCTTATCAATAGGACCCCCACTCAAGTTCTTAAGAACCAATCTCCTTTTGAGGTATTAAACAAAACTAAACCTATTGTCAATCACCTAAGAGTCTTTGGTTGTGTTTGTTTTGTGTTTGTCCCTAGTGAACAAATGAACAAGCTTGAGGCTAAAAGCACCAAGGCCGTGTTCATCGGCTATTCAAACACACAAAAAGGATACAAATGCTATGTACCCGAGGCAAGAAGGGTATTGGTTTCAAGAGACGTCAAGTTCTTAGAAGGCAAAAGCTATTATGAAGACAAGAATTGGGAAAGCCTAAGGGATCTACCCGAAGTTGTCCCACATAAAGCTACTAGTCTAAGGAACTTGATGAGGAATCTTGGTATGAGTCTTGAAGAAGAAATACAAGAGGAACCAACTCAAGAGGAAACCCACCTTGATCATGAAGTGGGGAACAACAACAATGAGCAAGCCGGTTCCGGTTCTAACTTTCAAGAAACAAATGAATCCGGGGGAGATAATGTTCAAGAAGAACATCAAGCCGTTCAAGAAGAACATCAAGCCTCCACCGAGACTCAACACATTGAGCCAATGGATCAAATTCATGATCAAGAGGTTCATGACCAAGGTGTGTCTAAAGAAGAAACGGTTGTGCCTAGTGGTACAAGAAGGAGTACTAGAATCAAGAAGCATCCAGCTAATTGGGTAAACACAAGAGTCTACTTCAACAACAATGCGGTGGATCATCCGACTCAAGCCGTGTGTTCTCTTGCTCAAATACCCGAAGAACACCAAGATTTTACCACTTCTATGGATCAACATGAGATAGCAAGAACCTATGAAGAGGCAATGAAGCATGAGGTTTGGGTCAATGCGGTTAAAATCGAGAACAAAGCAATGGAGGACAATGAGACATACTATGAGACCGATCTATCTTAAGGGGAAGAGGACCGTGAGCTCTAGATATGTCTTTACTATCAAGTATCATAGCAATGGTGATATTGAAAGATACAAGGCAAGGCTTGTAGCAAGGGGATTCACTCAAACCTATGGGGAAGACTACCTTGATACCTTTGCCCCGGTTGCAAAACTACATACGGTTAGAGTGGTCTTATCCTTAGCCGTGAATCTCTCTTGGGATCTATACCAAATGGATGTCAAGAATGCTTTTCTACAAGGAGAGCTTGAAGGGGAAGTGTATATGACTCCTCCACCGGGTTTAGAAGACACAATCACTCCCGGAAAGGTTCTAAGATTGAGAAAAGCTATCTATGGTCTCAAACAATCACCAAGGGCATGGTACCACAAGCTTAGCTCAACCTTGATGGCAAAAGGATTCAAGAGAAGTCAATCCGAACATACCCTCTTTACCCGGCAAAGCCAAGAAGGTATAGTGGTTATCCTCGTCTACATGGATGATATTATCATCTCCGGGGATAACAAGGTAGGTATTCAAGAAGCTAAAGACTATCTTAAATCTAAATTTGACATTAAGGACCTTGGTAAACTCAAATACTTTCTTGGAATTGAGATTTGTAGATCCGAAGAGTGTCTCTTTCTTTCTCAAAGAAAATACACTCATGATCTTCTAAGTGATGTAGGTATGCTAGGTGCTAAGGCGGCTAAGACACCTCTTGAGGATGGATACAAGATCATCAAGGTAGGCGGTGAGGAGGATCACCCTTACAAGGACCCGAAGCTCTATAGGAAGATGGTGGGGAAACTCATCTATCTAACCATCACGAGACCGGATCTATGCTTTCCCGTGAATCAAGTAGCCCAATACATGCAAGTGCCGAAGCAACACCATTGGAACATGCTTGAGAGAATCTTGAGATACCTCAAAGGAACATCAAGCTTGGGAATTTGGATGGGTTGCCACAAGAACACCGAGGTGGTTGGGTATTGTGATGCGGATTACGCCGGGACTTAAAGGATAGACGATCAACAACCGGTTATTGTACTTTCATTGGAGGCAACCTTGTCACATGGAAGACAAAGACGCAAAAGATAGTGTCTTGCTCAACTGTCGAAGCCGAATACCGAGCAATGAGAAAACTCACTCAAGAACTTATGTGGTTGAAGAATTTGCTTCAAGACTTGGGAATTGAGTGTGAAGCACCGATGACCATGCATTGTGACAATGAAGTCGCGATTCATATAGCCTCTAACTCGGTCTTTCATGAGAGGACCAAGAACATCGATATCGATTGTCACAAAGTTAGAGACCAAATGATAAAGGCACCATTCTACCGTGTTACACCAAGAGCCAAGACCAACTCACGGACATCTTCACCAAATCCGCAAGCTTGAAAGTGTGTGAGTCAATTCTACCAAGACTTTGACTCACAATGGCTCCTAAAGCCTAAGTCCCTAACCGCATATCTTTGTACTCTTTTCCCTTAGGTGAGTTTTGTCCCAATGGGTTTTCTCACCAAGGTTTTAATGAGGCAAGGGTATGCGGGTTCCAAGCTTAGCCATTGCATTAGCCTAAGCTTGCGGGGGAGTATTGAAGTGACCAAAAGGCTTTACCCGAAGGAGTGACTATATCAATGTAGTTGATACATATAGTCGACTATATCACATTGTAGTTGAGTCATATAGTCGACTATATCTCAAGACTATATGTCGGAGCCTTCACCAAAGTAAAGACATTGACCGAAGGAAAGAAGAGAGTTACCTTTGGAAAGAGCCGTTAGAGTCATTGACCGAAGGAAAGAAGAGAGTTACCTTTGGGACCACACTCTCTCACCTTCTTATCTCTTGTATCTCTTTATATGTGGCCAAGGATGTTTTGTAAACGATATATAAAATACAAAATATTATGGATCTAAATACTCTCTCTCCTATTCCCTCTCTAAGTTCTTAGTGTTCTTCAAAGAACACCAAGAACACCATACTAAAATCGAATCTCCTAAACACAAAATCTCTCTTATTCTCTACAAATTCTAACAACGAGTGCTTATAAGTTCTTCAGTTAGCTTTATTAAAGCTTGACGAACTTATGAAACATCTAACAACGCGTTTCTAGGAATTTAAACCAAGTTTTATGCAACATGAGTGGTTATAAGTGTCTCAATGAGCTTTGTACAAGTTTGACGAACTTATGAAACATCTAACAACACATTTCTAGGAATCTAAACAAAGTTTCATGAGACGTGAGTGCTTATAAGAGTCTTAAGGAGCTTTGTACAAATTTGACAAACTTATGAAACATCTAACAACGCGTTTCTAGGACTGTAAACCAAGTTTAATACAACATGAGTGCTTATAAGTGTCTCAATGAGCTTTGTACAAGTTTCAGGAAATTATGAAACATCTAACAACGCGTTTCTAGGAATCTAAAACAGGTTTCATGCAACATGAGTGTTTAGAAGTGTCTCAATGAGCTTTATACAAGTTGGAAGAACTTTTGAAACATTTAACAACCCGTTTCTAGGACTCTAAAAAAAGTTTCATGCAACATGAGTACTTATAAGTGTCTCAATGAGCTTTGTACAAGTTTCATGAATTTAGGAAACATCTAACAACGCTTTTCTAGGAATCTAAACCAAGTTTCATGAAACATGAGTGTTTAGAAGTGTCTCAATGAGCTTTATATAAGTTTTACGAACTTATGAAACATCTAACAACACGTTTCTAGGACTCTAAACCAAGTTTCATGCAACATGAGTGCTTATAACTGTCTCAATGAGCTTTGTACGAGTTTAACGAATTTATTAAACATCTAAAAACGTGGTTGCTAGGACTCTAAACCATATTTCATGCAATATAAGTCCTTATAAGTGTCTCAATGAGCTTTGTACAAGTTTAACGAATTTATGAAACATCTAACAACGCGTTTCTAGGACTCTAAACCAAGTTTCATGCAACATGAGTGCTTATAAGTGTCTCAATTAACTTTGTTCAAGTTTGACGAACTTATGAAACATCTAACAACACATTTATAGGACTCTAAACAAAATTTCATGAACCATGAGTGCTTATAATTGTTTTAAGGAGCTTTGTACAAGTTTGACGAACTTATGAAACATCTAACAACACATTCCTAGGACTCCAAACAAAGTTTAATGAAACATGAGTGCTTATAAGTGTTTTAACGACCTTTGTACAAGTTTGACGAACATATGAAACATTTAACAACGCGTTTGTAGGACTCTAAACCAAGTTTCATGGAACATGAGTTCTTATAAGTTCTTCAATGAGCTTTGTTAAAGTTTGGTGAACTTATGAAACATCTAACAACGCGTTTCTAGGACTCTAAAACAAGTTTCATGCAACATGATTGCTTATAAGTGTCTCAATGAGCTTTGTACAAGTTTCCGGAAATTATGAAACATCTAACAACGCGTTTCTAGGAATCTAAACCAAGTTTCATGCAACATGAGTGTTTAGAAGTGTCTCAATGAGCTTTATACAAGTTTGACAAACTTATGAAACATTTAAAAACGCGTTTCTCGGACTCTAAAACAAGTTTCATGCAACATGAGTGCTTATAAGTGTCTCAATGAGCTTTGTACAAGTTTCAGGAACTTATGAAACATCTAACAACGCGTTTCTAGGACTCTAAACCAAGTTTTATGCAACCTGAGTGCTTATAAGTGTCTCAATGAGCTTTGTACGAGTTTGACGAACTTATGAAAAATCTAACAACGTGGTTGCTAGGACTCTAAACCAAATTTAATGCAACGTAAGTGCTTATAAGTGTCTCAAAGAGCTTTGTACAAGTTTGACGAAATTATGAAACATCTAACAACGCGTTTCTAGGACTCTAAACCAAGTTTCATGCAACAAGAGTGATTATAAGTGTCTCAATGAGCTTTATACAAGTTGGAAAAACTTATGAAACATCTAACAACTTGATTTCTAGGACTCTAAACAAAGTTTCATGCAACATAAGTGCTTATAAGTTTCTAAATGAGCTTTATACAAGTTTGACGATCTTACGAAACATCTAACAACGCGTTTCTAGGACCCTAAACCAAGTTTCATGCAACATGAGTGCTTATAAGTGTCTCAATGAGCACTGTACAAATTTGAAGAAGTTATGTAACATCTAACAACGCGTTTCTAGGACACTAAACCAAGTTTCATGCAACATGAGTGCTTATAAGTTCCTCAATGAGCTTTGAACAAGTTTCTTGAAGTTATGAAACATCTAACAAAGCGTTTCTAGGTCTCTAAACAAATTTTCATGCAACATGAGTGCTTATAAGTGTCTCAATGAGTTTTGTACAAGTTTGACGAACTTATGAAACATTTAACAACGCGTTTGTAGGACTCTAAACCAAGTTTCATGGAACATGAGTGCTTATAAGTTCCTCAATGATCTTTGTTAAAGTTTGAAAAACTTATAAAACATCTAACTGTAAGATTTTGAGTATAAAGAAGGGAGATTTAGAGTTTGTGAGACTCGGTTCTTGAGAGTATTCTTGAGAGAGAGAGTTTAGAGAGAATATGGGAGAGTAATTAGATTTAGAAGAGAGGATAACCTCCTTAATGATTACAAGAGTATACAATTCGTTTTAATAGAGGATAAAGAGAGAAGAAGAGTGATATGGCCGTTTATGGATAAGCTTTATCCTTAGTCTTGGTCCAACTTGCTTTTGTCCTTCTTGTCATCTTGTGCTTTATGCTCTATGACCACATCTTATCCCTTTGTGATTCAAATCTTTGTTTGAATCTCTTCTAGGCGCCAAGACACTCCATAAATGCATTAATTAGCACTTAGAGACCTTGAACTCTCATTTGTGCAATTTGGTCCTTAATTGATTCGGTCGTACGGATCCGTACGGTCAATGTCGTATGGTTTGGTCAATGTCTTAACCAAAACTCCTTTCTCTCTTCTTTCTTGGCTTGATGGCCTAAGCTTCACTCTATTTCACCCTTGCCTTGTATCACAAGTATTCTACTTCAACATGTCTCGACCTAATGCCCTTAAGGGTTATCATTAGTATCAACACTCCCCCTCAAGCTTAGCCTAATAAAATGGCTAAGCTTGGACATCGCACCAACAAACCTCATTAAAACCTTGGTGAGAATACCCATTGGGATAAAACTACACCGAAGGAAAAAGAGTGTAAGTTAGTGTTATAAGAGGTCTTTTTGAGTGAGCTTATGTTCTCTTTGACGTGGACTAGCTTCACTTCAGAACTCCCCCTTAAGATAGAACCGATCTTTGCTTCTTGCATTATGTCATTTCTTCTTAAAGGGTTCTTCAAACTTCTCATCTTGATTATGCTCTTCACAATTAGATGATGAAGTTACTTCTAAGCTTTCTTCATGTTTCAACATGGAGATTAGTTACTTCCTCCTCACGGCTTGGTGCTTTACAAGCTTGAGTGTGAGTGGACTTGACCGAACACTTTTGACTCCCTTTACCCTTCTTCCTTCATGTTCCTTTGTGTCTCTCTTCTTGTTGCTCAAGTAACAGAGGTCATCACTTTACCTCCTTTCCTTTGAACCTTCAAAAGATTCAAGAGATACAAAGAGTTTAGTGCAATGTTAACTTGATATAACTAGATAGAGATGCTCACAAAAATTCTTAAGTCCATAAACCAATAATGAAACAATGAGTAATTTTGCCATATTTAAACCTAAGTTCTTTTAGCAAATTTCAAATGTTTCAATTTAGGCTATCTAGACAAACAAGAACTAAGCAAAATTATGGTGCGACTTTAGTTCTTATAATTTAAAACTTAATGAAGAGTAAGGTTTAGGGATAGCCTTTAGTTCGTAGTGGTTTTGGTAATCTCTTGTAGTTACACTTTGGATTTTTCTTTGACTTCTTCACGAGTACTCCTGACTTCCTCCTTTGTGTAATTGGAACAAGTTGATAGAATTGGTTCAGCTTTACTCTTTGGAGGATGCTTCAGCCGAATTGTTGATTGAAAGTTTGTTAGGCGCACGATGACCGGGCGTCTTAGGTTCTCGGTGCCCGGGCGCCTTTGGTGCTCGGTGCCCGGGCGCCTTTGGTGCTCGGTGCCCGGGCGCCTTTGGTGCTCGGTGCCCGGGCGCCTTTGGTGCTCGGTGCCCGGGCGCCTTTGGTGCTCGGTGCCCGGGCGCCTTTGGTGCTCGGTGCCCGGGCGCCTTTGGTGCTCGGTGCCCGGGCGCCTTTGGTGCTCGGTGCCCGGGCGCCTTTGGTGCTCGGTGCCAGAGCGCCTTAGGTGAACGATGGGTTGACTCGGCTTTGTCTTGTGAATACTTGGACGAGATGTGACTTGATGGCTTTAGCTCTTGATAGATGCATTTGACCAACATGATGATGGTGATTGGCTTCCATTTGATCATGATGAGATGTGTGATCTAACACTTCTTCTCCCCCCCTTCATGATAAACATGGAAGTATACAAACTTTCCTCCTTTCTCGACTTTGTCCTTCACAAGCTTCTTTGAGAAAGAGGTTTCTCATCTTCTCTTTGGATACCTTTTCTTTAGCCATCTCTTCCTCCTCTTTATTTCTTCTTTCTTTCCATCTCTGTTAGTCTACTACCCATGCTTAAGGTTACTCATTGCGGATCTCTTCTTGTCTTTAGACATAGTGATCCTACACCATTACAAAGACAAGTTTTGATTTAAGTACAATGGAAACGGCAAAGAGTTGACAATATTATAGTTATAATCATTTAACTACTAACAACTATCACAAGGAATGATGCAAAGAAGAGCTTAAGTCTTAGTTCACTTAATTTCCCTAAGATAATACTTAAGCTCGAGTATAGAATTGAATCTCAACATAAGTTAAAGAGTTAGCTATAGTTCTATGAATTGTGAACATAAGTGATCAAAGCATATAACAATTTCAAGCACACATGACCACTTAAACAAGTATCTATTAATACAAATAAGAGTAGAGAGTTTTTAGAGATAGATTTTTCTAGGTTTAGCTCCTTGAGAGATGGCCATAAGGAGATGTCATTATGCTCTTTAGAGCATCTTAACCGATTAGTCTATACTAGAGTTTATGACTTCTCTTATGTGGGTTCTCCATTGCTTGATACCTACACATAAGTAAACGTTATCAACAAGAGTCTTGTATGGCTTCTTGCCTTTAGACTTAACAAGGGGACCATGGTCTTAGATGCACTAGGCGGACCATGATCTTAGAAAAACACAAAACAAGAATCCTTGTAACTTTGAATGCTGTCATAGCAAGTTACTCATCTTTTATCAGAAGCTTAGATGCACAAAGGCGGTTTATGATATCAATATAGATCATCATTATACATTATGTTATTTAGATATAAATGTTTATGAATCATTTCCCCATATGTCTAAATTGGATTCATCATGACTTTTGAAGGTTTCACCTTTTATAAAATCATGGTTCACCTCTTTAGGCTTATGTTAGCCGAGGATAACATGGATTCAACGAGTTCAAATGTGTATTAACACTTAACGATACTCGTATCTTGATCCTCTAAGAGAGTTTTGGAATTCACCAAGATCTTATCAAAAAATCACTTGGTTCCCTACTCCTTTTAAAACTAGATCAATTAGATTAACCAAAGGCTTATGAAAGTCTTGTATCTTATGATCTATTTAAAAAAAAACGCTAAGCATCTAATTGTTTCAATTGAGAACCGGCGATTAGAGCTTTGAATATTAGTGAATTCATTAACAAGATGCATATAAAACTATCATTCACTAGGAATCTAGTTAGGCACCATTCCAATGAACTCAAAGAAGGACTCGGATTTTTTAATGGGATATAAAAGAGATAAGGAATATAGAGTGATTAGCCAAATCCAAAGTGATCTAAAGATCATTGGATTCAATGTCTCCAAAGAGATCATTCATTAGTTATCTAATGAGGCAACTACTAACAACCTTATTTCTCTTTTTAATAACAAACCGCCATTAACTTATCTTTTCATTGTCCTTAGAGATTTTGAAATTCACACAAGAGCATGTATTGACTTGGAGATTATAAAGATTGAAGCTTTAAGATGAAAGATTAGATCTTTCCCTTATAAAGACATAGTTTTACTTCATCAAATCTCTTCATTGTCAAAAACTTTAAACATGAAAAAAAACCGACTAGTACATGCTCATAATTCTTGCGAAGAGATTTGGGTTCAACAAGTCAATTAAGTACATAATACTTATTTCACAAGTATACCACTTAAACATGTCTCGACCTAATGCCCTTAAGGGTTATCATTAGTCTCAACACTAACAACGCGTTTCTAGGACTCTAAAACAAGTTTCATGCAACATGAGTTCTTATAAGTGTCTCAATGAGCTTTGTACAAGTTTCAGCAACTTATGAAACATCTAACAACGCGTTTCTAGGACTCTAAACCAAGTTTCATGCAACATGAGTGTTTAGAAGTGTCTCAATGAGCTTTGTACGAGGTTGACGAACTTATGAAATATCTAACAACGTGGTTTCTCGGACTCTAAACCAAATTTCATGCAACATAAGTGCTTATAAGTGTCTCAATGAGCGTTGTACAAGTTTGACGAACTTATGAAACATCTAACAACGCGTATCTAGGACTCTAAACCAAGTTTCATGCAACATGAGTGATAATAAGTGTCTCAATGAGCTTTGTACAAGTTGGAAAAACTTATGAAATATCTAACAACAAGATTTCTAGGACTTTAAACCAAGTTTAATGCAACATGAGTGCTTATAAGTTTCTAAATGAGCTTTGTAGAAGTTTGACGATCTTAAGAAACATCTAACAACGTGTTTCTTGGACTCTAAACCAAGTTTCATGCAACATGAGTGCTTATAAGTGTCTCAATGAGCTTTTTACAAGTTTGACGAAGTTATGTAACATCTAACAACGCGTTTCTAGGACACTAAACCAAGTTTCATGCAACATGAGTGCTTATAAGTTCCTCAATGTGCTTTGTTTATGAAACATCTAAAAAGCGTTTCTAGGACTCTAAACCAAGTTTCATGCAACATGAGTGCTTAGAAGTGTCGCAATGAGCTTTGTACAAATTTGACGAACATATGAAACATCTAACAACGTCATTTCTAGGACTTTAAACTAAGCTTCATGCAACATCAGTTCTTATAAGTGTCAAAATGAGCGTTGTACAAGTTTGAAAAACTTATGAAACATCTAACAACGTGGTTTCTAGGACTCTAAACCATGTTTCATGCAACATGAATCCTTATAAAGTTCTCAATGATCTTTGTACAAGGTTGACTAACTTTGAAATATCTAACAACGCGTTTCTAGGACTCTAAACCATGTTTCATGCAACATGAGTGCTTATAAGTGTCTCAATGAGCTTTGTACTAGTTTGACGAACTTGTGAAACATCTAACAACGTTGTTTCTATGACTCTTAACCATGTTTCATGCAACATGAATCCTTATAAGGGTGTCAATGATCTTTGTACAAGTTTTACGAACTTATGAAACATCTAACAACGCGTTTCTAGGACTCTAAACCAAGTTTCATGCAACATGAGTGCTTATAAGTGTCTCAGTGAGCTTTGTACAAGTTTGACGAACTTATGAAACATCTAACAACGCATTTCTAGGACTCTAAACAAAGTTTCATGAAACATGAGTGCTTATAAGTGTTTTAAGGATCTTTGTACAAGTTTGACCAACTTATGAAACATCTAACAACGCATTACTAGGACTCTAAACAAAGTTTCATGAAACATGAGTGCTTATAAGTGTTTTAAGGAGCTTTGTACAAGTTTGCCGAACTTATGAAACATCTACAACGCGTTACTAGGACTCTAATCCTCAATGAGCTTTGTTAAAGTTTGACGAACTTATGAATCATATAACAAAGCGTTTCTAGGACTCTAAACCAAGTTTCATGCAACATGAGTGCTTATAAGTGTCGCAATGAGCTTTGTACAAATTTTACGAACTTATGAAACATCTAACAAAGTCGTTTCTAGGACTCTAAACTAAGATTCATGCAACATCAGTTCTTATAAGTGTCTCAATGAGCGTTGTACAAGTTTTAAAAACTTATGAAACATCTAACAACGTGGTTTCTAGGACTCTAAACCATGTTTCATGCAAAATAAATCCTTATAAGGGTCTCAATTATCTTTGTACAAGTTTGACGAACCTATGAAACATCTAACAACGCGTATCTAGGACTCTAAGCCAAATTTCATGCAACATAAGTGCTTATAAGTGTCTCAATCAGCTTTATACAAGTGTGACGAACTTATGAAACATCTAACAACGCATTACTAGGACTCTAAACAAAGTTTCATGAAACATAAGTGCTTATAAGTGTTTTAAGGAGCTTTGTACAAGTTTGCCGAACTTATGAAACATCTACAACGCGTTACTAGAACTCTAATCCTCAATGAGCTTTGTTAAAGTTTGACGAACTTATGAAACGTTGTTTCTAGGACCCTAAACCATGTTTCATGCAACATGTAGCCTTATAAGGGTCTCAATGATCTTTGTTTAAGTTTGAGGAACTTATGAAACAGCTAACAACGCGTTTATAGGACTCTAAACCAAGTCTCATGCAACATGAGTGCTTATAAGGGTCTCAATGAGCTTTGTACAAGTTTGACGAACTTATGAAACATCTAACAACGCATTTCTAGGACTCTAAACAATGTTTCATGAAACATGAGTGCTCCTAAGTGTTTTAAGGAGCTTTGTACAAGTTTGATGAACTTATGAAACATCTAACAACGCGTATCTAGGACTCTAAACCAAGTTTCATGCAACATGAGTGCTTATAAGTGTCTCAATGAGCCTTGTACTAGTTTGTCGAACTTGTGAAACATCTAACCACGATGTTTCTAGGACTCTAAACCATGTTTCATGTAAAATGAATCCTTATAAGGGTCTCAATGATCTTTGCACAAGTTTGACGAACTTATGAAACATCTAACAACGCGTTTCTAGGACGATAAACCAAGTTTCATGAAACATGAGTCCTTATAAGTGTCTCAATGAGCTTTGTACTAGTTTGACGAACTTTTTAAACTTCTAACAACGTGGTTTCTAGGACTCTAAACCAAGTTTCATGCAACATGAGTGCTTATAAGTGTCTCAATGAGCTTTGTACAAGTTTGACGAACTTATGAATCATATAACAACGCGTTTCGAGGACTCTAAACCAAGTTTCATGCAACATGACTGCTTATAAGTTCCTCAATGAACTTTGTTAAATTTTTACGAACTTATGAAACATCTAACAACGTGGTTTCTAGGACTCTAAACCAAGTTTCATGAAACATCAGTGCTTATAAGTGTCTTAAGGAGCTTTGTACAAGTTTGACGAACTTATGAAACATCTAACAACGCGTTTCTAGGACCCTAAACCATGTTTCATGCAACATGAATCCTTATAAGGGTCTCAATGATCTTTATTTAAGTTTGACGAACTTATGAAACATCTAACAACGCGTTTCTAGGACTCTAAACCAAGTCTCATGCAACCTGAGTGCTTATAAGGGTCTCGATGAGCTTTGTACAAGTGTGACGAACTTATGAAACATCTAACAACGCGTTTCTAGGACTTTAAACCAAGTTTCATGCAACATCAGTGCTTATAAGTGTCTTAAGGAGCTTTGTACAAGTTTGACGAACTTATGAAACATCTAACAACGCGTTTCTAGGACCCTAAACCATGTTTCATGCAACATGAATCCTTATAAGGGTCTCAATGATCTTTATTTAAGTTTGACGAACTTATGAAACATCTAACAACGCGTTTCTAGGACTCTAAACCAAGTCTCATGCAACCTGAGTGCTTATAAGGGTCTCGATGAGCTTTGTACAAGTGTGACGAACTTATGAAACATCTAACAACGCGTTTCTAGGACTTTAAACCAAGTTTCATGCAACATCAGTGCTTATAAGTGTCTTAAGGAGCTTTGTACAAGTGTGACGAACTTATGAAACATCTAACAACGCGTTTCTAGGACTCTAAACCAAGTTTCATGCAACATAAGTGCTTATAAGTGTTTTAAGGAGCTTTGTACAATTTTGACGAACTTATGAAACATCTACAACGTGTTTCTAGGACTCTAATCCTCAATGAGCTTTGTTAAAGTTTGACGATCTTACGAAACATCTAACAACACATTTCTTGGACTCTAAACCAAGTTTCATGCAACATGAGTGCTTATAAGTGTCTCAATTAGCTTTGTACAAGTTTGACGAAGTTATGTCACATCTAACAACACGTTTCTAGGACACTAAACCAAGTTTCATGCAACATGAGGGCTTATAAGTTCCTCAATGAGATTTGTACAAGTTTCACGAAGTTATGAATCATCTAACAAAGCGTTTCTAGGACTCTAAACCAAGTTTCATGCAACATGAGTGCTTATAAGTGTCGCAATGAGCTTTGTACAAATTTTACGAACTTATGAAACATCTAACAAAGTCGTTTCTAGGACTCTAAACTAAGCTTCATGCAACATCTGTTCTTATAAGTGTCTCACTGAGCGTTGTACAAGTTTTAAAAACTGATGAAACATCTAACAACGTGGTTTCTAGGACTCTAAACCATGTTTCATGCAACATGAATCCTTATAAGGGTCTCAATTATCTTTGTACAAGTTTAACGAACCTATGAAACATCTAACAACGCGTATCTAGGACTCTAAACCAAGTTTCATGCAACATAAGTGCTTATAAGTGTCTCAATGAGCTTTGTACAAGTTTGACGAACTTATGAAACATCTAACAACGCGTTTCTAGGACTCTAAACCAAGTTTCATGCAACATGAGTGCTTATAAGTGTCTCAATGAGCTTTGTACGAGTTTGACGAACTTATGAAACATTTAACAAGGTGGTTGCTAGGACTCTAAACCAAATTTCATGAAACATAAGTGCTTAGAATTATCTCAATGAGCGTTGTACAAGTTTGACGAACTTATGAAACATCTAACAACGCGTTTCTAGGACTCCAAAACCAAGTTTCATGCAACATGAGTGGTTATAAGTGTCTCAATGAGCTTTGTACAAGTTGGAAAAACTTATGAAACATCTAACAACGTGATTTCTAGGACTCTAAACCAAGTTTCATGCAACATGAGTGCTTATAAGTTTCTAAATGAACTTTGTACAAGTTTGACGATCTTATGAAACATCTAACAATGCGTTTCTTGGACTCTAAACCAAGTTTCATGCAACATGAGTGCTTATAAGTGTCTCAATGAGCTTTGTACAAGTTTGACGAAGTTATGTAACATCTCACAACGCGTTTCTAGGACCCTAAACCAAGTTTCATGCAACATAAGTGCTTATAAGTTCCTCAATGAGCTTTGTACAAGTTTCACAAAGTTATGAAACATCCATCAAAGCGTTTCTAGGACTCTAAACCAAGTTTCATGCAACATGAGTGCTTATAAGTGTCGCAATGAGATTTGTAAAAATTTGTCGAACTTATGAAACATCTAACAACGTCCTTTCTAGGACTCTAAACTAAGCTTCATGCAACATCAATTCTTATAAGTGTCTCAATGAGCGTTGTACAAGTTTGAAAAACTTATGAAACTTCTTACAACGTGGTTTCTAGGATTCTAAACCATGTTTCATGCAACATGAATCCTTATAAGGGTCTCAATGATCTTTTTACAAGTTTGAAGATCCTATGAAACATCTAACAACGCGTATCTAGGACTCTAAACCAATTTTCATGCAACACAAGTGTTATAAGTGTCTCAATCAGCTTTATACAAGTGTGACGAACTTATGAAACATCTAACAACGCATTTCTAGGACTCTAAACAAAGTTTCATGAAACATGAGTGCTTATAAGTGTTTTAAGGAGCTTTGTACAAGTTTGACGAACCTATGAAACATCTACAACGCGTTTCTAGGACTCTAATGAGCTTTGTACATGTTTGACGAACTTTTGAAACATCTAACAACGTGGTTTCTAGGACTCTAAACCAAGTTTCATGCAACATGAGTGCTTATAAGTGTCTCAATGAGCTTTGTACAAGCTTGACGAACTTATGAATCATATAACAACGCGTTTCGAGGACTCTAAACCAAGTTTCATGCAACATGACTGCTTATAAGTTCCTCAATGAACTTTGTTAAATGTTGACGAAGTTATGAAACATCTAACAACGTGGTTTCTAGGACTCTAAACCAAGTTTCATGCAACATCAATGCTTATAAGTGTCTTAAGGAGCTTTGTACACGTTTCCCGAACTTATGAAACATCAAACAACGCGTTTCTACGACCCTAAACCATGTTTCATGCAACATGAGTGCTTATAAGTTTCTAAATGAGCTTTGTATAAGTTTGACGATCTTACGAAAAATCTAACAACGGGTTTCTGGGACTCTAAACCAAGTTTCATGCAACATGAGTGCTTATAAGTGTCTCAATGAGCTTTGTACATGTTTGACGAAGTTATGTAACATCTCACAACGCGTTTCTAGGACACTAAACCAAGTTTCATGCAACATGAGTGCCTATAAGTTCCTCAATGAGCTTTGTACAAGTTTCACGAAGTTATGAAACATCTAACAAAGCGTTTCTAGGACTCTAAACCAAGTTTCATGCAACATGAGTGCTTATAAGTGTCGCAATGAGCTTTGTAAAAATTTGCCGAACTTATGAACCATCTAACAACGTCGTTTCTAGGACTCTAAACTAAGCTTCATGCAACATCAGTTCTTATAAGTGTCTCAATGAGCGTTGTACAAGTTTGAAAAACTTATGAAACATCTAACAACGTGGTTTCTAGGACTCTAAACCATGTTTCATGCAACATAAATCCTTCTAAGGGTCTCTGTGATCTTTGTACAAGTTTGAAGAACCTATGAAACATCTAACAACGCGTATCTAGGACTCTAAACCAAGTTTCATGCAACATAAGTGCTTATAAGTGTCTCAATCAGCTTTATACAAGTGTGACGAACTTATTAAACATCTAACAACACATTTCTAGGACTCTAAACAAAGTTTCATGAAACATGAGTTCTCCTAAGTGTTTTAAGGAGCTTTGTACAAGTTCGATGAACTTATGAAACATCTAACAACGCGTATCTAGGACTCTAAACCAAGTTTCGTGCAATATGAGTGCTTATAAGTGTCTCAATGAGCTTTGTACTAGTTTGACGAACTTGTGAAACATCTAACAACGATGTTTCTAGGACTCTAAACCATGTTTCATGCAACATGAATCCTTATAAGGGTCTCATTGATCTTTTCACAAGTTTGACGAACTTATGAAACATCTAACAATGCGTTTCTAGGACTATAAACCAAGTTTCATGAAACATGAGTACTTATAAGTGTCTCAATGAGATTTATACAAGTTTAACGAACTTATGAAACATCTAACAACGCGTTTCTAGGATTCTAAACCAAGTTTCATGCAACATGAGTGATTATAAGTGTCTCTATGAGCTTTGTACAAGTTGGAAAAACTTATGAAACATTTAACAACGTGATTTCTAGGACTCTAAACCAAGTTTCATGCAACATGAGTGCTTATAAGTTTCTAAATGAGCTTTGTACAAGTTTGACGATCTTACGAAACATCTAACAACGCGTTTCTTGGACTCTAAACCAAGTTTCATGCAACATGAGTGCTTATAAGTGTCTCTATGAGCTTTGTACAAGTTTGACGAAGTTATGTAACATCTCACAACGCGTTTCTAGGACACTAAACCAAGTTTTATGCAACATGAGTGCTTATAAGTTCCTCAATGAGCTTTGTACAAGTTTCACGAAGTTATGAAACATCTATCAAAGCGTTTCTAGGACTCTAAACCAAGTTTCATGCAACATGAGTGCTTTAAGTGTCGCAATGAGCTTTGTAAATATTTGACGAACTTATGAAACATCTAACAACGTCGTTTCTAGGACTCTAAACTAAACTTCATGCAACATCAGTTCTTATAAGTGTCTCAATGAGCGTTGTACAAGTTTGAAAAACTTTTGAAACATCTAACAACGTGGTTTCTAGGACTCTAAACCATGTTTCATGCAACATTAATCCTTATAAGGGTCTCAATGATCTTTATACAAGTTTGAAGAACCTATGAAACATCTAACAACGCGTATCTAGGAATCTATACCAAGTTTCATGCAACATGAGTGCTTATAAGTGTTTTAATGCGCTTTGTACAAGTTTGACGAACTTATGAAACATCTACAACGCGTTTCTAGGACTCTAATCCTCAATGAGCTTTGTTAAAATTTGACGAACTTATGAAACATCTAACAACGTTGTTTCTAGGACCCTAAACCATGTTTCATGCAACATGAGTGCTTATAAGTTTCTAAATGAACTTTGTACAAGTTTGACGAACTTATTAAACATCTAACAACGCGTTTCTAGGACCCTAAACCTTGTTTCATGCAACATGAATCCTTATAAGGGTCTCAATGATCTTTGGTTAAGTTAGACGAACTTATGAAACATCTAACAACGCATTTCTAGGACTCTAAACCAAGTCTCATGCAACATGAGTGCTTATAAGGGTCTCAATGAGTATTGTACAAGTTTGACGAACTTATGAAACATCTAACAACGCATTTCTAGGACTCTAAACAAAGTTTCATGAAACATGAGTGCTCCTAAGTGTTTTAAGGAGCTTTGCACAAGTTTGATGAACTTATGAAACATCTAACAACGCGTATCTAGGACTCTAAACCAAGTTTCATGCAACATGAGTGCTTATAAGTGTCTCAATGAGCTTTGTACTAGTTTGACGAACTTGTGAAACATCTAACAACGATGTTTCTAGGACTCTAAACCATGTTTCATGCAACATGAGTGCTTATAAGTTTCTAAATGAGC
Organism: Cochlearia excelsa; assembly: GCA_963556525.1. Classification (NCBI taxonomy): domain Eukaryota; kingdom Viridiplantae; phylum Streptophyta; class Magnoliopsida; order Brassicales; family Brassicaceae; genus Cochlearia; species Cochlearia excelsa. The sequence continues at coordinate 13,688,879 of OY748328.1, read as the reverse complement.
TTTGTACAAGTTTGACGATCTTACGAAACATCTAACAACGCGTTTCTAGGACCCTAAACCATGTTTCATGCAACATGAATCCTTATAAGGGTCTGCATGAAACTTGGTTTAGAGTCCTAGAAACGCGTTGTTAGATGTTTCATAAGTTCGTCAAACTTGTACTTAGTTCCTTAAGACACTTATAAGCACTCATGTTTCATGAAACTTTGTTTAGAGTCCTAGAAATGAGTTGTTAGATGTTTCATAAGTTCGTAAAACTTGTACAAAGCTCATTGAGGAACTTCTAAGGACTCATATTGCATCAAAATTGGTTTAGAATCCTAGAAACTCGTTGTTAAATGTTCCATAAGTTCGTCAAACTTGTAAAAAAGCTCATTGACGAACTTATAAGCACTCATGTTGCATGAAACTTAGTTTAGAATCCTAGAAACGCGTTGTTATATGTTTCATAAGTTCGTCAAACTTTTACAAATCTCATTGACGAACTTATAAGCACATATGTTGCATGGAACTTGGTTCAGAATCCTAGAAACGTGTTAATAGATGTTTCATAAGTTCGTGAAACTTGTACAAAGCTCATTTAGACACTTATAAGAACTCATGTTGCATTAAACTTGGTTTAGAGTCCTAGCAACCACGTTGTTATATGTTTCATAACTCTGTGAAACTTGTACAATGCTCATTGAGGAACTTATAAGCACTCATGTTGCATGAAATTTGATTTAAATTCCTAGAAACGCGTTGTTAGATGTTTCATAAGTTCGTCAAACTTGTACATAGCTCCTTAAGACACTTATAAGAACCCATGTTTGGTGAAACTTTGTTTAGAGTCCTAGAAATGCGTTGTTAGATGTTTCATAAGTTCGTAAAACTTGTACAAAGCTCATTGAGGAACTTATAATGACTCATATTGCATGAAAATTGGTTTAGAGTCCGGGAAACTTGTTGTTAAATGTTTCATAAGATCGTCAAACATGTAAAAAAGCTCATTGACGAACTTATAAGCACTCATGTTGCATGAAACTTTGTTTAGAATCCTAGAAACGCGTTGTTATATGTTTCATAAGTTCGTCAAACTTGTACAAATCTCATTGACGAACTTATAAGCATTGATGTTGCATGGAACTTTGTCCAGAATCCTAGAAACGTGTTGTTAGATTTTTCATAAGTTCGTGAAACTTGTACAAAACTCATAGAGATACTTATAAGCACTCATGTTGCATGAAACTTGGTTTAGAGTCCTAGAATCTACGTTGTTAGATGTTTCATAAGTTTGTCAAACTTTAACAAAGCTCATTGAGGAACTTATAAGCACTCATGTTGCATGAAACTTGGTTTAAAGTCCTAGAAATGCGTTGTTAGATGTTTCATATGTTAGTAAAACTTTTACTAAGCTCATATTTGAGGAACTTATAAGCACTCATGTTGATTGAAACTTGGTTAGGAGTCCTAGAAACGCGTTGTTAGATGTTTCATAAGTTCGTTAACCTAATACAAACCTCATTGATAAACTCATACGAACTCATGTTGCATGAAGCTTGGTTTAGAGTTCTAGAAACGTATTGGTAGATGTTTCATAAGTTTGTTAAACTTGTACAAAGCTCATTGAGACACTTAAGCACTCATGTTGCATGAAACCTGGTTTAGAGTCCTAGAAACCACGTTGTGAGATGTTCTTAAGTTCGTCAAACTTGTACAAAGCTTATTGTGACACTTATAAGCACTCATGTTGCATGAAACTTGATTTAGAGTCCTAGAAACGGGTTGTTAGATGTTTAATAAGTTCGGTAAACTTTTACACAACTTATTGAGACACTTATAAGCACTAATGTTTCATTAAACTTGGTCTAGAGTACTAGCAAGCACCTTGTTAGATGTTTCATAAGTTCGTCAAACTAGTACAAACCTCATTCAGACACTTATGAGCACTCATGTTTCATAAAACTTGGTTTATCGTCCTAGAAAAGCGTTGTTAGATGTTTCATAAGTTCGTCAAACTTGTACAAAACTCATTAATACACTTATACAAAATCATGTTGCACGAAACTTGTTAGATGTTTCATAAGTTTGCTCATTTAGTAACTTATAACCACTCATGTTGCATGAAACTTGGTTTAAGACCCTAGAGACACGTTGTTAGATGTTTAATAAGTTCTTAAAACTTGTACAATGTTCATTGATACACTTATAACCACTCATGTTGCATGAAACTTGGTTTAGAGTCCTAGAAACGCATTGTTAGATGTTTAAAATACCACGTTGTTAAATCCTTCATAAGTTTGTGAAAGTTTAACAAAGCTCATTAAGGAACTTATAAGCACTCATGTTGCATGAATTTTGGTTTAGAGTCCTAGAAACCAAGTTGTTAGATGTTTCATAAGTTCGTGAAAATTGTAGAAAGCTCATTGAGGAACTTATAAGCATTTTGTTGCATGAAACTTGGTTTAGAGTCCTAGAAACGCGTTCTTAGATGTTTTGTAAGTTCGTCAAACTTGTTCAAAGCTCATTTATACACTTATAAGAAATCATGTTGCATGAAACTTGGTTTAGAGTCCTAGAAACCACGTTGTTAGATGTTTCATAAGTTCGTCAAACTCGTAAAAAGCTCATTGAGACACTTATAAGCACTCATGTTGCATGAAACTTGGTTTAGAGTCCTAGAAACGTGTTGTTAGATGTTTCGTAAGTTCGTAAAACTTGTACAAAGCTCATTTAGACACTTATAAGAACTCATGTTGCATGAAACTTGGTTTAGATTCCTAGAAATCACGTTGTTAGATGTTTCATAAGTTATTCCAACTTGTACAAAGCTCATTGTGACATTTCCAATCACTCATGTTGTATGAAACTTGGTTTAGAATCCTAGAAATGCGTTGTTAGATGTTTCATAAGTTCGTCAAATTTTAACAAAGCTCATTGAGACACTTATAAGCACTCATTTTACATGAAGCTTGGTTTATTGTCCTAGAAACCACATTGTTATATGTTTCATAAGTTTGTCCAACTTGTAGAAAGCTCATTGAGACACTTATAGGCACTCATGTTGAATGAAACTTGTTTTAGACTCCTAGAAACAAGTTCTTAAATGTTTCATAAGTTCATCAAACGTGTACAAAGCTCATTGAGACACTTCTAAACACTCATGTTGCATTAAAATTGGTTTAGAGTCCTAGAAATGCGTTGTTAGATGTTTCATAAGTTCGTCAAACTTGTACAATGCTCATTGAGGAAATTGTAAGCACTGATGTTGCATGAAACTTTGTTTAGATTCCTAGAAATGTGTTGTTAGATGTTTCATAAGTTCGTCAAACTTGTACAAAGCTCATTAAGACACTTATAGGCACTCATGTTGGTATGAAACTTTGTTTAGAGTCCTAGAAACCACGTTGTTAGATGTTTCATAAGTTCGTCAAACTTTACCAAAGCTCATTAAGGAACTTATAAGCACTCATGTTCCATGAAACTTGGTTTAGAGTCCTACAAACGCGTTGTTAAATGTTTCATAATTTCGTCAAACTTGTACAAAACTCATTGAGACACTTATAAGCACTCATGTTGCATGAAACTTGGTTTAGAGTCCTAGAAAAGTGTTGTTAGATATTTCATAAGTTCGTCAAACTTGTACAAAGCTCCATAAAACACTAATAAGCACTCATGTTTCATGAAACTTTGTTTAGAGTCCTAGAAATGCGTTGTAAGATTTTTCAAAAGTTCGTCAAACTAGTACAAAGCTCATTGAGACACTTATAAGCACTCATGTTGCATGAAACTTGGTTTAGAGTCCTAGAAACCAGGTTGTTAGATGTTTCACAAGTTCGTTAAACTTGTACAAAGCTCATTGAGACACTTATAAGCACTCATGTTGCATGAAACTTGGTTTATAGTCCTAGAAACGCGTTGTTAGATGTTTCATAAGTTCGTCAAACTTGTACAAAGATCATTGAGACCCTTATAAGGATTCATGTTGCATGAAACATGGTTTAGAGTCCTAGAAACAACGTTGTTAGATGTTTCACAAGTTTGTTAAACTAGTACAAAGCTCATTGAGACACTTATAAGCACTCATGTTGCATGAAACTTGGTTTAAAGTCCTAGATACGCGTTGTTAGATGTTTCATAAGTTCATCAAACTTGTACAAAGCTCCTTAAAACACTTAGGAGCACTCATGTTTCATGAAACTTTGTTTAGAGTCCTAGAAATGTGTTGTTAGATGTTTCATGAGTTCGTCAAACTTGAAAAAAGCTCATAGAGACCCTTATAAGCACTCATGTTGCATGAGACTTGGTTTAGAGTCCTAGAAACGCGTTGTTAGATGTTTCATAAGTTCGTCTAACTTAACCAAAGATCATTGAGACCCTTATAAGGATTCATGTTGCATGAAACATGGTTTAGGGTCCTAGAAACGCGTTGTTAGATGTTTCATAAATTGGTCAAACTTGTACAAAGCTCCTTAAGACACTTATAAGCATTGATGTTTCATGAAACTTTGTTTAGAGTCCTAGAAACCACGTTGGTAGATGTTTCATAAGTTCGTCAAAATTTAACAAAGTTCATTGAGGAACTTATAAGCAGTCATGTTGCATGAAACTTGGTTTAGAGTCCTCGAAACGCGTTGTTATATGATTCATAAGTTCGTCAAACCTGTACAAAGATCATTGAGACACTTATAAGCACTCATGTTGCATTAAAATTGGTTTAGAGTTTTAAAAACCACATTGTTAGATGTTTCACAAGTTCGTCAAACTAGTACAAAACTCATTTAGACACTAATAAGCACTCATGTTTCATGAAACTTGGTTTATAGTCCTAGAAACGCGTTGTTAGATATTTCATAAGTTCGTCAAACTTGTACAAAGATCATTGAGACCCTTATAAGGATTCATGGTGCATGAAACATGGTTTAGAGTCCTAGAAATATCGTTGTTACATGTTTCACAAGTTCGTCAAACTAGTACAAAGCTCATTGAGACACTAATAAGCACTCATGTTTCATGAAACTTGGTTTATAGTCCTAGAAACGCGTTGTTAGATGTTTCATAAGTTCGTCAAACTTGTACAAAGATCATTGAGACCCTTATAAGGATTCATGGTGCATGAAACATGGCTTAGAGTCCTAGAAACATCGTTGTTAGATGTTTCACAAGTTCTTCAAACTAGTACAAAGCTCATTGAGACACTTATAAGCATTCATGTTGCATGAAACTTGGTTTAGAGTCCTAGAAATCACGTTGTTAAATGTTTCATAAGTTTTTCCAACTTGAACAAAGCTCATAGAGACACTTATAATCACTCATGTTGCATGAAACTTGGTTTAGAGTCCTAAAAACAACGTTGTTAGATGTTTCACAAGTTCGTCAAAGAAGTACAAAGCTCATTGAGACACTTATAAGCACTCATGTTGCATGAAACTTGGTTTAGAGTCCTAGAAACGCGATGTTAGATGTTTCATAAAATCATCAAACTTGTACAAAGATCCTTAAAACACTTATAAGCACTCATGTTTCATGAAACTTTGTTTACAATCCTATAAATGCGTTGTTAGATGTTTCATAAGTTCGTCAAACTTGTACAAAGTTTATTGAGACACTTATAAGCACTCATGTTGCATGAAACTTTGTTTAGAGTCCTAGAAACGCGTTGTTAGATGTTTCATAAGTTCGTCAAACTTGTATAAAGATCATTGAGACCCTTATAAGGATTCATGTTGCATGAAACATGGTTTAGATGTTTCATAAGTTCGGCAAACTTGTAAAAAGATCATTGAGAGCCTTATAATGATTCATGTTGCATGAAACATGGTTTAGATTCCTAGAACTCATGTCCTAGAAATCACGTTGTTAAATGTTTAATAAGTTTTTCCAACTTTAACAAAGCTCATAGAGACACTTATAATCACTCATGTTGCATGAAACTTGGTTTAGAGTCCTAGAAACGCGTTGTTAGATGTTTCATAAGTTCGTCAAACTTTTACAACGCTCATTGAAACAATTATAAGCACTTTTGTTGCATGAATTTTGGTTTAGAGTCCTAGCAACCACGTTGTTAGATGTTTCATAAGTTCGTCAAACTCGTACAAAGCTCATTGAGACACTTATAAGCACTCATGTTGCATGAAACTCTGTTTAGAGTCCTAGAAACGCGTTGTTAGATGTTTCATAAGTTCGTCAAACTTCTATAAATCTCATTTAGAAACTTATAAGCACTCATGTTTCATGAAACTTGGTTTATAGTCCTAGAAACGCGTTGTTAAATGTTTCATAAGTTCGTCAAACTTGTAAAAAGATCATTGAGACCCTTATAAGGATTCGTGTTGCATGAAACATGGTTTAGAGTCCTAGAAACACCGTTGTTAGATGTTTCACAAGTTCGTCAAACTAGTACAAAGCTCATTGAGACACTTATAAGCACTCATGTTGCATGAAACTTGGTTTAGAGTCCTAGATACGCGTTGTTAAATGTTTCATAAGTTCTTCAAACTTGTACAAAGCTCCTTAAAACACTTAGGAGCACTCATGTTTCATGAAACTTTGTTTAGAGTCCTAGAAATGCGTTGTTAGATGTTTTAAGTTCGTCAAACTTGTACAAAGCTCATTGAGACCCTTATAAGCACTCATGTTGCATGAGACTTGGTTTAGAGTCCTAGAAACGCGTTGTTAGATGTTTCATAAGTTCGTCTAACTTAACCAAAGATCATTGAGACCCTTATAAGGATTCATGTTGCATGAAACATGGTTTAGGGTCCTAGAAACGCGTTGTTAGATGTTTCATATGTTCGTCAAACTTGTACAAACCTCCTTAAGACACTTATAAGCACTGATGTTGCATGAAACTTGGTTTAGAGTCCTAGAAACCACGTTGGTAGATGTTTCATAAGTTCGTCAAAATTTAACAAAGTTCATTGAGGAACTTATAAGCAGTCATGTTGCATGAAACTTGGTTTAGAGTCCTCGAAACGCGTTGTTATATGTTTCATAAGTTCGTCAAACTTGTACAAAGCTCATTGAGACACTTATAAGCACTCATGTTTCATAAAACTTGGTTTATAGTCCTAGAAACGCGTTGTTAGATGTTTCATAAGTTCGTCAAACTTGTACAAACATCATTGAGACTCTTATAAGGATTCATGTGTCATGAAACATGGTTTAGAGTCCTAGAAACATCGTTGTTAGATGTTTCACAAGTTCGTCAAACTAGTACAAAGCTCATTGAGACACTTATAAGCACTCATGTTTCATGAAACATGGTTTATAGTCCTAGAAACGCGTTGTTAAATGTTTCATAAGTTCGGCAAACTTGTAAAAAGATCATTGAGAACCTTATAAGGATTCATGTTGCATGAAACATGGTTTAGAGTCCTAGAAACATTGTTGTTAGATGTTTCACAAGTTCGTCAAACTAGTAAAAAGTTCACTTATAAGCACTCATGTTGCATGAAACTTGGTTTAGAGTCCTAGATAGGCGTTGTTAGATGTTTTTCAAGTTCATCAAACTTGTACAAAGCTCCTTAAAACACATAGGAGCACTCATGTTTCATGAAACTTTGTTTAGAGTCCTAGATATGCGTTGTTAGATGTTTCATAAGTTCGTCAAACTTGTACAAAGCTCATTGAGACCCTTATAAGCACTCATGTTGCATGAGACTTGGTTTAGAGTCATAGAAACGCGTTGTTAGATGTTACATAAGTTCGTCAATCTTAAACAAAGATCATTGAGACCCTTATAAGGATTCATGTTGCATGAAACATGGTTTAGGGTCCTAGAAACAACGTTGTTAGATGTTTCATAAGTTCGTCAAATTTTAACAAAGCTCATTGAGGATTAGAGTCCTAGAAACGCGTTGTAGATGTTTCATAAGTTCGTCAAACTTGTACAAAACGCATTAAAACACTTATAAGCACACATGTTGCATGAAACTTGGTATAGATTCCTAGATACGCGTTGTTAGATGTTTCATATGTTCTTCAAACTTGTACAAAGATCATTGAGACCCTTATAAGGATTCATGTTGCATGAAACATGGTTTAGAGTCCTAGAAACCACGTTGTTAGATGTTCCAAAAGTTGTACAAAGCTCATTGAGAAACTTATAAGCATTGATATTGCATGAAGCTTGGTTTAGAGTCCTAGAAACCACGTTGTTAGATGTTTCATAAGTTCGTAAAACTTTAACAAAGTTCATTGAGAAACTTATAAGCACTCATGTTTCATGAAATTTGGTTTAGAGTCCTCGAAACGTGTTGTTATACGTTTGATAAGTTCGTCAAACTTGTACAAAGATCATTGAGACACTTATAAGCACTCATGTTGCATGAAGATTTTTTTAGAGTCCTAGAAACCACGTTGTTAGATGCTTCATAACATCGTCAAACTTTAACAAAGCTCATAGAGGAACTTAAAAGCACTCATGTTGCATGAAACTTGGTTTAGAGTCCTCGAAGCGCGTTGTTATATGTTTCTTAAGTTCGTCAAACTTGTACAAAGCTCATTGAGACACTTATAAGCACTCATGTTGCATGAAGCTTGGTTTAGAGTCATAGAAACCACGTTGTTTGATGTTTTATAAGTTCGTCAAACTTTAACTAAGCTCATTGAGGAACTTAAAAGCACTCATGTTGCATGAAACTTGGTTTAGAGTCCTAGTAACCACGTTGTTAGATGTTTCATAAGTTCGTAAAACTTATACAAAACTCATTGAGGAACTTATAAGCACGCATATTGCATGAAAATTGGTTTAGAGTCCTAGAAACTCGTTTTTAAATGTTTCATAACGTCGTTAAACTTGTACAAAAGCTCATTGACGAACTTATAAGCACTCATGTTGCATAAAACTTTGTTTAGAATCCTAGATACGCGTTGTTATATGTTTCATAAGTTCGTCAAACTTGTACAAATCTCATTGACAAAATTATAAGCACTGATGTTGCATGCAACTTGGTTCAGAATCCTAGAAACGTGTTGTTAGATGTTTCATAAGTTCGTGAAACTTGTACAAAACTCATTTACACACTTATAAGAACTCATGTTGCATGAAACTTGGTTTAGAGTCCTAGAAATACGTTGTTAGATGTTTCATAAGTTCGTCAAACTTGTACAAAGCTCATTGAGGAACTTAAAAACACTCATGTTGCACAAAACTTGGTTTAGAGTCCTAGAAACGCGTTGTTAGGTGTTTCGTAAGTTCGTAAAACTTGTACAAAGCTCATTGAGACACTTATAATCACTCATGTTGAATAAAACTTGGTGTAGAGTCCAAGAAACCATGTTGTTAGATGTTTCATAAGTTTGTCAAACTTGTACAGAGCTTATTGAGACACTTATAAGCATTGATGTTGCATGAAGCTTGGTTTAGAGTCCTAGAAACCACGTTGTTAGATGTTTCATAAGTTCGTAAAACTTTAACAAAGTTCATTGAGAAACTTATAAGCACTCATGTTTCATGAAATTTGGTTTAGAGTCCCCAAAACGTGTTGTTATATGTTTCAAAAGTTCGTCAAACTTGTACAAAGATCATTGAGACACTTATAAGCACTCATGTTGCATGAAGCTTGGTTTAGAGTCCTAGAAACCATGTTGTTAGATGTTTCATAAGTTCGTCAAACTTTAACAAAGCTCATTGAGGAACTCAAAAGCACTCATGTTGCATGAAACTTGGTTTGGAGTCCTAGTAACGCGTTGTTAGGTGTTTCGTAAGTTCGTGAAACTTGTACAAAGCTCATTCAGAAACTTATACGCACTAATGTTGTATAAAACATGGTTTAGAGTCCTAGAAACCACATTGTTAGATGTTTCAAAAGTTTGTCAAACTTGTACAAATCTCATTGAGATACTTATAAGCACTAATGTTGCATTAAGCTTGGTTTAGAGTCCTAGAAACCACGTTGTTAGATGTTTCATAAGTTCGTCAAAATTTAACAAAGTTCATTGAGGAACTTATAAGCAGTCATGTTGCATGCAACTTGGTTTAGAGTCCTCGAAGCGCGTTGTTATATATTTCTTAAGTTCGTAAAACTTGTACAAAGCTCATTGAGACACTTATAAGTACTCATGTTGCATGAAGCTTGGTTTAAAGTCCTAGAAACCACGTTGTTAGATGTTTCATAAGTTCGTCAAACTTTAACAAAGATCATTGAGGAAGTTAAAAGCACTCATGTTGCATGAAACTTGGTTTAGAGTCCTAGAAAAGCGTTGTTAGGTGTTTCGTAAGTTCGTGAAACTTGGACAAATCTCATTCAAAACTTTATAAGCACTAATGTTTCATGAAACTTGGTTTAGAGTCCTAGAAACCACGTTGTTAGATGTTTCATAAATTCGTCAAATTTTAACAAAGTTCATTGAGGAACTTCTAAGCAGTCATGTTGCATGAAACTTGGTTTAGAGTCCTCGAAGCGTGTTGTTATATGGTTCTTAAGTTCGTCAAACTTGTACAAAGCTCATTGAGACACTTATAAGCACTTATTTTTCATGAAGCTTGGTTTAGAGTCCTAGAAATCACATTGTTAGATGTTTCATAATTTCGTTAAACTTTAACAAAGCTCATCGACGAACTTAAAAGCACTCATGTTGTATGAAACTTGGTTTAGAGTCCTAGAAAACCATTGTTAGTTGTTTCGTAAGTTCGTGAAACTTGTACAAATCTCATTCAAAAAATTATACGCACTAATGTTGCATGAGACTTGGTTTAGGGTCCTAGAAACCACGTTGTTAGATGTTTCATAAGTTTGTCAAACTTGTACAAAAGCTCATTGACGAATTTATAAGCACTCATGTTGCATGAAACTTTGTTTAGAATCCTAGAACCGCGTTGTTATATGTTTCATAAGTTCGTCAAACTTGGACAAATCTCATTGACGAACTTATAAGCATTGATGTTGCATGGAACTTGGTTCAGAATCCTAGAAACGTGTTGTTAGATGTTTCATAAGTTCGTGAAACTTGTACAAATCTCATTTAGAAACTTATAAGAACTCATGTTGCATTAAACTTGGTTTAGAGTCCTAACAACCATGTTTTTAGATGTTTCATAAGTTCGTCAAACTAGTACAAAGCTCATTGACACATTTATAAGAACTCATGTTGCATGAAACTTGGTTTAGAGTCCTGGAAACGCGTTGTTAGATGTTTCATAAGTTCGTCAAACTTGTACATAGCTCCTTAAGACACTTATAAGCACTCATGTTTCTTGAAACTTTGTTTAGAGTCCTAGAAATGAGTTGTTAGATGTTTCATAAGTTCGTAAAACTTGTACAAAGCTCATTGAGGAACTTATAAGGACTCATATTGCATCAAAATTGGTTTAGAGTCCTAGAAACTCGTTGTTAAATGTTCCATAAGTTCGTCAAACTTGTAAAAAATCTCATTGACGAACTTATAAGCACTCATGTTGCATGAAACTTAGTTTAGAATACTAGAAACGCGTTGTTATATGTTTCATAAGTTCGTCAAACTTTTACAAATCTCATTGACGAACTTATAAGCACTGATGTTGCATGGAACTTGGTTCAGAATCCTAGAAACGTGTTAATAGATGTTTCATAAGTTCGTGAAACTTGTACAAAGCTCATTTAGACACTTATAAGAACTCATGTTGCATTAAACTTGGTTTAGAGTCCTAGCAACCACGTTGTTATATGTTTCATAACTCTGTGAAACTTGTACAATGCTCATTGAGGAACTTATAAGCACTCATGTTGCATGAAACTTGATTTAGATTCCTAGAAACGCGTTGTTAGATGTTTCATAAGTTCGTCAAACTTGTACATAGCTCCTTAAGACACTTATAAGAACCACTACAAGAATCTGCGCAAATTACCACGAAAAATTTACAACGATTATAATCGTCGTAAACTTACGACGACATTACGACGATTTTAAGACGATTTTGGTATTCGTCGTAAAATCGTCGTAAAATTTACAACGAAAAAAATCGTCGTAAATTTACGACGATTTTACAACGATTTTCCGATCAAGCACAAAATCGTTTTAAATTCGTGGTAAATTTACAACGATTTACCGACGTTTTGATTTATAAGAATATTTCGTCGCTATATCGTTGCTAATTTACCACGAATTTACATCTTCTGATTTTGGGACTTTTTAACAACGATTTAAAGTCATTTAATCTGGTAGTTGAAAACGTGTATTTATTGTTGCACCTAATTATTTACAACTTTCATTTTAGTCGTTAAATCGTTGTAAAATCGTTGTTAATTCCTTGTAGAATTATGAATCGTTGTAAATTAGTAGTTAATTTCCTTGGTAAAAAGTTGGAAAATTTTTAAAAATCCTATAAATACCTCCTCATCTTTCCCCATAAATCACACCATCAATTTTATATCTCTCTATCTCTCTCACTTACAAAAAAAAACTCTTTTTATAAAAAAAATGTCCGGAGGCGATATTTACGAAATCCGAAAATGGATGTACATACATCGAGGCGATGACGGATCGGTGACACGGGAGTTCCTCGGCGGGGTTGAAGTATTCATGCAGCAAGCCACATATCTACCTGTCACTATCGAAAGCGGTAAGATGTTTTGTCCTTGTATCAAATGCGACAATAGACGGTTCATTTTGGTTGAAAATATTTGGAAGCATTTGTTAAATAGAGGATTTACACCACAATATTATATATGGTTTCAGCATGGGGAAGATTATTCTGGTAATGTTGCTAGTAGTAGTAATTATCATCAGGAATCTGTAGACTATGACCAACATGTAGAAAATGAGTATGATCTTTATAATTTTCATCATGATCATGGAAATGAACTGGATAGGATAAATGACATGGTTATCGATGCATTTCGTCCTGAAGTTGCATATGATGGAAATTTAGTTGAAGAACCTAATTTAGATGCTAAAAAATTATACGACATGTTAAATGCTGCAAATCAACCAATATATGATAATTGTAGAGAAGGGCACTCTAAATTGTCATTAGCTGCTAGAATGATGAATATTAAAACAGACCATAACTTATCTGAGGTTTGCATGGATGATTGGGCCTCATTGTTAAAAGAATATCTACCCTCTGATAATTTAGCTGCTGAAACGTTTTATGAGGTTCAAAAATTGGTTATCAGTCTTGGTCTTCCGTATCAGTCAATTGATGTTTGTGTAGACAATTGTATGATATTTTGGAAAGACGACAACATTCTTGAGGAATGTCGTTTTTGCAAAAAACCAAGATATAGGCCAGAAGGAGTAGGTCGAAAGAGGGTACCGTAACAGAAGATGTGGTATCTGCCTATAACAGACAGGCTACAAAGGATGTATCACTCGGAGAGGACAGCTTCTTTGATGAGGTGGCATGCAGAGCATACACAGAAGCCTGGAGAGGTGACCCACCCATCCGATGCGAAAGCGTGGAAACACTTTAACTCGGTGTACCCCGATTTTGCTAGACGAAAAGGTAACGTCTACCTTGGTCTATGTACGGATGGATTTAGTCCATTTGGTATGTCAGGTAGGCAGTATTCTTTATGGCCCGTCATCGTCACCCCTTATAACCTCCCACCGAGATGTGTATGCAAAGGGAATTTTTATTTCGAGCATTTTAGTCCCCGGACCTAAACATCCAAAAAGATCCCTTGATGTTTTTCTACAGCCTTTGGTGGAAGAGTTGAAGGAGTTATGGCACACTGGAGTAAAGACTTACGATTGTTCGAGGAAACGGAATTTTACAATGCGTGTAGTGCTTCTATGGACGATTAGCGACTTTCCCGCTTATGGAATGTTGTCGGGTTGGACTACACACAGACGACTATCTTGTACTTACTGCATGCATCGTACTGACGCCTTCCAATTGAAGCATGGAAGGAAAACTAGCTGGTTCGATTGTCACCGTAAGTTTCTTAGTCTGCGCCACCCTTATCGGAAAAACAAACGAATGTTTAAGAAGAACAAAGTGGTTCGTGATCCTCCACCAGTGTATTACACGGGCGAACAAGTTGAGGCGCATATGGATCATTACTGTGCGAATTACACAGTTCCCCAAGGAGGAAACTGGCATGTCCCGCCTAATCTGCCTGATGGTTATCTTACAGAACACAATTGGCATAAAAAAGCATTTTCTGGGAGCTTCCATACTGGAAAGATCATCTACTCTGACACAATCTTGACGTGATGCACATAGAGAAGAACTTTTTCGATAACATTATGAACACTCTTTTGAAAGTGCAGGGAAAGACAAAAGACAATTTTAAATCACGTCTTGACTTGGCTGAGATATGTGCGAGATCCGAATTGCACATTGATAATGACGAAAAAGCCCTAGTACCTATATTCAGATTATCGAGTGCAGCGAAGACGTCGTTGTTCCAGTGGGTGATCTCTGAAGTTAAGTTTCCTGATGGTTTTGTTTCTAATCTTTCTCGGTGTGTACATGGTAGTAAATTCACAGGTATGAAAAGTCACGATTGTCATGTGTTCATGCAACGACTGCTACCATTTGTCTTGGCCAAACTTGTTCCACAAAATGTGCACGAAGCAATTGCTGGTACGTAATGTCTAATTAATTAATAAAATATTTCATAACTGAATATATCGTAATAGGTACGTTTTATTTAATTTGTGTAGGTGTTGGGTTGTTCTTTCGTGATCTTTCCACAAGAACGTTGAACGATGAAGTAATAAGACAACTCGACCAGAACATTCCTCTCATTTTGTGCAATTTGGAGAAGATATTTCCCCCATCCTTTTTTGATGTTATGTTAGTAAAACTTTTACTAAGCTCATATTTGAGGAACTTATAAGCACTCATGTTGCATGAAACTTGGTTAGGAGTCATAGAAACGTGTTGTTAGATGTTTCATAAGTTCGTTAACCTAGTACAAACCTCATTGATAAACTTATACGAACTCATGTTGCATGAAGCTTGGTTTAGAGTTCTAGAAACGTATTGGTAGATGTTTCATAAGTTTGTTAAACTTGTACAAAGCTCATTGAGACACTTAAGCACTCATGTTGCATGAAACCTAGTTTAGAGTCCTAGAAACCACGTTGTGAGATGTTTCTTAAGTTGGTCAAACTTGTACAAAGCTTATTGAGACACTTATAAGCACTCATGTTGCATGAAACTTGGTTTAGAGTCCTAGAAACGGGTTGTTAGATGTTTAATAAGTTCGATAAACTTGTACAGAACTTATTGAGACACTTATAAGCACTCATGTTTCATTAAACTTGGTTTAGAGTACTAGTAAGCACCTTGTTAGATGTTTCATAAGTTCGTCAAACTAGTACAAACCTCATTCAGACACTTATGAGCACTCATGTTTCATAAAACTTGGTTTATAGTCCTAGAAAAGCGTTGTTAGATGTTTCATAAGTTCGTCAAACTTGTACAAAGCTAATTAAGACACTTATACAAAATCATGTTGTTAGATGTTTCATAAGTTTGTGAATTTCGTACAAAGCTCATTGAGGAACTTATAACCACTCATGTTGCATGAAACTTGGTTTAAGATCCTAGAGACACGTTGTTAGATGTTTAATAACTTCTTAAAACTTGTACAATGTTCATTGATACACTTATAACCACTCATGTTGCATGAAACTTGGTTTAGAGTCCTAGAAACGCATTGCTAGATGTTTAAAATACCACGTTGTTAAATCCTTCATAAGTTTGTGAAACTTTAACAAAGCTCATTAAGGAACTTATAAGCACTCATGTTGCATGAATTTTGGTTTAGAGTCCTAGAAACCAAGTTGTTAGATGTTTCATAATTTCGTGAAAATTGTAGAAAGCTCATTGAGGAACTTATAAGCATTATGTTGCATGAAACTTGGTTTAGAGTCCTAGAAACTCGTTCTTAGATGCTTTGTAAGTTCGTCAAACTTGTTCAAAGCTCATTTAGACACTTATAAGAACTCATGTTGCATGAAACTTGGTTTAGAGTCCTAGCAACCACGATGTTAGATGTTTCATAAGTTCGTCAAACTTGTACAAAGCTCATTGAGACAATAATAAACACTCATATTGCATGAAACTTGGTTTAGAGTCCTACAAACCACGTTGTTAGATGTTTCATAAGTTCGTCAAACTCGTAAAAAGCTCATTGAGACACTTATAAGCACTCATGTTGCATGAAACTTGGTTTAGAGTCCTAGAAACGTATTGTTAGATGTTTCGTAAGTTCGTAAAACTTGTACAAAGCTCATTTAGAAACTTATAAGAACTCATGTTGCATGAAACTTGGTTTAGATTCCTAGAAATCACGTTGTTAGATGTTTCATAAGTTATTCCAACTTGTACAAAGCTCATTGTGACATTTACAATCA
The DNA here is from genome assembly GCA_963556525.1 of Cochlearia excelsa. Classification (NCBI taxonomy): domain Eukaryota; kingdom Viridiplantae; phylum Streptophyta; class Magnoliopsida; order Brassicales; family Brassicaceae; genus Cochlearia; species Cochlearia excelsa. Next base: position 13,672,604 of record OY748328.1, on the reverse strand, counting down.
CTCATGTTGTATGAAACTTGGTTTAGAATCCTAGAAATGCGTTGTTAGATGTTTCATAAGTTCGTCAAATTTTTACAAAGCTCATTGAGACACTTATAAGCACTCATTTTGCATGAAGCTTGGTTTATTGTCCTAGAAACCACATTGTTAGATGTTTCATAAGTTTGTCCAACTTGTAGAAAGCTCATTGAGACACTTATAGGCACTCATGTTGAATGAAACTTGTTTTAGACTCCTAGAAACAAGTTCTTAAATGTTTCATAAGTTCATCAAACTTGTACAAAGCTCATTGAGACACTTCTAAACACTCATGTTGCATTAAAATTGGTTTAGAGTTCTAGAAATGCGTTGTTAGATGTTTCGTAAGTTCGTCAAACTTGTACAATGCTCATTGAGGAAATTGTAAGCACTGATGTTGCATGAAACTTTGTTTAGATTCCTAGAAATGTGTTGTTAGATGTTTCATAAGTTCGTCAAACTTGTACAAAGCTCACTAAGACACTTTTAGGCACTCATGTTGGTATGAAACTTTGTTTAGAGTCCTAGAAACCACGTTGTTAGATGTTTCATAAGTTCGTCAAACTTTAACAAAGCTCATTAAGGAACTTATAAGCACTCATGTTGCATGAAACTTGGTTTAGAGTCCTAGAAAAGTGTTGTTAGATATTTCATAAGTTCGTCAAACTTGTACAAAGCTCCATAAAACACTAATAAGCACTCATGTTTCATGAAACTTTGTTTAGAGTCCTAGAAATGCGTTGTTATATTTTTCAAAAGTTCGTCAAACTAGTACAAAGCTCATTGAGACACTTATAAGCACTCATGCTGCATGAAACTTGGTTTAGAGTCCTAGAAACCAGGTTGTTAGATGTTTCACAAGTTCGTTAAACTTGTACAAAGATCATTGAAACACTTATAAGCACTCATGTTGCATGAAACTTGGTTTATAGTCCTAGAAACGCGTTGTTAGATGTTTCATAAGTTCGTCAAACTTGTATAAAGATCATTGAGACCCTTATAAGGATTCATGTTGCATGAAACATGGTTTAGAGTCCTAGAAACATCGTTGTTAGATGTTTCACAAGTTCGTTAAACTAGTACAAAGCTCATTGAGACACTTATAAGCAGTCATGTTGCATGAAACTTGGTTTAGAGTCCTCGAAACGCGTTGTTATATGATTCATAAGTTCGTCAAACCTGTACAAAGATCATTGAGACACCTATAAGCACTCATGTTGCATTAAAATTGGCTTAGAGTTTAAGAAACCACGTTGTTAGATATTTCACAAGTTCGTCAAACCAGTACAAAGCTCATTGAGACACTAATAAGCACTCATGTTTCATGAAACTTGGTTTATAGTCCTAGAAACGCGTTGTTAGATGTTTCATAAGTTCGTCGAACTTGTACAAAGATCATTGAGACCCTTATAAGGATTCATGTTGCATGAAACATGGTTTAGAGTCCTAGAAACATCGTTGTTAGATGTTTCACAAGTTCGTCAAACTAGTACAAAGCTCATTGAGACACTTATAAGCACTCATGTTGCATGAAACTTGGTTTAGAGTCCTAGATACGCGTTGTTAGATGTTTCATACGTTCGTCAAACTTGTACAAAGATCCTTAAAACACTTAGGAGCACTCATGTTTCATGAAACATTGTTTAGAGTCCTAGAAATGCGTTGTTAGATGTTTCATAAGTTCGTCAAACTTGTACAAAGCTCATTGAGACCCTTATAAGCACTCATGTTGCATGAGACTTGGTTTAGAGTCCTAGAAACGCGTTGTTAGATGTTTCATAAGTTCGTCAAACTTAAACAAAGATCATTGAGACCCTTATAAGGATTCATGTTGCATGAAACATGGTTTAGGGTCCTAGAAACAACGTTGTTAGATGTTTCATAAGTTCGTCAAACTTTAATAAAGCTCATTGAGGATTAGAGTCCTAGAAACCCGTTGTAGATGTTTCATAAGTTCGTCAAACTTGTACAAAGCTCCTTACAACACTTATATTGCATGAAACTCTGTTTAGAGTCCTAGAAACGCGTTGTTAGATTTTTCATAAGTTCGTCAAACTTGTATAAATCTCATTGAGACACTTATAAGCACTCATGTTTCATGAAACTTGGTTTATAGTCCTAGAAACGCGTTGTTAGATGTTTCATAAGTTCGTCAAACTTGTAAAAAGATCATTGAGACCCTTATAAGGATTCATGTTGCATGAAACATGGTTTAGAGTCCTAGAAACACCGTTGTTTGATGTTTCACAAGTTCGTCAAACTAGTACAAAGCTCATTGAGACACTTATAAGCACTCATGTTGCATGAAACTTGGTTTAGAGTCCTAGATACGTGTTGTTAGATGTTTCATAAGTTCATCAAACTTGTACAAAGCTCCTTAAAACACTTAGGAGCACTCATGTTTCATCAAACTTTGTTTAGAGTCCTAGAAATGCGTTGTTAGATGTTTCACAAGTTCGTCAAACTTGTACAAAGCTCATTGAGACCCTTATAAGCACTCATGTTGCATGAGACTTGGTTTAGAGTCCTAGAAACGCGTTGTTAGATGTTTCATAAGTTCGTCTAACTTAACCAAAGATCATTGAGACCCTTATAAGGATTCATGTGTCATGAAACATGGTTTAGGGTCCTAGAAACGCGTTGTTAGATGTTTCATAAGTTCGTCAAACTTGTACAAACCTCCTTAAGACACTAATAAGCACTGATGTTGCATGAAACTTGGTTTAGAGTCCTAGAAACCACGTTGGTAGATGTTTCATAAGTTCTTCAAAATTTAACAAAGTTCATTGAGGAACTTATAAGCAGTCATGTTGCATGAAACTTGGTTTAGAGTCCTCGAAACGCGTTGTTATATGATTCATAAGTTCGTCAAACTTGTACAAAGCTCATTGAGACACTTATAAGCACTCATGTTGCATAAAAATTGGTTTAGAGTCCTAGAAACCACGTTGTTAAAGGTTTCACAAGTTCGTCAAACTAGTACAAAGCTCATTGAGACACTTATAAGCACTCATGTTTCATGAAACTTGGTTTATAGTCCTAGAAACGCGTTGTTAGATGTTTCATAAGTTCGTCAAACTTGTACAAAGATCATTGAGACCCTTATAAGGATTCATGTTGCATGAAACATTGTTTAGAGTCCTAGGAACATGGTTGTTAGATGTTTCACAAGTTCATCAAACTAGTACAAAGCTCATTGAGACACTTATAAGCACTCATGTTTCATGAAACTTGGTTTATAGTCCTAGAAACGCGTTGTTAGATGTTTCATAAGTTCGGCAAACTTGTAAAAAGATCATTGAGAGCCTTATAAGGATTCATGTTGCATGAAACATGGTTTAGAGTCCTAGAAACATTGTTGTTAGATGTTTCACAAGTTCGTCAAACTAGTAAAAAGTTCATTGAGACACTTATAAACACTCATGTTGCATGAAACTTGGTTTAGAGTCCTAGATAGGCGTTGTTAGATGTTTCTCATGTTCATCAAACTTGTACAAAGCTCCTTAAAACACATAGGAGCACTCATGTTTCATGAAACTTTGTTTAGAGTCCTAGAAATGCGTTGTTAGATGTTTTATAAGTTTGTCAAACTTGTACAAAGCTCATTGAGACCCTTATAAGCACTCATGTTGCATGAGACTTGGTTTAGAGTCCTAGAAACGCGTTGTTAGATGTTTCATAAGTTCGTCAATCTTAAACAAAGATCATTGAGACCCTTATAAGGATTCATGTTGCATGAAACATGGTTTAGGGTCCTAGAAACAACGTTGTTAGATGTTTCATAAGTTTGTCAAATTTTAACAAAGCTCATTGAGGATTAGAAACGCGTTGTAGATGTTTCATAAGTTCGTCAAACCGGTACAAAATGCATTAAAACACTTATAAGCACACATGTTGCATGAACCTTGGTATAGATTCCTAGATACACGTTGTTAGATGTTTCATAGGTTCTTCAAACTTGTACAAAGATCATTGAGACCCTTATAAGGATTCATGTTGCATGAAACATGGTTTAGAGTCCTAGAAACCACGTTGTTAGATGTTTCAAAAGTTTTTCAAACTTGTACAACGCTCATTGAGACACTTATAAGAACTGATGTTGCATGAAGCTTTGTTTAGAGTCCTAGAAACGACGTTGTTAGATGTTTCATAAGTTCTTCAAATATTTACAAAGCTCATCGCGACACTTATAAGCACTCATGTTGCATGAAACTTGGTTTAGAGTCCTAGAAACGCTTTGTTAGATGTTTCATAACTTCGTGAAACTTGTACAAAGCTCATTGAGGAACTTATAAGCACTCATGTTGCATGAAACTTGGTTTAGTGTCCTAGAAACGCGTTGTGAGATGTTACATAACTTCGTCAAACTTGTACAAAGCTCATTGAGACACTTATAAGCACTCATGTTGCATGAAACTTGGTTTAGAGTCCAAGAAACGCGTTGTTAGATGTTTCGTAAGATCGTCAAACTTGTACAAAGCTCATTTAGAAACTTATAAGCACTCATGTTGCATGAAACTTGCTTTAGAGTCCTAGAAATCACGTTGTTAAATGTTTCATAAGTTTTTCCAACTTGTACAAAGCTCATAGAGACACTTATAATCACTCATGTTGCATGAAACTTGGTTTAGAGTCCTAGAAACGCGTTGTTAGATGTTTCATAAGTTCGTCAAACTTTTATAAATCTCATTGAGACTCTTATAAGCAGTCATGTTGCATGAAACTTGGTTTAGAGTCCTAGATACGCGTTGTTTGATGTTTCATAAGTTCATCGAACTTGTACAAAGCTCCTTAAAACACTTAGGAGAACTCATGTTTCATGAACCTATGGTTAGAGTCCTAGAAATGCGTTGTTAGATGTTTAATAAGTTCGTCACACTTGTATAAAGCTGATTGAGACACTTATAAGCACTTATGTTGCATGAAACTTGGTTTAGAGTCCTAGATACGCGTTGTTAGATGTTTCATAGGTTCTTCAAACTTGTACAAAGATCATTGAGACCCTTATAAGGATTTATGTTGCATGAAACATGGTTTAGAGTCCTAGAAACCACGTTGTTAGATGTTTCATAACTTTTTCAAACTTGTACAACGCTCATTGAGATACTTATAAGAACTGATGTTGCATGAAGCTTAGTTTAGAGTCCTAGAAACGACGTTGTTAGATGGTTCATAAGTTCGACAAATTTTTACAAAGCTCATTGCGACACTTATAAGCACTCATGTTGCATGAAACTTGGTTTAGAGTCCTAGAAACTCTTTGTTAGATGTTTCATAAATTCGTGAAACTTGTACAAAGCTCATTGAGGAACTTATAAGCACTCATGTTGCATGAAACTTGGTTTAGTGTCCTAGAAACGCGTTGTGAGATGTTACATAACTTCGTCAAACATGTACAAAGCTGATTGAGACACTTATAAGCACTCATGTTGCATGAAACTTGATTTAGAGTCCAAGAAACCCGTTGTTAGATTTTTCGTAAGATCGTCAAACTTGTACAAAGCTCATTTAGAAACTTATAAGCACACATGTTGCATGAAACATGGTTCAGAGTCCTAGAAACATCGTTGTTAGATGTTTCACAAGTTCGTCAAACTAGTACAAAGCTCATTGAGACACTTCTAAGCACTCATGTTGCATGAAACTTGGTTTAGAGTCCTAGATACGCGTTGTTAGATGTTTCATAAGTTCATCAAACTTGTACAAAGCTCCTTAAAACACTTAGGAGCACTCATGTTTCATGAAACTTTGTTTAGAGTCCTAGAAATGCGTTGTTAGATGTTTCATAAGTTCGTCAAACTTGTACAAAGCTCATTGAGACCCTTATAAGCACTCATGTTGCATGAGACTTGGTTTAGAGTCCTAGAAACGCGTTGTTAGATGTTTCATAAGTTCGTCTAACTTAACCAAAGATCATTGAGACCCTTATAAGGATTCATGTTGCATGAAACATGGTTTAGGGTCCTAGAAACGCGTTGTTAGATGTTTCATAAGTTCGTCAAACTTGTACAAATATCCTTAAGAAACTTATAAGCACTGATGTTGCATAAAACTTGGTTTAGAGTCCTAGAAACCACGTTGGTAGATGTTTCATAAATTCGTCAAAATTTAACAAAGTTCATTGAGGAACTTATAAGCAGTCATGTTGCATGAAACTTGGTTTAGAGTCCTCGAAACGCGTTGTTATATGATTCATAAGTTCGTCAAACTTGTACAAAGCTCATTGAGACACTTATATGCACTCATGTTGCATAAAAATTGGTTTAGAGTCCTAGAAACCACGTTGTTAAATGTTTCACAAGTTCGTCAAACTAGTACAAAGCTCATTGAGACACTTATAAGCACTCATGTTTCATGAAACTTGGTTTATAGTCCTAGAAACGCGTTGTTAGATGTTTCATAAGGTCGTCAAACTTGTACAAAGATCGTTGAGACCCTTATAAGGATTCATGTTGCATGAAACATGGTTTAGAGTCCTAGAAACATCGTTGTTAGATGTTTCACAAGTTCGTCAAACTAGTACAAAGCTCATTGAGACACTTATAAGCACTCATGTTGCATGAAACTTGGTTTAGAGTCCTAGATAGTCGTTGTTAGATGTTTCATAAGTTCGTCAAACTTGTACAAAGCTCATTGAGACCCTTATAAGCACTCATGTTGCATGAGACTTGGTTTAGAGTCCTAGAAACTCGTTGTTAGATGTTTCATAAGTTCGTCAATCTTAAACAAAGATCATTGAGACACTTATAAGGATTCATGTTGCATGAAACATGGTTTAGGGTCCAAGAAACAACGTTGTTAGATGTTTCATAAGTTCGTCAAACTTTAACAAAGCTCATTGAGGATTAGAGTCCTAGAAACGCGTTGTAAATGTTTCATAAGTTCGTCAAACTTGTATAAAGCTCCTTAAAACACTTATAAGCACTCATGTTGCATAAAACTTGGTATATATTCCTATATATGCTTTGTTTGATGTTTCATAGGTTCTTCAAACTTGTACAAAGATCATTGAGACCCTTATAAGAATTCATGTTGCATGAAACATGGTTTAGAGTCCTAGAAACCACGTTGTTAGATGTTTCATAAGTTTTTCAAACTTGTAAAACGCTCATTGAGACACTTATAAGAATTGATGTTGCATGAAGCTTAGTTTAGAGTCCTAGAAACGACGTTGTTAGATGTTTCATAAGTTCGTCAAATATTTACAAAGCTCATTGCGATACTTATAAGGACTCATGTTGCATGAAACTAGGTTTAGAGTCCTAGAAACGCTTTGTTAGATGTTTCATAACTTCGTGAAACTTGTACAAAGCTCATTGAGGAACTTATAAGCACTCATGTTGCATGAAACTTGGTTTAGTGTCCTAGAAACGCGTTGTGAGATGTTACATAACTTTGTCAAACTTGTACAAAGCTCATTGAGACACTTATAAGCACTCATGTTGCATGAAACTTGGTTTAGAGTCCAAGAAACGCGTTGTTAGATGTTTCGTAAGATCGTCAAACTTGTAAAAAGCTCATTTAGAAACTTATAAGCACTCATGTTGCATGAAACTTGGTTTAGAGTCCTAGAAACGCGTTGTTAGATGTTTCATAAGTTCGTGAAACTTGTATAAATCTCACTGAGACACTTATAAGCACTCATGTTTCATGAAACTTGGTTTATAGTCCTAGAAACGCGTTGTTAGATGTTTCATAAGTTCGTCAAACTTGTACAAAGATCATTGAGACCCTTATAAGGATTCATATTGCATGAACATGGTTTGGAGTCCTAGAAACATCGTTGTTAGATGTTTCACAAGTTCGTCAAACTAGTACAAAGCTCATTGAGAAATTTATAAGCACTCATGTTGCATGAAACTTGGTTTAGAGTCCTAGATACGCGTTGTTAGCTGTTTCATAAGTTCATCGAACTTGTACAAAGCTCCTTAAAACACTTAGGAGCACTCATGTTTCATGAAACTTTGTTTAGAGTCCTAGAAATGCGTTGTTAGATGTTTCATAAGTTCGTCACACTTGTATAAAGCTGATTGAGACACTTATAAGCACTTATGTTGCATGAAACTTGGTTTAGAGTCCTTGATACGCGTTGTTAGATGTTTCATAGGTTCTTCAAACTTGTACAAAGATCATTGAGACCCTTATAAGGATTTATGTTGCATGAAACATGGTTTAGAGTCCTAGAAACGACGTTGTTAGATGGTTCATAAGTTCGGCAAATTTTTACAAAGCTCATTGCGAAACTTATAAACACTCATGTTGCATGAAACTTGGTTTAGCATCCTAGAAACACTTTGTTAGATGTTTCATAACTTCGTGAAACTTGTACAAAGCTCATTGAGGAACTTATAAGAACTCATGTTGCATGAAACTTGGTTTAGTGTCCTAGAAACGCGTTGTGAGATGTTACATAACTTCGTCAAACATGTACAAAGCTCATTGAGACACTTATAAACACTCATGTTGCATGAAACTTGGTTTAGAGTCCAATATACCCGTTGTTAGATTTTTCGTAAGATCGTCAAACTTGTACAAAGCTCATTTAGAAACTTATAAGCACTCATGTTGCATGAAACATGGTTTAGAGTCCTAGAAACATCGTTGTTAGATGTTTCACAAGTTCGTCAAACTAGTACAAAGCTCATTGCGACACTTATAAGCACTCATGTTTCATGAAACTTGGTTTAGAGTCCTAGATACGCGTTGTTAGATGTTTCATAAGTTCATCAAACTTGTACAAAGCTCCTTAAAATACTTAGGAGCACTCATGTTTCATGAAATTTTTTTAGAGTCCTAGAAATGCGTTGTTAGATGTTTCATAAGTTCGTCAAACTTGTACAAAGCTCATTGAGACCCTTATAAGCACTCATGTTGCATGAGACTTGGTTTAGAGTCCTAGAAACGCGTTGTTAGATGTTTCATAAACGATTTGTACAAGTTTCACGAACTTATGAAACATCTAACAACACGTTTCTAGGATTCTGAACCAAGTTCCATGCAACATCAATGCTTATAAGTTCGTCAATGAGATTTGTCCAAGTTTGACGAACTTATGAAACATATAACAACTCGGTTCTAGGATTCTAAACAAAGTTTCATGCAACATGAGTGCTTATAAATTCGTCAATGAGCTTTTGTACAAATTTGACAAACTTATGAAACATCTAACATCGTGGTTTCTAGGACCCTAAACCAAGTCTCATGCAACATTAGTGCGTATAATTTTTTGAATGAGATTTGTACAAGTTTCACGAATTTACGAAACAACTAACAATGGTTTTCTAGGACTCTAAACAAAGTTTCATACAACATGAGTGCTTTTAAGTTCCTCGATGAGCTTTGTTAAAGTTTAACGAAATTATGAAACATCTAACAACGTGGTTTCTAGGACTCTAAACCAAGCTTCATGAAAAATAAGTGCTTATAAGTGTCTCAATGAGCTTTGTACAAGTTTGACGAACTTAAGAACCATATAACAACACGCTTCGAGGACTCTAAACCAAGTTTCATGCAACATGACTGCTTATAAGTTCCTCAATGAAATTTGTTAAAATTTGACGAACTTATGAAACATCTAACAACGTGGTTTCTAGGATTCTAAACCAAGTTTCATGCAACATGAGTTATTTTAAGTTCCTCAATGAGCTTTGTTAAAGTTTAACGAACTTATGAAACAACTAACAACGTGGTTTCTAGGGCTCTAAACCAAGCTTCATGAAACATGAATGCTTAAAAGTGTCTCAATGAGCTTTGTACAAGTTTGACGAACTTAAGAAACATATAACAACACGCTTCGAGGACTCTAAACCAAGTTTCATGCAACACAACTGCATATAAGTTCCTCAATGAACTTTGTTAAATTTTGACGAACTTATGAAACATCTAACAACGTGGTTTCTAGGACTCTAAACCAAGCTTTATGCAACATCAGTGCTTATAAGTGTCTCAATGAGCTTTGTACAAGTTTGACAAACTTTTGAAACATCTAACTACCTGGTTTCGAGGACTCTAAACCATGTTTCATGCAACATTAGTGCTTATAAGTTTCTGAATGAGCTTTGTAAAAGTTTCACGAACTTACGAAACACCTAACAACACTTTTCTAGGACTCTAAACCAAGTTTTATGCAACATGAGTGCTTTTAACTTCCTCAATGAGCTTTGTTAAAGTTCGACGAACTTATGAAACATCTAACAACGTGGTTTCTAGGACTTTAAACCAAGCTTCATGCAACATGAGTACTTATAAGTGTCTCAACGAGCTTTGTACAAGTTTTACGAACTTAAGAAATATATAACAACGCGCTTCGAGGACTCTAAACCAAGTTTCATGCAACATGACTGCTTATAAGTTCCTCAATGAACTTTGTTAAATTTTGACGAACTTATGAAACATCTAACAACGTGGTTTCTAGGACTCTAAACCAAGCTTCATGCAACATTAGTGCTTATAAGTATCTCAATGAGATTTTTACAAGTTTGACAAACTTTTGAAACATCTAACAATGTGGTTTCTAGGACTCTAAACCATGTTTTATACAACATTAGTGCGTATATGTTTCTGAATGAGCTTTGTACAAGTTTCACGAACTTACGAAACACCTAACAACGCGTTTCTAGGACTCCAAACCAAGTTTCATGCAACATGAGTGCTTTTGAGTTCCTCAATGAGCTTTGTTAAAGTTTGACGAACTTATGAAACATCTAACAACATGGTTTCTAGGACTCTAAACCAAGCATCATGCAACATGAGTGCTTATAAGTGTCTCAATAATCTTTGTACAAGTTTGACGAACTTATGAAACATATAACAACACGTTTTGGGGACTCTAAACCAAATTTCATGAAACATGAGTGCTTATAAGTTTCTCAATGAACTTTGTTAAAGTTTTACGAACTTATGAAACATCTAACAACATGGTTTCTAGGACTCTAAACCAAACTTCATGCAACATCAATGTTTATAAGTGTCTCAATAAGCTTTGTACAAGTTTGACAAACTTATGAAACATCTAACAACATGGTTTCTAGGACTCTACACCAAGTTTTATTCAACATGAGTGATTATAAGTGTCTCAATGAGCTTTGTACAAGTTTTACGAACTTACGAAACACCTTACAACGCGTTTCTAGGACTCTAAACCAAGTTTCGTGCAACATGAATGTTTTTAAGTTCCTCAATGAGCTTTGTCCAAGTTTGACGAACTTATGAAACATCTAACAACGTATTTCTAGGACTCTAAACAAAGTTTAATGAAACATGAGTGCTTATAAGTGTCTTAAGGAGCTATGTACAAGTTTGTAGAACTTATGAAACATCTAACAACGCTTTTCTAGGACTCTAAACCAAGTTTCATGCAACATGAGTTCTTATAAGTGTGTAAATGAGCTTTGTACAAGTTGCACGAACTTATGAAACATCTAACAACACGCTTCTAGGATTCAGAACCAAGTTCCATGCAACATCAGTGCTTATAAGTTCGTCAATGAGATTTGTACAAGTTTGACGAACTTATGAAACATATAACAACGCGTATCTAGGATTCTAAACAAAGTTTTATGCAACATGAGTGCTTATAAGTTCGTCAATGAGCTTTTGTACAAGTTTAACGACGTTATGAAACATTTAACAACGAGTTTCTAGGACTCTAAACCAATTTTCATGCAATATGGGTGCTTATAAGTTCCTCAATGAGTTCTGTACAAGTTTTACGAACTTATAAAACATCTAACAACGTGGTTACTAGGACTCTAAACCAAGTTTCATGCGACATGAGTGCTTTTAAATTCCTCAATGAGCTTAGTTAAAGTTTGACGAACTTATAAAACATCAAACAACGTGGTTTCTATGACTCTAAACCAAGCTTCATGCAACATGAGTGCTTATAAGTGTCTCAATGAGCTTTGTACAAGTTTGACGAACTTAAGAAACATATAACAACGCGCTTCGAGGACTCTAAACCAAGTTTCATGCAACATGAGTGCTTTTAAGTTCCTCTATGAGCTTTGTTAAAGTTTGACGATCTTATGAAGAGTCTAACAACGTGGTTTCTAGGACTCTAAACAAATCTTCATGCAACATGAGTTCTTATAAGTGTCTCAATGATCTTTGTACAAGTTTGACGAACTTATCAAACGTATAACAACGCGTTTCTAGAACTCTAAACAAAGTTTCATGCAACATGAGTGAATATGAGTGTCTCAATGAGCTTTGTACATGTTTCACGAACTTATGAAACATATAACAACGCGTTTCTAGGACTCTAAACCAAGTTTCATGAAACATGAGTGCTTGTAAGTGTCTTAATGAGCTTTGTACAAGTTTTACAAATTTATGAAATATATAACAACTCGTTCTACGACTCTAAACCAAGTTTCATGCAACATGAGTGATTATGAGTGTTTCAATGAGCTTTGTACAAGTTCCACGAACTTATGAAACATATAACTAGGACTCTAAACCATGTTCCATTCAACATGAGTGCTTATAAGTTTCTCAATGAACTTTGTTAAAGTTTGACGAACTTATAAAACATCTAACAACGTGGTTGCTAGGACTCTAAAATAAGTTTCATGCAACGTGCGTGATTATAGTGTATTAATGAGCTTTGTACAAGTTTGACCAACTTATGACAAATCTACCAACGCGTTTCTAGGACTCTAAACGAACTTTCACAACATGAGTGCCTATATGTGTCTCAATGAGCTTTGTACAAGTTTGAAGAACTTATGAAACATCTAACAACGTGGTTTCTACGACTCTAAACCAAGTTTCATGTAACAAGGGTGGTTATAAGTTTCTCAATGAGCTTTGTACAAGTTTGACAAACTTATGAAACATCTAACAACCCCGTTTCTTGGAATCTAAACCAATTTCCATGCAACATGAGTGTTTATAAGTGTATTAATGAGCTTTGTACAAGTTCGACAAACTTATGAAACATCTAACAACGCGTTTCTTGGACTCTAAAAAAAGTTTCGAGCAACATTAGTGCGTATAAGTATCTCTAAAAACGCGTTTCTCGAACTCTAAACCAAGTTCATGCAACATGAGTGCTTATAACTGTCTTAATGAGCTTTGTACAAGTTTGAAAAACTTATGAAACATCTAACAACGTAGTTTCTAGGAATCTAAACCAAGCTTCGTGGAACATGAGTACTTATAAGTGTCTCAATGAGCTTTGTACAGGTTTGACGAACTTATGAAACATCTAACAACGCGTTTTTAGAACTCTAAACCAAGTTTCATGCAACATGAGTGCTTATAAGTTCCTCAATGACCTTTGTTAAAGTTTGATGAACTTATGAAACATCTAACAAAGTGGTTTCTAGGACTCTTAACCAAGTTTCATGCAACATGAGTATTTATAAGTGTCTCAATGAGCGTTGCAAAGGTTTCACGAATTTATGAAACATATAACAACGTGTTTATAGGAATCTAAACAAAGTTTCATCCAACATGAGTGCTTATAAATTCCTCAATGAGCTTTGTTAAAGTTTGAAGAACTTATGAAACATCTAACGACGTGGTTTCTAGGTATCTAAACTAAGCTTCATGCAACATGAGTTCATATAAGTGTGTCAATGAGCTTTTTACAAGTTTAACGGACCTACGAAACATCTAACAACGTGGTTTCTAGGACTCTAAACCAAGTTTCATGAAACATGAGTGATTATGAGTGTCTCAATGAGCTTTGTACAAGTTTGACGAACTTACGAAACATCTAACAATTAGTTTCTAGGACTCTAACCAATTTTCATGCAACATGAGTGCTTATAAGTTCCTCAATGAGGTTTGTACAAGTTTTACGAACTTATGAAACATTTAACAATGCGTTTCTAGGACTCTTAAACAAGTTTCATGCAACATGAGTAATTATAAGTGTCTCAATGAGTTTTGTACAAGTTTCACAAAGTTATGAAACATATAAAAACGCGTTTCTAGGACTGTAAACAAAGTTTCGTGCAACTTGAGTACTTATTATTGGAACTAATGCCTAGAACCACTACGGCATTAGTACACTTTGAAGAGATACCTTGGAGTACAAGCATCAACATGAAGATTTATGGAATATTAAGGTATGGACATGAAGTCGTGTAAGCTTGGAGGAGGATCATATCCAAAACTAGTCGTTAAGAAGATGGTTATACCGTGCAGTGTAAGAAGGGGCTCGATAGTTAGGACGTCAGGTACACTCGACACTCGATAGCAGTACGCGCTCCCCGCGGACGGCGCGACTTCTCCCAATAAATCAACTTGATCGTACATCCTTATTCACAAACGGTCTCATGAGCTTTTCTCTTATATATGTAAAATAAAATTTATTGTATCTCTTCACCTTTATGAAATCAAATATGATTAATCCCACTCTCTCTCTCTCTCTATACTCTTCAAGAACATGAAGAACACCGAAACATAAATCTCAAATACTCTCTAAATCTTTATTTTATTTCATAAAGGTTCAATATTTATCTTTGTTCTTCCGGTTTTGTCTCTAAAGATTCAAAGTTTTCCTTTGTGGCAGTTGATTCTAGCTTAAAAACAAAACCTTTCCGTTGAATAAGCTCGACTTCATCAAAGATCTGAACTTTATTGCAATAAAGCTCTGTTTTTCCCATATCCATTTCATAACCTCAAGCTTTGTGTCTTTGAAGCTCGGAAACACATAAAGTTTCAATCTTTATCTCTTCCCTTCTCGGTTTCTATTGAAAAAACACAAAATTTTCACCTTAAACAAGCTTAATCATCTCAAGATCTAAGTTTTATTAGTCTATACTCTGTTTTTCTCATAAAAGTCGCAAACTTTCATCGGTTTAGTCTCGGATACTTCTAAAGGCACAACCTTTTCTCGATTCAAGACCAAAGTCATCAACTTTCTTCATGGAGGACAAGGAACATAAGAAGATCTCGTGCCCGGTAACTCTCAAGGGGATTAACTACCTCTTATGGGCAAGAACCGTGAAGATTGCCTTATGTGGTCGTGGTCTTTGGAAACATATTCTCAAATCACAAGAAACAATCTGGGATATCACCCTTACGGAGGGTGACTCTCTCACCGAAGAAAACAAGTGGTTTCAAGAGGACCAAAGGGTGCTAGCAATCATACAAGGATCTCTTGATTTGGAAATCCTCGAAGCCTACTCATATTGTGAGAGTGCTAAAGATCTTTGGGATACTCTCCAAACGGTCTATGGCAACATTTCTAATCTTAGCCAGGTCTATGAGGTAAAGAAGGAAATTAATTATCTAAATCAAGAAGATATGGAGTTTGCTAAACATTTCGGAAGGTTTAGAAGTCTATGGGCAGAACTAAAAATGCTACGCCCAAGCACTATTGATCCAAAGATCCTTAATGAGAGAAGAGAACAAGACAAGGTCTTTAGTCTTCATCTTACTCTCAATGATAGCTACAAAGATGTGATCAAGGAATTACTCCGATCGGATACTCTGCCAAACCTTGAGGAAGTGTGTGCTCAATTGCAAAGAAAGCAAGGCTCCATTGAGTTATGTGAAAATAAGAAGGAGCTAGTCACAAGTGGCGTACAAACCAAACTCCAAGACCTATGAGGAGAGAAGAGCTATCCTTTGTGATCATTGCAAGAAGAAAGGGCACTCCAAGGATAAGGGCTGGATACTAAACCCCCATCTTACGCCGGTCAAATTCAAGGATGCCAAAGCCAACCTCTCTAATGAAGATGCAACCGGGCCTAGCACAAGCACAATGAGTTCCAAGGACAAGGAAGAGGAATCCACGGCGATGATGCCTTATACTGATGAATACGTGAGAAAATCAGACTTGGAGGCACTCATCAAAGCCCTTAAGGGCTCCGGTATTGATTCTCTTTACTCCCTTAGTGTTGAAGTTATTGAAGAACCTATGAAACCTATCATTATTGACTCATGAGCCTCTCATCACATGATTAGAGATAAAAACTTGATTAGTTATGTGAAACCGGCCCTAGGTAATGTGATTATTGCAAATGGTAGTAGAATTCCCGTGAAAGGACTAGGTAATCTTAGGTTGTTCAATAGAGAATCACAAGCCTTGTACATGCCTAGCTTTACATCTAATCTCATTTCGGTTAAAAGTATTGCTTGTGATTTAAACTGCAATGTCATCTTTAGTCCTAATGTAGTTATATTTCAGGATATTGAAAGTAAAGAAGTTGTTGGGAAAGGAATCACAAGGGGAGATCTTTACATTCTTGACAAAGATGTGTCAAGCTCTAATCACTATTCTGCTTTTAATTTTGTTTTAGCCGAGGCTAACAATGTTTTATGGCACTATAGACTAGGTCATCCGCATGTTAAAGCCTTGAAAACTCTTTTGCCAAATGTTTCTTTTGATCATAATACTTGTGAGTCTTGCATTTTAGGCAAGCACCATAAATCAGTTTTTTCAAACTCTAAAATGCATTATGAAAATTGTTTTGATCTTATTCATTCTGATGTATGGTCTTCACCCTGCAAATCTAGAGAAAATAAAGCATATTTTGTGACTTTTATAGATGAGAAATCAAAATATACTTGGCTAACCTTACTTCCTTCTAAAGATAGGGTGCTAGATACGTTTGAAAACCTTTAAAACTATATTACTATTCAATACAATGCAAAGATTAAGTGTTTCAGATCAGATAATGGTGGAGAATACACAAGCAATGCATTCAAAGAACACATAGCAAAACATGGGATTCTACACCAGAAAAGTTTCCTTTACAATCCTCAACAAAATGGCATGCCCGAGAGGAAGAATAGGCACTTCATTGAAGTAACAAGATCGATGATGTTCCACATGAATGTACCTAGAAGATTTTGGGCTGATACTGTATCAACAACTTTTTATCTTATAAATAGAACACCAACACAAATCTTGGAGAACCAATCTCCATATCAGGTATTGAATAAAGTTAAACCCTTTATAAACCATCTAAGAGTGTTTGGTTGTGTGTGTTTTGTCTTTGTGCCATGAGAGCAAAGGAACAAGCTTGATGAAAAGAGAAAAAGGCTATGTTCATCGGCTACTCAAGCACACACAAGGGGTATAAATGCTATGTCCTTGAAACAAGAAGAGTCCTTGTCTCAAGAGATGTAAAGTTTATTGAAGGAAAGAGCTACTATGAAGACAATACTTGGGAAAGTGTCAAAGACATACTTGGATCTGTCATGGATAGAGCCACTAGTGTCAAGAACCTGATGAGGAATTTGGGGATGGATATCAATGAAGAAACAAGGGCAAAACCTCTCCATCAAGACTCCCACCTTGATCATGAAGGGGGGGAACAATGATGATACTCAAGAAAGTCATGAAACTAATGAGGATCAAAGGGAAGAACCTGAAACTCAAGAAGAGTGTCAAGGAGAACCAGAAGAGACTCAAGCCACTCAAGAGCTACATGATCAAGCTGCTCCTATTACTCTAAGAAGGAGTACTCGGATTAAGAAGCCAACTTTTAATTGGAAAAACACTACGGTATACTTCAATAGTAATGATGTGGCTCACACTATTCAAGCCGTGTGTTCTCTTGCTTCATTTCCTCCAGAATACCAAGTGTTCATTGTTAAGATTGACCTATATTGGATTCCAAGTACCTATGAGGAGGCTATTGAACATGAAGTATGGGTTAATGAGGTAAAGGCCGAAAACAAAGCAATGGAACGCAACCATACGTGGGATGAAGCTGATCTTCCTAAAGGCAAGAAGGCAGTAAGCTCAAGATATGTGTTCACAATCAAATACTTGAGCAATGGTGATGTGGAGAGACACAAGGCCAAACTTGTGGCAAAAGGTTTTACACAAACCTATGGTGAGGATTCTTTAGACACCTTTGCTCCGGTGGCTAAGTTACATACGGTGAGGGTAATCTTGTCCCTAACTGTAAACTTGGATTAGGAATTGTGGCAAATGGATGTCAAGAATGCATTTCTTCAAGGAGAGTTAGAAGAAGAAGTTTACATGACTCCACCGTTGGGCCTAGAAGACTCCATAACTCCGGGAAAGGTATTAATATTGAGAAAGGCTATCTATGAACTTAAGCAATCTCCAACGGCGTGGTATCACAAGCTTAGTACCACCCTAGTTTCAAGAGGGTTCAAGATGAGCCAAGCCAAACACACTCTTTTCACCTTACAAACCAAAGAAGGTATTGTTTATATCCTCATCTACGTGGATGATATAATCATCTCTAGGGATAACAAGGTAGGTATTGCTGAAACTAAAGACTACTTAAAATATGTGTTTGACATTAAAGATTTGGGGAAAATGAAATACTTCCTTGGGATTGAGATAAGTAGATCTGAAGAGGGTCTCTTTCTCTATCAAAGGAAGTATACCTTGGATCTTCTTAATGAAATAGGTCACATGGATTCCAAGGCTGCAAGAACACTATTGGAGAATGGCTACAAAGTCATAAGAGAGGGGTAGCTTGAAGACCAACCTTTTAAAGACCAAAAACTCTATAGGCGTATTGTGGGTAAGTTCATTTACTTGACCATAACAAGACCTGACATATGTTTTGTTGTGATCCAGGTAAGCCAACAGAATCAAAGGCCAAAGATTCATCATTGGAACATGGTGCAAAGAATACTCAAGTACCTCAAAGGGACATCAAGTCAAGGCATATTGATGGGAAGGAACAAGAACACATAAGTGGTAGGCTATTGTGAAGTAGACTATGTCGTAGATGTTGATGATAGAAGGTCCACCACATGCTATTGCACCTTCATTGTAGGGAACTTATAAGCATTCATGTTGCATGAAAGTTGGTTTAGAGTCCTAGAAATGTGTTGTTAGATGTTTCATAAGTTCGTCAAACTAGTACAAAGCTCATTGAGACACTTATAAGCACTCATGTTGCATGAAACTTTGTTTAGAGTCCTAGGAACGCGTTGTTAGATGTTTTATAAGTCCGTCAAACTTGTACAAAGCTCATTGAGACACTTATAAGCACTCATGTTGCATGAATCCTTGTTTAGAGTCCTAGAAACGCGTTGTTATATATTTCATATGTTCGTTCAACTTGTACAAAGCTCATTGAGGCACTTATAAGCACTCATGTTGCATGAAACTTTGTTTAATGTCCTAAAAACCGTGTTGTCAGATGTTTCATAAGTTCGTAAAACTAGTACAAAGCTTATTGAGACACTTATAAGCACTCATGTTGCATGAAACTTAGTTTAGAGTCCTAGAAACACGTTGTTATATGTTTCATAAGTTCGTGAACCTTCTACAAAGATCATTGAGAAACTTATAAGCACTCATGTTGCATGAAACTTAGTTTAGAGTCCTAGAAACGCGATGTTAAATGTTTCATAAGTTCGTGAAACTTAAACAAAGCTCATTGAGGAATTTATAAGCATTCATGTTTCATGAAACTTGGGTTATAGTCCTAGAAATGTGTTGTTAGATGTTTCATAAGTTCGTCAAACTAGTACAAAGCTCATTTATACACTTATAAGCAGTCATCTTGCATGAAACTTGGTTTAGAGTCCTAAAATCATGTTGTTAGATGTTTCATAAGTTCGTCAAACTTGTACAAAGCTCATTGAGGCATTTGTAAGCACTCATGTTGCATGAAACTTGGTTTAGAGTCCTAGAAACGTGTTGTTATATGTTTCATAAGTTCGTTAAACTTGTACAAAGCTCATTGAGACACTTATAAGCACTCATGTTGCATGAATCTTGGTTTAGAGTCCTAGAAACCACGTTGTTAGATGTTTCATAAGTTCGTAAAACTAGTAAAAATCTCATTGAGACAGTTATAAGCATTCGTGTTGCATGAAACATGGTTTAGAGTCCTAGAAACGCGTTGTTAGATGTTTTATAAGTTCGTAAAACTAGTATAAAGCTCATTGAGACACTTATAAGCACTCATGTTGCATGAATCTTGGTTTAGAGTCCTAGAAACGCGTTGTTATATGTTTCATATGTTCGTTCAACTTGTACAAAGCTCATTGAGGCACTTATAAGCACTCATGTTGCATAAAACTTGGTTTAAAGTCCTAGAAACCGTGTTGTCAGATATTTCATAAGTTCGTAAAACTAGTAAAAAGCTCATTGAGACACTTATAAGAACTCATGTTGGATGAAACTTAGTTTAGAGTCCTAGAAACACGTTGTTATATGTTTCATAAGTTCGTAAAACTAGTAAAAAGATCATTGAGAAACTTATAAGCACTCATGTTGCATGAAACTTAGTTTAGAGTCCTAGAAACCGCGTTGTTAGATGTTTCATAAGTTTGTCAAACTAGTACAAATCTCATTGAGACACTTATAAGCACTCATGTTGCATGAAACTTGGTTTAGAGTCCTAGAAACGCGTTGTTAGATGTTTCATAAGTTAGTCAAACTTGTACAAAGCTCATTGAGACACTTATAATCACTCATATTGAATGAAACTTGGTTTATAGTTCTAGAAACGCGTTGTTAGATGTTTCATAAGTTCTTCAAATTTGTAAAAAGCTCATTGAGACACTTATAAGCACTCAAGTTGCATAAAACTTGGTTTAGAATCCTAGAAACGCGTTGTTATATTTTTCATAAGTTCGTGAAACTTGTACAAAGCTCATTGAGACGCTTATAAGGACTCATGTTGCATGAAACTTGGTTTAGAGTCCTAGAAACGCGTTGTTACATGATTCATAAGTTCGTCAAACTTTTAAAAAGCTCATCAAGACACTTATAAGCACTAATGTTGCATGAAACTTGGTTTAGAGTACTAGAAATGCATTGTTAGATGTTACATAAGTTCGGCAGACTTGTACAAAGCTCATTGAGACACTTATAAGCACTCATGTTGCAAGAAACTTGGTTTAGAGTCTTAGAAACGCGTTGTTATATGTTTCCTAAGTTCGTTAAACTTGTACAAAGCTCATTGAGACACTTATAAGCATTCATGTTGCATTAAACTTGGTTTAGAGTCCTAGAAACCGCGTTGTTAGATGTTTCACAAGTTCGTAAAACTAGTACAAAGCTCATTGAGACTCTTATAAGCACTCATGTTGCCTGAAACTTAGTTTAGAGTCATAGAAACCGCGTTGTTAGATGTTTCATAAGTTCGTCAAACTAGTACAAAGCTCATTGAGACACTTATAAGCACTCATGTTGTATGAAACTTGGTTTTTAGTCCTAGAAACGCGTTGTTGGATGTTTTATAAGTTTGTCAAGTTTTTACAAAGCTCATTGAGACACTTATAGGAACTCATGTTGCATGAAAATTGGTTTAGAGTTCTAGAAACGTGTTGTTAGATGTTTCATAAGTTCGTCAGATTTGTAAAAAGCTCATTGAGAAACATATAAGCACTCATGTTGCATGAAACTTGGTTTAGAATCCTAGAAACACGTTGTTATATATTTCACAAGTTCGTGAAACTTGTACAAACCTCATTGAGACAATTATAAGAACTCATGTTGTATGAACCATGGTTTAGAGTCCTAGAAACGCGTTGTTATATATTTCATAAGTTC
The DNA here is from genome assembly GCA_963556525.1 of Cochlearia excelsa. NCBI lineage: Eukaryota > Viridiplantae > Streptophyta > Magnoliopsida > Brassicales > Brassicaceae > Cochlearia > Cochlearia excelsa. The sequence continues at coordinate 13,651,123 of OY748328.1, read as the reverse complement.
GTGAAACTTGTACAAAGCTCATTGAACCGCTTATAAGCACTCATGTTGCTTGAAACTTGGTTTAGAGTCCTAGTAACGGATTTTTAGATGTTTCATAAGTTCGTTAGACTTGTACAAAGCTCATTGAGACACTTATAAGCACTCATGTTGCATGAAACTTGGTTTAGAGGCCTAGAAACGGATTGTTACATGTTTCATAAGTTCGTTAGACTTGTACAAAGCTCATTGAGACACTTATAAGCACTCATGTTGCATGAAACTTGGTTTAGAGGCCTAGAAACGCGTTTTTATATGTTTCATAAGTTCGTGAAACTTGTACAAAGATCATTGAGGCGCTTATAAGCACTCATGTTGCATGAAACTTGGTTTAAAGTCCCAGAAACGCGTTGTTAGATGTTTCATAAGTTCGTCAAACTTGTACAAAGCTCATTGAGACACTTATAAGCACTCATGTTTCCATGAAACTTGGTTTATATTCCAAGAAACCACGTTGTTAGATGTTTCATAAGTTCGTCAAACTTGTACAAAGCTGATTGAGACACTTATAATCACTCATGTTGCATAAAACTTGGTTTAGAGTCCTAGAAACGCGTTGTTAGATGTTTCATAAGTTTCTCAAACTTGTACAAAGCTCATTGAGAGACTTATAAGCACTCATGTTGTATGAAACTTGGTTTACAGTCCTAGCAACCACGTTGTTAGATGTTTCATAAGTTCGTCAAACTAGTATAAAGCTCATTGAGACACTTATAAGCACTCATTTTGCATGAACTTGGTTTAGAGTCCTCGAAACGCGTTTTTAGATGTTTCATAAGTTCGTGAAACTTGTACAAAGCTCATTGACGAACTTATAAGCACTCATGTTGCACGAAACCTGGTTTAGAGTCCTAGAAACCACGTCGTTAGATGTTTCATAAGTTCGACAAACTTGTACAAAGCTCATGTAGACACTTATAAGCACTCATGTTGCATGAAACTTCGTTTAAAGTCATAGAAACGCGTTGTTATATGTTTCATAAGTTCGTGAAACTTGTACAAAGCATGCATATGTTGTATGAAAGTTGGTTTTGAGTCCTAGAAACGCGTTGTTATATGTTTCATAAGTTAGTGAAACTTTTATAAACCTCATTTAGACGCTTATAAGCACTCATGTTGCATGAAACTTGGTTTAGAGTCCTAGAAATGCGTTGTTAGATGTTTCATAAGTTCTTCAAACTTTAACAAAGCTCATTGAGGAACTTATAAAAATTCATGTTGCATGAAACTTGGTTTAGAGTCCTAGAAATGCGTTGCTAGATGTTTCATAAGTTCGTCAAACTTGTACAAAGCTCATTGAGACACTTATAAGCACTCATGTTGCATGAAACTTGGTTTAGAGTCCTAGAAACGCGTTGTTAGATTTTTCATAAATTCGTGAAACTTGTACAAAGATCATTGAGGAACTAATAAGCAGTCATGTTGCATGAAACTTGGTTTAGAGTACTAGAAACGCGTAGTTAGATGTTTCACAAGTTAGTGAAACTTGTACAGAGCTCAATGATACACTTTTAAGCACTCATGTTGCATGAAACTTGGTTTAGAGATATAGAAACGCGTAGTTAGATGTTTCACAAGTTCGTAAAACTTGTACAAAGCTAATTGAGACATTAATAAGCACTCATGTTGCATGAAACTTTGTTTAGAGTCTTAGAAACGCGTTTTTAGATGTTTCATAAGTTCGTGAAAATTGTACAAAGCTCATTGCATTAAACTTGGTTTAGAGTCCTAGAAACCGCGTTGTTAGATCTCTCATAAGTTCGTGAAACTAGTACAAAGCTCATTGAGACACTTATAAGCACTCATGTTGTAGGAAACTTGTTTTAGAGTCCTAGAAACGCGTTGTTAGATGTTTCATAAGTTTGTCAAACTTGTAAAGCTCATTGAGACACTTATAAGCACTCATGTTGCATGAAACTTGGTTTAGAGTCCTAGAAACACGTTGTTATATGTTCATAAGTTCGTGAAACTTGTACAAAGCTCATTGAGACACTTTTAAGCACTCATGTTGCATGAAACTTGTTTTAGAGTCCTAGAAACCGCGTTGTTAGATGTTTCATAAGTTCGTCAAACTAGTACAAAACTCATTGAGACACTTATAAACACTCATGTTGCATGAAACTCCCGCGCATGTATTTGTCTCAACCATTTATTCTTCATCCATGTATGCGGTTGGGAGTTCCTTGAACTCTTGAAGGTCTATTCTCAGCGACCTGAAGAGTGGAGTGAGCATCCCTCCTATTGCGACCACGTGGTCATGTCCTATCTCCTCCTCTACTTCTCTAATAGCAATTAAGTGTTTGAGTAACTCGGATGCTTGACACACATGGCTACACCCATAATTTACCGATTCACCGGACGCGTCATGGAGCCAAAACTTCAATGGTTCGTAGATGAATCCCAACTCTACCGTCGTGGTTTTGTATGGTCGCGCTCTTGCTAAGAATGTGTTGCCTAGGAACCTCAATGTGTAACGTATCGTTGTTCCACAAGTATTGTTCTTGGCAGAAACCCAACAACTCCTTTTTGCTTCTTGTTTCCCTCAACCCATAGAGTTCGCAAAACCTTATGAACTGAATAGAATAAGATATGCCCCCTAATTTGAAGTTGACTTTTCTCCTGGATTCTTGATCTCCGTACTTCACCGTTGCTAGGAATTGGCGCGTAAGTTCTTTGTACGTTGGTTCTTCCATTGTCATCAAGATCTTCATCCCCATTCTATCCAACAAATCCTCCTTTTTCTCTTTTATGCCTTGTTTGAGCAAAACTCTCTCGTCCAAGAATCTTGTTGGATATATCTCCCTTGCCAAAAGCTTGTTGTAGTTTTGGATGTCTTCATCACTCCAATTATCTTATATGTTGTCGCTAACCGATTCAGATTGGGATGGTTGTCCTTCGTTAGCGCTTTCTCTTGTTGATACCATATTCCTACAAGATGGTTAATCAAATTAGATGCGTTTGCAATGTGTTTATTACAAAAGGAATCTAACACAATAGTATCTATCAATGATTCTTAGAGAAAGACATCAATTCAAAAATCATTTAAAAACTTCAACCATTGTCCATGGAATCTCAAATTTTTGCAAGCTTAAAAATTTAAACATATGTGACTAATGTAGTTCACAAATAGAAGTAGTTTACAAATACCCGAACCCTAATCTATCTAACCTTTCAAGAATCTATCATTTTAAAAACCAAAAGTAAAGCTTTTCCCATGGGAAAACTGATATGATTATGAAACCGGACATCGAGCACCATGGCGCTCGAGCACCGAACCTCGACACCGATCACCAAGGCGCCCGAGCACCGAGCATCGAGAAACATGAAGGAGTGATTACACGATCCAAAGCTAGGGAGCTAGCCAAGGACGTTCGAGCAATGATAATGGAGGATGAAGGAGCAGCTAGGAGCTACGTCAACATATTCATTACGGCTACATAAGAAGACCAATCTATGAGAGCTAAGCGGACTAGGTGTCTCACTTGGTACTCTTTCCCACTAGGTTTTAACGAGGCCAAGAAGAACACTACGCCGTTCCTGAGTAATCATAGTTTGAAGAGTGCAAAAGACGAGGCACTAACACACTACTCGTCGTTTGATATCACACGCTTTGTTGTTTTTGCTTTATTTTAAACGTTGCGTTGTTTTTACACTTTCCTTTTTTGGATCGTAAGTGAGAACCCTAAAGGGGAGGGCGACATGTGCCTCTTTTCCTTTATAATCTCGCAGCCTCCATCTATGAAAGTTAGTCAAGCTTTTATACAAACACTTTTTCACAAAGTTTAGACTTAAACTAAGATTCAAAGATTGAATCCGAATACCTTTCAAGCTCATCGCTTTCAAGGATCCTTCTATCCATGAAGTTAGCATCCTCATTGCTAGCTTGAGACGTCCATAGCCACCTTCACGCTTCCACCATTCCTCTCATCGCACCTGTTATGTCCTTAATACCACTTCCATCACTATCCTCATCCGTCAAGCAATTGATTTCTTCGACCAGCCTAATCCAGAGATCGATCTCGCGACTAAGTTCAAATCAAAAACAATGATAAGTTTAAAGTTTTACCTTTGATTCTTGATGGATTTAATGAAAATTTGTGATTATATTATGGTTTTAAGGTTAGAAAACTTCTTAAAAACTGGTTTTTCGTTGCGATTTTCGCAAAAATAGAGAGAGGGAAAAATTAGGGCTTTTGTGAATTTAAAGGGAGAAGAAGATGACGTGTGTCGATTTCAGAGGTTTGGGTCAGCGGTTCTGACCGCTGAAATCGACACTTCAACGCTTACTTGTTTTGTTCATTCCAGCGGTCATGATCGGCGGTTTAGAGACCGATGGAATGAACGACAGAAACATTTACCTGTCGCGTCCTGACCGGCGATTTAGCTCAGCGGCTGTGACCGTTGAAATATGCACTTTTGGTTCTTCTCTTCTTTCCCTACACTTCTTGAAAGGTTTGATTAAAAACTAATAAGACATAAAACAGGAAATCTTATATGTACAAGGACAGACATGGATTGCCTCCCAAGTGCGCTTGTTTAGAATCTCTTAGCTTGACTTTAAGTGATGATTAGGCGGAGGCATGATTTGCGAAGAGATCATGGTTGATATCCTCAAGCTTTTCTCCCTCCTTGTTGTTGTTATTTGTATAGTCTCCCTTTTTCTTATCCCATACAATAGTAGCTCCTTGTGGTATGGTGGTTTTGTCTTTGATCAATTTGTCTTGTGGGTGTTTAACCTCCTCACCCAAGTTCATTTCCTTAAATTTCTCCCCCAACCTTTCCAAGCTCAGATCCTTCGTGGTTATCATTCCACACAAGATCTTTCCTTAGGAGCCTCTAGTGTAGTAGAGTCTCTCATCGACGTTTTGAAGGATCATCCTTCCCATCTCGTAGTCGATTCTCGCCCCTACGGTGGCCAAGATTGGCCTTCCTAAGATGAGGGGGTCTCGTTTCCAACATTTGAGCCTTTCATCACCACGAAGTCGGTAGGGATGATCTTATGGCCTATCGACACCGGGTAGCTCTCTCTGCTCCCATTGGAAGCCCAATCAAAGAGTCTCCGAACATCATAACTTTCTCACAACTAGAGACGCGAGAGATTCTCATTCTCTCCAACGTCCTCATACTTAAGACGGTAACACTAAATCCAATATCGATCATGGCGTTGTTGACTCGGAGGGGTCTAAGTATGAGTCTTATGATAAATGCTTCGGGGTCTTGCTTCTTGATTAGAGGGCACCTTCGGCATGAAGTCGGGGTTTTGTAAATGTCCTTGATCATCTCTTCCTCCCATTCCTTATTGTCTAGGATTCCTTGAATGAACTTTACGTAGGCGGGGACTTGATTCACATGGCAAAGGTAAGGGATAGTGATGCCTTGTCTTGAGAAGTTCTCGCTTAGCCTTTAAAGGATGTTCCTCCGATATTTAGCGAAAAAGGGTTCTCCTTGTCCTTCATCAATAGCATCCCCTCTTCCACACTATCCTCTTTTTATGTTGAGTATAACATTTCAAAATTCCTTGGGGTTAGCTATTGTCTTCCCTGGAAGGTTCCCCGTTGATCCCTTAGAGGAAGAGGCTACTTGTGTGATTTGATGGTCTAAACTCTTTACGTGAGAGGCTAGTCGATCATACTTCGCGTTTAGCTCAACATAGGCCCCATTAACCTTTGCATGTATCTCAGATGGTCTCTTGTTCACCTCTGAAGCATGTCTTCCTTGACCATCTAGTATTTGCTTTAGGATTCTTGAGTTCTCTTCCACGGTGGAGGGAAGGATGGTGTTGTTCGTTTGATTTGCTTGTTGGTCGGTTGAAAGTTCCTCGTTGGGAATATCCTCCTTGGTTATAAGGCTAGACTTTATCTCCCAGTTGTTGATCGGCCAAGGAGGAGGACAGATTCCCATTCGAGTCCCGTTCGTGATCGGCTCCTCATTATCTACGATCCTTCTCTCCTCTCTCTCGATGTGAAAAGGAGGTGGCCCTCCTCCAACTCCCACTCCATGGGCGTGGCCTTGAGGATCATCTCCCATTTCTTGTGGTTGGTTGACATTCAAATGATACATCCCTTGTTGTTGTGCTTCTCTTTCTTTTCTCTCTTGGTCCCTTTCTCGTTTGGTTTCTCTTTCAAGTCTTCCTAGCCCGGGTACACAATCTAATAGTTCTCCTCTTTGACTTCTACGGTTCATGCACCTTCAAAGCACAAGCAAAAAGGAAACACCAACAAGAGAAAATTTAGTATCTTTTGAAGTAACAATGATCTATAGCTAAGTAGTTTCCAAATCTTATTGACTAGTTGCAATCTCCTCGGAAACGACGAGAAAAACTTGATGAAATCGAGTTTTAAACCTCAATCACTCAACCCCAAGTGCAAGGCACAATAAGTTGTAGTAATATAAGGATCGAATCCACAAAGAGAATGAACTAGAAAAACGGAGAATGCAAGATCTAACTTAGAATAGACCTATCAATTAACATTGTTTTGTAACCAAACTATAACTATTGCAAAAAGTCAACTTAAAGTCAACTAATCGACAAATAACTAGAAAGAAGCTTAAATAAGATAAAGATTGGATCTTGGGGTTTAAATCATTGATTTTGGATAGATGAAATCAAGCTAGTGATACTAAAACTAACAAAGGAGATGGCTTTCTAGAACAAGGATCACTAATCTAGATTAGATCACTTCCATGACTCAAATCCATTCTCTAATCATAAAAACCAAAAATCTTCCAATCGAGCCTAGATGATTAGAGATCATTAAGTATAAGTCCTTAAAAGTTCATCTTAAACCTTAGACATCAACTTTTATTGGCTAAGTATAAAAGACTAACAAGAGATTGGACTAGACATTTCATCGAACACCTTCTGGGCATGAAACATCCTCTAAGTACTAAGTTAGATTAATTGCTTCTATCTTAGTGTTAAGAACATCTAATGTTATAGAAACCATAACCTAAACATCCTAATTATTACTAACCATCATACATCATCCTAACCTAAATAAACCCCAAAATCCAAAAGATGAATACTCACTAATCATATTTACAAACAAGATAAGAGATAAAGACATGATTAAAATTATAAAAGAGATTCAAGATTAAATAAACATAAGATTCAACAACAATAAAGCATAATTATAGGGTGCTTAGAATTTTTAATTAGTATTTTAATGTATTTGAGTTTATTTGCATAAAGCAAAATACTTAAGAACTTTTAAATGTGTTTATTAAAATTTTTCTTCCATTGAGAGATACTAAAATGGGGTGCTTACAAAATTCAAAACATCTTCTATACATATTTCACATAGCTTTAACAAGTGTGATTTACAATGGTAACATATTATAATTAACTAAGAAAATGGCAAAAGCCAAAAAACGTAAAAGGAAGAAGAAGAAGAAGTTTCTTACATTGTTTTGTGTCTTTTCCTTGATATGTGATATGTCTTATTATTGCTTTTAAACATAAATGGTTCTTGTAGATTCTTATTTGCTTTATAATATCATTTGAGCTGCAAAGAAGGATTAACACAAACACAGTCACAACAATTGTTAGAAGTTTCTATTACAAATATAGGGATTCGATCAAATCAGTAAACATACCTGCACCAGTAGCTTCCGAAGTTTTCATTATCCGAAGCCTTCTCACATAACCGAAAATATCCTGGACACAAGTAAAACTCGGATTCGAGATTCGGAATTTTGAGCTAACATTGGACTTGACTAAACATAGAAAGTAATAGAACAATATGTAATACATACCCCACGGAAAATCACCAACAAGCATCATATCTCCTTCCTTGTCTTCATACGTTAGTACTAATCAAGAAGACCCATCTGGTTGTATCTTGACCCGCGTCTCCACTTGACCATCGGTCTCTCGTGTGCTTGAACTTGATCGCAGTTAAGAGTCTCAAAAACAAAGTAACAACACAAAAATGCCACAAAATTCGACAAAAACACACAAACACAAACCTGTTTTGGGTTTCCGAAACATATCTTCGAGAGCGTTGGACAAAGATTCATAACATTCATGAGCATTAAGATCGATTTTCCTTCTTATTGGAATACCATCCATAGTAACTTTCAAAAACATCGAATTCCTCGTCTTTGTTGCATCGTTTATGTTCTTGTTTACATATTGACGGATCTGCGTGTTTGGATCTTTGGTGGCTAATAATGTCTTAGCTTGGTTAACCATACTATTCATTATGTAAGTCCTTATGGGTGGCCATCCCACAACTTGCCTGCAAAAGCTTAACATAAGGCAATACACAAAAAACAATGTTTTATCTCTTCACGGCAAGTGAAATTATCCACAATTCAATACCTTTCGACAAAACCAAATAGGAAGAGCAAAAGTGATCAAAAGAACATTCTGTATGATCAAAACGTAAAGCCTGATTAAGGATTGTAATAGTGAGGAAGAGAGGAGGAGAATCTAACCCACTAGTTGCAGCCATGGAATCAGCAGTTCTCTTGATTCCAGGAGCTACGCTAGCTCTTCTCAAGGAAAAAGATGACAACGATGATGAATCATCATACTCCGCCACCGTCTGTGAAACGAAAAAACAGTACTGGTTCCAACATTTTAGGATTTCTGAAGGAAGAGCTAGCGTCCCGACAATAACCGCTGGGTAGCTCAACGACTCGAAAAATTTACGGATACCTTCAGAATCAACATCGCCGCCACGTGATTGAGCGTTCCTACCGTTTGATTCGGAACACGAGCGAGTTCGGGCGAAAAGTGGAAGAGAATAGCGAGAATGCACCCGTGACGGCTCGGCCTTTGCTTAGCTCTGTAATCGTGATAACAATTGCGTTCTCCATTATCATTCAGGCGCATAGATCCGCAGAGACGACGAGTGGATTGCTCGTCTATGAAAAGAGGGAAAAGGGTTAACCAAGAGTACTTAATTACTTTTAGAAGTGTTTCAATAAGCATCGGTGTTTAATATTATTCATGTAAATACTGATTAGTTTTATATTTTATAAATCTAAATACATATAATTATATTTAAGCAACTATTTAAATCCTTTGTTGGACATGCTCTAAAGTTTCACAAAGGAAGCTAAAAATATTAAAGAGAGTATTAAAAGATAAGATGGTTCATTAAATGAAAACCCTAGTAGTATTTATAGGGAAAAGGAAAAGTGCAACATTGTCTCGCAGGACCAACGATCTGGACTGAACATCCGCGACCAGTCTCTTCTTCGTCTTCTCCGGAGGTTTGGTGTGGTGACTTGGAGACTGCTGGAAATCGCACCCGTAAGTCTGCTTCTGCACTCTAGATCAGCGATTTAGGTCGGCGGTATGGACCGCTGGGTTCGTCGTCTTCAAGACGCCTCAATTGCTTCCAGCGGTTTGATGACCGCCGGAGCTCAAATCCGCGAGCTTACTTCGGCTCCTTCTCCCCAGCGGCTTGGATTGGCGGTATTGACCGCTGGTTGCTGCACTTCTTGTCTTTTTCCTTCTTCAAGCTCCCTTGTACTCTCCTTTGGATTCCTCTGAGCTCCCCATAGCTTGAGGTACCTGAAATGCACATAATGCGATGCAAAAGGGACCTAAATCTAACTAAGACATTTTTCTAAACTACTTAATGAAAACTTGCTAATAAAGACTACAAACTATATGAAACATGTAACTAAAGTCCTAAAATGATATGGAAATGAATGCTTAAAAAACCTAAAACACACACTCATCAAGAGTCTTAGAGAAGCGTTGTTAGATGTTTCATAAGTTCGTCAAACTAGTACGAGATCGATCTTTGGATTAGGCTGATCGAAGAACTGAATGGCTTGATGGATGAGGATAGTGATGGAAGTGATATTAAGGACATAACAGGTGCGATGAGAGGAATGGTGGAAGCGTGAAGGTGGCTATGGACGTCTCAAGCTAGCGATGAGGATGCTAACTTGATGGATAGAAGGATCCCTTGAAAGAGATGAGCTTGAAAGGTATCCTGATTCAATCTCTGAATCTTAGCTTGAGTCTAAACTTTGTGAAAAAGTGTTTGTATAAAATCTTGACTAATTTAACTTTCATAGATAGTGGCTGCGAGATTATAAAGGAAGAGAGACACATGTCGCCCTCCCCTTTAGGGTTCTCACTTACGATCCAAAAAAGGGAAGTGTAAATACAATGCAACGTTTAAAATAAAGCCAAAACAACAAATCGTGTGATATCAAACGACGAGTAGTGTGTTAGTGCCTCGTCTCTTACACTCTTCAAACTATGATTACTAAGGGACGACGTGGTATTTTTCTTGGCCTCGTTAAAACCTAGTGGGAAAGAGTACCAAGAGAGACACCTAGTCCGCTTAGCTCTCATAGCTTGGTCTTCTTATGTAGCCGTAATGAATATGTTGACGTAGCTCCTATAGCTGCTCCTTCATCCTCTATTATCATTGTTCGAACATCCTTGGCTAGCTCCCTAGCTTTGGATCGTGTAATCACCCCTTCATATTTCTCGATGCTCGGTGATCGGGCGCCTTGGTGATCGGTGTCGATGCTCGGTGATCGGGCGCCTTGGTGATCGGTGTCGAGGTTCGGTGCTCGAGCGCCTTGGTTCTCGATGTCCGGTTCCATAATCATATCAGTTTTCCCATGGAAAAAGCTTTACTTTTGGTCTTGAAAATGATAGATTCTTGAAAGGTTAGATAGATTAGGGTTCGGGTATTTGTAAACTACTTCTATTTGTGAACTACATTAGTCACATAGGTTTAAATTTTTAAGCTTGCAAAAATTTGAGATACCATGAACACTGGTTGAAGTTTTCGAATGATTTTTTAATTGATGTCTTTCTCTAAGAATAAACACATTGCAAACGCATCTAATTTGATTAACCATCTTGTAGGAATATGGTATCAACAAGAGAAAGCGCTAACGAAGGACAACCATCCTAATCTGAATCGGTTAGCGACAACATATAAGATAATTGGAGTGATGAAGACATCCAAAACTACAACAAGCTTTTGGAAAGGGAGATATATCCAACAAGATTCTTGGACGAGAGAGTTTTGCTCAAACAAGGCATAAAAGAGATAAAGGAGGATTTGTTGGATAGAATGGGGACGAAGATCTTGATGACAATGGAAGAACCAACATACAAAGAACTTACGCGCCAATTCCTAGCAACGGTGAAGTACGAAGATCAAGAATCCAGGAGAAAAGTCAACTTCAAATTAGGAGGCATATCTTAATCTATTTAGTTCATAAGGTTTTGCGAACTCTATGTGTTGAGGGAACAAGAACAATACTTGTGGAACAAGAAATGGGAGATGATCCTCAAGGCCACGCCCATGGAGTGGGAGTTGGAGGAGGACCACCTCCTTTTCACATCGAGAGAGAGGAGAGAAGGATCGTAGATTATGAGGAGTCAATCACGAAGGGACTCGAATGGGAATCCGTCCTCCTCCTTGCCCGATCAACAACTGGGAGATAAAGTATAGCATTATAACCAAGGAGGATATTCCCAACGAGGAACTTTAAACTGACCAACAAGCAAATCAAACGAACAACACCATCCTTCCCTCCACCGTGGAAGAGAACTCAAGAATGCTCAAGAAAATACTAGATGGTCAAGGAAGACATGCTTCAGAGGTGAACAAGAGACTATCCGAGATACATGCAAAGGTTAATGGGGCCTATGTTGAGCTAAACGCTAAGTATGATTGACTAATTTAACTTTCATAGATAGTGGCTGCGAGATTATAAAGGAAGAGAGACACATGTCGCCCTCCCCTTTAGGGTTCTCACTTACGATCCAAAAAAGGGAAGTGTAAATACAACGCAACGTTTAAAATAAAGCCAAAACAACAAAGCGTGTGATATCAAACGACGAGTAGTGTGTTAGTGCCTCGTCTCTTACACTCTTCAAACTATGATTACTAAGGGACGACGTGGTATTTTTCTTGGCCTCGTTAAAACCTAGTGGGAAAGAGTACCAAGAGAGACACCTAGTCCGCTTAGCTCTCATAGCTTGGTCTTCTTATGTAGTCGTGATGAATATGTTGAAGTAGCTCCTAGATGCTCCTTCATCCTCCATTATAATTGCTCGAACATCCTTGGCTAGCTCCCAAGATTTGGATCGTGTAATCACCCTGTCATGTTTCTCGATGCTCGATGCTCGAGCGCCTTGGTGCTCGGTGTCGAGGTTCGGTGCTCGAGCGCCTTGGTGCTCGGTGTCCGTTCCATTATCATATCATCCCCTCCCTCTTGAAAAGGATTTGTCCTCAAATCCGAATATGCAACATACGGAGACAAGTCAGAAACATTAAACGAATCCGAAATTGTATACTTACCTCGGAGATCGATTTTGTAGGCTTTGTCGTTGATCCGTTTGGTGACTTTGAATGGTCCATCAATCCTCGGCATCAGTTTTGACTTCCTCTCAGCTGGAAATCTCTCCTTTCTAAGATGAATCCAAACGAGATCGCCTTCTTCAAACACCATCTCCTTGCGGCCCTTGTTGGCGTGCTTGACATATTGCTTTGTCTTCTTCTCGATGTTCACCTTACCCTTCTCGTGTATCTTCTTGACATGCTCGGCTTTCTTCTTGCCATCTAAACTGGTCAATGTGGCACATCTTGAGCATACTTTCTCCACATCCTTCTTCATGTTCGACCAATAAAAGTATGCTTGGAGGCTGGAAAGTGTCTTGATAACTCCGAACTGTCCAGCTAGTCCTCCTCCGTGAGCTTCTCTGACTAATAGCTCCCTTACTGATCCGCTAAGTTTGCATAACCGGTTGTGGAAAAACAAGTATCCATCTTTTCTATAATAGTTCTCAAAGGCAAAATTAGCACATGTCAGGTAATAGGCTCCAAAATCAAAATCAGATTCGTATAAATTTTTTAAGCAATTCAAAACCTATGAGCTTGGATCTTAGTTCAGAGATTATAGTGTACCTCCGGGAGAATGCATTGGCTACCACATTGTCCTTACCTTTCTTATACCTGATCACATAGGAGAAGGTCTCAATGAACTATATCCACCTACCATTTCTTTTGTTCAACTTTTGTTGGCCTTTTAGGTGCTTGAGGGACTCATGATAGGATGACAAATTCATTCAGGCATAAGTAGTGTTCCCAGGTCTACAAAGCCCTCACCAATGCGTATAGCTCTTTGTCATAGGTTGGGTAGTTCAAAGTGGCTCTTCCTAGTTTCTCACTGAAATACGCAATAGGTTTCTTATCTTGCATCAGGACAGCCCCAATACCTACACCAGAAGCATCACATTCAATTTCAAAAGTCTTAAGAAAATCAGGAAGTTTAAGTAAAGGGGAATTGATAAGCTTCTCTTTGAGGATTGGGAAAGCCTGTTCTTGCGTGTTCTCCCACTTGTAGCCTACGTCCCTCTTGATAACCTCGCTCAATAGCGCCGCGACGGTGCTAAAGTCCTTGACAAAACGCCGATAGAAGCCGGCTAGTCCATGGAAGCTCCTGACTTCTCCAATGGTAGTGGGTCTCGACCAATCTCTTATTGCCTTGATCTTCTCCTCATCTACCTTAGCGCCCTCTGCACTCACAACAAATCCTAAGAACACAATCTGGTTAGTACAAAAAGTACATTTGTCAATGTTAGAAAATAGGTTCTCCTTTCTTAGGACTTCGAGGACGGCTTGGACAAGGTAAATGTGTTCGGATAGGTTCTTGCTGAAGATCAGGATTTCGTCAAAGTACACCACCACTAACACACCTATAAAAGTTATCAAAACATGGTTCATTAGTCTCATGAAAGTGCTAGGTGCGTTAGTTAAACCAAATGGCATTAAAAGCCATTCATATAAACCATGCTTAGTCATGAAGGCGGTTTTCCACTAATCACCCTCCTTTATCCTAATCTGATGATAACCACTCTTAAGATCTATCTTAGAGAAAATATTAGAACCACATAATTCATCAATCATATCATCAAGTCTAGGAATAGGGTGGCGATACTTCACCGTAATATTGTTGATAGCTCGACCATAGACACACATACGCCATGATCCATCCTTCTCTGGCACAAGAAGAACCGGTACAACACATGGGCTCATGCTCTCTCGGATATGCCCTTTGCTCATCAACTCATCAACTTGCTTTGTAGTTCCTTGGTCTCCACTGGATTACATATGTAAGCGGGTCGGTTTTGTAAGGTCGATCCGGGCACCAGGTCTATTTGATGCTCTATTCCGCGGATTGGAGGCAAACAAGGTGGTATCTCCTGAGGAAAGACATCACTATAGTCCTGCAAAAGCTTAGACATCTCACTATGAAGATCATGTGGAGGGTTAGTACTGAGAAGGTTCTCCTTTTACACAAACAACAACATAGTGCAATCGGAAGTTAATAGATAGGAAACTTCTCTTTGGTTCATGTAGAGGCTTGTGGGTTGAGCTGGCGCCTTGTCTTTCCCTTCCTTGAGCTTGAGATACATCTGATCTTGGTAGACTTCACTTGGTGGGAGAGCGGAAAGTGTGATCTTGCGGCCATTGAACTCAAACGAATGTTTGTTGGTGTATCCATCATGCAAAACTCTTCGGTCTGATTGCCATGGTCTACCAAGCACCACATGGCTTGAACCCATGGGTATCACATAGGACATCATCTTCATACTTTCCAATAGCTAAAGTGAATCGGACTTGATGTGTTACCTGAGAGCCCCACTCTCGTTGAGCCATTGTAGCTTGTAAGGACGCGGATGGGAGATAGTCTCTAGGCTCAGTTTCTTCACCATGAGCTCACTAGCAGCATTAGTACAACTCCCACTATCCATGATAAGGATACATACCTTGCTTTGACGATGCATCGGGTGTGAAAGAGGTGGTCTCTCTACACAAGCTCCTCCGATTGGGTTTGAGCACTTAATACCCTTCTAGCAACTAACGTTTCACCCACGGCGGCGGTCTCTTCCTCCTCCTCTTCTTCTCCCGTCTCAGAATCAGAGTGTTGAGGCACAATCTCACCATTGTCAAGTTTGAGGAAGACCATCTTGTTGAGGCAATCTCTCGAGTAATGCCCCATACCTTAACATCTAAAGCATTTGATGTGGCTTAGAGATGTGTTGTTGCGGCTCTTAGGGTCATTCTTAACCTCTTCTTTACCCGTAGTGGTTGGCTTGGTGTCTCTGGAGTAGGATGGATTTGGAGCCGTGTAGTCTCTCGGCTTAGCCTGTCCGGATGAGAAGCTTGGCTTCACATACCTCCTTTTGTTCAGAGTCTCAACCAGCTCGGATTTGTGGACTAGATCCTCAAGGTCTACATAGGTTTGGAGCTCCACCTTGTCCTGAATGTCTCGGCTAAGTCCACCAATAAACCTAACCATGGTCACTTCATCATCTTCCTCTAGGCCGACTCAGATAAGAAGAGTTTCCATCTCTTGGAAGTAGTCTCGGACAGAGGTTGATCCTTGGGTTAGCTTCCTAAGCTTGTTGAGAACCTCTCGGTGATAATGGCTCGGTACAAACCTTTTCCTCATGTGTGTAGTGAGTTGGTGCCAATTGAGGATAGGCTGTCATTGTAGCGGTTCCTTTAGGTGCTAAGTTGATCCCACCAAAGAAGCGTATAGTCACTAAACTGTGAGACGACTATTTTCACTTTGTTGGTTGCATAGGTGTCATGCCACAAGAAGTTGGACTCCATCTTCCTCTCCCAATCAAGGTAAGGTTCCGGGTCATTCTTGTCGTGGAAAGGATGAAATTTGGCCTTGATATGCTTCAGTTGCTGTCTCTCTGAGTCTCTAGGGTCGTCTCTATCACGTGGATGTTGCTGATGGCTCTGAATTTAGATGTACCGGCGAAGCCTTTTCCTTTGGATAACCTCATTGCCAGAGAAGGAGTCGGCGTGTGTCCACTCTCAGACTCGGAGGTCACATCCTTGGCTTCCTTTACTTGTTTCTCACGTTACAAGGTTAGTTATTGGGAGATTTGTTGCGGTAAAGTCTAAGCCATATGTTCGGCCACTTATGTCGCAATGATCTTTTTTAGGTCGTCTAGGGCTTCCGGTGATAGAGCCATGTACCTGTTAGACAAGCACAAAACTCGCAGTAAGCATTCCTTTTCAAGTTATGAACACGCCAAGAGCAAAACAGAAATGCGGAATGAACAAATCCAAGACACAACCCAAAAAGGAAATACGACAACCAAAGAAAACAAAGAAAAGGAAATCAAATATTTAATTGAAACGCGAGTTTTAAAGAAAAGAAAATCGATTAAGACAGGTTTTGAAAACGCGTTAGGGTTTTTAAAAGATATAACACCCTAGTTTTCACAGCCGCCTCACAAGAACACAAGGTTTAACAAACAAGTTCGCACAAGATTCTACACGCGTGACTTATCAAGTGAATAACATGCAACGACTTAAATTTGCTCAGAAACGTCTTAACGAACAAACAAAAACGTGTTCTACCAAGTTTAAAACAAACAAACAGATCACAAATCGATTTCGAACAAGAAATATGAACGAACAGAATTTGAAACCCAATTATACATATTCAACAAGTTAACACAAGTACTAATCGCTTCTAAACAAGTTCTTAAACTAATCAGTTGTGAATCGATGAGTTTGAGGGATAGAAAACTCAGCCTTGGTTCAGAGTTGGCTCTGATACCAGATGATATGAACTTAGCCGTGGGATCGATCTCTGGATTAGGCTGGTCGAAGAACTGAATGGCTTGATGGATGAGGATAGTAACGGAAGTGGTATTTAGAACATAACATGTGCGATGAGAGGAATTGTGGAAGCGTGAAGGTGGCTATGGACGTCTCAAGCTAGCGATGAGGATGCTAACTTGATGAATAGAATGATCCCTTGAACGCGATGGGCTTGAAAGGTATCCGGATTCAATCTCTGAATCTTAGCTTGAGTCTAAACTTTGTGAAAAAGTATTTGTATAAAAGCTTGACTAAGTTTCATAGATGGAGCCTGCGAGATTATAAAGGAAGAGAGGCACATGTCGCCCTCCCATTTAGGGTTCTCACTTACGATCCAAAAAACGAAAATGTAAAAACAACGCAACGTTTAAAATAAAGCCAAAACAACAAAGCGTGTGATATCAAACGACGAGTAGTGTGTTAGTGCCTCGTCTCTTACACTCTTCAAACTATGATTACTAAGGGACGGCGTTGTGTTCTTCTTGGCCTCGTTAAAACCCAGTGGGAAAGAGTACCAAGCGAGACACCAAGTCCGCTTAGCTCTCATAGATTGGTCTTCTTATGTAGCCGTAATGAATATGTTGACGTAGCTCCTATAGCTGCTCCTTCATCCTCTATTATCATTGTTCGAACATCCTTGGCTAGCTCCCTAGCTTTGGATCGTGTAATCACCCCTTCATATTTCTCGATGCTCGGTGATCGGGCGCCTTGGTGATCGGTGTCGAGGTTCAATGCTCGAGCGCCTTGGTTCTCGATGTCCGGTTCCATAATCATATCAGTTTTCCCATGGAAAAAGCTTTACTTTTGGTCTTGAAAATGATAGATTCTTGAAAGGTTAGATAGATTAGGGTTCGGGTATTTGTAAACTACTTCTATTTGTGAACTACATTAGTCACATAGGTTTAAATTTTTAAGCTTGCAAAAATTTGAGATACCATGAACACTGGTTGAAGTTTTTGAATGATTTTTTAATTGATGTCTTTCTCTAAGAATAAACACATTGCAAACGCATCTAATTTGATTAACCATCTTGTAGGAATATGGTATCAACAAGAGAAAGCGCTAACGAAGGACAACCATCCCAATCTGAATCGGTTAGCGACAACATATAAGATAATTGGAGTGATGAAGACAGCCAAAACTACAACAAGCTTTTGGAAAGGGAGATATATCCAACAAGATTCTTGGACGAGAGAGTTTTGCTCAAACAAGGCATAAAAGAGAAAAAGGAGGATTTGTTGGATAGAATGGGGACGAAGATCTTGATGACAATGGAAGAACCAACATACAAAGAACTTACGCGCCAATTCCTAACAACGGTGAAGTACGAAGATCAAGAATCCAGGAGAAAAGTCAACTTCAAATTAGGAGGCATATCTTAATCTATTTAGTTCATAAGGTTTTGCGAACTCTATGTGTTGAGGGAACAAGAACAATACTTGTGGAACAAGAAATGGGAGATGATCCTCAAGGCCACGCCCATGGAGTGGGAGTTGGAGGAGGACCACCTCCTTTTCACATCGAGAAAGAGGAGAGAAGGATCGTAGATTATGAGGAGTCAATCACGAAGGGACTCGAATGGGAATCCGTCCTCCTCCTTGCCCGATCAACAACTGGGAGATAAAGTATAGCATTATAACCAAGGAGGATATTCCCAACGAGGAACTTTAAACTGACCAACAAGCAAATCAAACGAACAACACCATCCTTCCCTCCACCGTGGAAGAGAACTCAAGAATGCTCAAGAAAATACTAGATGGTCAAGGAAGACATGCTTCAGAGGTGAACAAGAGACTATCCGAGATACATGCAAAGGTTAATGGGGCCTATGTTGAGCTAAACGCTAAGTATGATCGACTAGCCTCTCACGTAAAGAGTTTAGACCATCAAATCGCACAAGTAGCCTCTTCCTCTAAGGGATCAACGGGGAACCTTCCAGGGAAGAAAATAGCTAACCCCAAGGAATTTTCAAATGTTATACTCAACATAAAAAGGAGGATAGTGTGGAAGATGGGGATGCTATTGATGAAGGAGAAGGAGAACCCTTTTTTGCTAAGTATCGGAGGAACGTCCTTTAAAGGCTAAGCGAGAACTTCTCAAGGCAAGGCATCGCTATCCCTTACCTTTGCGACGTGAATTAAGTCCCCGCCTACACAAAGTTCATTCAAGGAATCCTAGACAATAAGGAATGGGAGGAAGAGATGATCAAGGACGTTGACAAAACCCCGACTTCATGCCGAAGGTGCCCTCTAATCAAGAAGCAAGACCCCGAAGCATTTATCATAAGACTCATACTTCGACCCCTCCGAGTCAACAACGCCATGATCGATATTGGATTTAGTATTACCGTCATAAGTATGAGGACGTTGGAGAGAATGGGAATCTCTCGCATCTCTAGTTGTGAGAAAGTTCTGATGTTCGGAGACTCTTCGATTGGGCTTCCAATGGGAAGCAGAGCGAGCTACCCGGTGTCGATAGGCCATAAGATCATCCCTACCGACTTCGTGGTGATGAAAGGCTCAAATGTTGGAAATAAGATCCCCTCATCTTAGGAAGGCCAATCTTGGCCACCGTAGGGGCGAGAATCGACTACGAGATGGGAAGGATGCCTCCAAAATGTCGATGAGAGACTCTACTACACTAGCGGCTCCTAAAGAAAGATCTTGTGTGGAATGATAACCACGAAGGAAGGAGGCCAAGACCCCAAAGTCGAAGAGGATCTGAGCTTGGAAAGGTTGGGGGAGAAATTTAAGGAAATGAACTTGGGTGAGGAGGTTTAACACCCACAAGACAAATTGATCAAAGACAAAACCACCAAACCACAAGGAGCTACTATGGTATGGGATAAGAAAAAGGGAGACTATACAAATAACAACAAGGAGGGAGAAAAGCTTGAGGATATCAACCATGATCTCTTCGCAAATCATGCCTCCGCCTAATCATCACTCAAAGTCAAGTTAAGAGATTCTAAACAAGCGCACTTGGGAGGCAATCCATGTATGTCCTTGTACATATAAGATTTCCTGTTTTATGTCTTATTAGTTTTTAATCAAACCTTTCAAGAAGTGTAGGGAAAAGAGCAGAAGAACCAAAAGTACATATTTCAACGGTCAGAACCGCTGAGCCAAATCGTCGGTCAGGACGCGACAGGTAAGTGTTTATGTCGTTCATTCCAACGGTCACTAAACCGCCGATCATGACCGCTGGAATGAACAAAACAAGTAAGCGTCGAAGTGTCGATTTCAGCGGTCAGAACTGCTGACCCAAACCTCTGAAATCGACACGCGTCATCTTCTTCTCCCTTTAAATTCGCAAAAGTCCTAAATTTTCCCTCTCTCTATTTTGGCAAAAATCGCAATGAAAAACCAGTTTTTAAGAAGTTTTCTAACCTTAAAACCATAATAGAATCACTAATTTCCATCAAATCCATCAAGACTCAAAGGTAAAACTTTAAACTTATCATTGTTTCTGATTTGAACTTAGTCGCGGGATCGATCTCTGGATTAGGCAGGTCGAAGAAATTAATGGCTTGATGGATGAGGATAGTGATGGAAGTGGTATTAAGAACAGAACATGTGCGATGAGAGGAATGGTGGAAGCGTGAAAGTGGCTATGGACGTCTCAAGCTAGCAATGAGGATGCTAACTTGATGGATAGAAGGATCCCTTGAAAGCGATGAGCTTGAAAGGTATCCGGATTCAATCTTTGAATCTTAGCTTGAGTCTAAACTTTGTGAAAAAGTGTTTGTATAAAAGTTTGACTAACTTTCATAGATGGAGGCTGCGAGATTATAAAGGAAAAGAGGCACATGTCGCCCTCCCCTTTAGGGTTCTCACTTACGATCCAAAAAAGGAAAGTGTAAAAACAACGCAACATTAAAAATAAAGCCAAAACAACAAAGCGTGTGATATCAAACGACGAGTAGTGTGTTAGTTCCTCGTCTCTTACACTCTTCAAACTATGATTACTAAGGGACGGCGTGGTGTTCTTCTTGGCCTCGTTAAAACCCAGTGGGAAAGAGTACCAAGCGAGACAACTAGTCCGCTTAGCTCTCATAGATTGGTCTTCTTATGTAGCCGTAATGAATATGTTGACGTAGCTCCTAGCTACTCCTTTAATTTCCATTATCATTGCTCAAACGTCCTTGGCTAGCTCCCTAGATTTGTATTGTGTAATCACCCCTTCATGTTTCTCGATGCTCGGTGCTCGGGCGCCTTGGTGATCGGTGTCGAGGTTCGGTGCTCGAGCGCCTTGGTGCTCGGTGTCTGGTTCCATGATCATATCAGTTTTCCCATTGAAAAAGCTTGACTTTTGGTCATGAAAATGATAGATTCTTGCAAGGTTAGATAGATTAGAGCATGTGCATTGAAGTAGCTAAAGAGTTGCTTAAGCATAATAATACGTATTTAAGTTTATAAAATAAAAAACTAATACGTATTTACATTAATAATAATAAGCATCGGAGCTTATCCAAGCACTTTTAAAACTAATTAAGCACCGACACGTGTCGATACCTGGTTGGGTGATTATTAAAAAAATATATATTTATTTTTCTCTCTCCTCCCAATCCCATTTCTTGTCTGTTTCTCCTCTTTCTCCAACGTACGGCGCTCCACAATCACCTTTCTTCCTCCTCCATCTCCTCCTTCCTCTTCCTCTCCATGGCTATTCCTCTTCGGTATCCACAACACTTCCTCCTTCCAAAACCAATCCTTCGTTTTTCTCCTGGTTCCACCTTCCCTCCATCTTTCCGTTAACCTCGTCGGCTCCGATCGATTCCTATTCACCACCGCTCTTTGCTTCTCCTTCTCTCCTATCCTCAGGCCTCGATGGCGATTCACTTCCCCTTTCCGTTTCCATCGCATCAATCATTTACTAGGCGTTTTCAAGACCTAGATTAAATCTACAATCTTGTGAAATAATGTGATTTTTGATTTTTTTTAAGCATTCTAGTTTAGTATCTCTCAATGGAGGACACATTTTATTATTTTATCTTAAGTATTTTGCTTTAGCAAATACACTCAAATATTGATTAAAAAAATTATAAGCACCTTATATTTAAGTACTTTGATGAATATGGTCTTAGGGTTTGGGTATTAGTAAACTACTTCTATTTGTGAACTACATTAGTCACATAGGTTTAAATTTTTAAGCTTGCAAAAATTTGAGATTCCATGGACAATGTTTGAAGTTTTCAAATGATTTTTGAATTGATATCTTTCTCTAAGAATCATTGATAGATGTTATTTTGTTAGATTCCTTTTGTAATAAACACATTGTAAACGCACCTAATTTGATTAACCATCTTGTAGGAATATGGTATCAACAAGAGAAAGCGCTAACCGAGGACAATCATACCAATCTCAATCAGTTAGCGACAACATACAAGATAATTGGAGTGATGAAGACTTCCAAAACTACAACAATCTTTTGGCAAGGGAGATATATCCAACAAGATTATTGGACGAGAGAGTTTTGCTCAAACAAGGCATAAAAGGGCAATAGGAGGATTTGTTGGATAGAATGGGGACGAAGATCTTGATGACAATGGATGAACCCACGTACCAAGAACTTACACGCCAATTCCTAGCAACAGTGAAGTACGAAGATCAAGAAATCATGAGAAAACTCAACTTCAAATTACGGGGCATATCTTATTCGATTCAGTTCATAAGGTTTTGCGATCTTTATGGGTTGAGGGAAAGAAGAAGCAAAAAGGAGACGTTGGGTTTCCGCCAAGAGCAATACTTGTGGAACAACATCGCAATAGACGAAAGCTTTTGTTATACAAAAGCTAGGATGTCAAAAGTGTGAAACCCAATGATACGCTACACATTGAGGCTCCTAGGTAACACATTCTTAGCAAGACCGCGACCATACACAACCACGACGGTAGAGTTGGGATTCATCTACGAACCATTGAGGTTTTGGCTCCATGACGCATCCGGTGAATCGTTAATTTATGGGTGTAGCCATGTGTGTCAAGCATCCGAGTTTCTCAAACACTTAATTGCAATTAGAGAAGAAGAGGAGGAGATAGGACATGACCACGGGATCGCAATAGGAGGGATTCTCACTCCATTTTTCAGGTCTCTAAGAATAGACCTTCAAGAGTTCGAGGAACCCCCAACCGCATACATGGATGAAGAATATATGGTTGAGACAAAGACATGCGCGGGGAGGTTCATGTAACATGAGTTCTTATAAGTGTCTCAATGAGTTTTGTACTAGTTTAACGAACTTATGAAACATCTAAAAAAGCGGTTTCTAGGACTCTAAACCAAGTTTCATGCAACATGAGTGCTTATAAGTGTCTCAATGAGCTTTGTACAAGTTTGACGAACTGATGAAATATCTAACAACACGTTTCGAGGATTCTAAACCAAGTTTCATGCAACATGAGTGCTTATTAAGTGTCTCAATGAGCTTTGTACAAGTTCCAAGAACTTATGAAACATCTAAAAACGCGTTTCTAGGACTCTAAACAAAGTTTCATGCAACGTCAGTGCTTATTAGTGTCTCAATGAGCTTTGTACAAGTTTGACGAACTTATGAAAAATCTAACAACGCATTTCTAGGACTCTAAACCAAGTTTCAAGCATCATGAGTGCTTAAAAGTGTCTCAATGAGCTTTGTACAAGTTTAACGAACTTATGAAACATATAACAACGCATTTCTAGGACTCTAAACCAAGTTTCATGCAACATGAGTTCTTATAAGTGTCTCAATGAGTTTTGTACTAGTTTGACGAACTTAAGAAATATCTAAAAACGCGGTTTCTAGGACTCTAAACCAAGTTTCAAGTTTGACGAACTTATGAAACATCTAAAAACGCGTTTCTAGGACTCTAAACCAAGTTTCATGCAACATGAGTGCTTATAAGTGTCTCAATGAGCTTTGTACAAGTTTGACGAACTTATGAAAAATCTAACAACGTATTTCTAGGACTCTAAACCAAGTTTCATGCAACATGAATGCTTATAAGTTCCTCATTGAGCTTTGTTAAAGTTTTACGAACTTATGAAACATCTAATAACGCGTTTTTAGGACTCTAAACCAAGTTTCATGCAACATGAGTGCTTATAAACGTCTAAATGAGCTTTATAAAAGTTTCACAAACATATGAAACATATAACAACGCGTTACTAAGACTATAAACCAACTTTCGTGCAACATGAGTGCTTATAAGTGTCTCAATGAGCTTTGTACAAGTTTGACAAACTTATGAAACATCTAACAACGCGGTTTCTAGGACTCTAAACTAAGTTTCATGCAACATGAGTTCTTATAAATGTCTCGATGATATTTGTACAAGTTTAACAAATTTATGAAACATTTTACAACGTGTTTCTAGGACTCTAAACCAAGTTTCATGCAACATGAGTGCTTATAAGTGTCTCAATGAGTTTTGTACTAGTTTTACGAACTTATGTAACATCTAACAACGTGGTTTCTTGGAATCTAAACCAAGTTTCATGCAACATGAGTGCTTATAAGTGTCTCAATGAGCTTTGTACAAGTTTGACGAACTTATGAAACATCTAACAACGCCTTTCTAGGACTCTAAACCAAGTTTCATGCAACATGAGTGCTTATAAGTGTCTCAATGACCTTTGTACTAGTTGGACGAACTTATGAAACATCTAACAACGCGTTTCTAGGACTCTAAACCAAGTTTCATGCAACATGAATGCTTATAAGCATCTCAATGAGCTTTGTACTAGTTTTACGAACTTATGAAACATCTAACAACGTGGTTTCTAGGACTCTAAACCAAGTTTCATGCAACATGAATGCTTATAAGTGTCTCAATGAGCTTTTTACAAGTTTAACGAACTTATGAAACATATAACAACGCGTTTTTAGGACTCTAAATCAAGTTTCATGCATCATGAGTGTTTATAATTGTCTCAATGAGCTTTGTACAAGTCTGACGAACTTATGAAACATCTACCAAATCGTTTCTAGGACACTAAACCAAGTTTCATGCAACATTAGTGCTTATAAGTGTCTCGATGAGCTTTGTATAAGTTTGACGAACTTATGAAACATCTAAAAACTCGTTTCTAGGACTCTAAACCAAGTTTCATGCAACATGAGTGCTTATAAGCGTCTCAATGAGCTTTGCACAAGTTTCACGAACTTATGAAATATATAACAACGCGTTTCTAGGACTCTAAACCAAGTTACATGCAACATGAGTGCTTATAAGTGTCTCAATGAGTTTTGTACAAGTTTGACGAACTTATGAAACATCTAACAAGGCGTTTCTAGGACTCTAAAACAAGTTTCATGCAACATGAGTGCTTAGAAGCGTCTCAATGAGCTTTGTACAAGTTTCACGAACTTATGAAACATATAAAAACGCGTTTTTAGGACTCTATACCAAGTTTTATGCAATATGAGTGCATATAAGTGTCTCAATGAGCTTTGTACTAGTTTTACGAACTTATGAAACATCTAACAACGTGGTATCTAGGACTCTAAACCATGTTTCATGCAACATGAATGCTTATATGTTTCTCAATGAGCTTTGTACAAGTTAAACGAACTTATGAAACATAAAACAACGGGTTTCTAGGACTCTAAATCAAGTTTCATGCAACATGAGTGCTTATAATTGTCTCAATGAGCTTTGTACAAGTCTGACGAACTTATGAAAGATCTAACAAATCGTTTCTAGGACTCAAAACTAAGTTTCATGCAACATTAGTGCTTATAAGTGTCTCGATGAGCTTTGTATAAGTTTGACGAACTTATGAAACATCTAAAAACGTGGTTCTAGGACTCTAAACCAAGTTTTATGCAACATGCGTGCTTATAAGTGTCTCAATGAGATTTGTACTAGTTTGACGAACTTATGAAACATCTAACAACGCGTTTCTAGGATTCTAAAAAAAGTTTCATGCAACATGAGTGCTTATAAGTGTCTCAATAAGCATTTACAAATTTGACGAACTTATGAAACATCTAACAACGCGTTTCTAGAACTCGAAACAAAGTTTCGTGCAACATTAGTCCTTATAAGCGTCTCAATGAGCTTTGTACAAGTTTCACGAACTTATGAAACATACAACATAGCGTTTCTAGGACTCTAAACCAAGTTTCCTGCAACATGAGTGCTTATAAGTGTCTTAATGAGATTTGTACAAGTCTGACAAACTTATGAAACATCTAACAATGCGTTTCTAGGAATCTAAATCAAGTTTCATGCAACATGAGTGCTTATAAGTGTCTCAATGAGCTTTGTAAAAGTTTAACGAACTTATGAATCATGTAACAACGCGTTTCTAGGACTCTAAACCAATTTTCATGCAACATGAGTGCTTACAAGCTTCTCAATGATCTTTGTACAAGTTTCAAGAACTTATAAAATATATAACAACGCGTTTCTAGGACTCTAAACCATGTTTCATGCACCATGAGTACTTATAAGTGTCTCAATGAGCTTTGTACAAGTTTCACGAACTTATGAAACATATAACAACGCGTTTCTAGGATTCTAAACCAAGTTTGATGCAACATGAGTGCTTATAAGTGTCTCAATGAGCTTTTTACAAATTTGACGAACTTATGAAACATCTAACAACGCGTTTCTAGAACTTTAAACCAAGTTTAATGCAACATGAGTGCTTATAAGTGTCTTAATGAGCTTTGTACAAGTTTCACGAACTTATGAAACATATAACAACGCGTTTCTAGGATTCAAAACCAAGTTTCACGCAACATGAGTGCTTATAAGTGTCTTAATGAGTTTTTTACAAATTTGACGAACTTATGAAACATCTAACAACGCGTTTCTAGAACTCTAAACCAAGTTTTATGCAACATGAGTGCTTATAAGTGTCTCAATGAGTTTTGTACAAGTTTGACAAACTTATGAAACATCTTACAACGTGTTTCTAGGATTATGAACCAAGTTTCATGCAACATGAGTGCTTATAAGTGTCTCCATGAGCTTTGTACTAGTTTGACAAACTTATGAAACATCTAACAACGCGGTCTCTAGGACTCTAAACTAAGTTTCGTGCAACATGAGTGCTTATATGCGTCTCAATGAGTTTTGTACAAGTTTCACGAACTTATGAAACATATAAAAACGCGTTTCTATGACTCTAAACCAAGTTTCATGCAACATGAATGCTTATAAGTGTCTCAATGAGCTTTGTACAAGTTTAACGAACTTATGAAACATATAACAACTCGTTTGTAGGACTCCAAACCAAGTTTCATGCAACATGAATGCTTATAAGTGTCTCAATGAGCTTTGTACAAGATTAACGAACTTATGAAACATATAACAACATGTTTCTCGGAATCTAAATCAAGTTTCATGCATTATGAGTGCTTATAATTGTCTCAATGAGCTTTGTACAAGTCTGAAGAACTTATGAAACATCTAAAAAATCGTTTCTAGGACTCTAAACCAAGTTTCATGCAACATTAGTGCTTATAAGTGTCTTGATGAGCTTTGTACAAGTTTCACGAACTTATGAAACATATAACAACGCGTTTCTAGGACTCTAAACCATGTTTCCTGCAACATGAGTGCTTATAATTGTCTTAATGAGCTTTGTACAAGTGTGAAAAACTTATGAAACATCTAACAATGCGTTTCTAGGACTCTAAACCAAGTTTCATGCAACATGAGTGCTTATAAGTGGCTCAATGAGCATTGTAAAATTTTGACGAACTTATGAAACATGTAACAACGCGTTTCTATTACTTTAAACGAAGTTTCATGCAAAATGAGTGCTTATAAATTCGTCAATGAGCTTTGTACAAGTTTCACGAACTTATGAACATCTAAAACCGCATTTCTAGGACTCTAAACCAAGTTTCATGCAACATGAGTGCTTATAAGCGTCTCAGTGAGATTTATACAAGTTTCACGAACTTATAAAACATATAACAACACGTTTTTAGGACTCTAAATCAGTTTCATGCAACATGAGCTTTGTACAAGTTTCACGACCTTATGAAACATATAACAACGCGTTTCTAGGACTCTAATTAAAGTTTTATGCAACATGAGTGCTTATAAGTGTCTCAATGAGCTTCGAACAGGTTTGACGAACTTATGAAACATCTAACAACGTGGTTTCGAGGACTCCTAACCAGGTTTCAAGCAACATGAGTGCTTATAAGTTCGTCAATGAACTTTGTACAAGTTTCACGAACTTATGAAACCATGTTTCAAGCAACATGAGTGCTTATAAGCGTCTCAATGAGCTTTGTACTAGTTTTACGAACTTATGAAACATCTAACAACGTGGTTGCTAGGACTGTAAACCAAGTTTCATACAACATGAGTGCTTATAAGTGCCTCAATGAGCTTTGTACGAGTTTGACAAACTTATGAAACATCTTACAACGCGTTTCTAGGACTCTAAACCAAGTTTCATGCAACATGAGTGCTTAAAAGTGTCTCAGTGAGCTTTGTACAAGTTTGACGAACTTATGAAACATCTAACAACGTGGTTTCTAGGACTCTAAACCAAGTTTCATTCAAAATGAGTGCTTATAAGTGTCTTAATGAGCTTTGTACAAGTTTGACGAACTTATGAAACATCTAACAAGGAGTTTCTAGGACTCTAAACCAAGTTTCATGCAACATGAGTGCTTAAAAGCGTCTCAATGAGATTTGTACAAGTTTCACGAACTTATGAAACATATAACAACGCGTTACTAAGACTATAAACCAACTTTCATGCAACATGAGTGCTTATAAGTGTCTCAATGAGCTTTGTACAAGTTTGACAAACTTATGAAACATCTAACAACGCGGTTTCTAGGACTCAAAACTAAGTTTCATGCAACATGAGTTCTTATAAATGTCTCGATGATCTTTGTACAAGTTTAACGAACATATGAAACATTTAACAACGTGTTTCTAGGACTCTAAACCAAGTTTCATGCAACATGAGTGCTTATAAGTGTCTCAATGAGCTTTGTACTAGTTTTACGAACTTATGAAACATCTAACAACGTGGTTTCTTGGAGATCTAAACCAAGTTTCATGCAACATGAGTGCTTATAAGTGTCTCAATGAGTTTTTTACAAGTTTGACGAACTTATGAAAAATCTAACAACGCCTTTCTAGGACTCTAAACAAAGTTTCATGCAACATGAGTGCTTATAAGTGTCTTAATGAACTTTGTACAAGTTTCACGAACTTATGAAACATATAACAACGAGTTTCTAGGATTCTAAACCAATTCTCACGCAACATGAGTGCTTATAAGTGTCTTAATGAGTTTTTTACAAATTTGACGAATTTATGAAACATATAACAACGCATTTTTAGGACTTTAAATCAAGTTTCATGCATCATGAGTGCTTATAATTGTCTAAATGAGCTTTGTACTAGTTGGACGAACTTATGAAACATCTAACAACGCGTTTTTAGGACTCTAAACCAAGTTTCGTGCAACATGAATGCTTATAAGCGTCTCAATGAGCTTTGTACTAGTTTTACGAACTTATGAAACATCTAACAACGTGGTTTCTAGGACTCTAAACCAAGTTTCATGAAACATGAATGCTTATCAGAGTCTCAATGAGCTTTGTACAAGTTTAACGAACTTATGAAACATATAATAACACGTTTTTAGGACTCTAAATCAAGTTTCATGCATCATGAGTGCTTATAATTGTCTCAATGAGCTTTGTACAAGTCTGACGAACTTATGAAACATTTACCAAATCGTTTATAGGACTCTAAACCAAGTTTAATACAACATTAGTGCTTATAAGTGTCTCGATGAGCTTTGTATAAGTTTACCGAACTTATGAAACATCTAAAAACTCGTTTCTAGGACTCTAAACCAAGTTTGATGCAACATGAGTGCTTATAAGCGTCTCAATGAGCTTTGCTCAAGTTTCACGAACTTTGAAATATATAACAACGTGTTTCTAGGACTCTAAACCAACTTTCATGCAACATGAGTGCTTATAAGTGTCTCAATGAGCCTTGTAAAAGTTTCACGAACTTATGAAACATATAAAAACGCGTTTTTAGGACTCTATACCAAGTTTCATGCAACATGAGTGATTATAAGTGTCTCAATGAGCTTTGTACTAGTTTTACGAACTTATGAAACATCTAACAACGTGGTTTTTAGGACTCTAAACCAAGTTTCATGCAACATGAATGCTTATAAGTTTCTCAATGAGCTTTGTACAAGTTTAAGGAACTTATGAAACATATAACAACGCGTTTCTAGGACTCTAAATCAAGTTTCATGCAACATGAGTGCTTATAATTGTATCAATGAGCTTTGTACAAGTCTGACGAACTTATGAAACATCTAAAAAATCGTTTCTAGGACTCTAAACCAAGTTTATGCAACATGAGTGTTTATACGTATCTCAATGAGCTTTGTACCAGTTTGACGAACTTATGAAACATCTACCAACGTGGTTGCTAGGACTGTAAACCAAGTTTCATACAAAATGAGTGCTTATAAGTGCCTCAATGAGCTTTGTACAAGTTTGACAAAGTTATGAAACATCTAACAACGCGTTTCTAGCACTCTAAACTAAGTTTCATGCAACATGAGTGCTTAAAAGTGTCTCAATGAGCTTTGTACCAGTTTGACGAACTTATGAAACATCTAACAACGTGGTTTCTAGGACTCTAAACCAAGTTTCATTCAACATGAGTGCTTATAAGTGTTTTTATAAGCTTTGTACAAGTTTGACGAACTTATGAAACATCTAACAAGGCGTTTCTAGGACTCTAAACCAAGTTTCATGCAACATGAGTGCTTATAAGCGTCTCAATGAGCTTTGTACAAGTTTCACGAACTTATGAAACATATAACAACGCGTTTCTAGGACTCTAAACCAAGTTTCCTACAACATGAGTGCTTATAAGTGCCTCAATGAGTTTTGTACAAGTGTGACAAACTTATGAAACATCTAACATTGCGTTTCTAGGACTCTAAACCAAGTTTCATGCAACATGCGTGCTTATAAGTGTCTTAATGAGCTTTGTAAAAGTTTGACTAATTTATGAAACATGTACCAACGTGTTTCAAAGACGATAAACCAAGTTTCATGCAACATGAGTGATTATAAGTGTCTCAATGAGCTTTGTACTAGTTTGACGAACTTATGAAACATCTAACAACGCGTTTTTAGGATTCTAAACCAAGTTTCATGCAACATGAGTGCTTATAAATGTCTCAATGAGCTTTTTACAAATTTGACAAACTTATGAAACATCTAACAACGCGTTTCTAGAACTCGAAACAAAGTTTCATGCAATATTAGTGCTTATAAGCGTCTCAATGAGCTTTGTACAAGTTTCACGAACTTATGAAACATATAACAACGCGTTTCTAGGACTCTAAACCAAGTTTCCTACAACATGAGTGCTTATAAGCGTCTCAATGAGCTTTGTACAAGTTTCACGAACTTATGAAACATATAACAACGCGTTTCTAGGACTCTAAACCAAGTTTCCTACAACATGAGTGCTTATAAGTGCCTCAATGAGCTTTGTACAAGTCTGACAAACTTATGAAACATCTAACAATGCGTTTCTAGGACTCTAAACCAAGTTTCATGCAACATGAGTGCTTATAAGCGTCTCAATGAGCTTTGTACAAGTTTCACGAACTTATGAAACATATAACAACGCGTTTCTAGGATTCTAAACCAAGTTTCACGAAACATGAGTGCTTATAAGTGTCTCAATGAGCTTTTTACAAATTTGAAGAACTTATGAAACATCTAACAACGCGTTTCTAGAACTCTAAACCAAGTTTCATGCAACATGAGTGCTTATTAGTGTCTCAATGAGCTTTGTACAAGTTTGAGAAACTTATGAAACATCTAACAACGTGTTTCTAGGACTATAAACCAAGTTTCATGCAACATGAGTGCTTATAAGTGTCTCAATGAGCTTTGTACTAGTTTTACGAACTTATGAAACATCTAACAACGTGGTTTCTAGGACTCTAAACCAAGTTTCATGCAACATGAATGCTTATAAGTGTCTCAATGAGCTTTGTACAAGTTTAATGAACTTCTGAAACATATAACAACGCGTTTCTAGGACTTTAAACCAAGTTTCATGTAACATGAGTGTTTATAATTGTCTCAATAAGCTTTGTACAAGTCTGACGAACTTATGAAACATCTAACAGTTCGTTTCTAAGACTCTAAACCAAGTTTCATGCAACATTAGTGCTTATAAGTGTCTCTATGAGCTTTGTAAATTTTTGATGAACTAATGAAACATGTAACAACGCGTTTCTAGGACTCTAAACCAAGTGTCATGCAACATGAGTGCCTATAAGTGTCTCAATGAGCTTTGTACAAGTTTCACGACCTTATGAAACATATAACAACACATTTCTAGGACTCTCATTCAAGTTTCATGCAACATGAGTGCTTATAAGTGTCTCAATGAGCATCGTACATGTTTGACAAACATATGAAACATCTAACAACGTGGTTTCTAGGTCTCCTAACCAGGTTTCAAGCAACATGAGTGCTTATAAGTTCGTCAATGAACTTTGTACAAGTTTCACGAATTTATGAAACATCTAAAAACGCGTTTCGAGGACTCTAAACCAAGTTTCATGCAACATGAGGTCTTATACGTGTCTCAATGAGCTTTGTACTAGTTTTACAAATTTATGAAACATCTAACAACGTGGTTGGTAGGACTATAAACCAAGTTTCATACAACATGAGTGCTTATAAGTGCCTCAATGAGCTTTGTACAAGTTTGACAAACTTATGAAACATCTAACAACGCGTTTCTAGGAATCTAAACCAAGTTCCATGCAACATGAGTGCTTAAAAGTGTCTCAATGAGCTTTGTACAAGTTTGACGAACTTATGAAACATCTAACAACGTGGTTTCTAGGACTCTAAACCAAGTTTCATACAACATGAGTGGTTATAAGTGTTTTAATGAGCTTTGTACAAGTTTGACGAACTTATGAAACATCTAAGAAGGAGTTTCTTGGACTCTAAACCAAGTTTCATGCAACATGAGTGCTTATAATTGTCTCAATGAGCTTTGTACATGTCTGACGAACTTATGAAACATCTAACAAATCGTTTCTAGGACTCTAAACCAAGTTTCATGCAACATTAGTGCTTATAAGTGTCTCGATGAGCTTTGTACAAGTTTCATGAAATTATGAAACATATAACAACGTGTTTCTAGGACTCTAAACCATGTTTCCTGCAACATGAGTTCTTATCAGTGTCTTAATGAGCTTTGTACAAGTCTGATTAACTTATGAAACATCTAACAATGCGTTTCTAGGACTCTAAACCAAGTTTCATGCAACATGAGTGCTTATAAGTGTCTCAATGAGCATTGTTAAAGTTTGACGAACTTATGAAACATGTAACAACGCGTTTCTATTACTCTAAACGAAGTTTCATGCAACATGAGTGCTTATAAGTTCGTCAATGAGCTTTGTACAAGTTTCACGAACTTATGAACATCTAAAAACGCGTTTCTAGGACTCTAAACCAAGTTTCATGCAACATGAGTGCTTATAAGCGTCTCAATGAGATTTATACAAGTTTCACGAACTTATAAAACATCTAACAACACGTTTCTAGGACTCTAAATCAGTTTCATGCAACATGAGTGTTTATATGCGTCTCAATGAGCTTTGTACAAGTTTCAAGAAACAATGAAAAAAAATTTAACAACGCGTTCCTATGACTCTAAACGAAGTTTCATGCAACATTAGTGCTTATAAGTGTCTAATGAGCTTTGTACAAGTTTGACAAAATTATGAAACATATAACAACGCGTTTCTAGGACTCGAAACAAAATTTCATGCAACATGAGTGCTTATAAGTGTCTCAATGTTCTATGTGCTAGTTTGACGAACTTATGAAACATCTAACAACGCGGTTTCTAGGACTCTAAACCAAGTTTCATGCAACATGAGTGCCTATAAGTGTCTCAATGAGCTTTGTACAAGTTTCACGACCTTATGAAACATATAACAACGCGTTTCTAGGACTCTAATTCAAGTTTCATGCAACATGAGTGCTTATAAGTGTCTCAATGAGCTTCGTTCAGGTTTGACGAACTTATGAAACATCTAACAACGTTGTTTATAAGACTCCTAACGAGGTTTCGAGCAACATGAGTGCTTATAAGTTCTTCAATGAGCGTTGTACAAGTTTCAAGAACTTATGAAACATCTAAAAACGCGTTTTGAGGACTCTAAACCAAGTTTATGCAACATGAGTGCTTATACGTGTCTCAATGAGCTTTGTACAAGTTTCACGAACTTATGAACATCTAAAAACGCGTTTCTAGGACTCTAAACAAAGTTTCATGCAACATGAGTGCTTATAAGCGTCTCAATGAGATTTATACAAGTTTCACGACCTTATAAAACATCTAACAACACGTTTCTAGGACTCTAAACCAAGTTTCATGCAACATGAGTGCTTAAAAGTGTCTCAATGAACTTTGTACAAGTTTGAGAAACTTATGAAACATCTAACAACTTGGTTTCTAGGACTCTAAACAAAGTTTCATTCAACATGAGTGCTTATAAGTGTCTTAATAAGCTTTGTACAAGTTCTACGAACTTATGAAACATCTAACAAGGCGTTTCTAGGAATCTAAACCAAGTTTCATGCAACATGAGTCCTTATAAGCGTCTCAATAAGCTTTGTACAAGTTTCACGAACTTATGAAACATATAACAACGCGTTTCTAGGACTCTAAACCAAGTTTCCTGCAACATTAGTGCTTATAAGTGCCTCAATGAGCTTTGTACAAGTGTGATAAACTTATGAAACATCAAACAATGCGTTTCTAGGACTCTAAACCAAGTTTCATGCAACATGAGTGCTTATAAGTGTCTTAATGAGCTTTGTAAAAGTTTGACTAACTTATGAAACAGGTAACAACGTGTTTCAAAGACTATAAACCAAGTTTCATGCAACATGAGTGCTTATAAGTGTCTCCATGAGCTTTGTACTAATTTGACGAACTTATGAAACATCTAACAACACGATTTCTAGGACTCTAAACTAAGTTTCATGCAATATGAGTGCTTATAAGCGTCTCAATGATATTTGTACAAGTTTCACGAACTTATGAAACATATAAAAAGGCGTTTCTAGGACTCTAAACCAAGTTTCATGCAACATGAGAGCTTAAAAGTGTCTCAATGAGCTTTGTACTAGTTTTACGAATTTATGAAATATCTAACAACGCGGTTTCTAGGACTCTAAACCAAGTTTCATGCAACATGGATGCTTATAAGTGTGTCAATGAGCTTTGTACAAGTTTCACGAATTTATGAAACATATAACAACGCGTGTCTAGGACTCTAAACCAAGTTTCATGCAACATTAGTTCTTATAAGTGTCTCGATGAGCTTTGTATAAGTTTGACGAAGTTATGAAACATCTAAAAACGTGTTTCTAGGACTCTAAAACTAGTTTCATTAAACATGAGTGCTTAAAAGTGTCTCAATGAGCTTTGTACTAGTTTTACGAATTTATGAAATATCTAACAACGCGGTTTCTAGGACTCTAAACCAAGTTTCATGCAACATGGATGCTTATAAGTGTGTCAATGAGCTTTGTACAAGTTTCACGAATTTATGAAACATATAACAACACGTTTCTAGGACTCTAAACCAAGTTTCATGCAACATTAGTTCTTATAAGTGTCTCGATGAGCTTTGTATAAGTTTGACGAACTTATGAAACATCTAAAAACGTGTTTCTCGGGCTCTAAACCTAGTTTCATGCAACATGAGTGCTTATAAGTGTCTCAATGAGCTTTGTACTAGTTTTACGAACTTATGAAACATCTAACAACGCGTTTCTAGGATTCTAAACCAAGTTTCATGCAACATGAGTGCTTATAAGTGTCTCAATGAGGTTTTTACAAATTTGACGAATTTATAAAATATCTAACAAAGCGTTTCTAGAACTCGAAACAAACATTCGTACAACATGAGTGCTTATAAGTGTCTTAATGAGCTTTGTACAAGTCTGACAAACTTATGAAACATCTAACAATGCATTTCTACGACTCTAAACCAAGTTTCATGCAACATCAGTGCTTGTAAGTGTCTCAATGAGCATTATAAAAGTTTGACGAACTTATGAAACATGTAACAACGCGTTTCTATTACTCTAAACGAAGTTTCATGCAACATGAGTGCTTATAAGTTCGTCAATGAGATTTGTACAAGTTTCACGAACTTATGAACATCTAAAAACGCGTTTCTAGGACTCTAAACCAAGTTTCATGCAACATGAGTGCTTATAAGCGTCTCAATAAGATTTATACAAGTTTCACGAACTTATAAAACATCTAACAACACGTTTCTAGGACTCTAAATCAGTTTCATGCAACATGAGTGTTTATATGCGTCTCAATGAGCTTTGTACAAGTTTCAAGAAACAATGAAAAAAATTTAACAACGCGTTCCTATGACTCTAAACGAAGTTTCATGCAACATTAGTGCTTATAAGTGTTTTAATGAGCTTTGTACAAGTTTGACGAAATTATGAAACATATAACAACGCGTTTCTAGGACTCGAAACAAAATTTCATGCAACATGAGTGCTTATAAGTGTCTCAATGATCTATGTGCTAGTTTGACGAACTTATGAAACATCTAACAACGCGGTTTCTAGGACTCTAAACCAAGTTTCATGCAACATGAGTGCCTATAAGTGTCTCAATGAGCTTTGTACAAGTTTCACGACCTTATGAAACATATAACAACGCGTTTCTAGGACTCTAATTCAAGTTTCATGCAACATGAGTGCTTATAAGTGTCTCAATGAGCTTCGTTCAGGTTTGACGAACTTATGAAACATCTAACAACGTTGTTTCTAAGACTCCTAACCAGGTTTCGAGCAACATGAGTGCTTATAAGTTCGTCAATGACCGTTGTACAAGTTTCACGAACTTATGAAACATCTAAAAACGCGTTTTGAGGACTCTTAACCAAGTTTATGCAACATGAGTGCTTATACGTGTCTCAATGATCTTTGTACTAGTTTGACGACCTTATGAAACATCTAACAACGCGGTTTCTAGGACTCTAAACCAAGTTTCATGCAACATGAGTGCCTATAAGTGTCTCAATGAGCTTTGTACAAGTTTCACGACCTTATGAAACATATAACAACGCGTTTCTAGGACTCTAATTCAAGTTTCATGCAACATGAGTGCTTATAAGTGTCTCAATGAGCTTCGTTCAGGTTTGCCGAACTTATGAAACATCTAACAACGTTGTTTCTAAGACTCCTAACCAGATTTCGAGCAACATGAGTGCTTATAAGTTCGTCAATGAGCGTTGTACAAGTTTCACGAACTTATGAAACATCTAAAAACGCGTTTTGAGGACTCTAAACCAAGTTTATGCAACATGAGTGCTTAAAAGTGTCTCAATGAGCTTTGTACAAGTTTGACGAACTTATGAAACATCTAACAACTTGGTTTCTAGGACTCTAAACAAAGTTTCATTCAACATGAATGCTTATAAGTGTCTTAATAAGCTTTGTACAAGTTTGACGAACTTATGAAACATCTAACAAGGCGTTTCTAGGAATCTAAACCAAGTTTCATGCAACATGAGTCCTTATAAGCGTCTCAATAAGCTTTGTACAAGTTTCACGAACTTATGAAACATATAACAACGCGTTTCTAGGACTCTAAACCAAGTTTCCTACAATATTAGTGCTTATAAGTGCCTCAATGAGCTTTGTACAAGTGTGATAAACTTATGAAACATCAAACAATGCGTTTCTAGGACTCTAAACCAAGTTTCAAGCAACATGAGTGCTTATAAGTGTCTTAATGAGCTTTGTAAAAGTTTGAGTAACTTATGAAACAGGTAACAACGTGTTTCAAAGACTATAAACCAAGTTTCATGCAACATAAGTGCTTATAAGTGTCTCCATGAGCTTTGTACTAGTTTGACGAACTTATGAAACATCTAACAACGCGTGTCTAGGACTCTAAACCAAGTTTCATGCAACATTAGTTCTTATAAGTGTCTCGATGAGCTTTGTATAAGTTTGAGGAACTTATGAAACATCTAAAAACGTGTTTCTAGGACTCTAAAACTAGTTTCATTCAACATGAGTGCTTAAAAGTGTCTCAATGAGCTTTGTACTAGTTTTACGAATTTATGAAATATCTAACAACGCGGTTTCTAGGACTCTAAACCAAGTTTCATGCAACATGGATGCTTATAAGTGTGTCAATGAGCTTTGTACAAGTTTCACGAATTTATGAAACATATAACAACGCGTGTCTAGGACTCTAAACCAAGTTTCATGCAACATTAGTTCTTATAAGTGTCTCGATGAGCTTTGTATAAGTTTGACGAACTTATGAAACATCTAAAAACGTGTTTCTAGGACTCTAAAACTAGTTTCATTCAACATGAGTGCTTAAAAGTGTCTCAATGAGCTTTGTACTAGTTTTACGAATTTATGAAATATCTAACAACGCGGTTTCTAGGACTCTTAACCAAGTTTCATGCAACATGGATGCTTATAAGTGTGTCAATGAGCTTTGTACAAGTTTCACGAATTTATGAAACATATAACAACGCGTTTCTAGGACTCTAAACCAAGTTTCATGGAACATTAGTTCTTATAAGTGTCTCGATGAGCTTTGTATAAGTTTGACGAACTTATGAAACATCTAAAAACGTGCTTCTAGGACTCTAAACCTAGTTTCATGCAACATGAGTGCTTAAAAGTGTCTCAATGATCTTTGTACTAGTTTTACGAATTTATGAAATATCTAACAACGCGGTTTCTAGGACTCTAAACCAAGTTTCATGCAACATGGATGCTTATAAGTGTCTCAATGAGCTTTGTACTAGTTTGACGAACTTATGAAACATCTAACAACGCGTTTCTAGGATTCTAAACCAAGTTTCATGCAACATGAGTGCTTATAAGTGTCTCAATGAGCTTTTTACAAATTTGACGAACTTATGAAATATCTAACAACGCGTTTCTAGAACTCGAAACAAACATTCATGCAACATGAGTGCTTATAAGTGTCTCAATGAGCTTTGTACAAGTTTCACGAACTTATGAAAAATATAAATACGCGTTTTTATTACTCTAAACTAAGTTTCGTACAACATGAGTGCTTATAAGTGTCTTAATGAGCTTTGTACAAGTCTGACAAACTTATGAAACATCTAACAATGCATTTCTACGACTCTAAACCAAGTTTCATGCAACATCAGTGCTTGTAAGTGTCTCAATGAGCATTGTAAAAGTTTGACGAGCTTATGAAACATGTAACAACGCGTTTCTATTACTCTAAACGAAGTTTCATGCAACATGAGTGCGTATAAGTTCGTCCATGAGCTTTGTACAAGTTTCACGAACTAATGAACATCTAAAAACGCGTTTCTAGGACTCTAAACCAAGTTTAATGCAACATGAGTGCTTATAAGCGTCTCAATGAGATTTATACAAGTTTCACGAACTTATAAAACATCTAACTACACGTTTCTAGGACTCTAAATCAGTTTCATGCAACATGAGTATTTATATGCGTCTCAATGAGCTTTGTACAAGTTTCAAGAAACAATGAAAAAAATTTAACAACGCGTTCCTATGACTCTAAACGAAGTTTCATGCAACATTAGTGCTTATACGTGTCTTAATGAGCTTTGTACAAGTTTGACGAAATTATGAAACATATAACAACGCGTTTCTAGGACTCGAAACAAAATTTCATGCAACATGAGTGCTTATAAGTGTCTCAATGATCTATGTGCTAGTTTGACGAACTTATGAAACATCTAACAACGCGGTTTCTAGGACTCTAAACCAAGTTTCATGCAACATGAGTGCCTATAAGTGTCTCAATGAGCTTTGTACAAGTTTCACGACCTTATGAAACATATAACAACGCGTTTCTAGGACTCTAATTCAAGTTTCATGCAACATGAGTGCTTATAAGTGTCTCAATGAGCTTCGTTCAGGTTTGACGAACTTTTGAAACATCTAACAACGTTGTTTCTAAGACTCCTAACCAGGTTTCGAGCAACATGAGTGCTTATAAGTTTGTCAATGAGCGTTGTACAAGTTTCACGAACTTATGAAACATCTAAAAACGCGTTTTGAGGACTCTAAACCAAGTTTATGCAACATGAGTGCTTATACGTGTCTCAATGAGCTTTGTACAAGTTTCACGAACTTATGAACATCTAAAAACGCGTTTCTAGGACTCTAAACCAAGTTTCATGCAACATGAGTGCTTAAAAGTGTCTCAATGAGCTTTGTACAAGTTTGACGAACTTATGAAACATCTAACAACTTGGTTTCTAGGACTCTAAACAATGTTTCATTCAACATGAGTGCTTATAAGTTTCTTAATAAGCTTTGTACAAGTTTGACGAACTTATGAAACATCTAACAAGGCGTTTCTAGGAATCTAAACCAAGTTTCATGCAACATGAGTCCTTATAAGCGTCTCAATAAGCTTTGTACAAGTTTCACGAACTTATGAAACATATAACAACGGTTTTCTAGGACTCTAAACCAAGTTTCCTGCAACATTAGTGCTTATAAGTGTCTCAATGAGATTTATACAAGTTTCACGAACTTATAAAACATCTAACAACACGTTTCTAGGACTCTAAATCAGTTTCATGCAACATGAGTGTTTATATGCGTCTAAATGAGCTTTGTACAAGTTTAAAGAAACAATGAAAAATATAACAACGCGTTCCTATGACTCTAAACGAAGTTTCATGCAACATTAGTGCTTATAAGTGTCTTAATGAGCTTTGTACAAGTTTGACGAAATTATGAAACATATAACAACGCGTTTCTAGGACTCGAAACAAAATTTCATGCAACATGAGTGCTTATAAGTGTCTCAATGATCTATGTGCTAGTTTGACGAACTTATGAAACATCTAACAACGCGGTTTCTAGGAATCTAAACTAAGTTTCGTGCTACATGAGTGCTTATAAGTGTCTCAATGAGCTTTGTACAAGTTTCACGAAATTATGAAACATATAACAACGCGTTTCTAGGACTCGAAACAAAATTTCATGCAACATGAGTGCTTATAAGTGTCTCAATGAGCATTGTACTGGTTTGACGAACTTATGAAACATTTAACAACCCGGTTTCTAAGACTCTAAACCAAGTTTCATGCAACATGAGTGCTTATAAGTGTCTCAATGAGCTTTGTACAAGTTTCACGAACTTATGAAACATATAAAAACGGATTTGTAGGACTCTATACCAAGTTTCATGCAACATGAGTGCTTATAAGTGTCTCAATGAGCTTTGTCCGAGTTTTACGAACTTATGAATCATCTAACAACGCGGTTCTAGGACTAAACCAAGTTTCATGCAACATGAATGATTATAAATGTCTCAATGAGCTTTGTACAAGTTTAACGAACTTATGAAACATATAACAACTCGTTTCTAGGACTCCAAACCAAGTTTCATGCAACATGAATGCTTATAGGTGTCTCAATGAGCTTTGTACAAGATTAACGAACTTATGAAACATATAACAACACATTTCTAGGAATCTAAATAAAGTTTCATGCAACATGAGTGCTTATAATTGTCTCAATGAGCTTTGTACATGTCTGACGAACTTATGAAACATCTAACAAATCGTTTCTAGGATTCTAAACCAAGTTTCATGCAACATTAGTGCTTATAAGTGTCTCGATGAGCTTTGTACAAGTTTCACGAACTTATGAAACATATAACAACGTGTTTCTAGGACTCTAAACCAAGTTTCCTGCAACATGAGTTCTTATAAGTGTCTTAATAAGCTTTGTACAAGTCTGATTAACTTATGAAACATCTAACAATGCGCTTCTAGGACTCTAAACCAAGTTTCATGCAACATGAGTGCTTATAAGTGTCTCAATGAGCATTGTAAAAGTTTGAAGAACTTATGAAACATGTAACAACGCGTTTCTATTACTCTAAACGAAGTTTCATGCAACATGAGTGCTTATAAGTTCGTCAATGAGCTTTGTACAAGTTTCACGAACTTATGAACATCTAAAAACGCGTTTCTAGGACTCTAAACCAAGTTTCATGCAACATGAGTGCTTATAAGCGTCTCAATGAGATTTATACAAGTTTCACGAACTTATAAAACATCTAACAACGTGTTTCTAGGACTCTAAATCAGTTTCATGCAACATGAGTGTTTATATGCGTCTAAATGAGCTTTGTACAAGTTTAAAGAAACAATGAAAAATATAACAACGCGTTCCTATGACTCTAAACGAAGTTTCATGCAACATTAGTGCTTATAAGTGTCTTAATGAGCTTTGTACAAGTTTGACGAAATTATGAAACATATAACAACGCGTTTCTAGGACTCGAAAGAAAATTTCATGCAACATGAGTGCTTATAAGTGTCTCAATGATCTATGTGCTAGTTTGACGAACTTATGAAACATCTAACAACGCGGTTTCTAGGACTCTAAACCAAGTTTCATGCAACATGAGTGCCTATAACTGTCTCAATGAGCTTTGTACAAGTTTCACGACCTTATGAAACATATAACAACGCGTTTCTAGGACTCTAATTCAAGTTTCATGCAACATGAGTGCTTATAAGTGTCTCAATGAGCTTCGTTCAGATTTGACGAACTTATGAAACATCTAACAACGTTGTTTCTAAGACTCCTAACCAGATTTCGAGCAACATGATTGCTTATAAGTTCGTCAATGAGCGTTGTACAAGTTTCACGAACTTATGAAACATCTAAAAGCGCGTTTTGAGGACTCTAAACCAAGTTTATGCAACATGAGTGCTTATACGTGTCTCAATGAGCTTTGTACAAGTTTCACGAACTTATGAACATCTAAACACGCGTTTCTAGGACTCTAAACAAAGTTTCATGCAACATGAGTGCTTATAAGCGTCTCAATGAGATTTATACAAGTTTCACGACCTTATAAAACATCTAACAACACGTTTCTAGGACTCTAAACCAAGTTTCATGCAACATGAGTGCTTAAAAGTGTCTCAATGAGCTTTGTACAAGTTTGACGAACTTATGAAACATCTAACAACTTGGTTTCTAGGACTCTAAACAAAGTTTCATTCAACATGAGTGCTTATAAGTGTCTTAATAAGCTTTGTACAAGTTTGACGAACTTATGAAACATCTAACAAGGCGTTTCTAGGAATCTAAACCAAGTTTCATGCAACATGAGTCCTTATAAGCGTCTCAATAAGCTTTGTACAAGTTTCACGAACTTATGAAACATATAACAACGCGTTTCTAGGACTCTAAACCAAGTTTCCTGCAACATTAGTGCTTATAAGTGCCTCAATGAGCTCTTTACAAGTGTGATAAACTTATGAAACATCAAAAAATGCGTTTCTAGGACTCTAAACCAAGTTTCATGCAACATGAGTGCTTATAAGTGTCTTAATGAGCTTTGTAAAAGTTTGACCAACTTATGAAACAGGTAACAATGTGTTTCAAAGACTATAAACCAAGTTTCATGCAACATGAGTGCTTATAAGTGTCTCCATGAGCTTTGTACTAGTTTGACGAACTTATGAAACATCTAAAAACGCGGTTTCTAGGACTCTAAACTAAGTTTCATGCAATATGAGTGCTTATAAGCGTCTCAATGAGATTTGTACAAGTTTCACGAACTTATGAAACATATAAAAAGGCGTTTCTAGGACTCTAAACCAAGTTTCATGCAACATGAGTGCTTAAAAGTGTCTCAATGAGCTTTGTACTAGTTTTACGAATTTATGAAATATCTAACAACGCGGTTTCTAGGACTCTAAACCAAGTTTCATGCAACATGGATTGCTTATAAGTGTGTCAATGAGCTTTGTACAAGTTTCACGAATTTATGAAACATATAACAACGCGTTTCTAGGACTCTAAACCAAGTTTCATGCAACATTAGTTCTTATAAGTGTCTCAATGAGCTTTGTATAAGTTTGACGAACTTATGAAACATCTAAAAACGTGTTTCTAGGACTCTAAACCTAGTTTCATGCAACATGAGTGCTTATAAGTGTCTCATTGAGCTTTGTACAAGTTTCACGAACTTATGAAACATATAACAACGCGATTTTAGGACTCTAAACTAAGTTTCGTACAACATGAGTGCTTATAAGTGTCTTAATGAGCTTTGTACAAGTCCGACAAACTTATGAAACATCTAACAATGCATTTCTACGACTCTAAACCAAGTTTCATGCAACATCAGTGCTTGTAAGTATCTCAATGAGCTTTGTAAAAGTTTTACGAACTTATGAATGATTATAAATGTCTCAATGAG
This sequence comes from Cochlearia excelsa, assembly GCA_963556525.1. Taxonomy (NCBI): domain Eukaryota; kingdom Viridiplantae; phylum Streptophyta; class Magnoliopsida; order Brassicales; family Brassicaceae; genus Cochlearia; species Cochlearia excelsa. The sequence goes on along the minus strand of OY748328.1, from coordinate 13,607,140 downwards.
CTTTGTACAAGTTTAACGAACTTATGAAACATATAACAACTCGTTTCTAGGACTCCAAACCAAGTTTCATGCAACATGAATGCTTATAGGTGTCTCAATGAGCTTTGTACAAGATTAACGAACTTATGAAACATATAACAACACATTTCTAGGAATCTAAATAAAGTTTCATGCAACATGAGTGCTTATAATTGTCTCAATGAGCTTTGTACATGTCTGACGAACTTATGAAACATCTAACAAATCGTTTCTAGGATTCTAAACCAAGTTTCATGCAACATTAGTGCTTATAAGTGTCTCGATGAGCTTTGTACAAGTTTCACGAACTTATGAAACATATAACAACGTGTTTCTAGGACTCTAAACCAAGTTTCTGCAACATGAGTTCTTATAAGTGTCTTAATAAGCTTTGTACAAGTCTGATTAACTTATGAAACATCTAACAATGCGTTTCTAGGACTCTAAACCAAGTTTCATGCAACATGAGTGCTTATAAGTGTCTCAATGAGCATTGTAAAAGTTTGAAGAACTTATGAAACATGTAACAACGCGTTTCTATTACTCTAAACGAAGTTTCATGCAACATGAGTGCTTATAAGTTCGTCAATGAGCTTTGTACAAGTTTCACGAACTTATGAACATCTAAAAACGCGTTTCTAGGACTCTAAACCAAGTTTCATGCAACATGAGTGCTTATAAGCGTCTCAATGAGATTTATACAAGTTTCACGAACTTATAAAACATCTAACAACGTGTTTCTAGGACTCTAAATCAGTTTCATGCAACATGAGTGTTTATATGCGTCTAAATGAGCTTTGTACAAGTTTAAAGAAACAATGAAAAATATAACAACGCGTTCCTATGACTCTAAACGAAGTTTCATGCAACATTAGTGCTTATAAGTGTCTTAATGAGCTTTGTACAAGTTTGACGAAATTATGAAACATATAACAACGCGTTTCTAGGACTCGAAAGAAAATTTCATGCAACATGAGTGCTTATAAGTGTCTCAATGATCTATGTGCTAGTTTGACGAACTTATGAAACATCTAACAACGCGGTTTCTAGGACTCTAAACCAAGTTTCATGCAACATGAGTGCCTATAAGCGTCTCAATGAGCTTTGTACAAGTTTCACGACCTTATGAAACATATAACAACGCGTTTCTAGGACTCTAATTCAAGTTTCATGCAACATGAGTGCTTATAAGTGTCTCAATGAGCTTCGTTCAGATTTGACGAACTTATGAAACATCTAACAACGTTGTTTCTAAGACTCCTAACCAGATTTCGAGCAACATGATTGCTTATAAGTTCGTCAATGAGCGTTGTACAAGTTTCACGAACTTATGAAACATCTAAAAGCGCGTTTTGAGGACTCTAAACCAAGTTTATGCAACATGAGTGCTTATACGTGTCTCAATGAGCTTTGTACAAGTTTCACGAACTTATGAACATCTAAACACGCGTTTCTAGGACTCTAAACAAAGTTTCATGCAACATGAGTGCTTATAAGCGTCTCAATGAGATTTATACAAGTTTCACGACCTTATAAAACATCTAACAACACGTTTCTAGGACTCTAAACCAAGTTTCATGCAACATGAGTGCTTAAAAGTGTCTCAATGAGCTTTGTACAAGTTTGACGAACTTATGAAACATCTAACAACTTGGTTTCTAGGACTCTAAACAAAGTTTCATTCAACATGAGTGCTTATAAGTGTCTTAATAAGCTTTGTACAAGTTTGACGAACTTATGAAACATCTAACAAGGCGTTTCTAGGAATCTAAACCAAGTTTCATGCAACATGAGTCCTTATAAGCGTCTCAATAAGCTTTGTACAAGTTTCACGAACTTATGAAACATATAACAACGCGTTTCTAGGACTCTAAACCAAGTTTCCTGCAACATTAGTGCTTATAAGTGCCTCAATGAGCTCTTTACAAGTGTGATAAACTTATGAAACATCAAAAAATGCGTTTCTAGGACTCTAAACCAAGTTTCATGCAACATGAGTGCTTATAAGTGTCTTAATGAGCTTTGTAAAAGTTTGACCAACTTATGAAACTGGTAACAATGTGTTTCAAAGACTATAAACCAAGTTTCATGCAACATGAGTGCTTATAAGTGTCTCCATGAGCTTTGTACTAGTTTGACGAACTTATGAAACATCTAAAAACGCGGTTTCTAGGACTCTAAACTAAGTTTCATGCAATATGAGTGCTTATAAGCATCTCAATGAGATTTGTACAAGTTTCACGAACTTATGAAACATATAAAAAGGCGTTTCTAGGACTCTAAACCAAGTTTCATGCAACATGAGTGCTTAAAAGTGTCTCAATGAGCTTTGTACTAGTTTTACGAATTTATGAAATATCTAACAACGCGGTTTCTAGGACTCTAAACCAAGTTTCATGCAACATGGATTGCTTATAAGTGTGTCAATGAGCTTTGTACAAGTTTCACGAATTTATGAAACATATAACAACGCGTTTCTAGGACTCTAAACCAAGTTTCATGCAACATTAGTTCTTATAAGTGTCTCAATGAGCTTTGTATAAGTTTGACGAACTTATGAAACATCTAAAAACGTGTTTCTAGGACTCTAAACCTAGTTTCATGCAACATGAGTGCTTATAAGTGTCTCATTGAGCTTTGTACAAGTTTCACGAACTTATGAAACATATAACAACGCGATTTTAGGACTCTAAACTAAGTTTCGTACAACATGAGTGCTTATAAGTGTCTTAATGAGCTTTGTACAAGTCTGACAAACTTATGAAACATCTAACAATGCATTTCTACGACTCTAAACCAAGTTTCATGCAACATCAGTGCTTGTAAGTATCTCAATGAGCTTTGTAAAAGTTTTACGAACTTATGAAACACGTAACAACGCGTTTCTAGGACTCTTAACGAAGTTTCATGCAACATGAGTGATTATAAGCGTCTCAATGAGCTTTGTACAAGTTTCACGAACTTATGAAACATATAACAACGCGTTTATAGAATTCTAAACCAAGTTTCACGAAACATGAGTGCTTATAAGTGTCTCAATGAGCGTTTTACAAATTTGAAGAACTTATGAAATATCTAACAACGCGTTTCTAGAACTCTATACAAAGTTTCATGCAACATGAGTGCTTATAAGTGTCTCAATGAGCTTTGTACAAGTTTGACAAACTTATGAAACATCTTACAACGTGTTTCTAGGACTATAAACCAAGTTTCATGCAACATGAGTGCTTATAAGTGTCTCAATGAGCTTTGTACTAGTTTGACGAAATTAGGAAACATCTAACAACGCGGTTTCTAGGAATCTAAACTAAGTTTCGTGCAACATGAGTGCTCATAAGCGTCTCATTGAGCTTTGTACAAGTTTCACGAACTTATGAAACATATAAAAACGGGTTTGTAGGACTCTATACCAAGTTTCATGCAACATGAGTGCTTATAAGTGTCTCAATGAGCTTTGTACGAGTTTTACGAACTTATGAATCATCTAACAACGCGGTTCTAGGACTCTAAACCAAGTTTCATGAAACATGAATGATTATAAATGTCTCAATGAGCTTTGTACAAGTTTAACGAACTTATGAAACATATAACAACTCGTGTCTAGGACTCCAAACCAAGTTTCATGCAACATGAATGCTTATAAGTGTCTCAATGAGCTTTGTACAAGATTAACGAACTTATGAAACATATAACAACACGTTTCTAGGAATCTAAATAAAGTTTCATGCAACATGAGTGCTTATAATTGTCTCAATGAGCTTTGTACATGTCTGACGAACTTATGAAACATCTAACAAATCGTTTCTAGGACTCTAAACCAAGTTTCATGCAACATTAGTGCTTATAAGTGTCTCGATGAGCTTTGTACAAGTTTCACGAACTTATGAAACATATAACAACATGTTTCTAGGACTCTAAACCAAGTTTCTGCAACATGAGTTCTTATAAGTGTCTTAATGAGCTTTGTACAAGTCTGATTAACTTATGAAACATCTAACAATGCGTTTCTAGGACTCTAAACCAAGTTTCATGCAACATCAGTGCTTGTAAGTGTCTCAATGAGCATTGTAAAAGTTTGACGAGCTTATGAAACATGTAACAACGCGTTTCTATTACTCTAAACGAAGTTTCATGCAACATGAGTGCTTATAAGTTCGTCCATGAGCTTTGTACAAGTTTCACGAACTAATGAACATCTAAAAACGCGTTTCTAGGACTCTAAACCAAGTTTAATGCAACATGAGTGCTTATAAGCGTCTCAATGAGATTTATACAAGTTTCACGAACTTATAAAACATCTAACTACACGTTTCTAGGACTCTAAATCAGTTTCATGCAACATGAGTATTTATATGCGTCTCAATGAGCTTTGTACAAGTTTCAAGAAACAATGAAAAAAATTTAACAACGCGTTCCTATGACTCTAAACGAAGTTTCATGCAACATTAGTGCTTATACGTGTCTTAATGAGCTTTGTACAAGTTTGACGAAATTATGAAACATATAACAACGCGTTTCTAGGACTCGAAACAAAATTTCATGCAACATGAGTGCTTATAAGTGTCTCAATGATCTATGTGCTAGTTTGACGAACTTATGAAACATCTAACAACGCGGTTTCTAGGACTCTAAACCAAGTTTCATGCAACATGAGTGCCTATAAGTGTCTCAATGAGCTTTGTACAAGTTTCACGACCTTATGAAACATATAACAACGCGTTTCTAGGACTCTAATTCAAGTTTCATGCAACATGAGTGCTTATAAGTGTCTCAATGAGCTTCGTTCAGGTTTGACGAACTTTTGAAACATCTAACAACGTTGTTTCTAAGACTCCTAACCAGGTTTCGAGCAACATGAGTGCTTATAAGTTTGTCAATGAGCGTTGTACAAGTTTCACGAACTTATGAAACATCTAAAAACGCGTTTTGAGGACTCTAAACCAAGTTTATGCAACATGAGTGCTTATACGTGTCTCAATGAGCTTTGTACAAGTTTCACGAACTTATGAACATCTAAAAACGCGTTTCTAGGACTCTAAACCAAGTTTCATGCAACATGAGTGCTTAAAAGTGTCTCAATGAGCTTTGTACAAGTTTGACGAACTTATGAAACATCTAACAACTTGGTTTCTAGGACTCTAAACAATGTTTTATTCAACATGAGTGCTTATAAGTTTCTTAATAAGCTTTGTACAAGTTTGACGAACTTATGAAACATCTAACAAGGCGTTTCTAGGAATCTAAACCAAGTTTCATGCAACATGAGTCCTTATAAGCGTCTCAATAAGCTTTGTACAAGTTTCACGAACTTATGAAACATATAACAACGGTTTTCTAGGACTCTAAACCAAGTTTCCTGCAACATTAGTGCTTATAAGTGTCTCAATGAGATTTATACAAGTTTCACGAACTTATAAAACATCTAACAACACGTTTCTAGGACTCTAAATCAGTTTCATGCAACATGAGTGTTTATATGCGTCTAAATGAGCTTTGTACAAGTTTAAAGAAACAATGAAAAATATAACAACGCGTTCCTATGACTCTAAACGAAGTTTCATGCAACATTAGTGCTTATAAGTGTCTTAATGAGCTTTGTACAAGTTTGACGAAATTATGAAACATATAACAACGCGTTTCTAGGACTCGAAACAAAATTTCATGCAACATGAGTGCTTATAAGTGTCTCAATGATCTATGTGCTAGTTTGACGAACTTATGAAACATCTAACAACGCGGTTTCTAGGAATCTAAACTAAGTTTCGTGCTACATGAGTGCTTATAAGTGTCTCAATGAGCTTTGTACAAGTTTCACGAAATTATGAAACATATAACAACGCGTTTCTAGGACTCGAAACAAAATTTCATGCAACATGAGTGCTTATAAGTGTCTCAATGAGCATTGTACTGGTTTGACGAACTTATGAAACATTTAACAACCCGGTTTCTAAGACTCTAAACCAAGTTTCATGCAACATGAGTGCTTATAAGTGTCTCAATGAGCTTTGTACAAGTTTCACGAACTTATGAAACATATAAAAACGGATTTGTAGGACTCTATACCAAGTTTCATGCAACATGAGTGCTTATAAGTGTCTCAATGAGCTTTGTCCGAGTTTTACGAACTTATGAATCATCTAACAACGCGGTTCTAGGACTAAACCAAGTTTCATGCAACATGAATGATTATAAATGTCTCAATGAGCTTTGTACAAGTTTAACGAACTTATGAAACATATAACAACTCGTTTCTAGGACTCCAAACCAAGTTTCATGCAACATGAATGCTTATAGGTGTCTCAATGAGCTTTGTACAAGATTAACGAACTTATGAAACATATAACAACACATTTCTAGGAATCTAAATAAAGTTTCATGCAACATGAGTGCTTATAATTGTCTCAATGAGCTTTGTACATGTCCGACGAACTTATGAAACATCTAACAAATCGTTTCTAGGATTCTAAACCAAGTTTCATGCAACATTAGTGCTTATAAGTGTCTCGATGAGCTTTGTACAAGTTTCACGAACTTATGAAACATATAACAACGTGTTTCTAGGACTCTAAACCAAGTTTCCTGCAACATGAGTTCTTATAAGTGTCTTAATAAGCTTTGTACAAGTCTGATTAACTTATGAAACATCTAACAATGCGTTTCTAGGACTCTAAACCAAGTTTCATGCAACATGAGTGCTTATAAGTGTCTCAATGAGCATTGTAAAAGTTTGAAGAACTTATGAAACATGTAACAACGCGTTTCTATTACTCTAAACGAAGTTTCATGCAACATGAGTGCTTATAAGTTCGTCAATGAGCTTTGTACAAGTTTCACGAACTTATGAACATCTAAAAACGCGTTTCTAGGACTCTAAACCAAGTTTCATGCAACATGAGTGCTTATAAGCGTCTCAATGAGATTTCTACAAGTTTCACGAACTTATAAAACATCTAACAACGTGTTTCTAGGACTCTAAATCAGTTTCATGCAACATGAGTGTTTATATGCGTCTAAATGAGCTTTGTACAAGTTTAAAGAAACAATGAAAAATATAACAACGCGTTCCTATGACTCTAAACGAAGTTTCATGCAACATTAGTGCTTATAAGTGTCTTAATGAGCTTTGTACAAGTTTGACGAAATTATGAAACATATAACAACGCGTTTCTAGGACTCGAAAGAAAATTTCATGCAACATGAGTGCTTATAAGTGTCTCAATGATCTATGTGCTAGTTTGACGAACTTATGAAACATCTAACAACGCGGTTTCTAGGACTCTAAACCAAGTTTCATGCAACATGAGTGCCTATAACTGTCTCAATGAGCTTTGTACAAGTTTCACGACCTTATGAAACATATAACAACGCGTTTCTAGGACTCTAATTCAAGTTTCATGCAACATGAGTGCTTATAAGTGTCTCAATGAGCTTCGTTCAGATTTGACGAACTTATGAAACATCTAACAACGTTGTTTCTAAGACTCCTAACCAGATTTCGAGCAACATGATTGCTTATAAGTTCGTCAATGAGCGTTGTACAAGTTTCACGAACTTATGAAACATCTAAAAGCGCGTTTTGAGGACTCTAAACCAAGTTTATGCAACATGAGTGCTTATACGTGTCTCAATGAGCTTTGTACAAGTTTCACGAACTTATGAACATCTAAACACGCGTTTCTAGGACTCTAAACAAAGTTTCATGCAACATGAGTGCTTATAAGCGTCTCAATGAGATTTATACAAGTTTCACGACCTTATAAAACATCTAACAACACGTTTCTAGGACTCTAAACCAAGTTTCATGCAACATGAGTGCTTAAAAGTGTCTCAATGAGCTTTGTACAAGTTTGACGAACTTATGAAACATCTAACAACTTGGTTTCTAGGACTCTAAACAAAGTTTCATTCAACATGAGTGCTTATAAGTGTCTTAATAAGCTTTGTACAAGTTTGACGAACTTATGAAACATCTAACAAGGCGTTTCTAGGAATCTAAACCAAGTTTCATGCAACATGAGTCCTTATAAGCGTCTCAATAAGCTTTGTACAAGTTTCACGAACTTATGAAACATATAACAACGCGTTTCTAGGACTCTAAACCAAGTTTCCTGCAACATTAGTGCTTATAAGTGCCTCAATGAGCTCTTTACAAGTGTGATAAACTTATGAAACATCAAAAAATGCGTTTCTAGGACTCTAAACCAAGTTTCATGCAACATGAGTGCTTATAAGTGTCTTAATGAGCTTTGTAAAAGTTTGACCAACTTATGAAACAGGTAACAATGTGTTTCAAAGACTATAAACCAAGTTTCATGCAACATGAGTGCTTATAAGTGTCTCCATGAGCTTTGTACTAGTTTGACGAACTTATGAAACATCTAAAAACGCGGTTTCTAGGACTCTAAACTAAGTTTCATGCAATATGAGTGCTTATAAGCGTCTCAATGAGATTTGTACAAGTTTCACGAACTTATGAAACATATAAAAAGGCGTTTCTAGGACTCTAAACCAAGTTTCATGCAACATGAGTGCTTAAAAGTGTCTCAATGAGCTTTGTACTAGTTTTACGAATTTATGAAATATCTAACAACGCGGTTTCTAGGACTCTAAACCAAGTTTCATGCAACATGGATTGCTTATAAGTGTGTCAATGAGCTTTGTACAAGTTTCACGAATTTATGAAACATATAACAACGCGTTTCTAGGACTCTAAACCAAGTTTCATGCAACATTAGTTCTTATAAGTGTCTCAATGAGCTTTGTATAAGTTTGACGAACTTATGAAACATCTAAAAACGTGTTTCTAGGACTCTAAACCTAGTTTCATGCAACATGAGTGCTTATAAGTGTCTCATTGAGCTTTGTACAAGTTTCACGAACTTATGAAACATATAACAACGCGATTTTAGGACTCTAAACTAAGTTTCGTACAACATGAGTGCTTATAAGTGTCTTAATGAGCTTTGTACAAGTCTGACAAACTTATGAAACATCTAACAATGCATTTCTACGACTCTAAACCAAGTTTCATGCAACATCAGTGCTTGTAAGTATCTCAATGAGCTTTGTAAAAGTTTTACGAACTTATGAATGATTATAAATGTCTCAATGAGCTTTGTACAAGTTTAACGAACTTATGAAACATATAACAACTCGTTTCTAGGACTCCAAACCAAGTTTCATGCAACATGAATGCTTATAGGTGTCTCAATGAGCTTTGTACAAGATTAACGAACTTATGAAACATATAACAACACATTTCTAGGAATCTAAATAAAGTTTCATGCAACATGAGTGCTTATAATTGTCTCAATGAGCTTTGTACATGTCCGACGAACTTATGAAACATCTAACAAATCGTTTCTAGGATTCTAAACCAAGTTTCATGCAACATTAGTGCTTATAAGTGTCTCGATGAGCTTTGTACAAGTTTCACGAACTTATGAAACATATAACAACGTGTTTCTAGGACTCTAAACCAAGTTTCCTGCAACATGAGTTCTTATAAGTGTCTTAATAAGCTTTGTACAAGTCTCGATTAACTTATGAAACATCTAACAATGCGTTTCTAGGACTCTAAACCAAGTTTCATGCAACATGAGTGCTTATAAGTGTCTCAATGAGCATTGTAAAAGTTTGAAGAACTTATGAAACATGTAACAACGCGTTTCTATTACTCTAAACGAAGTTTCATGCAACATGAGTGCTTATAAGTTCGTCAATGAGCTTTGTACAAGTTTCACGAACTTATGAACATCTAAAAACGCGTTTCTAGGACTCTAAACCAAGTTTCATGCAACATGAGTGCTTATAAGCGTCTCAATGAGATTTATACAAGTTTCACGAACTTATAAAACATCTAACAACGTGTTTCTAGGACTCTAAATCAGTTTCATGCAACATGAGTGTTTATATGCGTCTAAATGAGCTTTGTACAAGTTTAAAGAAACAATGAAAAATATAACAACGCGTTCCTATGACTCTAAACGAAGTTTCATGCAACATTAGTGCTTATAAGTGTCTTAATGAGCTTTGTACAAGTTTGACGAAATTATGAAACATATAACAACGCGTTTCTAGGACTCGAAAGAAAATTTCATGCAACATGAGTGCTTATAAGTGTCTCAATGATCTATGTGCTAGTTTGACGAACTTATGAAACATCTAACAACGCGGTTTCTAGGACTCTAAACCAAGTTTCATGCAACATGAGTGCCTATAACTGTCTCAATGAGCTTTGTACAAGTTTCACGACCTTATGAAACATATAACAACGCGTTTCTAGGACTCTAATTCAAGTTTCATGCAACATGAGTGCTTATAAGTGTCTCAATGAGCTTCGTTCAGATTTGACGAACTTATGAAACATCTAACAACGTTGTTTCTAAGACTCCTAACCAGATTTCGAGCAACATGATTGCTTATAAGTTCGTCAATGAGCGTTGTACAAGTTTCACGAACTTATGAAACATCTAAAAGCGCGTTTTGAGGACTCTAAACCAAGTTTATGCAACATGAGTGCTTATACGTGTCTCAATGAGCTTTGTACAAGTTTCACGAACTTATGAACATCTAAACACGCGTTTCTAGGACTCTAAACAAAGTTTCATGCAACATGAGTGCTTATAAGCGTCTCAATGAGATTTATACAAGTTTCACGACCTTATAAAACATCTAACAACACGTTTCTAGGACTCTAAACCAAGTTTCATGCAACATGAGTGCTTAAAAGTGTCTCAATGAGCTTTGTACAAGTTTGACGAACTTATGAAACATCTAACAACTTGGTTTCTAGGACTCTAAACAAAGTTTCATTCAACATGAGTGCTTATAAGTGTCTTAATAAGCTTTGTACAAGTTTGACGAACTTATGAAACATCTAACAAGGCGTTTCTAGGAATCTAAACCAAGTTTCATGCAACATGAGTCCTTATAAGCGTCTCAATAAACTTTGTACAAGTTTCACGAACTTATGAAACATATAACAACGCGTTTCTAGGACTCTAAACCAAGTTTCCTGCAACATTAGTGCTTATAAGTGCCTCAATGAGCTCTTTACAAGTGTGATAAACTTATGAAACATCAAAAAATGCGTTTCTAGGACTCTAAACCAAGTTTCATGCAACATGAGTGCTTATAAGTGTCTTAATGAGCTTTGTAAAAGTTTGACCAACTTATGAAACAGGTAACAATGTGTTTCAAAGACTATAAACCAAGTTTCATGCAACATGAGTGCTTATAAGTGTCTCCATGAGCTTTGTACTAGTTTGACGAACTTATGAAACATCTAAAAACGCGGTTTCTAGGACTCTAAACTAAGTTTCATGCAATATGAGTGCTTATAAGCATCTCAATGAGATTTGTACAAGTTTCACGAACTTATGAAACATATAAAAAGGCGTTTCTAGGACTCTAAACCAAGTTTCATGCAACATGAGTGCTTAAAAGTGTCTCAATGAGCTTTGTACTAGTTTTACGAATTTATGAAATATCTAACAACGCGGTTTCTAGGACTCTAAACCAAGTTTCATGCAACATGGATTGCTTATAAGTGTGTCAATGAGCTTTGTACAAGTTTCACGAATTTATGAAACATATAACAACGCGTTTCTAGGACTCTAAACCAAGTTTCATGCAACATTAGTTCTTATAAGTGTCTCAATGAGCTTTGTATAAGTTTGACGAACTTATGAAACATCTAAAAACGTGTTTCTAGGACTCTAAACCTAGTTTCATGCAACATGAGTGCTTATAAGTGTCTCATTGAGCTTTGTACAAGTTTCACGAACTTATGAAACATATAACAACGCGATTTTAGGACTCTAAACTAAGTTTCGTACAACATGAGTGCTTATAAGTGTCTTAATGAGCTTTGTACAAGTCCGACAAACTTATGAAACATCTAACAATGCATTTCTACGACTCTAAACCAAGTTTCATGCAACATGCTTGTAAGTATCTCAATGAGCTTTGTAAAAGTTTTACGAACTTATGAAACACGTAACAACGCGTTTCTAGGACTCTTAACGAAGTTTCATGCAACATGAGTGATTATAAGCGTCTCAATGAGCTTTGTACAAGTTTCACGAACTTATGAAACATATAACAACGCGTTTATAGAATTCTAAACCAAGTTTCACGAAACATGAGTGCTTATAAGTGTCTCAATGAGCGTTTTACAAATTTGAAGAACTTATGAAATATCTAACAACGCGTTTCTAGAACTCTATACAAAGTTTCATGCAACATGAGTGCTTATAAGTGTCTCAATGAGCTTTGTACAAGTTTGACAAACTTATGAAACATCTTACAACGTGTTTCTAGGACTATAAACCAAGTTTCATGCAACATGAGTGCTTATAAGTGTCTCAATGAGCTTTGTACTAGTTTGACGAAATTAGGAAACATCTAACAACGCGGTTTCTAGGAATCTAAACTAAGTTTCGTGCAACATGAGTGCTCATAAGCGTCTCATTGAGCTTTGTACAAGTTTCACGAACTTATGAAACATATAAAAACGGGTTTGTAGGACTCTATACCAAGTTTCATGCAACATGAGTGCTTATAAGTGTCTCAATGAGCTTTGTACGAGTTTTACGAACTTATGAATCATCTAACAACGCGGTTCTAGGACTCTAAACCAAGTTTCATGAAACATGAATGATTATAAATGTCTCAATGAGCTTTGTACAAGTTTAACGAACTTATGAAACATATAACAACTCGTGTCTAGGACTCCAAACCAAGTTTCATGCAACATGAATGCTTATAAGTGTCTCAATGAGCTTTGTACAAGATTAACGAACTTATGAAACATATAACAACACGTTTCTAGGAATCTAAATAAAGTTTCATGCAACATGAGTGCTTATAATTGTCTCAATGAGCTTTGTACATGTCTGACGAACTTATGAAACATCTAACAAATCGTTTCTAGGACTCTAAACCAAGTTTCATGCAACATTAGTGCTTATAAGTGTCTCGATGAGCTTTGTACAAGTTTCACGAACTTATGAAACATATAACAACATGTTTCTAGGACTCTAAACCAAGTTTCCTGCAACATGAGTTCTTATAAGTGTCTTAATGAGCTTTGTACAAGTCTGATTAACTTATGAAACATCTAACAATGCGTTTCTAGGACTCTAAACCAAGTTTCATGCAACATGAGTGCTTATAAGTGTCTCAATGAGCATTGTAAAAGTTTGATGAACTTATGAAACATGTAACAACGCGTTTCTATTACTTTAAACGAAGTTTCATGCAACATGAGTGCTTATAAGTTCGTCAATGAGCTTTTTACAAGTTTCACGAACTTATGAACATCTAAAAACGCGTTTCTAGGACTCTAAACCAAGTTTCATGCAACATGAGTGCTTATAAGCGTCTCAATGAGATTTATACAAGTTTCACGAACTTATAAAACATCTAACAACACGTTTCTAGGATTCTAAATCAGTTTCATGCAACATGAGTGTTTATATGCGTCTCAATGAGCTTTGTACAAGTTTCAAGAAACAATGAAAAATATAACAACGCGTTCCTATAACTCTAAACGAAGTTTCATGCAACATTATTGCTTATAAGTGTCTTAATGAGCTTTGTACAAGTTTGACTAACTTATGAAACAGGTAACAACATGTTTCAAAGACTATAAACCAAGTTTCATGCAACATGAGTGCTTATAAGTGTCTCCATGAGCTTTGTACTAGTTTGACGAACTTATGAAACATCTAAAAACGCGGTTTCTAGGACTCTAAACTAAGTTTCATGCAATATGAGTGCTTATAAGCGTCTCAATGAGATTTGTACAAGTTTCACGAACTTATGAAACATATAAAAACGCGTTTATAGGACTCTAAACCAAGTTTCATGCAACATGAGTGCTTAAAAGTGTCTCAATGAGCTTTGTACTAGTTTTACGAATTTATGAAATATCTAACAACGCGGTTTCTAGGACTCTAAACCAAGTTTCATGCAACATGGATGCTTATAAGTGTGTCAATGAGCTTTGTACAAGTTTCACGAATTTATGAAACATATAACAACACGTTTCTAGGACTCTAAACCAAGTTTCATGCAACATTAGTTCTTATAAGTGTCTCGATGAGCTTTGTATAAGTTTGACGAACTTATGAAACATCTAAAAACGTGTTTCTAGGACTCTAAACCTAGTTTCATGCAACATGAGTGCTTATAAGTGTCTCAATGAGCTTTGTACTAGTTTGACGAACTTATGAAACATCTAACAACGCGTTTCTAGGATTCTAAACCAAGTTTCATGCAACATGAGTGCTTATAAGTGTCTCAATGAGCTTTTTACAAATTTGACGAACTTATGAAATATCTAACAACGCGTTTCTAGAACTCGAAACAAACATTCATGCAACATGAGTGCTTATAAGTGTCTCAATGAGCTTTGTACAAGTTTCACGAGCTTATGAAACATATAACAACGTGTTTTTAGGACCCTAAACTAAGTTTCGTACAACATGAGTGCTTATAAGTGTCTTAATGAGCTTTGTACAAGTCTGACAAACTTATGAAACATCTAACAATGCATTTCTACGACTCTAAACCAAGTTTCATGCAACATCAGTGCTTGTAAGTGTCTCAATGAGCTTTGTAAAAGTTTGACGAACTTATGAAACACGTAACAACGCGTTTCTAGGACTCTAAACCAAGTTTCATGCAACATGAGTACTTATAAGCGTCTCAATGAGCTTTGTACAAGTTTCACGAACTTATGAAACATATAACAACGCGTTTATAGAATTCTAAACCAAGTTTCACGAAACATGAGTGCTTATAAGTGTCTCAATGAGCTTTTTACAAATTTGAAGAACTTATGAAATATCTAACAACGCGTTTCTACAACTCTAAACAAAGTTTCATGCAACATGAGTGCTTATAAGTGTCTCAATGAGCTTTGTACAAGTTTGACAAACTTATGAAACATCTTACAACGTGTTTCTAGGACTATAAACCAAGTTTCATGCAACATGAGTGCTTATAAGTGTCTCAATGAGCTTTGTACTAGTTTGACGAACTTAGGAAACATCTAACAACGCGGTTTCTAGGAATCTAAACTAAGTTTCGTGCAACATGAGTGCTCATAAGCGTCTCTATGAGCTTTGTACAAGTTTCACGAACTTATGAAACATATAAAAACGGGTTTGTAGGACTCTATACCAATTTTCATGCAACATGAGTGCTTATAAGTGTCTCAATGAGCTTTGTACGAGTTTTACGAACTTATGAATCATCTAACAACGCGGTTCTAGGACTCTAAACCAAGTTTCATGAAACATGAATGATTATAAATGTCTCAATGAGCTTTGTACAAGTTTAACGAACTTATGAAACATATAACAACTCGTGTCTAGGACTCCAAACCAAGTTTCATGCAACATGAATGCTTATAAGTGTCTCAATGAGCTTTGTACAAGATTAACGAACTTATGAAACATATAACAACACGTTTCTAGGAATCTAAATAAAGTTTCATGCAACATGAGTGCTTATAATTGTCTCAATGAGCTTTGTACATGTCTGACGAACTTATGAAACATCTAACAAATCGTTTCTAGGACTCTAAACCAAGTTTCATGCAACATTTGTGCTTATAAGTGTCTCGATGAGCTTTGTACAAGTTTCACGAACTTATGAAACATATAACAACATGTTTCTAGGACTCTAAACCAAGTTTCCTGCAACATGAGTTCTTATAAGTGTCTTAATGAGCTTTGTACAAGTCTGATTAACTTATGAAACATCTAACAATGCGTTTCTAGGACTCTAAACCAAGTTTCATGCAACATGAGTGCTTATAAGTGTCTCAATGAGCATTGTAAAAGTTTGACGAACTTATGAAACACGTAACAACGCGTTTCTATTACTTTAAACGAAGTTTCATGCAACATGAGTGCTTATAAGTTCGTCAATGAGCTTTTTACAAGTTTCACGAACTTATGAACATCTAAAAACGCGTTTCTAGGACTCTAAACCAAGTTTCATGCAACATGAGTGCTTATAAGTGTCTCAATGAGCTTTGTACTAGTTTGACGAACTTAGGAAACATCTAACAACGCGGTTTCTAGGAATCTAAACTAAGTTTCGTGCAACATGAGTGCTCATAAGCGTCTCAATGAGCTTTGTACAAGTTTCACGAACTTATGAAATATATAAAAACGGGTTTGTAGGACTCTATACCAAGTTTCATGCAACATGAGTGCTTATAAGTGTCTCAATGAGCTTTGTCCGAGTTTTACGAACTTATGAATCATCTAACAACGCGTTTCTAGGACTAAACCAAGTTTCATGCAACATGAATGATTATAAATGTCTCAATGAGCTTTGTACAAGTTTAACGAACTTATGAAACATATAACAACTCGTTTCTAGGACTCCAAACCAAGTTTCATGCAACATGAATGCTTATAGGTATCTCAATGAGCTTTGCACAAGATTAACGAACTTATGAAACATATAACAACACATTTCTAGGAATCTAAATAAAGTTGCATGCAACATGAGTGCTTATAATTGTGTCAATGAGCTTTGTACATGTATGACGAACTTATGAAACATCTAACAAATCTCTTTCTAGGACTTTAAACCAAGTTTCATGCAACATTAGTGCTTATAAGTGTCTCGATGAGCTTTGTACAAGTTTCACGAACTTATGAAACATATAACAACGTGTTTCTAGGACTCTAAACCTAGTTTCCTGCAACATGAGTTCTTATAAGTGTCTTAATGAGCTTTGTACAAGTCTGATTAACTTATGAAACATCTAACAATGCGTTTCTAGGACTCTAAACCAAGTTTCATGCAACATGAGTGCTTATAAGTGTCTCAATGAGCATTGTAAAAGTTTGAAGAACTTATGAAACATGTAACAACGCGTTTCTATTACTCTAAACGAAGTTTCATGCAACATGAGTGCTTATAAGTTCGTCAATGAGCTTTGTACAAGTTTCACGAACTTATGAACATCTAAAAACGCGTTTCTAGGACTCTAAACCAAGTTTCATGCAACATGAGTGCTTATAAGCGTCTCAATGAGATTTATACAAGTTTCACGAACTTATAAAACATCTAACAACACGTTTCTAGGACTCTAAATCAGTTTCATGCAACATGAGTGTTTATATGCGTCTCAATGAGCTTTGTACAAGTTTCAAGAAACAATGAAAAATATAACAACGCGTTCCTATGACTCTAAACGAAGTTTCATGCAACATTAGTGCTTATAAGTGTCTTAATGAGCTTTGTACAAGTTTGACGAAATTATGAGACATATAACAACGCGTTTCTAGGACTCGAAACAAAATTTCATGCAACATGAGTGCTTATAAGTGTCTCAATGATCTATGTGCTAGTTTGAGGAACTTATGGAACATCTAACAACGCGGTTTCTAGGACTCTAAACCAAGTTTCATGCAACATGAGTGCCTATAAGTGTCTCAATGAGATTTGTACAAGTTTCACGACCTTATGAAACATATAACAACGCGTTTCTAGGACCCTAATTCAAGTTTCATGCAACATGAGTGCTTATAAGGGTCTCAATGAGCTTCGTTCAGGTTTGACGAACTTATGAAACATCTAACAACGTTGTTTCTAAGACTTCTAACCAGGTTTCGAGCAACATGAGTGCTTATAAGTTCGTCAATGAGCGTTGTACAAGTTTCACGAACTTATGAAACATCTAAAAACGCGTTTTGAGGACTCTAAACAAAGTTTATGCAACATGAGTGCTTATAAGCGTCTTAATGAGATTTATACAAGTTTCACGACCTTATAAAACATCTAACAACACGTTTCTAGTACTCTAAACCAAGTTTCATGCAACATGAGTGCTTAAAAGTGTCTCAATGAGCTTTGTACAAGTTTGACGAATTTATGAAACATCTAACAACTTGGTTTCTAGGACTCTAAACAAAGTTTCATTCAACATGAGTGCTTATAAGTGTCTTAATAAGCTTTGTACAAGTTTGACGAATTTATGAAACATCTAACAAGGCGTTTCTAGGAATCTAAACCAAGGTTAATGCAACATGAGTCCTTATAAGCGTCTCAATAAGCTTTATACAAGTTTCACGAACTTATGAAACATATAACAACGCGTTTCTAGGACTCTAAACCAAGTTTCGTGCAACATTAGTGCTTATAAGTGCCTCAATGAGCTTTGTACAAGTGTGATAAACTTATGAAATATCAAACAATGCGTTTCTAGGACTCTAAACCAAGTTTCATGCAACATGAGTTTTTTTAAGTGTCTTAATGAGCTTTGTAAAAGTTTGACTAACTTATGAAACAGGTAACAACGTGTTTCAAAGACTATAAACCAATTTTCATGCAACATGAGTGCTTATAAGTCTCTCCATGAGCTTTGTACTAGTTTGACGAACTTATGAAACATCTAACAACGCGGTTTCTAGGACTCTAAACTAAGTTTCATGCAATATGAGTGCTTATAAGCATCTCAATGAGATTTGTACAAGTTTCACACGAACTTATGAAACATATAAAAAGGCGTTTCTAGGACTCTAAACCAAGTTTCATGCAACATGAGTGCTTAAAAGTGTCTCAATGAGCTTTGTACTAGTTTTACGAATTTATGAAATATCTAACAACGCGGTTTCTAGGACTCTAAACCAAGTTTCATGCAACATGGATGCTTATAAGTGTGTCAATGAGCTTTGTACAAGTTTCACGAATTGATGAAACATATAACAACGCGTTTCTAGGACTCTAAACCAAGTTTCATGCAACATTAGTTCTTATAAGTGTCTCGATGAGCTTTGTATAAGTTTGCCGAACTTATGAAACATCTAAAAACGTGTTTCTAGGACTCTAAACCTAGTTTCATGCAACATGAGTGCTTATAAGTGTCTCAATGAGCTTTGTACTAGTTTGACGAACTTATGAAACATCTAACAACGCGTTTCTAGGATTCTAAACCAAGTTTCATGCAACATGAGTGCTTATAAGTGTCTCAATGAGCTTTTTACAAATTTGACGAACTTATGAAATATCTAACAACGCGTTTCTAGAACTCGAAACAAACATTCATGCAACATGAGTGCTTATAAGTGTCTCAATGAGCTTTGTACAAGTTTCACGAACTTATGAAACATATAACAATGCGTTTTTAGGACTCTAAACTAAGTTTCGTACAACATGAGTGCTTATAAGTGTCTTAATGAGCTTTGTACAAGTCTGACAAACTTATGAAACATCTAACAATGCATTTCTACGACTCTAAACAAAGTTTCATGCAACATCAGTGCTTGTAAGTGTCTCAATGAGCTTTGTAAAAGTTTGACGAACTTATGAAACACGTAACAACGCGTTTCTAGGACTCTAAACCAAGTTTCATGCAACATGAGTGCTTATAAGCGTCTCAATGAGCTTTGTACAAGTTTCACGAACTTATGAAACATATAACAACGCGTTTATAGAATTCTAAACCAACTTTCACGAAACATGAGTGCTTATAAGTGTCTCAATGAGCTTTTTACAAATTTGAAGAACTTATGAAATATCTAACAACGCGTTTCTAGAACTCTAAACCAAGTTTCATGCAACATGAGTGCTTATCAGTGTCTCAATGAGCTTTGTGGGCCCGAGCTTTGTACAAGTTTGACAAACTTATGAAACATCTTACAACGTGTTTCTAAGACTATAAACCAAGTTTCATGCAACATGAGTGCTTGTAAGTGTCTCAATTAACTTTGTACTAGTTTGATGAACTTATGAAACATCTAACAACGCGGTTTCTAGGAATCTAAACTAAGTTTCGTGCAAAATGAGTGCTCATAAGCGTCTCAATGAGCTTTGTACAAGTTTCACGAACTTATGAAATATATAAAAACGGGTTTGTAGGACTCTATACCAAGTTTCCTGCAACATGAGTGCTTATAAGTGTCTCAATGAGCTTTGTCCGAGTTTTACGAACTTATGAATCATCTAACAACGCGGTTCTAGGACTAAACCAATTTTCATGCAACATGAATGATTATAAATGTCTCAATGAGCTTTGTACAAGTTTAACGAACTTATGAAACATATAACAACTCGTTTCTAGGACTCCAAACCAAGTTTCATGCAACATGAATGCTTATAGGTGTCTCAATGAGCTTTGTACAAGATTAACGAACTTATGAAACATATAACAACACATTTCTAGGAATCTAAATAAAGTTTCATGCAACATGAGTGCTTATAATTGTCTCAATGAGCTTTGTACAAGTTTCACGACCTTATGAAACATATAACAACGCGTTTCTAGGACTCTAATTCAAGTTTCATGCAACATGAGTGCTTAAAAGTGTCTCAATGAGCTTCGTTCAGATTTGACGAACTTATGAAACATCTAACAACGTTGTTTCAAAGACTCCTAACCAGGTTTCGAGCAACATGAGTGCTTATAAGTTCGTCAATGAGCGTTGTACAAGTTTCACGAACTTATGAAACATCTAAAAACGCGTTTTGAGGACTCTTAACCAAGTTTATGCAACATGAGTGCTTATACGTGTCTCAATGAGCTTTGTACAAGTTTCACGAACTTATGAACATCTAAAAACGCGTTTCTAGGCCTCTAAACAAAGTTTCATGCAACATGAGTGCTTATAAGCGTCTTAATGAGATTTATACAAGTTTCACGACCTTATAAAACATCTAACAACACGTTTTTAGGACTCTAAACCAAGTTTCATGCAACATGACTGCTTAAAAGTGTCTAAATGAGCTTTGTATAAGTTTGACGAACTTATGAAACATCTAACAACTTGGTTTCTAGGACTCTAAACAAAGTTTCATTCAACATGAGTGCTTATAAGTGTCTTAATAAGCTTTGTACAAGTTTGACGAACTTATGAAACATCTAACAAGGCGTTTCTAGGAATCTAAACCAAGTTTCATGCAACACGAGTCCTTATAAGCTTCTCAATAAGCTTTGTACAAGTTTCACGAACTTATGAAACATATAACAACGCGTTTCTAGGACTCTAAACCAAGTTTCCTGCAACATTAGTGCTTATAAGTGCCTCAATGAGCTTTGTAAAAGTGTGATAAACTTATGAAACATCAAAAAATGCGTTTCTAGGACTCTAAACCAAGTTTCATGCAACATGAGTGCTTATAAGTGTCTTAATGAGCTTTGTAAAAGTTTGACTAACTTATGAAACAGGTAACAACGTGTTTCAAAGACTATAAACCAAGTTTCATGCAACATGAGTGCTTATAAGTGTCTCCATGAGCTTTGTAATAGTTTGACGAACTTATGAAACATCTAACAACGCGGTTTTTAGAACTCTAAACTAAGTTTCATGCAATATGAGTTCTTATAAGCGTCTCAATGAGATTTGTACAAGTTTCACGAACTTATGAAACATATAAAAAGGCGTTTCTAGGACTCTAAACCAAGTTTCATGCAACATGAGTGCTTAAAAGTGTGTCAATGAGCTTTGTACAAGTTTCACGAATTTATGAAACATATAACAACGCGTTTCTAGGACTCTAAACCAAGTTTCATGCAACATTAGTTCTTATAAGTGTCTCGATGAGCTTTGTATAAGTTTGACGAACTTATGAAACATCTAAAAACATGTTTCTAGGACTCTAAACCTAGTTTCATGCAACATGAGTGCTTATAAGTGTCTCAATGAGATTTGTACTAATTTTGACGAACTTATGAAACATCTAACAACGCGTTTCTAGGATTCTAAACCAAGTTTCATGCAACATGAGTGCTTATAAGTGTCTCAATGAGCTTTTTACAAATTTGACGAACTTATGAAATATCTAACAACGCGTTTCTAGAACTCGAAACAAACATTCATGCAACATGAGTGCTTATAAGTGTCTCAATGAGCTTTGTACAAGTTTCACGAACTTATGAAACATATAACAACGTGTTTCTAGGACTCTAAACCAAGTTTCCTGCAACATGAGTTCTTATAAGTGTCCTAATAAGCTTTGTACAAGTCTGATTAACTTATGAAACATCTAACAATGCGTTTCTAGGACTCTAAACCAAGTTTCATGCAACATGAGTGCTTATAAGTGTCTCAATGAGCATTGTAAAAGTTTGAAGAACTTATGAAACATGTAACAACGCGTTTCTATTACTCTAAACGAAGTTTCATGCAACATGAGTGCTTATAAGTTCGTCAATGAGCTTTGTACAAGTTTCACGAACTTATGAACATCTAAAAACGCGTTTCTAGGACTCTAAACCAAGTTTCATGCAACATGAGTGCTTATAAGCGTCTCAATGAGATTTATACAAGTTTCACGAACTTATAAACCATCTAACAACACGTTTCTATGACTCTAAATCAGTTTCATGCAATATGAGTGTTTATATGCGTCTAAATGAGCTTTGTACAAGTTTCAAGAAACAATGAAAAATATAACAACGCGTTCCTATGACTCTAAACGAAGTTTCATGCAACATTAGTGCTTATAAGTGTCTTAATGAGCTTTGTACAAGTTTGACGAAATTATGAAACATATAACAACGCGTTTCTAGGACTCAAAACAAAATTTCAAGCAACATGAGTGCTTATAAGTGTCTCAATGATCTATGTGCTAGTTTGACAAACTTATGAAACATCTAACAACGCGGTTTCTAGGACTCTAAAACCAAGTTTCATGCAACATGAGTGCCTATAAGTGTCTCAATGAGCTTTGTACAAGTTTCACGACCTTATGAAACATATAACAACGCGTTTCTAGGACTCTAATTCAAGTTTCATGCAACATGAGTGCTTAAAAGTGTCTCAATGAGCTTCGTTCAGATTTGACGAACTTATGAAACATCTAACAACGTTGTTTCAAAAGACTCCTAACCAGGTTTCGAGCAACATGAGTGCTTATAAGTTCGTCAATGAGCGTTGTACAAGTTTCACGAACTTATGAAACATCTAAAAACGCGTTTTGAAGACTCTTAAACCAAGTTTATGCAACATGAGTGCTTATACGTGTCTCAATGAGCTTTGTACAAGTTTCACGAACTTATGAACATCTAAAAACGCGTTTCTAGGCCTCTAAACAAAGTTTCATGCAACATGAGTGCTTATAAGCGTCTTAATGAGATTTATACAAGTTTCACGACCTTATAAAACATCTAACAACACGTTTTTAGGACTCTAAACCAAGTTTCATGCAACATGACTGCTTAAAAGTGTCTAAATGAGCTTTGTATAAGTTTGACGAACTTATGAAACATCTAACAACTTGGTTTCTAGGACTCTAAACAAAGTTTCATTCAACATGAGTGCTTATAAGTGTCTTAATAAGCTTTGTACAAGTTTGACGACGAACTTATGAAACATCTAACAAGGCGTTTCTAGGAATCTAAACCAAGTTTCATGCAACACGAGTCCTTATAAGCTTCTCAATAAGCTTTGTACAAGTTTCACGAACTTATGAAACATATAACAACGCGTTTCTAGGACTCTAAACCAAGTTTCATGCAACATGAGTGCTTATAAGTGTCTTAATGAGCTTTGTAAAAGTTTGACTAACTTATGAAACAGGTAACAACGTGTTTCAAAGACTATAAACCAAGTTTCATGCAACATGAGTGCTTATAAGTGTCTCCATGAGCTTTGTAATAGTTTGACGAACTTATGAAACATCTAACAACGCGGTTTTTAGAACTCTAAACTAAGTTTCATGCAATATGAGTTCTTATAAGCGTCTCAATGAGATTTGTACAAGTTTCACGAACTTATGAAACATATAAAAAGGCGTTTCTAGGACTCTAAACCAAGTTTCATGCAACATGAGTGCTTAAAAGTGTGTCAATGAGCTTTGTACAAGTTTCACGAATTTATGAAACATATAACAACGCGTTTCTAGGACTCTAAACCAAGTTTCATGCAACATTAGTTCTTATAAGTGTCTCGATGAGCTTTTGTATAAGTTTGACGAACTTATGAAACATCTAAAAACATGTTTCTAGGACTCTAAACCTAGTTTCATGCAACATGAGTGCTTATAAGTGTCTCAATGAGATTTGTACTAATTTTGACGAACTTATGAAACATCTAACAACGCGTTTCTAGGATTCTAAACCAAGTTTCATGCAACATGAGTGCTTATAAGTGTCTCAATGAGCTTTTTACAAATTTGACGAACTTATGAAATATCTAACAACGCGTTTCTAGAACTCGAAACAAACATTCATGCAACATGAGTGCTTATAAGTGTCTCAATGAGCTTTGTACAAGTTTCACGAACTTATGAAACATATAACAACGTGTTTCTAGGACTCTAAACCAAGTTTCTGCTGCAACATGAGTTCTTATAAGTGTCCTAATAAGCTTTGTACAAGTCTGATTAACTTATGAAACATCTAACAATGCGTTTCTAGGGACTCTAAAACCAAAGTTTCATGCAACATGAGTGCTTTATAAGTGTCTCAATGAGCATTGTAAAAAGTTTGAAGAACTTATGAAACATGTAACAACGCGTTTCTATTACTCTAAACGAAGTTTCATGCAACATGAGTGCTTATAAGTTCGTCAATGAGCTTTGTACAAGTTTCACGAACTTATGAACATCTAAAAACGCGTTTCTAGGACTCTAAACCAAGTTTCATGCAACATGAGTGCTTATAAGCGTCTCAATGAGATTTATACAAGTTTCACGAACTTATAAACCATCTAACAACACGTTTCTCTATGACTCTAAATCAGTTTCATGCAATATGAGTGTTTATATGCGTCTAAATGAGCTTTGTACAAGTTTCAAGAAACAATGAAAAATATAACAACGCGTTCCTATGACTCTAAACGAAGTTTCATGCAACATTAGTGCTTATAAGTGTCTTAATGAGCTTTGTACAAGTTTGACGAAATTATGAAACATATAACAACGCGTTTCTAGGACTCAAAACAAAATTTCAAGCAACATGAGTGCTTATAAGTGTCTCAATGATCTATGTGCTAGTTTGACAAACTTATGAAACATCTAACAACGCGGTTTCTAGGACTCTAAACCAAGTTTCATGCAACATGAGTGCCTATAAGTGTCTCAATGAGCTTTGTACAAGTTTCACGACCTTATGAAACATATAACAACGCGTTTCTAGGACTCTAATTCAAGTTTCATGCAACATGAGTGCTTAAAAGTGTCTCAATGAGCTTCGTTCAGATTTGACGAACTTATGAAACATCTAACAACGTTGTTTCAAAGACTCCTAACCAGGTTTCGAGCAACATGAGTGCTTTTAAGTTCGTCAATGAGCGTTGTACAAGTTTCACGAACTTATGAAACATCTAAAAACGCGTTTTGAGGACTCTTAACCAAGTTTATGCAACATGAGTGCTTATACGTGTCTCAATGAGCTTTGTACAAGTTTCACGAACTTATGAACATCTAAAAACGCGTTTCTAGGACTCTAAACAAAGTTTCATGCAACATGAGTGCTTATAAGCGTCTCAATGAGATTTATACAAGTTTCACGACCTTATAAAACATCTAACAACACGTTTCAAGGACTCTAAACCAAGTTTCATGCAACATGAGTGCTTAAAAGTGTCTAAATGAGCTTTGTATAAGTTTGACGAACTTATGAAACATCTAACAACTTGGTTTCTAGGACTCTAAACAAAGTTTCATTCAACATGAGTGCTTATAAGTGTCTTAATAAGCTTTGTACAAGTTTGACGAACTTATGAAACATCTAACAAGGCGTTTCTAGGAATCTAAACCAAGTTTCATGCAACATGAGTCCTTATAAGCGTCTCTCAATAAGCTTTGTACAAGTTTCACGAACTTATGAAACATATAACAACGCGTTTCTAGGACTCTAAACCAAGTTTCCCTGCAACATTAGTGCTTATAAGTGCCTCAATGAGCTTTGTAAAAGTGTGATAAACTTATGAAACATCAAAAAATGCGTTTCTAGGACTCTAAACCAAGTTTCATGCAACATGAGTGCTTATAAGTGTCTTAATGAGCTTTTTAAAAGTTTGACTAACTTATGAAACAGGTAACAACGTGTTTCAAAGACTATAAACCAAGTTTCATGCAACTTGAGTGCTTATAAGTGTCTCCATGAGCTTTGTACTAGTTTGACGAACTTATGAAACATCTAACAACGCGGTTTCTAGGACTCTAAACTAAGTTTCATGCAATATGAGTGCTTATAAGCGTCTCAATGAGATTTGTACAAATTTCACGAACTTATGAAACATATAAAAAGGCGTTTCTAGGACTCTAAACCAAGTTTCATGCAACATGAGTGCTTAAAAGTGTGTCAATGAGCTTTGTACAAGTTTCACGAATTTATGAAACATATAACAACGCGTTTCTAGGACTCTAAACCAAGTTTCATGCAACATTAGTTCTTATAAGTGTCTCGATGAGCTTTATATAAGTTTGACGAACTTATGAAACATCTAAAAACATGTTTCTAGGACTCTAAACCTAGTTTCATGCAACATGAGTGCTTATAAGTGTCTCAATGAGCTTTGTACTAGTTTTGACGAACTTATGAAACATCTAACAACGCGTTTCTAGGATTCTAAACCAAGTTTCATGCAACATGAGTGCTTATAAGTGTCTCAATGAGCTTTTTACAAATTTGACGAACTTATGAAATATCTAACAACGCGTTTCTAGAACTCGAAACAAACATTCATGCAACATGAGTGCTTATAAGTGTCTCAATGAGCTTTGTACAAGTTTCACGAACTTATGAAACATATAACAACGCGTTTTTAGGACTCTAAACTAAGTTTCGTACAACATGAGTGCTTATAAGTGTCTTAATGAGCTTTGTACAAGTCTGACAAACTTATGAAACATCTAACAATGCATTTCTAAGACTCTAAACCAAGTTTCATGCAACATCAGTGCTTATAAGTGTCTCAATGAGCTTTGTAAAAGTTTGACGAACTTATGAAACACGTAACAACGCGTTTCTAGGACTCTAAACCAAGTTTCATGCAACATGAGTGCTTATAAGCGTCTCAATGAGCTTTGTACAAGTTTCACGAACTTATGAAACATATAACAACGCGTTTATAGAATTCTAAACCAACTTTCACGAAACATGAGTGCTTATAAGTGTCTCAATGAGCTTTTTACAAATTTGAAGAACTTATGAAATATCTAACAACGCGTTTCTAGAACTCTAAACAAAGTTTCATGCAACATGAGTGCTTATAAGTGTCTCAATGAGCTTTGTACAAGTTTGACAAACTTATGAAACATCTTACAACGTGTTTCTAGGACTATAAACCAAGTTTCATGCAACATGAGTGCTTATAAGTGTCTCAATGAGCTTTGTACTAGTTTGACGAACTTAGGAAACATCTAACAACGCGGTTTCTAGGAATCTAAACTATGTTTCGTGCAACATGAGTGCTTATAAGTGTCTCAATGAGCTTTGTACAAGTTTCACGAACTTATGAAACATATAAAAACGGGTTTTTAGGACTCTATTCCAAGTTTCATGCAACATGAGTGCTTATAAGTGTCTCAATGAGCTTTGTACGAGTTTTACGAACTTATGAATCATATAACAACACGTTTCTAGGAATCTAAACCAAGTTTCATGCAACATGGATGCTTATAAGTGTGTCAGTGAGATTTGTACAAGTTTCACGAATTTATGAAACATATAACAACGCGTTTCTAGGACTCTAAACCAAGTTTCATGCAACATTAGTTCTTATAAGTGTCTCGATGAGCTTTGTATAAGTTTGACGAACTTATGAAACATCTAAAAACGTGTTTCTAGGACTCTAAACCTAGTTTCATGCAACATGAGTGCTTATAACTGTCTCAATGAGCTTTGTACTAGTTTGATGAACTTACGAAACATCTAACAACGCGTTTCTAGGATTCTAAACCAAGTTTCATGCAACATGAGTGCTTATAAGTGTCTCAATGAGCTTTGTACAAGTTTCACGAACTTATGAAACATATAACAACGCGTTTTTAGGACTCTAAACTAAGTTTCCTACAACATGAGTGCTTATAAGTGTCTTAATGAGCTTTGTAAAAGTCTGACAAACTTATGAAACATCTAACAATGCATTTCTACGACTCTAAACCAAGTTTCATGCAACATCAGTGCTTGTAAGTGTCTCAATGAGCTTTGTAAAAGTTTGACGAACATATGAAACATGTAACAACGCGTTTCTAGGACTCTAAACTAAGTTTCATGCAACATGAGTTCTTATAAGCGTCTCAATGAGCTTTGTACAAGTTTCACGAACTTATGAAACATATAACAACGCATTTCTAGAATTCTAAACCAAGTTTCACGAAACATGAGTGCTTATAAGTGTCTCAATGAGCTTTTTACAAATTTGAAGAACTTATGAAATATCTAACAACGCGT
The DNA here is from genome assembly GCA_963556525.1 of Cochlearia excelsa. Lineage (NCBI taxonomy): Eukaryota > Viridiplantae > Streptophyta > Magnoliopsida > Brassicales > Brassicaceae > Cochlearia > Cochlearia excelsa. Next base: position 13,578,747 of record OY748328.1, on the reverse strand, counting down.
TTCTAGAACTCTAAACCAAGTTTCATGCAACATGAGTGCTTATAAGTGTCTCAATGAGCTTTGTACAAGTTTGACAAACTTATGAAACATCTAACAACATGTTTCTAGGACTATAAACCAAGTTTCATGCAACATGAGTGCTTATAAGTGTCTCAATGAGCTTTGTACTAGTTTTACGAACTTAGGAAACATCTAACAACGTGGTTTCTAGGACTCTAAACCAAGTTTCATGCAACATGAATGCTTATAAGTGTCTCAATGAGCTTTGTACAAATTTAACGAACTTATGAAACTTATAACAACGCGTTTCTAGGACTTTAAACCAAGTTTCATGCAACATGAGTGCTTATAATTGTCTCAATGAGCTTTGTACAAGTCTGACGAACTTATGAAACATCTAACAATTCGTTTCTAAGACTCTAAACAAAGTTTCATGCAACATTGGTGCTTATAAGTGTCTCGATGAGCTTTGTAAAATTTTGACGAACTTATGAAACATGTACCAACGCGTTTCTAGGACTCTAAATTAAGTTTCATGCAACATGAGTGCTTATAAGCGTATCAATGACCTTTGCACAAGTTTCACGAACTTATGAAATATATAACAACGCGTTTCTAGGACTCTAAACCAAGTTTCATGCAACATGAGTGCTTATCAGTGTCTCAATGAGCTTTGTACAAGTCTGACAAACTTATGAAACATCTAACATTGCGTTTCTAGGACTCTAAACCAAGTTTTCTGCAACATGACCGCTTATAAATGTCTCAATGAGCTTTGTACAAGTCTGACAAACTTATGAAAAATCTAACAATGCGCTTTTAGGACTCTAAACCAAGTTTCATGCAACATGAGTGCTTATAAGTGTCTCAATGAGCTTTGTAAAAGTTTGAAGAACTTATATATGAAACATGTAACAATGCGTTTCTATTACTCTAAACCAAGTTTCTTGCAACATGAGTGGTTATAAGTGTCTCAATGAGCTTTGTACAAGTCTGACAAATTTATGAAACATCTAACAATGCGTTTCTAGGACTATAAACCAAGTTTCATGCAACATGAGTGCTTATAAGTGTCACCATGAGCTTTGTACTAGTTTTACGAACTTATGAAACATCTAACAACGCGGTTTCTAGGACTCTAAACTAAGTTTCATGCAACAATGATCTGCTTATAAGCGTCTCAATGAGATTTGTACAAGTTTCATGAACTATGAAACATATAAAAACGCTTTTCTAGGACTCTAAACCAAGTTTCATGCAACATGAGTGCTTATAAGTGTCTCAATGAGCTTTGTACTAGTTTTACGAACTTATGAAACATCTAACAACGCGGTTTCTAGGACTCTAAACCAAGTTTCATGCAAAATGAATGCTTATAAGTGTCTCACTGAGCTTTGTACAAGTTTATCGAACTTATGAAACATTTAAGAACGCGTTTCTAGGGCTCTAAACCAAGTTTCATGCAACGCGAGTGCTTATAATTGTCTCAATGAGCTTTGTACAAGTCTGACGAACTTATGAAACATCTAACAAATCGTTTCTAGGACTCTAAACCAAGTTTCATGCAACATGAGTGCTTATAAGTGTCTCAATGAGCTTTGTACAAACTTATGAAACATCTAACAACGCGTTTCTAGGATTCTAAACCAAGTTTCATGTAACATTAGTGCTTATAAGTGTCTCAATGAGATTTTTACAAATTTGGCGAACTTATGAAACATCTAACAACGCGTTTCTAGAACTCGAAACAAAGTTTCATGCAACATGAGTGCTTATAAGCGTCTCAATGACCTTTATAAAAGTATCACGAATTTATGAAACTTATAACAACGCGTTTCTAGGACTCTAAACCAAGTTTCCTGCAACAATAGTGCTTATAAGTGTCTTAATGAACTTTGTACAAGTTTGACAAACTTATGAAACATGTAACAATGCGGTTTTAGGACTCTAAACCAAGTTTCATGCAACATCAGTTCTTATAAGTGTCTCAATGAGCGTTGTACAAGTTTCACGAACTTATGAAACATATAACAACGTGTTTCTAGGATTCTAAACCAAGTTTCACGTAAAATGAGTGCTTATAAGTGTCTCAATGAGCTTTTTACAAATTTGACGAACTTATGAAACATATAACAACGCGTTTCTAGAACTCTAAACCAAGTTTCATGCAACGTGAGTGCTTATAAGGGGGGCTCAATGAGATTTGTACAAGTTTGACAAACTTATGAAACACCTAACAACGTGTTTCTAGAACTACAAACCAAGTTTCATGCAACATGAGTGCTTATAATTGTCTTAATGAGCTTTGTACTAGTTTGACGAACTTATGAAACATCTAACAACGCGGTTTCTAGGACTCGAAACTAAGTTTCATGCAACATGAGTTCTTACAAGTGTCTCAATGAGATTTGTACAAGTTTCACGAACTTATGAAACAAATAAAAACGCGTTTCTAGGACTCTAAACCAATTTTCATGCAACATGAGTGCTTATAAGTTTCTCAATGAGCTTTATACAAGTATAACGAACTTATGAAACATAGAACAACGCGTTTCTAGGACTCTAAACCAAGTTTCATGCAACATGAGTGCTTATAATTGTCTCAATGAGCTTTGTAGAAGTCTGACAAACTTATGAAACATCTAACAATTCGTTTCTAGGACTCTAAACCAAGTTTCATGCAACATTAGTGCTTATAAGTGTCTCGATGAGCTTTGTAAAAGTTTGACGAACTTATGAAACATGTAACAACGCGTTTCTAGGACTCTAAACAAAGTTTCATGCAACATGAGTGCTTATAAGCGTCTCAATGAGCTTTATACAAGTTTCACAAACTTATGAAATATATAACAACGCGTTTCTAAGACTCTAAAACCAAGTTTCATGCAACATGAGTGCTTATAAGCGTCTCAATGAGCTTTGTACAACTTTAAAGATCTTATGAAACATATAACAACGCGTTTCTAGGATTCTAAACCAAGTTTCATGCAACATGAGTGCTTATAAGTGTCTCAATGAGCTTTTTTACTAGTTTGACGAACTTATGAAACATCTAACAACGCGTTTCTAGAACTCTAATCAAAGTTTCACGTAACATGAGTGATTATAAGTGTCTCAATGAGCTTTTTTACAAATTTGACGAACTTATGAAACATATAACAACGCGTTTCTAGGACTCTAGACCAAGTTTCATGCAACATGATTTCTTATAAGTGTCTCAATGAGTTTTGTACAAGTTTGACGAATTTATGAAACATCTAACAACGCGTTTCTAGGACTCTAAACCAAGTTTCATGCAACATTAGTGCTTATAAGTGTTTCAATGAGCTTTGTACTAGTTGGACGAACTTATGAAACATCTAAAAACGCATTTCTAGGACTCTAAACAAGGTTTCACGCAACATGAATGCTTATAAGCGTCTCAATGAGATTTATACAAGTTTCACGAACTTATGAAACATATAACAACGCGTTTCTATTTCTCTAAACCAAGTTTCATGCAACATGAGTGCTTATATGCGTCTCAATGAGCTTTGCACAAGTTTCACGAACTTATTAAACATATAACAACGTGTTTCTAGGATTTTAAAACCAAGTTTCATGCAACATGAATGCTTATAAATGTCTCAATGAGATTTGTACAAGTTTAACGAACTTATGAAACTTATAACAACGCGTTTCTAGGACTCTAAACCAAGTTTCCTGCAACAATAGTGCTTATAAGTGTCTTAATGAACTTTGTACAAGTTTGACAAACTTATGAAAAACATGTAACAATGCGGTTTTAGGACTCTAAACCAAGTTTCATGCAACATCAGTTCTTATAAGTGTCTCAATGAGCGTTGTACAAGTTTCACGAAATTATGAAACATATAACAACGTGTTTCTAGGATTCTAAACCAAGTTTCACGTAAAATGAGTGCTTATAAGTGTCTCAATGAGCTTTTTACAAATTTGACGAACTTATGAAACATATAACAACGCGTTTCTAAAACTCTAAAACCAAGTTTCATGCAACATGAGTGCTTATAAGGGCTCAATGAGATTTGTACAAGTTTGACAAACTTATGAAACACCTAACAACGTGTTTCTAGAACTACAAACCAAGTTTCATGCAACATGAGTGCTTATAATTCTCTTAATGAGCTTTTGTACTAGTTTGACGAACTTATGACACATCTAACAACGCGGTTTCTAGGACTCGAAACTAAGTTTCATGCAACATGAGTTCTTACAAGTGTCTCAATGAGATTTCTACAAGTTTTCACGAACTTATGAAACAAAATAAAAACGCGTTTCTAGGACTCTAAACCAATTTTCATGCAACATGAGTGCTTATAAGTTTCTCAATGAGCTTTATACAAGTATAACGAACTTATGAAACATAGAACAACGCGTTTCTAGGACTCTAAACCAAGTTTCATGCAACATGAGTGCTTATAATTGTCTCAATGAGCTTTGTAGAAGTCTGACAAACTTATGAAACATCTAACAATTCGTTTTCTAGGACTCTAAACCAAGTTTCATGCAACATTAGTGCTTATAAGTGTCTCGATGAGCTTTGTAAAAGTTTGACGAACTTATGAAACATGTAACAACGCGTTTCTAGGACTCTAAACAAAGTTTCATGCAACATGAGTGCTTATAAGCGTCTCAATGAGCTTTATACAAGTTTCACAAACTTATGAAATATATAACAACGCGTTTCTAAGACTCTAAACCAAGTTTCATGCAACATGAGTGCTTATAAGCGTCTCAATGAGCTTTGTACAACTTTCACGATCTTATGAAACATATAACAACGCGTTTCTAGGATTCTAAACCAAGTTTCATGCAACATGAGTGCTTATAAGTGTCTCAATGAGCTTTTTACTAGTTTGACGAACTTATGAAACATATTACAACGCGTTTCTAGGACTCTAGACCAAGTTTCATGCAACATGATTTCTTATAAGTGTCTCAATGAGTTTTGTACAAGTTTGACGAACTTATGAAACATCTAACAACGCGTTTCTAGGACTCTAATCAAAGTTTCACGTAACATGAGTGATTATAAGTGTCTCAATGAGCTTTGTACTAGTTGGACGAACTTATGAAACATATAAAAACGCATTTCTAGGACTCTAAACAAGGTTTCACGCAACATGAATGCTTATAAGCGTCTCAATGAGATTTATACAAGTTTCACGAACTTATGAAACATATAACAACGCGTTTCTATTTTCTCTAAACCAAGTTTCATGCAACATGAGTGCTTATATGCGTCTCAATGAGCTTTGCACAAGTTTCACGAACTTATTAAACATATAACAACGTGTTTCTAGGATTTTAAACCAAGTTTCATGCAACATGAATGCTTATAAATGTCTCAATGAGATTTGTACAAGTTTAACGAACTTATGAAACATATAATAACGCGTTTCCAGGACTCTAAACCAAGTTTCATGCAACATGAGTGCTTATAATTGTCTCAATGAGCTTTTTACAAGTCTAACAAACTTATGAAACATCTAACAATTCGTTTCTAGGACTCTAAACCAAGTTTCATGCAACATTAGTGCTTATAAGTGTCTCAATGAGCTTTGTACTAGTTTGACGAACTTATGAAACATTTAACAACGCGTTTCTAGGATTCTAAACCAAGTTTCAAGCAACATGAGTGCTTATAAGTGTCTCAATGAGCTTTTTACAAATTTGACAAACTTATGAAACATCTAACAACGTGTTTCAAGAACTCGAAACAAAGTTTCATGCAACATGAGTGCTTATAAGCGTCTCAATGAGCTTTGTACAAGTCTGACAAACTTATGAAACATCTAACAATGCGTTTCTAGGACTCTAAACCAAGTTTCATGCAACATCAGTTCTTATAAGTTTCTCAATGAGCTTTGTAAAAGTTTGACGAACTTATGAAACATGTAACAACACGTTTCTAGGACTCTAAACCAAGTTTCATGCAACATGAGTGCTTATAAGTGTCTCAATGAGCTTTGTACAAGTTTCACAAACTTATGAAATATATAACAACGGGTTTCTAGGACTCTATACCAAGTTTCATGCAACATGAGTGCTTATAAGTGTCTCAAATGAGATTTGTACTAGTTTTACGAACTTATGAAACATCTAACAACGTGGTTTCTAGGATTTATAAAACATCAAACAACGTGATTTCTAGGTCTCTAAACCAAGTTTCATGCAACATGAATGCTTATAACTGTCTCAATGAGCTTTGTACAAGTCTGACGAACTTATGAAACATATAACAACGTGTTTCTAGGATTCTAAACCAAGTTTCATGCAACATGAGTGCTTATAAGTGTCTCAATGAGCTTTTTACAAATTTGACGAACTTATGAAACATCTAACAACGCGTTTCTAGAACTCGAAACAAAGTTTCATGCAACATTAGTGCTTATAAGGGTCTCAATGAGCTTTCTACAAGTTTCACGAACTTATGAAACATATAAAAACGCATTTCTAGAATTCTAAATCAAGTTTCATGCATCATGAGTGCTTATAATTGTCTCAATGAGCTTTGTATAAGTCTGACGAACTTATGAAACATCTAACAAATCGTTTCTAGGACTCTAAACCAAGTTTCATGCAACATTAGTGCTTATAAGTGTCTTGATGAGCTTTGTATAAGTTTGACGAACTTATGAAACATCTAAAAACTGGTTTCTAGGACTCTAAACCAAGTTTTTCATGCAACATGAGTGCTTATAATCTTCTCAATGAGCTTTGCACGAGTTTCACGAACTTATGAAATATATAACAACGCAATTCTAGGACTCTAAACCAAAGTTTCATGCAACATGAGTGCTTATAAGTGTCTCAATGAGTTTTGTACAAGTTTTACGAACTTATGAAACATCTAACAAGGCGTTTCTAAGAATATAAACAAAAATTTTCATGCAACATGAGTGCTTATAAGCGTCTCAATGAGCTTTGTACAAGTTTCACGAACTTATGAAACATATAAAAATGCGTTTTAGGACTCTATACCAAGTTTCATGCAACTTGAGTGCTTATAAGTGTCTCAATGAGCTTTGTACTAGTTTTACGAACTTATGAAACATCTAACAACGTGGTTTCTAGGACTCTAAACCAAGTTTCATGCAACATTAATTCTTATAACTGTCTCAATGAGCTTTGTACAAGTTTAACGAACTTATGAAACATATAACAACGCGTTTCTAGGACTCTAAATCAAGTTTCATGCAACATGAGTGCTTATAATTGTCTCAATGAGCTTTGTACAAGTCTGGCGAACTTATGAAAAATCTAACAAATCGTTTCTAGGACTCTAAACCAAGTTTCATGCAACATGAGTGCTTATAAGTGTCTCAATGAGCTTTGTACAAGTTTCACGAACTTATGAAATATATAACAACGCGTTTCTAGGATTCTAAACCAAGTTTCACGCAACATGAGTGCTTATAAGTGTCTCAATGAGCTTTTTACAAATTTGACGAACTCATGAAACATCTAACAACGCCTTTTCTAGAACTCTAAACCAAGTTTCATGAAACATGAGTGCTTATAAGTGTCTCAATGAGATTTGTACTAGTTTTACGAACTTATGAAACATCTAACAACGTGGTTTCTAGGATTTATAAAACATCTAACAACGTGGTTTCTAGGTCTCTAAACCAAGTTTCATGCAACATGAGGGCTTATAAATGTATCAATGAGCTTTGTACAAGTCTGACGAACTTATGAAACATCTAACAAATCGTTTCTAGGACTCTAAACCAAGTTTCATGCAACATTAGTGCTTATAACTGTCTCGATGAGCTTTGTATAAGTTTGACAAACTTATGAAACATCTAAAAACGCGTTTCTAGGACTCTAAACCAAGTTTCATGCAACATGAGTGCTTATAAGTGTCTCAATGAGCTTTGTACTAGTTGGACGAACTTATGAAACATCTAACAACGCGTTTCTATAACTCGAAACAAAGTTTCATGCAACATGAGTGCTTATAAGCGTCTCAATGAGATTTCTACGAGTTTCACGAACTAATGAAACATATAAAAACGCGTTTCTAGGACTCTAAACCAAGTTTCATACAACATGAGTGCTTATAAGCGTCTCAATGAGCTTTGTACAAAGTTTCACGAACTTATGAAATATTTAACAACGGGTTTCTAGGACTCTAAACCATGTTTCATGCACCATGAGTGCTTATAAGTGTCTCAATGAGCTTTGTACAAGTTTCACGAATTTATGAAATATATAACAACAGGTTTCTAGGACTCTATACCAAGTTTCATGCAACATGAGTGCTTATAAGTGTCTCAATGAGATTTGTACTAGTTTTACGAACTTATGAAACATCTAAAAAACGTGGTTTCTAGGATTTATAAAACATCTAACAACGTGGTTTCTAGGTTTCTAAACAAACTTTCATGCAACATGAATGCTTATAACTGTCTCAATGAGCTTTGTACAAGTCTGACGAACTTATGAAACATATAACAACATGTTTCTAGGATTCTAAACCAAGTTTCATGCAACATGAGTGCTTATAAGTGTCTCAATGAGCTTTTTACAAATTTGACGAACTTATGAAACATCTAACAACGCGTTTCTAGAACTCGAAACAAAGTTTCATGCAACATGAGTGCTTATAAGCGTCTCAATGAGCTTTCTACAAAGTTTCACGAACTTATGAAACATATAAAAAACGCATTTCTAGGATTCTAAATCAAGTTTCATGCATCATGAGTGCTTATAATTGTCTCAATGAGCTTTGTACAAGTTTAACGAACTTATGAAACATATAACAACGCGTTTCTAGGACTATACCAAGTTTCATACAACATGAGTGCTTATAATTGTCTCAATGAGCTTTGTACAAGTCCGGCGAACTTATGAAAAATCTAACAAATCGTTTCTAGGACTCTAAACCAAGTTTCATGCAACATGAGTGCTTATAAGTGTCTCAATGAGCTTTGTACAAGTTTCACGAACTTATAAAATATATAACAACGCGTTTCTAGGATTCTAAACCAAGTTTCACGCAACATGAGTGCTTATAAGTGTCTCAATGAGCTTTTTACAAATTTGACGAACTCATGAAACATCTAACAACGCGTTTCTAGAACTCTAAACCAAGTTTCATGCAACATGAGTGCTTATAATGGTCTCAATGAGCTTTGTACAAGTCTGACAAACTTATGAAACATCTAACAATGCGTTTCTATGACTCCAAACCAAGTTTCATGCAACATGAGTGCTTATAAGTGTCTCAATGAGCTTTGTAAAAGTTTGACGAAGTTATGAAACATGTAACAACGCATTTCTAGGACTCTAAACAAAAAGTTTCATGCAACATGAGTGCTTATAAGCGTCTCAATGAACTTTGTACAAGTTTAACGAACTTATGAAATATATAACAACGGGTTTCTAGGACTCTAAACCATGTTTCATGCAACATGAGTGCTTATAAGTGTCTCAATGAGCTTTGTACAAGTTTCACGAACTTATGAAACATATAACAACGCGTTTCTGGGATTCTAAACCAGGTTTCACGCAACATGAGTGCTTATAAATGTCTCAATGAGCTTTTTACAAGTTTCATTCAACATGAGTGATTATAAGTGTCTCAATGAGCTTTGTACTAGTTTGACGAACTTATGAAACATTTAAAAACGCGTTTCTAGGACTCTATACCAAGTTTCATGAAACATGAGTGCTTATAAGTTTCTCAATGAGCTTTGTACTAGTTTTACGAACTTATGAAACATCTAACAACGTGGTTTCTAGGACTCTAAACCAAGTTTCATGCAACATGAATGCTTATAAGTGTCTCAATAAGCTTTGTACAAGTTTAACGAACTTATGAAACATATAAACAACGCGTTTCTAGGACTCTAAACCAAGTTTCATGCAACATGAGTGCTTTATAATTGTCTCAATGAGTTTTGTACTAGTTTGACGAACTTATGAAACATCTAACAACGCGGTTTCTAGGACTCTAAACTAAGTTTCATGCAACATGAGTGCTTATAAGCGTCTCAATGAGCTTTGTACAAGTTTCATGAACTTATGAAACATATAAAAACGCTTTTCTAGGACTCTCTATATACCAAGTTTCATGCAACATGAGTGCTTATAAGTGTCTCAATAAGCTTTGTACTAGTTTTACGAACTTATGAAACATCTAACAACGCGGTTTCTAGGACTCTATACCAAGTTTCATGCAACATGAATGCTTATAAGTGTCTCAATGAGCTTTGTACAAGATTAACGAACTTATGAAAAATATAACAACACGTTTCTAGGAATCTAAATCAAATTTTATGCAACATGAGTGCTTATAATTGTCTGAATGAGCTTTGTACAAGTCTGACGATCTTATGAAACATCTAACAAATCGTTTCTAGGATTCTAAACCAAGTTTCATGCAACATTAGTGCTTATAAGTGTCTCGATGTGCTTTGTACAAGTTTCACGAACTTATGAAACATATAACAACGCGTTTCTAGGACTCTAAACCAAGTTTCCTGCAACATGAGTGCTTATAAGTGTTTTAATGAGCTTTTATAAATCTGAAAAACTTATGAAACATCTAACAATGCGTTTCTAGGAATCTAAACCAAGTTTCATGGAACATGAGTGCTTATAAGTGTCTCAATGAGCTTATGAAACATGTAACAACGCGTTTCTAGGACTCTAAACCAAGTTTCATGCAACATGAGTGCTTATAAGCGTCTCAATGAGTTTTGTACAAGTTTCACGAACTTATGAAATATATAACAACGCATTTCTAGGACTCTAAACCATGTTTCATGCAACATGAGTGCTTCTAAGTGTCTCAATGAGCTTTGTACAAGTTTCACGAACTTATGAAACATATAACAACACGTTTCTAGGATTCTAAACCAAGTTTCAGGCAACATGAGTGCTTATACGTGTCTCAATGAGCTTTTTACAAATTTGACGTCCTTATGAAACATCTAACAATGCGTTTTTAGAACTCTAAACCAAGTTTCATGCAACATGAATGTTTTAAAGTGTCTCAATGAGCTTTGTACAAGTTTGAAAAACTTATGAAACATATAAAAACGTGTTTCTAGGGCTCTAAACCAAGTTTCATGCAACATGAGTGCTTATAAGTGTCTCGATGAGCTTTGTACAAGTTTCACGAACTTATGAAACATATAACAACGCGTTTCTAGGACTCTAAACCAAGTTTCCTCCAACATGAGTTCTTATAAGTGTCTTAATGAGCTTTGTATAAATCTGAAAAACTTATGAAACATCTATCAATGCGTTTCTAGGGACTCTAAACCAAGTTTCATGGAACATGAGTGCATATAAGTGTCTCAATGAGCATTGTAAAAGTTTGACGAACTTATGAAACATGTAACAACGCGTTTCTAGGACTCTAACCCAAGTTTCATGCAACATGAGTGCTTATAAGCGTCTCAATGAGCTTTGTACAAGTTTCACGAACTTATGAAATATATAACAACGCGTTTCTAGGATTCTAAACCATGTTTCATGCAACATGAGTGCTTATAAGTGTCTCAGTGAGCTTTGTACAAGTTTCACGAACTTATGAAACATATAACAACGCTTTTCTAGGATTCTAAACCAAGTTTCACGCAACATGAGTGCTTATAAGTGTCTCAATGAGCTTTTTACAAATTTGACGTCCTTATGAAACATCTAACAATGCGTTTCTAGAACTCTAAACCAAGTTTCATGCAACATGAGTGCTTATAAGTGTCTCAGTGAGCTTTGTACAAGTTGAAAAACTTATGAAACATCTAACAACGTGTTTCTAGGACTATAAACCAAGTTTCATGCAACATGAGTGCTTATAAGTGTCTCAATGAGCTTTGTACTAGTTTGACGAACTTATGAAACATCTAACAACGCGTTTTCTAGGACTCTAAACTAAGTTTCATGCAACATGAGTGCTTATAAGTGTCTCAATGAGCATTGTACAACTTTCACGAACTTGTGAAACATATAAAAACGCGTTTCTAGGACTCTATACCAAGTTTCATGAAACATGAGTGCTTATAAGTGTCTCAATGAGCTTTGTACTAGTTTTACGAACTTATGAAACATCTAACAACGTAGTTTCTAGGACTCTAAACCAAATTTCATGCAACATTAATGCTTATAAGTGTCTCAATGAGCTTTGTACAAGTTTAACGAACTTATGAAACATATAACAACGCGTTTCTAGGACTCTAAACCAAGTTTCATGCAACATGAGTGCTTATAATTGTCTCAATGTGCTTTGTACTAGTCTGACGAACATATGAAACATCTAACAATTCGTTTCTAGGACTCTAAACCAAATTTCATGCAACATTAGTGCTTATAAGGCTCTTGGTGAGCGTTATACAAGTTTGACAAACTTATGAAACATCTAACAACTTGTTTCTAGGACTATAAACCAAGTTTCATCCAACATGAGTGCTTATAAGTGTCTAAATGAGCTTTGTACTAGTTTGACGAACTTATGAAACATCTAACAACGCGGTTTCTAGGACTCTAAACTAAGTTTCATGCAACATGAGTGTTTATAAGTGACTCAATGAGCTTTGTACAACTTTCACGAACTTATGAAACATATAAAAACACGTTTCTAGGACTCTATACCAAGTTTCTTGAAACATGAGTGCTTATAAGTGTCTCAATGAGCTTTGTACAAGTTTTACGAACTTATGAAACATCTAACAACGTAGTTTCTAGGACTCTAAACCAAATTTCATGAAACATGAATGCTTATAAGTGTCTCAATGAGCTTTTTACAAGTTTAACGAACTTATGAAACATATAACAACGCCTTTCTAGGACTCTAAACCATGTTTCATGCAACATGTGTGCTTATAATTGTCTCAATGAGCTTTGTACAAGTCTGACGAACATATGAAACATCTAACAATTCGTTTCTAGGACTCTAAACCAAATTTCATGCAACATTAGTGCTTATAAGGCTCTTGGTGAGCGTTATACAAGTTTGACAAACTTATGAAACATCTAACAACGCCTTTCTAGGACTCTAAACCATGTTTCATGCAACATGTGTGCTTATAATTGTCTCAATGAGCTTTGTACAAGTCTGACGAACATATGAAACATCTAACAATTCGTTTCTAGGACTCTAAACCTAGTTTCATGTAACATTAGTGCTTATAAGTGTCTCAATGAGCTTTGTACTAGTTTGACGAACTTATGAAACATCTAACAACGCGGTTTCTAGGACTCAAAACTAAGTTTCATGCAACATGAGTGCTTATAAGTGTCTCAATGAGCTTTGTACAAGTTTCACGAACTTATGAAACATATAAAAACGCGTTTCTAGGACTCTATACCAAGTTTCATGCAACATGAGTGCTTATAAGTGTCTCAATGAGCTTTGTACTAGTTTTACGAACTTATGAAACATCTAACAACGCGGTTTCTAGGACTCTAAACCAAGTTTCAAGCAACATGAATGCTTATAAGTGTCTCAATGAGCTTTGTACAAGATTAACGAACTTATGAAACATATAACAAAACGTTTCTAGGAATCTAAATCAAGTTTCATGCAACATGTGTGCTTGTAATTGTCTCAATGCGCTTTGTACAAGTCTGGCAAACTTATGAAACATCTAACAAATCGTTTCTAGGACTCTAAACCAAGTTTCAGGCAACATGAGTGCTTATAAGTGTCTCAATGAGCATTGTAAAAGCATGACGAACTTATGAAACATGTAACAACGCGTTTCTAGGACTCTAAAACAAGTTTCATTCAACATGAGTGCTTATAAGCGTCTCATTGAGCTTTGTAAAAGTTTCACGAACTTATGAAATATATAACAACGCCTTTCTAGGACTCTAAACCAAGTTTTATGCAACATGAGTGCTTATAATTGTCTCAATGAGGTTTGTACAAGTCTGACGAACTTTTGAAACATCTAACCATTCGTTTCTAGGACTCTAAACCAAGTTTCATGCAACATGAGTGCTTATAAGCGTCTCAATAAGCTTTGTACAAGTTTCATGAACTTATCAAATATATAACAATGCGTTTCTAGGACTCTAAACCATGTTTCATGAAACATTAGTGCTTATAAGTGTCTCGATAAGCTTTGTACAAGTTTGACAAACTTATGAAACATCTAACAACGTGTTTCTAGGACTATGAACAAAGTTTCATCCAACATGAGTTCTTATAACTGTCTCAATGAGCTTTGTACTAGTTTGACAAACTAATGAAACATCTAACAACGCGGTTTCTAGGACTCAAAACTAAGTTTCATGCAACATGAGTGCTTATAAGCGTCTCAATGAGCTTTGTACAAGTTTCACGAACTTATGAAATATATAAAAACGCGTTTCTAGGACTCTAAACCATGTTTCATGCAACATGAGTGCTTATAAGTGTCTCAATGAGCTTTGTACAAGTTTCACGAACTTATGAAACATATAACAACGCGTTTCTAGGATTCTAAACCAAGTTTCACGCAACATGAGTGCTTATAAGTGTCTCAATGAGCTTTTTACAAATTTGACATCCTTATGAAACATCTAACAATGCGTTTCTAGAACTCTAAACCAAGTTTCATGCAACATGAGTGCTTATAAGTGTCTCAGTGAGCTTTGTACAAGTTGAAAAACTTATGAAACATCTAACAACGTGTTTCTAGGACTATAAACCACGTTTCATGCAACATGAGTGCTTATAAGTGTCTCAATATGCTTTGTACTAGTTTGACGAACTTATGAAACATCTAACAACGCGGTTTCTAGGACTCTAAACTAAGTTTCATGCAACATGAGTGCTTATAAGTGTCTCGATGAGCTTTGTACAAGTTTCACGAACTTATGAAACATATAACAACGCGTTTCTAGGACTCTAAAACCAAGTTTCCTCCAACATGAGTGCTTATAAGTGTCTTAATGAGCTTTGTATAAATCTGAAAAACTTATGAAACATCTATCAATGCGTTTCTAGGACTCTAAACCAAGTTTCATGGAACATGAGTGCATATAAGTGTCTCAATGAGCATTGTAAAAGTTTGACGAACTTATGAAACATGTAACAACGCGTTTCTAGGACTCTAAACCAAGTTTCATGCAACATGAGTGCTTATAAGAGTCTCAATGAGCTTTGTACAAATTTCACTAACTTATGAAATATATAAAAACGCGTTTCTAGGACTCTAAACCATGTTTCATGCAACATGAGTGCTTATAAACTGTCTCAATGAGCTTTGTACAAGTTTCACGAACTTATGAAACATATAACAACGCGTTTCTAGGATTCTAAACCAAGTTTCACGCAACATGAGTGCTTATAAGTGTCTCAATGAGCTTTTTACAAATTTGACGTCCTTATGAAACATCTAACAATGCGTTTCTAGAACTCTAAACCAAATTTCATGCAACATGAGTGCTTATAAGTGTCTCAGTGAGCTTTGTATAAGTTGAAAAACTTATGAAACATCTAACAACGTGTTTCTAGGACTATAAACCACGTTTCATGCAACATGAGTGCTTATAAGTGTCTCAATGAGCTTTGTACTAGTTTGACGAACTTATGAAACATCTAACAACGCGGTTTCTAGGACTCAACTAAGTTTCATGCAACATGAGTGTTTATAAGTGTCTCAATGAGCTTTGTACAAGTTTGAAAAACTTATGAAAAATCTAAAAACGTGTTTCTAGGACTCTAAACCAAGTTTCATGCAACATGAGTGCTTATAAGTGTCTCGATGAGCTTTGTACAAGTTTCACGAACTTATGAAACATATAACAACGCGTTTCTAGGACTCTAAACCAAGTTTCCTCCAACATGAGTGCTTATAAGTGTCTTAATGAGCTTTGAATAAATCTGAAAAACTTATGAAACATCTATCAATGCGTTTCTAGGACTCTAAACCAAGTTTCATGGAACATGAGTGCATATAAGTGTCTCAATGAGCATTGTAAAAGTTTGACGAACTTATGAAACATGTAACAACGCGTTTCTAGGACTCTAAACCAAGTTTCATGCAACATGAGTGCTTATAAGCGTCTCAATGAGCTTTGTACAAGTTTCACGAACTTATGAAATATATAAAAACGCGTTTCTAGGACCCTAAACCATGTTTCATGCAACATGAGTGCTTATAAGTGTCTCAATGAGTTTTGTACAAGTTTCACGAACTTATGAAACATATAACAACGCGTTTCTAGGATTCTAAACCAAGTTTCACGCAACATGAGTGCTTATAAGTGTCTCAATAAGCTTTTTACAAATTTGACGTCCTTATGAAACATCTAACAATGCGTTTCTAGAACTCTAAACCAAATTTCATGCAACATGAGTGCTTATAAGTGTCTCAGTGAGCTTTGTATAAGTTGAAAAACTTATGAAACATCTAACAACGTGTTTCTAGGACTATAAACCACGTTTCATGCAACATGAGTGCTTATAAGTGTCTCAATGAGCTTTGTACTAGTTTGACGAACTTATGAAACATCTAACAACGCGGTTTCTAGGACTCAAAACTAAGTTTCATTCAACATGAGTGTTTATAAGTGTCTCAATGAGCTTTGTACAAGTTTGAAAAACTTATGAAACATCTAAAAACGTGTTTCTAGGACTCTAAACCAAGTTTCATGCAACATGAGTGCTTATAAGTGTCTCGATGAGCTTTGTACAAGTTTCACGAACTTATGAAACATATAACAACGCGTTTCTAGGACTCTAAACAAAGTTTCCTCCAACATGAGTGCTTATAAGTGTCTTAATGAGCTTTGTATAAATCTGAAAAACTTATGAAACATCTATCAATGCGTTTCTAGGACTCTAAACCAAGTTTCATGGAACATGAGTGCATATAAGTGTCTCAATGAGCATTGTAAAAGTTTGACGAACTTATGAAACATGTAACAACGCGTTTCTAGGACTCTAAACCAAGTTTCATGCAACATGAGTGCTTATAAGCGTCTCAATGAGCTTTGTACAAGTTTCACGAACTTATGAAATATATAACAACGCGTTTCTAGGACTCTAAACCATGTTTCATGCAACATGAGTGCTTATAAGTGTCTCAATGAGCTTTGTACAAGTTTCACAAACTTATGAAACATATAAAAACGCTTTTCTAGGATTCTAAACCAAGTTTCACGCAACATGAGTGCTTATAAGTGTCTCAATGAGCTTTTTACAAATTTGACGTCCTTATGAAACATCTAACAATGCGTTTCTAGAACTCTAAACCAAGTTTCATGCAACATGAGTGCTTATAAGTGTCTCAATGAGCTTTGTACTAGTTTGACGAACTTATAAAACATCTAACAACGCGGTTTCTAGGACTCTAAACTAAGTTTCATGCAACATGAGTGCTTATAAGTGTCTCAATGAGCATTGTGCAACTTTCACGAACTTATGAAACATATAAAAACGCGTTTCTAGGACTCTATACCAAGTTTCATGAAACATGAGTGCTTATAAGTGTCTCAATGAGCTTTGTACTAGTTTTACGAACTTATGAAACAACTAACAACGTAGTTTCTAGGACTCTAAACCAAATTTCATGCAACATTAATGCTTATAAGTGTCTCAATGAGCTTTGTACAAGTTTAACGAACTTATGAAACATATAACAACGCGTTTCTAGGACACTAAACCAAGTTTCATGCAACATGAGTGCTTATAATTGTCTCAATGTGCTTTGTACAAGTCTGACGAACATATGAAACATCTAACAATTAGTTTCTAGGACTCTAAACCAAATTTCATGCAACATTAGTGCTTATAAGGGTCTTGATGAGCTTTGTACAAGTTTGACAAACTTATGAAACATCTAACAACTTGTTTCTAGGACTATAAACCAAGTTTCATCCAACATGAGTGCTTATAAGTGTCTCAATGAGCTTTGTACTAGTTTGACGAACTTATGAAACATCTAACAACGCGGTTTCTAGGACTCAAAACTAAGTTTCATGCAACATGAGTGCTTATAAGTGACTCAATGAGCTTTGTACAAATTTCACGAACTTATGAAACATATAAAAACGCGTTTCTAGGACTCTATACCAAGTTTCATGAAACATGAGTGCTTATAAGTGTCTCAATTAGCTTTGTACTAGTTTTACGAACTTATGAAACATCTAACAACGTAGTTTCTAGGACTCTAAACCAAATTTCATGCAACATGAATGCTTATAAGTGTTTCAATGAGCTTTTTACAAGTTTAACGAACTTATGAAACATATAACAACGCCTTTCTAAGACTCTAAACCATGTTTCATGCAACATGTGTGCTTATAATTGTCTCAATGAGCTTTGTACAAGTCTGACGAACATATGAAACATCTAACAATTCGTTTCTAGGACTCTAAACAAAATTTCATGCAACATTAGTGCTTATAAGGGTCTTGATGAGCTTTGTACAAGTTTGACAAACTTATGAAACATCTAACAACTTGTTTCTAAGACTATAAACCAAGTTTCATCTAACATGAGTGCTTATAAGTGTCTCAATGAGCTTTGTACTAGTTTGATGAACTTATGAAACATCTAACAACGCGGTTTCTAGGACTCAAAACTAAGTTTCATGCAACATGAGTGCTTATAAGGGACTCAATGAGCTTTGTACAACTTTCACGAACTTATGAAACATATAAAAACGCGTTTCTAGGACTCTATACCAAGTTTCATGAAACATGAGTGCTTATAAGCGTCTCAATGAGCTTTGTAAAAGTTTCACGAACTTATGAAATATATAACAACACCTTTCTAGGACTCTAAACCATGTTTCATGCAACATGAGTGCTTATAATTGTCTCAATGAGCTTTGTACAAGTTTAACGAACTTATGAAACATATAACAACGCGTTTCTAGGACTCTAAACCAAGTTTCATGCAACATGAGTGCTTATAATTGTCTCAATGAGGTTTGTACAAGTCGACGAACTTATGAAACATCTAACCATTTGTTTCTAGGACTCTAAACCAAGTTTCATGCAACATGACTGCTTATAAGCGTCTCAATGAGCTTTGTACAAGTTTCACGAACTTATCAAATATATAACAATGCGTTTCTAGGACTCTAAACCATGTTTCATGCAACATTAGTGCTTATAAGTGTCTCGATAAGCTTTGTACAAGTTTGACAAACTTATGAAACATCTAACAACGTGTTTCTAGGACTAAGAACAAAGTTTCATCCAACATGAGTTCTTATAAGTGTCTCAATGAGCTTTGTACTAGTTTGACGAACTAATGAAACATCTAACAACGCGCTTTCTAGGACTCAAAACTAAGTTTCATGCAACATGAGTGCTTATAAGCGTCTCAATGAGCTTTGTACAAGTTTCACGAACTTATGAAATATATAAAAACGCGTTTCTAGGACTCTAAACCATGTTTCATGCAACATGAGTGCTTATAAGTGTCTCAATGAGCTTTGTACAAGTTTCACGAACTTATGAAACATATATAAACGCGTTTCTAGGATTCTAAACCAAGTTTCACGCAACATGAGTGCTTATAAGTGTCTCAATGAGCTTTTTACAAGTTTCACGAACTTATGAAATATATAACAACGCGTTTCTAGGATTCTAAACCATGTTTCATGCAACATGAGTGCTTATAAGTGTCTCAGTGAGCTTTGTACAAGTTTCACGAACTTATGAAACATATAACAACGCTTTTCTAGGATTCTAAACCAAGTTTCACGCAACACGAGTGCTTATAAGTGTCTCAATGAGCTTTTTACAAATTTGACGTCCTTATGAAACATCTAACAATGCGTTTCTAGAACTCTAAACCAAGTTTCATGCAACATGAGTGCTTATAAGTGTCTCAGTGAGCTTTGTACAAGTTGAAAAACTTATGAAACATCTAACAACGTCTTTCTAGGACTATAAACCACGTTTCATGCAACATGAGTGCTTATAAGTGTCTCAATGAGCTTTGTACTAGTTTGACGAACTTATGAAACATCTAACAACGCGGTTTCTAGGACTCTAAATTAAGTTTCATGCAACATGAGTGCTTATAAGTGTCTCAATGAGCATTGTACAACTTTCAAGAACTTATGAAACATATAAAAACGGGTTTCTAGGACTCTATACCAAGTTTCATAAAACATGAGTGCTTATAAGTGTCTAGATGTGCTTTGTACTAGTTTTACGATCTTATGAAACATCTAACAACGTAGTTTCTAGGACTCTAAACCAAATTTCATGCAACATGAATGCTTATACGTGTCTCAATGAGCTTTGTACAAGTTTAACGAACTTATGAAACATATAACAACGCGTTTCTAGGACTCTAAACCAAGTTTCATGCAACATGAGTGCTTATAAATGTCTCAATGTGCTTTGTACAAGTCTGACGAACATATGAAACATCTAACAATTCGTTTCTAGGAGTCTAAACCAAATTTCATGCAACATTAGTGCTTATAAGGGTCTCGATGAGCTTTGTACAAGTTTGACAAACTTATGAAACATCTAACAACTTGTTTCTAGGACTATAAACCAAGTTTCATCCAACATGAGTGCTTATAAGTGTCTCAATGAGCTTTGTACTAGTTTGACGAACTTATGAAACATCTAACAACGCGGTTTCTAGGACTCTAAACTAAGTTTCATGAAACACGAGTGCTTATAAGTGACTCAATGAGCTTTGTACAACTTTCACGAACTTATGAAACATATAAAAACGCGTTTCTAGGACTCTATATACCAAGTTTCATGAAACATGAGTGCTTATAAGTGTCTCAATGAGCTTTGTACTAGTTTTACGAACTTATGAAACATCTAACAACATAGTTTCTAGGACTCTAAACCAAATTTCATGCAACATGAATGCTTATAAGTGTCTCAATGAGTTTTATACAGGTTTAACGAACTTATGAAACATATAACAACGCCTTTGTAGGACTCTAAACCATGTTTCATGCAACATGTGTGCTTATAATTGTCTCAATGAGCTTTGTACAAATCTGACGAACATATGAAACATCTAACAATTCGTTTCTAGGACTCTAAACCAAGTTTCATGCAACATTAGTGCTTATAAGTGTCTCGATGAGCTTTTTACAAGTTTGACAAACTTATGAAACATCTAACAACGTGTTTCTAGGACTATAAACCAAGTTTCATCCAACATGAGTGCTTATAAGTGTCTCAATGAGCTTTGTACTAGTTTGACGAACTTATGAAACATCTAACAACGCAGTTTCTAGGACTCAAAACTAAGTTTCATGCAACATGAGTGCTTATAAGTGTCTCAATGAGCTTTGTACAAGTTTCACGAACTTATGAAACATATAAAAACGCGTTTCTAGGAGCAAACTTATGAAACATCTAACAAATCGTTTGTAGGACTCTAAACCAAGTTTCATGCAACATTAGTGCTTATAAGTGTCTCGATGAGCTTTGTACAAGTTTCACGAACTTATGAAACATATAACAACGCGTTTCTAGGACTCTAAACCAAGTTTCATGCAACATGAGTGCTTATAAGTGTCTCGATGAGCATTGTAAAAGTTTGACGAACTTATAAAACATGTAACAACGCGTTTCTAGGACTCTAAACCAAGTTTCATGCAACATGAGTGCTTATAACCGTCTCAATGAGCTTTGTACAAGTTTCACGAACTTATGAAATATATAACAACGCGTTTCTAGGACTCTAAACCATGGTTCATGCAACATGAGTGCTTGTAAGTGTCTCAATGAGCTTTGTACAAGTTTAACGAACTTATGAAACATATAACAACGCGTTTCTAGGACTCGAAACCAAGTTTCATGCAACATGAGTGCTTATATTTGTCTCAATGAGGTTTGTACAAGTCGACGAACTTATGAAACATCTAACCATTCGTTTCTAGGACTCTAAACCAGGTTTCATGCAACATTAGTGCTTATAAGTATCTCGATGAGCTTTGTACAAGTTTGACAAACTTATGAAACATCTAACAACGTGTTTCTAGGACTATAAACAAAGTTTCATCCAACATGAGTTCTTATAAGTGTATCAATGAGCTTTGTACTAGTTTGACAAACTAATGAAACATCAAACAACGCGGTTTCTGGGACTCAAAACTAAATTTCATGCAACATGAGTGCTTATAAGCGTCTCAATGAGCTTTGTACAAGTTTCACGAACTTATGAAATATATAAAAACGCGTTTCTAGGACTCTAAACCATGTTTCATGCAACTTGAGTTCTTATAAGTGTCTCAATGAGCTTTGTACAAGTTTCACGAACTTATGAAACATATAACAACGCGTTTCTAGGATTCTAAACCAAGTTTCACGCAAGATGAGTGCTTATAAGTGTCTCAATGAGCTTTTTTACAAATTTGAAGTCCTTATGAAACATCTAACAATGCGTTTCTAGAACTCTAAACCAAGTTTCATGCAACATGAGTGCTTATAAGTGTCTCACTGAGCTTTGTATAAGTTGAAAAACTTATGAAACATCTAACAACGTGTTTCTAGGACTATAAACCACGTTTCATGCAACATGAGTGCTTATAAGTGTCTCAATGAGCTTTGTACTAGTTTGACGAACTTATGAAACATCTAACAACGTGTTTCTAGGACTCTAAACCATGTTTCATGCAACATGAGTGCTTATAATTGTCTCAATGAGCTTTGTACAAGTCTGACGAACATATGAAACATCTAACAATTTGTTTCTAGGACTCTAAACCAAGTTTCATGCAACATTAGTGCTTATAAGTGTCTCGATGAGCTTTGTACAAGTTTGACAAACATATGAAACATCTAACAACGTGTTTCTAGGACTATAAACCAAGTTTCATCGAACATGAGTGCTTATAAGTGTCTCAATGAGCTTTGTACTAGTTTGACGAACTTATGAAACATCTAACAATGCAGTTTCTAGGACTCTAAACCAAGTTTCATGCAACATGAATGCTTATAAGTGTCTCAATGAGCTTTGTACAAGATTAACGAACTTATGAAACATATAACAAAACGTTTCTAGGAATCTAAATCAAGTTTCATGCAACATGAGTGCTTGTAATTGTCTCAATGCGCTTTGTACAAGTCTGGCAAACTTATGAAACATCTAACAAATCGTTTGTAGGACTCTAAACCAAGTTTCATGTAACATTAGTGCTTATAAGTGTCTCGATGAGCTTTGTACAAGTTTCACGAACTTATGAATCATATAACAACGCGTTTCTAGGACTCTAAACCAAGTTTCATGCAACATGAGTGCTTATAAGTGTCTCAATGAGCATTGTAAAAGTTTGACGAATTTATGAAACATGTAATAACGCGTTTCTAGGACTCTAAACCAATTTTCATGCAACATGAGTGCTTATAAGCGTCCCAATGAGCTTTGTACAAGTTTCACGAACTTATGAAATATATAACAACGCGTTTCTAGGACTCTAAACCATGTTTCATGCAACATGAGTGCTTATAAGTGTCTCAATGAGCTTTGTACAACTTTCACGAACTTATGAAACATATAAAAACGCATTTCTAGGACTCTATACCAAATTTCATGAAACATAAGTGCTTAAAAGTGTCTCAATGAGCTTTGTACTAGTTTTACGAACTTATGAAACATCTAACAACGTAGTTTCTAGGACTCTAAACAAAATTTCTTGCAACATGAATGCTTATAAGTGTCTCAATGAGCTTTGTACAAGTTTAACGAACTTATGAAACATATAACAACGCGTTTCTAGGACTCTAAACCAAGTTTCATGCAACCTGAGTGCTTATAATTGTCTCAATGTGCTTTGTACAAGTCTGACGAACATATGAAACATCTAACAATTCGTTTCTAGGACTCTAAACTAAATTTCATGCAACATTAGTGCTTATAAGGGTCTCGATGAGCTTTGTACAAGTTTGACAAACTTATGAAACATCTAACAACTTGTTTCTAGGACTATAAACCAAGTTTCATCCAACATGAGTGCTTATAAGTGTCTCAATGAGCTTTGTACTAGTTTGACAAACTTATGAAACATCTAACAACGCGGTTTCTAGGACTCTAAACTAAGTTTCATGCAACATGAGTGCTTATAAGTGACTCAATGAGCTTTGTACAACTTTCACGAACTTATGAAACATATAAAAACGCGTTTCTAGGACTGTATACCAAGTTTCATGAAACATGAGTGCTTATAAGTGTCTCAATGACCTTTGTACTAGTTTTACGAACTTATGAAACATCTAACAACGTAGTTTCTAGGACTCTAAACCAAATTTCTTGCAACATGAATGCTTATAAGTGTCTCAATGTGCTTTGTACAAGTCTGACGAACATATGAAACATCTAACAATTCGTTTCTAGGACTCTAAACCAAATTTCATGCAACATTAGTGCTTATAAGGGTCTCGATGAGCTTTGTACAAGTTTGACAAACTTATGAAACATCTAACAACTTGTTTCTAGGACTATAAACCAAGTTTCATCCAACATGAGTGCTTATAAGTGTCTCAATGAGCTTTGTACTAGTTTGACGAACTTATGAAACATCTAACAACGCGGTTTCAAGGACTCTAGACTAAGTTTCATGCAACATGATTGCTTATAAGTGACTCAATGAGCTTTGTACAACTTTCACGAACTTATGAAACATATAAAAACGCGTTTCTAGGACTCTATACCAAGTTTCATGAAACATGAGTGCTTATAAGTGTCTCAATGAGCTTTGTACTAGTTTTACGAACTTATAAAACATCTAACAACGTAGTTTCTAGGACTCTAAACCAAATTTCATGCAACATCAATGCTTATAAGTGTCTCAATGAGCATTGTACAAGTTTAACGAACTTATGAAACATATATATAACAACGCGTTTCTAGGACTCTAAACCATGTTTCATGCAACATGAGTGCTTATAATTGTCTCAATGAGCTTTGTACAAGTCTGACGAACATATGAAACATCTAACAATTCGTTTCTAGGACTCTAAAACAAGTTTCATGCAACATTAGTGCTTATAAGTGTCTCGATGAGCTTTGTACAAGTTTGACAAACTTATGAAACATCTAACAACGTGTTTCTAGGACTATAAACCAAGTTTCATCCAACATGAGTGCTTATAAGTGTCTCAATGAGCTTTGTACTAGTTTGACGAACTTATGAAACATCTAACAACGCGGTTTCTAGGACTCAAAACTAAGTTTCATGCAACATGAGTGCTTATAAGTGTCTCAATGAGCTTTGTACAAGTTTCACGAACTCATGAAACATATAAAAACGCGTTTCTAGGACTCTATACCAAGTTTCATGCAACATGAGTGCTTATAAGTGTCTCAATGAACTTTGTACTAGTTTTACGAACTTATGAAACATCTAACAACGCGGTTTCTAGGACTCTAAACCAAGTTTCATGCAACATGAATGCTTATAAGTGTCTCAATGAGCTTCATACAAGATTAACGAACTTATGAAACATATAACAAAACGTTTCTAGGAATCTAAATCAAGTTTCATGCAACATGAGTGCTTGTAATTGTCTCAATGAGCTTTGTACAAGTCTTGCAAACTTATGAAACATCTAACAAATCGTTTCTAGGACTTTAAACAAAGTTTCATGCAAGATTAGTGCTTATAAGTGTCTCGATGAGCTTTGTACAAGTTTCACGAACTTATGAAACATATAACAACGCGTTTCTAGGACTCTAAACCAAGTTTCATGCAACATGAGTGCTTATAAGTTTCTCAATGAGCATTGTAAAAGTTTGACGAACTTATGAAACATGTAACAACGCGTTTCTAGGACTCTAAACCAAGTTTCATGCAATATGAGTGCTTATAAGCGTCTCAATGAGCTTTGTACAAGTTTCACGAACTTATGAAATATATAATAACGCGTTTCTAGGACTTTAAACCATGTTTCATGCAATATGAGTGCTTATAATGTTGAGGATAAATTGTCAAGGATCAAGATACATCAAGAGAGGGAAAATATAGTTGAGGCGTGTAGTCGACTAATGTAGTTGAGTAATGTAGTCGACCACATCGCAAGACTAAAGAGCCGTTAGAGCTATGGACCAATGGAATCAAGAGAGGGAAAATATAGTTGAGGCGTGTAGTCGACTAATGTAATTGAGTCATGTAGTCGACTACATCGCAAGACTAAAGAGCCGTTAGAGCTATGGACCAATGGACAAAGGAGTGTTCAAATTTGAATTCTAGCCGTTGGAGACTTCTCTTGTTGCTCTTTTCTTCATATACTCTTGATAGACTCTTG
The DNA here is from genome assembly GCA_963556525.1 of Cochlearia excelsa. Lineage (NCBI taxonomy): Eukaryota > Viridiplantae > Streptophyta > Magnoliopsida > Brassicales > Brassicaceae > Cochlearia > Cochlearia excelsa. The sequence continues at coordinate 13,552,536 of OY748328.1, read as the reverse complement.
TAAAACCTCTAAGGAATTATTTCCTCATATACTTATCAATAAAGGCTGAAACTTTTCCCAATAATTCTCTTAATTCTTTCTTAATCTCTTCTTAATCCAATCTAGACTTTCACAAATCATCATGGTATCAGAGCGTAATAGCTCCTAATCTCTCTATTCCGCAAATCTTTTCTTGTTTTTGAGCACTCACAAAGCTCAAAAGCATTTGGTGTTCTTCCTTTAAGCATCACAAAGCTTAAAGTTTCCACCTTTCTTCTTAAATCTCTTGACTTGAAGCATCACCAAGCTTAAAGTCATCATCTTTGAATCTCAATCATACTCAAGACATCATGGAAGACACTCAAGTTTCGATCTATCAAGGCTCCAAGTTTGGTTTGCCCTCGGTGATTCTCAAAGGAAGCAATTATCTCCTTTGGACTCGGACCATCAAGACCGCTCTTGGAGGCCGAGGACTTTTGAAGCACATCACCAAGACCCAAGACCCAATCAACCCGGATAGATCTCTTGGTGATGAAGACTTGACCGAGGAGGAAGAGAAATGTTTCCAAGAAGATCAACGAGTGCTAGGAATCATACAACACACTCTAGATCCGGCGATCCTTGAGGCTTACTCTTATTGTGAGACGGCTAAGGAGCTTTGGGATACACTCAAGAACAACTATGGGAATGTATCCAATCTAAGCCGAGTGTATGAGGTAAAGAAAGCTCTCAACAATCTCTCTCAAGAAGATACCGAACTCACCGCCCACTATGGAAAGTTCTGAGCTTTATGGGCGGAGCTAGAGATGCTAAGGCCGAGCTCTATAGATGCTAAGGTCGAGCTCTATAGATGTGAAGGAGATTAACGAGACGAAGGAGCAAGACAAAGTCTTCGGACTTCTCTTGACTCTTAACTCGAGTTATATGGACCTAATCAAACATCTCTTAAGAGCCGACACTCTCCCATCTCTAGACTCCGTTGTCTCTTAACTCCAAAGAGAACAAGGAGGTGATGAGCTATTCGGTAAGAAGGAGATTGTCTTAGCCAACAAAGCCATCCTCAAGCCGCGTGAAGGAAGAAGGTCAATGGTGTGTGAACATTGCAAGAAGAGAGGGCACGCGAAGGACAAGTGCTGGATCCTTCATCCCCATCTCAAACCAAGCAAGTTCTCGGAGTCCAAGGCCAATCTCACTCAAGAAGACTCGGCTAATGGGGCAAGCACTTCTAGCCAAGGCAAAGATGAAGAAGCATTAGCCGTGGCTCCTTTCACCGATGAGTATGTCCGGAAGTCGGATATTGAAGCACTCATAAAGGCCTCGAAGGGGTCCGATATTGCTTCTTATTCCCTAAATGCTATTAAGATAGACAATGATCGTAGGATAGTCAAGCCAATAGTAGTAGACTCGGGTGCCTCTCACCATATGATTAGTAACGAGAATCTTGTGAGAAATGTTAAACCGGCCTTAGGTAATGTCATTGTTGCTAATGGAAGTAAAGTACCGATAAAAGGACTAGGAGATCTTAGGTTGTTTGATAGAGATATGAAAGCCCTTTATATGCCAAGTTTCACTTCTAATCTTTTATCGGTAAAACGGATAGCTAATGAATTGAATTGCAACGTTGTGTTTGGACCTAATGGTGTAACATTTCAGGATATTGACTCAAAGAAGATCATTGGTAGAGGGATCACCAAGGGAGATCTATATGTGCTTGATACAAATCCGACAAGCTCTCATCTATCTTTTTCTTTTAAAACCGTTTTATCCGAGGCTAATAATGTTATTTGGCATGCTAGATTAGGCCACCCTAACTCTAGAGCTCTTAAGCTTATGTTGCCTCTTGTTTCTTTTGATAATAATCTTTGTGAATCTTGCATCCTTGGTAAACATTGTAGAACCGTTTTCTCAAAGTCTTCAAAAGTTTATGAACATTGTTTTGAGTTAATCCATTCGGATGTATGGACTTCTCCGTGCGTTTCTAGAGAAAACCACAAGTACTTTGTTACTTTCATAGATGAGAAGTCCAAATTCACATGGTTAACTCTTATTTCCTCTAAGGATAGAGTCTTAGACGCTTTTAAAAACTTTCAAACCTATATATCTAACCAATACAATTCCAAGATAAAATGTTTTAGGTCGGACAATGGGGGAGAATACATGGGCCAAATGTTCAAAGATCACTTAGCAAAGCATGGGATACTTCATCAAACAAGTTGCCCATACACACCACAACAAAACGGAGTAGCCGAGAGGAAGAATAGACACCTTATGGAAGTAGCAAGATCAATGATGTTTCATACCAATGTCCCAAAGAGATTTTGGGGAGACGCGGTGACATCGGCTTGCTACCTCATTAATAGAACTCCTACTCAAATTCTCAATAACTTATCTCCATTTGAAGTTCTAAACAATTCTAAACCTTTTATCTCTCACTTACGCGTGTTTGGGTGTGTTTGCTTTGTATTGATTCCAGGGGACACAAAGGAGTAAGCTAGATGCAAAGAGCCTAAAAGGAATGTTCATCGGCTACTCCACAACTCAAAAGGGTTATAAGTGTTATATACCCGAAAGAAGAAGGGTAATGGTCTCTAGAGATGTGAAGTTTCTTGAAGGACAAGGCTACTATGAAGAGAAGAATTGGGAGAGCATCAAGAACCTATCCACTCCTTTTCAAGATAGAGCCGCAAACCTCAAGAGACTTATGGAGGATCTCGGATTAAACCTCGGTGATGATAATGATGGTGAAGTACCATCAAATCCCCAAGAACCTCATCTTGATCATGAGGGGGAGAATGAAGAAGAATCGGCTATGAATGATCAAGAGGATCATGTAGTACAAGATTCATCTCAAACTCAAGCTCAAGCCAATCCGGTTCATGATCAAGATGATCATAGAGAAGATACGGTTCAAGAGAATCAACAAGAAGGTGTAAATGAAGAAGTAGTGCAACATCCTCTACGGAGAAGCACTAGAATCAAGCACCCCCCATCCAATTGGGTCAATACTCGAGTCTACTTCAACAATAAAGCCGTAGCACATCCAATCCAAGCCGTATGCAATATGGTATCCTTTCCTCAAGAGCATCAAGTCTTTATGGCTAACATTGATGAGAATTGGATACCTAAGACGTATGAAGAAGCTATGGAACATGAAGTATGGGTTCAAGCCATAGACCAATAAGACAAATCCATGGAGCTTAATGACACTTGGTATGAGACCGACTTACCCAAAGGCAAGAGGACGGTTAGCTCTCGGTATGTCTTTACTATCAAGTACAAGAGTAACGGAGAGATAGAAAGACACAAGGCTCGGCTAGTGGCAAGGGGTCTTACTCAAACCTATGGTGAGGATTATCTTGAGACCTTTGCTCCGGTTGCTAAGCTTCACACGGTGAGAGTTATCTTCTCTATTGCCACAAACCTTGAATGGGATCTATGGCAAATGGATGTCAAGAATGCATTGTTACAAGGTGAATTAGAGGATGAAGTGTACATGACTCCTCCTCCGGGTATCAAAGACAAGATCACTCGGGTAAAGTGCTTAGATTGAAGAAGGCTATCTATGGTTTAAAGCAATCACCACGGGCTTGGTACCACAAGCTTAGTACCACTCTTCTCAACAAAGGATTCAAGAAATCCGAATCCGACCATACTCTCTTCACAAGCAAACGCCGAACGGGTATAGTAGTCATCCTCGTGTATGTTGATGATATCATCATCACCGGGGATGACAAGGTAAGGATTGAGGCTACCAAAGCTCATCTCAAATCTGTTTTTGACATCAAAGATCTCGGAGAGCTTAAGTACTTCCTTGGTATTGAAGTGTGTAGGTCTAAAGAAGGCCTATTCCTATCTCAAAGGAAGTATACTCTTGATTTACTTGTTGAAACAGGAAATCTTGGAGAGAAACCCGCAAAGACACCCTTGGAGGAGAACTACAAAGATATCCGCAAGGGGGAGCTTGAAGACAAGCCATACAAGGATCCAAAGCAATATAGGAGATTTGTTGGTAAGCTCATATACTTGACTATAACTCGGCCTGACATTTGTTTTGCCGTGACCCAGGTCTCACAACACATGCAATCACCGAACAATCACCATTGGAACTTGGTGGATAGAGTGCTAAGGTATCTCAAAGGAGCTCCCGGACAAGGCATTTGGATGGGATGCAACAAGAACACGGAGATAGTAGGCTATTGTGATGCCGACTGGGCCGTGATAGAGGGGATAGAAGATCCACAACTGGCTATTGTACTTTTATTGGAGGCAATCTTGTCACTTGGAAGAGCAAGAAGCAAAAGGTCGTCTCATGCTCCACAACCGAGTCCGAGTACCGAGCCATGAGGAACTTGACTCAAGAGCTCATTTGGCTTAGAGGATTGGTCACGGATCTTGGTATTCAAGTCAATGGACCAATGACTATGCACGCCGACAACAAGTCCGCAATCAACTTAGCATCAAACTCCGTGTTTCATGAGAGGACAAAGCACATTGAGGTAGATTGCCATAAAGTCCGAGAAGCAATAGTCAAGAGAATCATCCTTCCGTGTTTCACCAAGAGTGAAGACCAATTGGCGGAAATTTTTACAAAGGCAGCAAGCACCAAGGTTTGTGAGTTCATCAACTCAAAGATGGGACTCACGAACCTCATCAAACAATGAGAAGACCCCTAACCGAAAGAGACTAGTACTCTTTTTCCCTTAGCAAGTTTTTATCCCAAGAGGTTTTACTTGCAAGGTTTTAATGAGGCTAGTCACGAGGTCCCAAGTCTAGCCATTCCATTCGGCTAGACTTGAGGGGGAGTGTTGAGGATAAATTGTCAAGGATCAAGATACATCAAGAGAGGGAAAATATAGTTGAGGCGTGTAGTCGACTAATGTAGTTGAGTCATGTAGTCGACTACATCGCAAGACTAAAGAGTCGTTAGAGCTGTGGACCAATGGAATCAAGAGAGGGAAAATATAGTTGAGGCGTGTAGTAGACTAATGTAGTTGAGTCATGTAGTCGACTACATCGCAAGACTAAAGAGCCGTTAGAGCTATGGACCAATGGACAAAGGAGTGTTCAAATTTGAATTCTAGCCGTTGGAGACTTCTCTTGTTGCTCTTTTCTTCATATAATGTTGATAGACTCTTGTAAAACCTCTAAGGAATTATTTCCTCATATACTTATCAATAAAGGCTGAAACTTTTCCCAATAATTCTCTTAATTCTTTCTTAATCTCTTCTTAATCCAATCTAGACTTTCACAAATCATCATATAAGTGTCTCAATGAGCTTTGTACAAGTTTAACGAACTTATGAAACATATAACAACGCGTTTCTAGGACTCTAAACCAAGTTTCATGCAACATGAGTGCTTATAATTGTCTCAATGAGGTTTGTACAAGTCTGACGAACTTATGAAACATCTAACCATTCATTTCTAGGACTCTAAACCAAGTTTCATGAAACATGAGTGCTTATAAGCGTCTCAATGAGGTTTGTACAAGTTTCACGAACTTATGAAATATATAACAACGCGTTTCTAGGACTCTAAACCATGTTTCATGTAACATTAGTGCTTATAAGTGTCTCGATGAGCTTTGTACAAGTTTGACAAACTTATGAAACATCGAACAACATGTTTCTAGGACTATAAATAAAGTTTCATCCCACATGCGTTCTTATAAGTGTCTCAATGAGCTTTGTACTAGTTTGACAAACTAATGAAACATCAAACAACGCGGTTTCTAGGACTCAAAACTAAATTTCATGCAACATGAGTGCTTATAAGCGTCTCAATGAGCTTTGTACAAGTTTCACGAACTTATGAAATATATAAAAACGCGTTTCTAGGACTCTAAACCATGTTTCATGCAACTTGAGTGCTTATAAGTGTCTCAATGAGCTTTGTACAAGTTTCACGAACTTATGAAACATATAACAACGCGTTTCTAGGATTCTAAACAAAGTTTCACGCAACATGAGTGCTTATAAGTGTCTCAATGAGCTTTTTACAAATTTGACGTTCTTATGAAACATCTAACAATGCGTTTCTAGAACTCTAAACCAAGTTTCATGCAACATGAGTGCTTATAAGTGTCTCAATGAGCTTTGTACAAGTTGAAAAACTTATGAAACATCTAACAACGTGTTTCTAGGACTCTAAACCAAATTTCATGCAACATGAATGCTTATAAGTGTCCCAATGAGCTTCTTACAAGTTTAACGAACTTATGAAACATATAACAACGCGTTTCTAGGACTCTAAACCACGTTTCATGCAACATGAGTGCTTATAATTGTCTCAATGAGCTTTGTACAAGTCTGACGAACATATGAAACATCTAACAATTCGTTTCTAGGACTCTAAACCAAGGTTCATGCAACATTAGTGCTTATAAGTGTCTCAATGAGCTTTGTACAAGTTTGACAAACTTATGAAACATCTAACAACGTGTTTCTAGGACTATAAACCAAGTTTCATCGAACATGAGTGCATATAAGTGTCTCAATGAGCTTTGTACTAGTTTGACGAACTTATGAAACATCTAACAACGCGGTTTCTAGGACTCAAAACTAAGTTTCATGCAACATGAGTGCTTATAAGTGTCTCAATGAGCTTTGTACAAGTTTCACGAACTTATGAAACATATAAAAACGCGTTTCTAGGACTCTATACCAAGTTTCATGCAACATGAGTGCTTATAAGTATCTCAATGAGCTTTGTACTAGTTTTACGAACTTATGAAACATCTAACAACGCGGTTTCTAGGACTCTAAACCAAGTTTCATGCAACATGAATGCTTATAAGTGTCTCAATGAGCTTTGTACAAGATTAACGAACTTATGAAACATATAACAAAACGTTTCTGGGAATCTAAGTCAAGTTTCATGCAACATGAGTGCTTGTAATTGTCTCAATGCGCTTTGTACAAGTCGGCAAACTTATGAAACATCTAACAAATCGTTTGTAGGACACTAAACCAAGTTTCATGCAACATTAGTGCTTATAAGCGTCTCAATGAGCTTTGTACAAGTTTCACGAACTTATGAAATATATAACAACACGTTTCTAGGACTCTAATACAAGTTTCATGCAACATGAGTGCTTATAAGTGTCTCAATGAGCATTGTAAAAGTTTGACGAACTTATGAAACATGTAACAACGCGTTTCTAGGACTCTAAACCAATTTTCATGCAACATGAGTGCTTATAAGCGTCTCAATGAGCTTTGTACAAGTTTCACGAACTTATGAAATATATAACAACACGTTTCTAGGACTCTAAACCATGTTTCATGCAACATGAGTGCTTATAAGTGTCTCAATGAGCTTTGTACAAGTTTAACGAACTTATGAAACATATAACAACTCGTTTCTAGGACTCTAAACCAAGCTTCATGCAACATGCATGCTTATAATTGTCTCAATGAGGTTTGTAGAAGTCTGACGAACTTATGAAACATCTAACCATTCGTTTCTAGTACTCTAAACCAAGTTTCATGCAACATGAGTGCTTATAAGCGTCTCAATGAGCTTTTTACAAGTTTCACGAACTTATGAAATATATAAAAACGCGTTTCTAGGACTCTAAACCATGTTTCATGCAACATGAGTGATTATAAGTGTCTCAATGAGCTTTGTACAAGTTTCACGAACTTATGAAACATATAACAACACGTTTCTAGGATTCTAAACCATGTTGGTTATAAGTGTCTCAATGAGTTTTTTACAAATTTGACGTCCTTATGAAACATCTAACAATGCGTTTCTAGAACTCTAAACCAAGTTTCATGCAACTTGAGTGCTTATAAGTGTCTCGGTGAGCTTTGTACAAGTTGAAAAACTTATGAAACATCTAACAATGTGTTTCTAGGACTATAAACCACGTTTCATGCAACATGAGTGCTTATAAGTGTCTCAATGAGCTTTGTACTAGTTTGACGAACTTATGAAACATCTAACAACGCGGTTTCTAGGACTCTAAACTAATTTTCATGCAACATGAGTGCTTATAAGTGTCTCAATGAGCATTGTACAACTTTCACGAACTTATGAAACATATAAAAACACGTTTCTAGGACTCTATACCAAGTTTCATGAAACATGAGTGCTTATAAGTGTCTCAATGAGCTTTGTACTAGTTTTACGAACTTATGAAACATCTAACAACGTAGTTTCTAGGACTCTAAACCAAATTTCTTGCAACATGAATGCTTATAAGTGTCTCAATGAGCTTTGTAGAAGTTTAACGAACTTATGAAACATATAACAACGCGTTTCTAGGACTCTAAACCAAGTTTCATGCAACATGAGTGCTTATAATTGTCTCAATGTGCTTTGTACAAGTCTGACGAACATATGAAACATCTAAAAATTCGTTTCTAGGACTCTAAACCAAATCTCATGCAACATTAATACTTATAAGGGTCTCGATGAGCTTTGTACAAGTTTGAAAAACTTATGAAACATCTAACAACTTGTTTCTAGGACTATAAACAAAGTTTCATCCAACATGAGTGCTTATAAGTGTCTCAATGAGCTTTGTACTAGTTTGACGAACATATGAAACATCTAACAACACGGTTTCTAGGACTCTAAACTAAGTTTCATGCAACATGAGTGCTTATAAGCGACTCAATGAGCTTTGTACAAGTTTCACGAACTTATGAAACATATAAAAAAGCGTTTCTAGGACTCTATACCAAGTTTCATGAAACATGAGTGCTTATAAGTGTCTCAATGAGCTTTGTACTAGTTTTACGAACTTATGAAACATCTAACAATGTATTTTCTAGGACTCTAAACCAAATTTCATGCAACATGAATGCTTATAACTGTCTCAATGAGGTTTGTACAAGTTTAAAGAACTTATGAAACATATATATAACAACGCGTTTCTAGGACTCTAAACCATGTTTCATGCAACATGAGTGCTTATAATTGTCTCAATGAGCTTTGTACAAGTCTGACGAACATATGAAACATCTAACAATTCGTTTCTAGGACTCTAAACCACGTTTCATGCAACAGTAATGCTTATAAGTGTCTCGATGAGCTTTGTACAAGTTTGACAAACTTATTAAACATCAAAAAATGTGTTTCTAGGACTATAAACCAAGTTTCATTTAACATGAGTGCTTATAAGTGTCTCAATGAGCTTTGTACTAGTTTGACGAACTTATGAAACATTTAACAACGCGGTTTCTAGGACTCAAAACTAAGTTTCATGCAACATGAGTGCTTATAAGTGTCTCAATGAGCTTTGTACAAGTTTCACGAACTTATGAAACATATAAAAACGCGTTTCTAGGACTCTATACCAAGTTTCATGCAACATGAGTGCTTATAAGTGTCTCAATGAGCTTTGTACTAGTTTTACGAACTTATGAAACATCTAACAACGCGGTTTCTAGGACTCTAAACCAAGTTTCATGCAACATGAATGCTTATAAGTGTCTCAATGAGCTTTGTACAAGATTAACGAACTTATGAAACATATAACAAAACGTTTCTAGGAATCTAAATCAAGTTTCATGCAACATGAGTGCTTGTAATTGTCTCAATGAGCTTTGTACAAGTCTGGCAAACTTATGAAACATCTAACAAATCGGTTCTAGGACTCTAAACCAAGTTTCATGCAACATTAGTGCTTATAAGTGTCTCGATGAGCTTTGTACAAGTTTCACGAACTTATGAAACATATAACAACGCGTTTCTAGGACTCTAAACCAAGTTTCATGCAACATGAGTACTTATAAGTGTCTCAATGAGCATTGTAAAAGTTTGACGAACTTATGAAACATGTAACAACGCGTTTCTAGGACTCTAAACCAAGTTTCATGCAACATGAGTGCTTATAAGCGTCTCAATGAGCTTTGTACAAGTTTCACGAACTTATGAAATATATAATAACGCGTTTCTAGGACTCTAAACCATGTTTCATGCAACATGAGTGCTTATAAGTGTCTCAATGAGCTTTGTACAAATTTCACGAACTTATGAAACATATAACAACGCGTTTCTAGGACTCTAAACCAAGTTTCATGCAACATGAGTGCTTATAAGTGTCTCAATGAGCATTGTAAAAGTTTGACGAACTTATGAAACATGTAACAACGCGTTTCTAGGACTCTAAACCAAGTTTCATGCAACATGAGTGCTTATAAGCGTCTCAATGAGCTTTGTACAAGTTTCACGAACTTATGAAATATATAATAACGCGTTTCTAGGACTCTAAACCATGTTTCATGCAACATGAGTGCTTATAAGTGTCTCAATGAGCTTTGTACAAGTTTAACGAACTTATGAAACATATAACAACGCGTTTCTAGGACTCTAAACCAAGTTTCATGCAACATGAGTGCTTATAATTGTCTCAATGAGGTGTGTACAAGTCGGACGAACTTATGTAACATCTAACCATTCGTTTCTAGGACTTTAAACCAAATTTCATGCAACATGAGTGCTTATAAGCGTCTCAATGAGCTTTGTACAAGTTTCACGAACTTATGAAATATATAATAACGCGTTTCTAGGACTCTAAACCATGTTTCATGCAACATTAGTGCTTATAAGTGTCTCGATGAGCTTTGTACAAGTTTGACAAACTTATGAAACATCTAACAACGTGTTTCTCGGACTATAAACCAAGTTTCATGCAACATGAGTGCTTATAAGTGTCTCAATGAGCTTTGTACTAGTTTGACGAACTTATAAAACATCTAACAACGCGGTTTCTAGGACTCAAAACTATGTTTCATGCAACATGAGTGCTTATAAGCGTCTCAATGAGCTTTGTAGAAGTTTCACGAACTTATGAAACATATAAAACACGTTTCTAGGACTCTATACCAAGTTTCATGAAACATGAGTGCTTATAAGTGTCTCAATGAGCTTTGTACTAGTTTTACGAAATTATGAACCATCTAACAACACGGTTTCTAGGACTCTAAACCAAGTTTCAGGCAACATGAATGCTTATAAGTATCTCAATGAGCTTTGTACAAGATTAACGAACTTATGAAACATATAACAACACGTTTCTAGAAATCTAAATCAAGTTTCATGCAACATGAGTGCTTATAATTGTCTCAATGAGCTTTGTACAAGTTTGACGAACTTAGGAAACATCTAACAAATCGTTTCTAGGACTCTAAACCAAGTTTCATGCAACATTAGTTCTTATAAGTGTCTCGATGAGCTTTGTACAAGTTTCACGAACTTATGAAACATATAACAACGCGTTTCTAAAAACATGTTTCTAGGAACCAAGTCTAAACCAAGTTTCATGCAACATTAGTTCTTATAAGTGTCTCGATGAGCTTTGTATAAGTTTGACGAACTTATGAAACATCTAAAAACATGTTTCTAGGACTCTAAACCAAGTTTCATGCAACATGAGTGCTTATAAGTGTCTCAATGAGCTTTGTACTAGTTTGACGAACTTATGAAACATCTAACAACGCGATTTCTAGGACTTTAAACTATGTTTAATGAAACATGAGTGCTTATAAGTGTCTCAACGAGCTTTGTACAAGTTTCACAAACTTATGAAACATATAAAAACACATTTCTAGGACTCTATACCAAGTTTCATGAAACATGAGTGCTTATAAGTGTCTCAATGAGATTTGTACTAGTTTTACGAACTTATGAAACATCTAACAACGTGGTTTCTAGGACCCTAAACCAAGTTTCACGCAACATGATTGCTTATAAGTGTCTCAATGAGCTTTTTACAAATTTGACGTCCTTATGAAACATCTAACAATTCGTTTCTAGGACTCTAAACCAAGTTTCATGCAACATTAGTGCTTATAAGTGTCTCGATGAGCTTTGTACAAGTTTGAAAAACTTATGAAACATCTAACAACGTGTTTCTAGGACTATAAACCAAGTTTCATGCAACATGAGTGCTTATAAGTGTCTCAATGAGCTTTGTACTAGTTTACAAACTTATGAAACATCTAACAACGCGGGTTCTAGCACTCTAAACTAAGTTTCATACAACATGAGTGCTTATAAGCGTCTCGATGAGTTTTGTACAAGTTTCACGAACTTATGAAACATATAAAACGCGTTTCTAGGACTCTATACATGGTTTCATGCAACATAAGTGCATATAGGTGTCTCAATGAACTTTGTACTAGTTTGACAAACTTATGAAACATCTAACAACGCGGTTTCTAGGACTCAAAACTAAGTTTCATGCAACATGAGTGCTTATAATCGTCTCAATGAGCTTTGTACAAGTTTCACGAACTTATGAAACATATAAAAACGCATTTCTAAGACTCTATACCAAGTTTCATGCAACATGAGTGCTTATAAGTGACTCAATGAGCTTTGTACAAGTTTTACGAACTTATGGAACATCTAACAACGCGGGTTCTAGGACTCTAAACAAAGTTTCATGCAACATGAATGCTTATAAGTGTCTCAATGAGCTTTGTACAAGATTAACGAACTTATGAAACATATAACAACACGTTTCTAGGAATCTAAATCAAGTTTCCTGAAACATGAGTGCTTATAATTGTCTCAATGAGCTTTGTACAAGTCTGACGAACTTATGAAACATCTAACAAATCGTTTCTAGGACTGTAAACCAAGTTTCATGCAACATTAGTGCTTATAAGTGTCTCGATGAGCTTTGTACAAGTTTCACGAACTTATGAAACATATAACAAAGCGTTTCTAGGACTCTAAACCAAGTTTCCTGCAACATGAGTGCTTATAAGTGTCTTAATGAGCTTTGTATAAATCTGAAAAACATATGAAACATCTAACAATGCGTTTCTAGGTCTCTAAACCAAGTTTCATGGAACATGAGTGCTTAAGTGTCTCAATGAGCATTTCAAAAGTTTGACGAACTTATGAAACATGTAACAACGCGTTTCTAGGACTCTAAACCAAGTTTCATGCAACATGAGTGCTTATTAGCGTCTCAATTAGCTTTGTACAAGTTTCACGAACTTATGAAATATATAACAACGCGTTTCTAGGACTCTAAACCATGTTTCATGCAACATGAGTGCTTATAAGTGTCTCAATGAGCTTTGCACAAGTTTCACGAACTTATGAAACATATAACAACGCGTTTCTAGGATTCTAAACCAAGTTTCACGCAACATGAGTGCTTATAAGTGTCTCAATGAGCTTTTTACAAATTTGACGTTCTTATGAAACATCTAACAATGCGTTTCTAGAACTCTAAACCAAGTTTCATGCAACATGATTGCTTATAAGTGTCTCAATGAGCTTTGTACAAGTTTGAAAAACTTATGAAACATCTAACAACGTGTTTCTAGGACTATAAACCAAGTTTCATGCAACATGAGTGCTTATAAGTGTCTCAATGAGCTTTTTACTAGTTTGACGAACTTATGAAACATCTAACAACGCGGTTTCTAGGACTCTAAACTAAGTTTCATACAACATGAGTACTCATAAGTGTCTCAATGAGCTTTGTACAACTTTCACGAACTTATGAAACATATAAAAACGCGTTTCTAGGACTCTATACCAAGTTTCATTAAACATGAGTGCTTATAAGTGTCTCAATGAGCTTTGTACTAGTTTTACGAACTTATAAAACATCTAACAACGTGGTTTCTAGGACTCTAAACCAAGTTTCATGCAACATGAATGCTTATAAGTGTCTCAATGAGCTTTGTACAAGTTTAACGAACTTATGAAACTTATAACAACGCGTTTCTAGGACTCTAAACCAAGTTTCATGCAACATGAGTGCTTATAATTGTCTCAATGAGCTTTGTACAAGTCTGGCGAACTTGTGAAACATCTAACAATTCGTTTCTAGGACTCTAAACCAAGTTTCATGCAACATTAGTGCTTGTAAGTGTCTCGATGAGCTTTGTACAAGTTTGGCAAACTTATGAAACATCTAACAACGTGTTTCTAGGACTATAAACCAAGTTTCATCTAACATGAGTTCTTATAAGTGTCTCAATGAGCTTTGTACTAGTTTGACGAACTTATGAAAAATCTAACAACGCGGTTTCTAGTACTCAAAACTACGTTTCATGCAACATGAGTGCTTATAAGCTTCTCAATGAGCTTTGTACAAGTTTCGAGAACTTATAAAACATATAAAAACGTGTTTCTAGGACTCTATACCAAGTTTCATGCAACATGAGTGCTTATAAATGTCTCAATGAGCTTTGTACTAGTTTTAAGAATTATGAAACATCTAACAACGCGGTTTCTAGGCCTCTAAACCAAGTTTCATGCAAAATGAAAGCTTATAAGTTTCTCATTGAGCTTTGTACAAGATTAACCAACTTATGAAACATATAAAAACACGTTTCTAGGAATCTAAATCAAGTTTCATGCAACATGAGTGCTTATAATTGTCTCAATGAGCTTTGTACAAGTCTGACGAACTTATGAAACATCTAACAAATCGTTTCTAGGACTCTAAACCAAGTTTCATGCAACATTAGTGCTTATAAGTGTCTCGATGAGCTTTGTACAAGTTTCACGAACTTATGAAACATATAACAACGCGTTTCTAGGACTCTAAACCAAGTTTTCTGCAACATGAGTGCTTATAACTGTCTTAATGAGATTTGTATAAATATGACAAACTTATGAAACATCTATCAATGCGTTTCTAGGACTCTAAACTAAGTTTCATAGAACATGAGTGCATATAAGTGTCTCATTGAGCATTGTAAAAGTTTAACGAACTTATGAATTATATAAAAACGCGTTTCTAGGACTCTATACCAAGTTTCATGCAACATGAGTGCTTATAAGTGTCTCAATGAGCTTTGTACTAGTTTTAAGAACTTATGAAACATCTAACAACGCGGTTTCTAGGACTCTAAACCAAGTTTCATGCAACATGAATGCTTATAAGTGTCTCAATGAGCTTTGTACAAGATTAACGAACTGATGAAATATATAACAACACGTTTCTAGGAATCTAAATAAAGTTTCATGCAACATGAGTGCTTATAATTGTCTCAATGAGCTTTGAACAAGTTTGACGAACTTATGAAACATCTAACAAATCAATTCTAGGACTCTAAACCAAGTTTCATGCAACATTAGTGCTTATAAGTGTCTCGATGAGCTTTATACAAGTTTCACGAACTTATGAAACATATAACAACGCGTTTCTAGGACTCTAAACCAAGTTTCCTGCAACTTGAGTGCTTATAAGTGTCTTAATGAGCTTTGTATAAATATGAAAAACTTATGAAACATCTATCAATGCGTTTCTAGGACTCTAAACCAAGTTTCATGGAACATGAGAGCATATAAGTGTCTCAATGAGCATTGTAAAAGTTTGACGAACTTATGAAACATGTAACAACGCGT
Source organism: Cochlearia excelsa (assembly GCA_963556525.1). Classification (NCBI taxonomy): domain Eukaryota; kingdom Viridiplantae; phylum Streptophyta; class Magnoliopsida; order Brassicales; family Brassicaceae; genus Cochlearia; species Cochlearia excelsa. The sequence goes on along the minus strand of OY748328.1, from coordinate 13,537,221 downwards.
TTCTAGGACTCTAAACCAAGTTTCATACAACATGAGTGCTTATAAGCGTCTCAATGAGCTTTGTACAAGTTTCACGAACTTATGAAATATATAACAACGCGTTTCTAGGACTCTAAACCATGTTTCATGCAACATGAATGCTTATAAGTGTCTCAATGAGCTTCGTACAAGTTTTACGAAATTATGAAATATATAACAACGCGTTTCTAGGATTCTAAACCAAGTTTCACGCAACATGAGTGCTTGTCTCAATGAGCTTTTTACAAATTCGACGTCCTTATGAAACATCTAACAATGCGTTTCTAGAACTCTAAACCAAGTTTCATGTAACATGAGTACTTATAAGTGTCTCAGTGAGCTTTCTACAAGTTGAAAAACTTATGAAACATCTAACAACGTGTTTCTAGGACTATAAACCAAGTTTCATGCAACATGAGTTCTTATAAGTGTCTCAATGAGCTTTATACTAGTTTGACGAACTTATGAAACATCTAACAACGCGGTTTCTAGGACTCTAAACTAAGTTTCATGCAACATGATTGCTTATAAGTGTCTCAATGAGCTTTGTACAACTTTCACGAACTTATGAAACATATAAAACCGCGTTTCTAGGACTCTATACCAAGTTTCATTAAACATGAGTGCTTATAAGTGTCTCAATGAGCTTTGTACAACTTTCACGAACTTATGAAACATATAAAACCGCGTTTCTAGGACTCTAAACCAAATTTCATCCAACATGAATGTTTATAAGTGTCTCAATGAGCTTTGTACAAGTTTAACGAACTTATGAAACATATAACAACGCGTTTCTAGGACTCTAAACCAAGTTTCATGCAACATGAGTGCTTATAATTGTCTCAATGAGCTTTGTACAAGTCTGACGAACATATGAAACATCTAACAATTCGTTTCTAGGACTCTAGACCAAGTTTCATGCAACATTACTGCTTATAAGTGTCTCGATGAGCTTTGTACAAGTTTGACAAACTTATGAAACATCTAACAACGTGTTTCTAGGACTATAAACCAAGTTTCATCCAACATGAGTGCTTATAAGTGTCTCAATGAGCTTTGTACTAGTTTGACGAACTTATGAAACATTTAACAACGCGGTTTCTAGGACTCTAAACTAAGTTTCATGCAACATGAGTGCTTATAAGGGTCTCAATGAGCTTTGTACAACTTTCACGAACTTATGAAACATATAAAAACGTGTTTCTAGGACTCTATACCAAGTTTCATGAAACATGAGTGCTTATAAGTGTCTTAATGAGCTTTGTACTAGTTTTAAAAACTTATGAAACATCTAACAACGTAGTTTCTAGGACTCTAAACCAAATTTCATGCAACATGCATGCTTATAAGTGTCTCAAAGAGCTTTGTACAAGTTTAGCGAACTTATGAAACATATAACAACGCGTTTCTAGGACTCTAAACCAAGTTTAATGCAACATGAGTGCTTATAATTGTCTCAATGAGTTTTGTACAAGTCTGACGAACATATGAAACATCTAACAATTCGTTTCTAGGACTCTAAACCAAGTTTCATGCAACATTAGTGCTTATAAGTGTCTCGATGAGCTTTGTACAAGTTTGACAAACTTATGAAACATCTAACAACGTGTTTCTAGGACTCTAAACCAAGTTTCATCCAACATGAGTGCTTATAAGTGTCTCAATGAGCTTTGTACTAGTTTGACGAACTTATGAAACATCTAACAACGCGGTTTCTAGGACTTTAAACTAAGTTTCATGCAACATGACTGCTTATAAGTGTATCAATGAGCTTTGTACAACTTTCACGAACTTATGAAACATATAACAAAACGTTTCTACGAATCTAAGTCAAGTTTCGTGCAACATTAGTGCTTGTAATTGTCTCAATGAGCTTTGTACAAGTCTTGCAAACCTATGAAACATCTAACAAATCGTTCCTAGGACTCTAAACCAAGTTTCATGAAACAATAGTGCTTATAAGTGTCTCGATGAGCTTTGTACAAGTTTCACGAACTTATGAAACATATAACAACGCGTTTCTAGGACTCTAAACCAAGTTTCATGCAACATGAGTGCTTATAAGTGTCTCAATGAGCATTGTAAAAGTCGACGAACTTATGAAACATCTAACAACGCGTTTCTAGGACTCTAAACCAAGTTTCATGCAACATGAGGGCTTATAAGCGTCTCAATGAGCTTTGTACAAGTTTCACGAAATTATGAAATATATAACAACGCGTTTCTAGGACTCTAAACCATGTTTCATGCAACATGAGTGCTTATAAGTGTCTCAATGAGCTTTGTACAAGTTTAACGAACTTATGAAACATATAACAACGCGTTTCTAGGACTCTAAACCAAGTTTCATGCAACATGAGTGCTTATAATTGTCTCAATGAGGTTTGTACAAGTCTGACGAACTGATGAAACATCTAACCATCCGTTTCTAGAACTCTAAACCAAGTTTCATGCAACATGAGTGCTTATAATTGTCTCAATGAGTTTTGTACAAGTCGACGAACATATGAAACATCTAACAATTCGTTTCTAGGACTCTAAACCAAGTTTCATGCAACATTAGTGCTTATAAGTGTCTCGATGAGCTTTGTACAAGTTTGACAAACTTATGAAACATCTAACAACGTGTTTCTAGGACTCTAAACCAAGTTTCATCCAACATGAGTGCTTATAAGTGTCTCAATGAGCTTTGTACTAGTTTGACGAACTTATGAAACATCTAACAACGCGGTTTCTAGGACTTTAAACTAAGTTTCATGCAACATGACTGCTTATAAGTGTATCAATGAGCTTTGTACAACTTTCACGAACTTATGAAACATATAACAAAACGTTTCTACGAATCTAAGTCAAGTTTCGTGCAACATTAGTGCTTGTAATTGTCTCAATGAGCTTTGTACAAGTCTTGCAAACCTATGAAACATCTAACAAATCGTTTCTAGGACTCTAAACCAAGTTTCATGAAACAATAGTGCTTATAAGTGTCTCGATGAGCTTTGTACAAGTTTCACGAACTTATGAAACATATAACAACGCGTTTCTAGGACTCTAAACCAAGTTTCATGCAACATGAGTGCTTATAAGTGTCTCAATGAGCATTGTAAAAGTCGACGAACTTATGAAACATCTAACAACGCGTTTCTAGGACTCTAAACCAAGTTTCATGCAACATGAGGGCTTATAAGCGTCTCAATGAGCTTTGTACAAGTTTCACGAAATTATGAAATATATAACAACGCGTTTCTAGGACTCTAAACCATGTTTCATGCAACATGAGTGCTTATAAGTGTCTCAATGAGCTTTGTACAAGTTTAACGAACTTATGAAACATATAACAACGCGTTTCTAGGACTCTAAACCAAGTTTCATGCAACATGAGTGCTTATAATTGTCTCAATGAGGTTTGTACAAGTCTGACGAACTGATGAAACATCTAACCATCCGTTTCTAGAACTCTAAACCATGTTTCTTGCAACATTAGTGCTTATAAGTGTCTCGATGAGCTTTCTACAAGTTTGACAAACTTATGAAACATCTAACTACGTGTTTCTTGGACTATAAACAAAGTTTAATTTAACATGAGTGCTTATAAGTGTCTCAATGAGCTTTGTACTAGTTTGACGAACTAATGAAACATCTAACAACGCGGTTTTTGGGACTCAAAACTAAGTTTCATGCAACATGAGTGCTTATAAGCGTTTCAATGAGCTTTGTACAAGTTTCACGAACTTATGAAATATATAAAAACGCGTTTCTAGGATTCTATACCAAGTTTCATGCAAAATGAGTGCTTATAAGTGTCTCAGTGAGCTTTGTACTAGTTTTACGAACTTATGAGACATCTAACAACGCGGTTTCTAGGAATCTAAACCAAGTTTCATGTAACATAAATGCTTATAGGTGTCTCAATGAGCTTTGCACAAGATTAACGAACTTATGAAACATATAACAACACGTTGCTAGGAATCTAAATCAAGTTTCATGCAACATGAGTGCTTATAATTGTCTCAATGAAATTTGTACAAGTCTTACGAACTTATGAAACATCTAACAATTCGTTTCTAGGACTCTAAACCAAGTTTCATGCAACATTAGTGCTTATAAGTGTCTCGATGAGCTTTGTACAAGTTTGACAAACTTATGAAACATCTAACAACGTGTTTCTCGGACTATAAACCAAGTTTCATGCAACATGAGTGCTTATAAGTGTCTCAATGAGCTTTGTACTAGTTTGACGAACTTATGAAACATCTAACAACGCGGTTTCTAGGACTCAAAACTAAGTTTCATGCAACATGAGTGCTTATAAGCGTCTCGATGAGCTTTGTACAAGTTTAACGAACTTATGAAACATATAAAAACGCGTTTCTAGGACTCTATACCAAGTTTCATGCAACATGAGTGCTTATAATTTTCTTAATGAGCTTTGTACAAGTTTCACGAACTTATGAAACATATAACAACGCGTTTCTAGGACTCTAAACCAAGTTTCATGCAACATCAATGCTTATAAGTGTCTCAATGAGCTTTCTACAAGTTTAACGAACTTATTAAACATATAACAACGCTTTTCTAGGACTTTAAACCAATTTTCATGCAATATGAGTGCTTATAATTGACTCAATGAACTTTGTACAAGTCTGACGAACTTATGAAACATCTAACAATACGTTTCTAGGACTCTAAACTAAGTTTCATGCAACATTAAAGCTTATAAGTGTCTCGATGAGCTTTGTAAAATTTTGACGAACTTATGAAACATGTAACAACGCGTTTCTAGGACTCTAAACCAAGTTTCATGCAACATAAGTGGTTATAAGTGTCTCAATGAGCTATGTACAAGTTTCACGAACTTATGAAACATATAACAACGCGTTTCTAGGATTCTAAACCATGTTTCATGCAACATGAATGTTTATAAGTGTCTCAATGAGCTTTTTAGAAATTTGACGAACTTATGAAATATCTAACAAGTCGTTTCTAGAACATGAAACAAAGTTTCATGGAACATGAGTGCTTATAAGTGTCTCAATGAGCTTTGTAAAAGTTTGACTAACTTATGAAACATCTAACAACGCGTTTCTAGGACTCTAAACCAAGTTTCATGCAACATGAGTGCTTATAAGTGTCTCAACGAGCTTTGTACAAGTTTCACGAACTTATGAAACATAAAAAAAACGCGTGTCTAGGACTCTATACCAAGTTTCATGAAACATTAGAGCTTTGTACTAGTTTAAACCAACTTTCTTATAAGTGTCTCGATGAGCTTTGTAAAAGTTTGACTAACTTATTAAACATCTAACAACGCGTTTCTAGGACTCTAAACCAAGTTTCATGCAACATGAATGCTTATAAGTGTCTCAAAGAGCTTTGTACAAGTTTCACGAACTTATGAAACATATAAAAACGCGTTTCTAGGACTCTATACCAAGTTTCATGAAACATGAGTGCTTATAAGTGTCTCAATGAGCTTTGTACTAGTTTTACGAACTTATGAAACATCTAACAACGTGGTTTCTAGGACTCTAAACCAAGTTTCATGAAACATGAATGCTTATAAGTGTCTCAATGAGCTTTGTACAAGTTTCACAAACTTATGAAACATATAACAACGCGTTTCTGGGACTCTAAACCAAGTTTCATGCAACATGAGTTCTTATAAGTGTCTCAATGAGCTTTATGCTAGTTTGACGAACTTATGAAACATCTAACAACGTTGTTTCTAGGACTCTAAGCCAAGTTTCATGCAACATGAGTGCTTATAACTGTCTCAATGATCATTGTCCAAGTTTGACAAACTTATGAAACATCTAACAACGCGTTTCTAGGACTCTAAACCAAGTTTCATGCAAGATGAGTGCTTATAAGTGTTTCAATGAGCTTTGTGCTAGTTTGACGAACTTATGAAACATCTACCAACGCGGTTTCTATTACTCTAAACCAAGTTTCATGCAACATGAGTGCTTATAAGTGTCTCAATGAGCTTTGTACAAGTTTCACGAACTTCTGAAACATATAAAAACGTGTTTCTAGGACTCTAATTCAAGTTTCATGCAACATAGGTTATTATAAGTGTCTCAATGACCTTCCTACAAGTTTGACGTACGAATGAAACATCTAACAACGTGGTTTCTAGGATTCTAAACAAAGTTTCATGCAACATGAGTGCTTATAAGTGTCCCAAGAAGCACAAGTTTCACGAACTTATGAAACATCAAACACTGCGTTTCTAGTACTCTAAACCAAGTTTCATGCTACTCTAAACCAAGTTTCATGCAACAAGACTGCTTATAAGTTTCTCAATGATCTTTGTACAAGTTTCACCAACTTATGAAATATATAACAACGCGGGACTCTAAACCAAGTTTCTGCAACATGAGTTCTTATAAGTGTCTCAATAAGCTTTGTACTAGTTTTATGAACTTATGAAACATCTAACAACGCGGTTTCTAGGACTCTAAACCAAGTTTCATGCAACATGAGTGCTTATAAGTGTCGCAATGAGCTTTGTACAATTTGTACGAACTTATGAAACATATAACAACACATTTCTAGGACTATAAAACCAAGTTTCATGCATGATGAGTGCTTATAAGTGTCTCAATGAGTTATGTACAAGTTTGACGAACTTATGAAACATCTAACAACGTGTTTCTAGGACTCTAAACCAAGTTTCATGCAACATGAGTGCTTATAAGTGTCTCAATGAGCTTTGTACTAGTTTGACGAGTTTATGAAACATCTAACAACGCATCGTAGGACTCTAAACCAAGTTTCATGCAACATGAATGCTTATAAGTTCCTCAATGATCTTTGTTAAAGTTTGACGAACTTATGAAACATCTAACAACGCGTTTCTAGGACACTAAGCAAAGTTTCATGCAACATGAGTGCTTATAAGCGTCTTAATGAGCTTTATACAAGTCTCACAAACTTATGAAACATATAACAACGCGTTTCTAGGACTCTAAACCTAGTTTCATGCAACATGAGTGCTTATAAGTGTCTCAATGAACTTTGTACTAGTTTGACGAACTTATGAAACATCTAACAACGCGGTTTCTAGGACTCTAAGCCAAGTTTCAGGTAACATGAATGTTTATAAGTGTCTCAATGAGCTTTGTACAAGTTTCACGAACTTCTTAACCATATAAAAACGTGTTTCTAGGACTTTAATTCAAGTTTCATGCAACATGAGTGCTTATAAGTGTCTCAATGAGCTTCGTACAAGTTTGACGAACTTATGAAACATCTAACAACGTGGTTGCTAGGACTCTAAACAAGGTTTCGTACAACATGAGTGCTTATAAGTGTCTCAATGAGCTTTGTACAAGTTTAACGAACTTATGAAACATATAACAACTCTAAACCAAGTTTCATGCAACATGAGTGCTTATAATTGTCTCAATGAGATTTTGTACAAGTTTGACGAACTTATGAAACATATAAAAACGCATTGCTAGGACTCTAAACGAAGTTTGACGAAGTTATGAAACATCTAACAACGCGTTTCTAGAACTCTAAACCAAGTTTGTCAAACTTATGAAACATCTAACAACGCATTTCTAGGACTCTAAACCAAGTTTCATGCAACATGATTGCAAGTGTCTCAATGACATTTGTACTAGTTAGACGAACTTATAAAACATCTAACAACGCGATTTCTAGGACTCTAAAACAAATTTCATGCAAGATGAGTTCTTACAAGTGTCTCAATGAGCTTTGTACAAGTTTCACGCCACAAACTTATGAAACATCTAACAACCCGTTTCTACGACTCTAAACAAAGTTTCATGTAACATGAGTGCTTATAAGTGTTTCAATGAGCTTTATAATAGTTTGACGAAATTATGAAACATCTAACAACGCGGTTTCTATGACTTTAAACAAAGTTTCATGCAACGTGAGTGCTTATAAGTGTCTCAATGAGATTTGTACAAGTTTCACGAACTTATGAAACATCTAACAACGCGTTTCTAGGACTCTAAACAAAGTTTCATGCAAAATGAGTGCTTATTACAAGTTTGACGAACCTATGAAACATCTAACAACGCGTTTGTAGGACTCTAAACCAAGGTTGATGCAACATGAGTGCTTATAAAAGTCTCAATGAGCTTTATACTAGGTTGACGAACTTATGAAACATCTAACAACGCGTTTCTAGGACTCTAAACAAAGTTTCATGCTACGTGAGTATTTATAAGTGTCTCAATTAGCTTTTTACAAGTTTTACAAAGTTATGAAACATCTAACAGCGCGTTTCTAGTACTCTAACCCAAGTTTCATGCAACATGAGTGCTTATAAGTGTCTCAATGAGCTTTGTACTTGTTTCGCGAACTTATGAAACATCTAACAACGTGGTTTCTAGTACTCTAAACTAATTTTTATGCAACTTGGCTGCTTATAAGTTCCTCAATGAGCTTTGTACAAGGTTGACGAACTTATGAAACATCTAACAACGCGTTTCTAGGACTCTCAACCAAGTTTCATGCAACATGAGTGCTTATAAGTGTCTCAATTAACTTTGTACTAGTTTGATGAACTTATGAAACATCTAACAACGTGGTTGCTAGGACTCTAAACTAAGTTTCATGAAACATGAGTGCTTATAAGTGTCTCAATGTGCTTTGTACATGTTTGACGAACTTATGAAACATAGAAAAACGCGTTGCTAGGACTCTAAACCAAGTTTCATGCAACATGAGTGCTTATAAGTGTCTCAATGAGCTTTCTCAAAGTTTGACGAACTTATGAAACATCTAACAACACATTTCTAGGACTCTAAAACAAGTTTAATCAACCATGAGATCTTATAAGTGTCTCAACGAGCTTTGTACAAGTTTGACGAACTTATGAAATATCTAACAACGCATTTCTAGGACTCTATAACAAGTTTCATGCAACATGAGTGGTTATAAGTTTCTCAATGAGCTTTGTACTAGTTTGAACAAATTATGAAACATCTTATAATGCGGTTTCTAGGACTCTAAACATAGTTTCATGCAACATGAGTGCTTATAAGTGTCTCAATAAGCACAAGTTTCACGAACTTATGAAACATCAAACAACTGCGTTTCTAGTACTCTAAACCACGTTTCATGCAACAAGACTACTTATAAGTTCCTCAATGAGCTTTGTACAAGTTTCACAAACTTATGAAACATCTAACAACGCAGTTTCTGGGACTCTAAACTAAGTTTCATAAAACATGAGTGCTTATAAGTGTCTCAATGATCTTTGTACAAGTTTCACCGATTTATGAAACATATAACAACGCGGGGACTCTAAACCAAGTTTCATGCACCATGAGTTCTTATAAGTGTCTCAATAAGCTTTGTACTAGTTTTACAAACTTATGAAACATCTAACAACGCGGTTTCTAGGACTCTAAACCAAGTTTCATGCAACATGAGTGCTTATAAGTGTCGCAATGAGCTTTGTACAATTTGAACGAACTTATGAAACATATAACAACACATTTCTAGGACTATAAAACCAAGTTTCATGCATGATGAGTGCTTATAATTGTCTCAATGAGCTATGTACAAGTTTGACGAACTTATGAAACATCTAACAACGTGTTTCTAGGACTCTAAACCAAGTTTCATGCAACATGAGTGCTTATAAGTGCCTCAATGAGCTTTATACTAGTTTGACGAGCTTATGAAACATCTAACAACGCATTCTTAGGACTCTAAACCAAGTTTCATGCAACGTGAATGCTTATAAGTTCCTCAATGATCTTTGTTAAAGTTTGACGAACTTATGAAACATCTAACAACGCGTTTCTAGGACACTAAACCAAGTTTCATGCAACATGAGTGCTTATAAGCGTCTCAATGAGCTTTATGCAAGTCTCACAAACTTATGAAACATATAACAACGCGTTTCTAGGACTCTAAACCTAGTTTCATGCAACATGAGTGCTTATAAGTGTCTCAATGAGCTTTGTACTAGTTTGATGAACTTATGAAACATCTAACAACGCGGTTTCTAGGACTCTAAGCCAAGTTTCATGCAACATGAGTGCTTATAACTGTCTCAATGAGCTTTGTACAAGTTTGATAAACTTATGAAACATCTAACAACGCGTTTCTAGGACTCTAAACCAAGTTTCATGGAAGATGAGTGCTGATAAGTGTTTCAATGAGTTTTGTGCTAGTTTGACGAACTTATGAAACATCTAACAACCCGATTTCTGTTACTCTAAACCAAGTTTCAGGCAATATGAGTGCTTATAAGTGTCTCAATGAGCTTTGTACAAGTTTCACGAACTTCTTAACCATATAAAAACGCGTTTCTAGGATTCTAATTCAAGTTTCATGCAACATGAGTGCTTATAAGTGTCTCAATGAGCTTCTTACAAGTTTGACGAACTTATGAAACATCTAACAACGTGGTTGCTAGGACACTAAACAAGGTTTCGTACAACATGAATGCTTATAAGTGTCTCAATGAGCTTTGTACAAGTTTAACGAACTTATGAAACATATAACAACTCTAAACCAAGTTTCATGCAACATGAGTGCTTATAATTGTCTCAATGAGCTTTTGTACAAGTTTGACGAACTTATGAAACATATAAAAACGCGTTGCTAGGACTCTAAACGAAGTTTGACGAAGTTATGAAACATCTAACAACGCGTTTCTAGAACTCTAAACCAAGTTTGTCAAACTTATGAAACATCTAACAACACATTTCTAGGACTCTAAACCAAGTTTCATGCAACATGATTGCAAGTGTCTCAATGACATTTGTACTAGTTTGACGAACTTATAAAACATCTAACAACGCGATTTCTAGGACTCTAAAACAAATTTCATGCAACATGAGTTCTTACAAATGTCTCAATGAGCTTTGTACAAGTTTCATGCCACAAACTTATGAAACATCTAACAACGCGTTTCTACGACTCTAAACAAAGTTTCATGCAACATGAGTGCTTATAAGTGTCTCAATGAGCTTTATACTAGTTTGACGATATTATGAAACATCTAACAACGCGGTTTCTATGACTCTAAACAAAGTTTCATGCAACATGAGTGCTTATAAGTGTCTCAATGAGCTTTGTACAAGTTTCACGAACTTATGAAACATCTAACAACGCGTTTCTAGGACTCTAAACAAAGTTTTATGCAAAATGAGTGCTTATTAGTGTCTCAATGAGCTTAGTACAAGTTTGACGAACCTATGAAACATCTAACAACGCGTTTCTAGGACTCTAAACCAAGGTTGATGCAACATGAGTGCTTATAAAAGTCTCAATGAGCTTTATACTAGGTTGACGAATTTATGAAACATCTAACAACGCGTTTCTAGGACTCTAAACAAAGTTTCATGCAACATGAGTATTTATAAGTGTCTCAATGAGCTTTTTACAAGTTTTACAAACTTATGTTTCACATCTAACAACGCGTTTCTAGGACTCTAACCCAAGTTTCATGCAACATGAGTGCTTATAAGTGTCTCAATGAGCTTTGTACTAGTTTCACGAACTTATGAAACATCTAACAACGTGGTTTCTAGTACTCTAAACCAAGTTTCATGCAACATGGCTGCTCATAAGTTCCTCAATGAGCTTTGTACAAGGTTGGCGAACTTATGAAACATCCAACAACGCGTTTCTAGGACTCTAAACCAAGTTTCATGCAACATGAGTGCTTATAAGTGTCTCAATTAACTTTGTACTAGTTTGACGAACTTATGAAACATCTAACAACGTGGTTTCTAGGACTCTAAACTAAGTTTCATTCAACATTAGTGCTTATAAGTGTCTCAATGAGCTTTGTACATGTTTGACGAACTTATGAAACATAGAAAAACGCGTTGCTAGGACTCTAAACCAAGTTTCATGCAACATGAGTGCTTATAAGTGTCTCATTGAGCTTTCTGAAATTTTGACGAACTTATGAAACATCTAACAACGCGTTTCTAGGACTCTAAACAAGTTTAATCAACCATGAGATCTTATAAGTGTCTCTACGAGTTTTGTACAAGTTTGATGAACTTATGAAACATCTAACAACGCATTTCTAGGACTCTAAACCAAGTTTCATGGAACACGAGTGCTTATAAGTGTCTCAACGAGCTTTATACAAGTTTGATGAACTTATGAAACATCTAACAATGTATTTCTAGGAATCTAAACCAAGTTTCATAGAACACGAGTGCTTAAAAGTGTTTCAATGAGCTTCGTACAAGTTTGACGAACTTATGAAACATCTAACAACGTAGTTTCTAGAACTCTAAACCAAGTTTCATGCAACCTGAGTGCTTATAAATTCCTCAATGAGCTTTGTACAAGTTTTACGAACTTATAAAACATCTAACACGCGTTTTGAGGACTCTAAACCAAGTTTCATGCAACATGAGTGCTTATAATTGTCTCAATGACCTTTGTACAAGTTTGATGACCTTATGAAACATCTAAAACGTGGTTTCTAGGACTCTAAACCAAGTTTCATGCAACATGAGTGCTTATAAGTGTCTCATTGAACTTTGTACAAGTTTGACGAACTTATGAAACATCTAACAACGCGTTTATAGGACTCTAAACCAAGTTTCATGCAACATGAGTGCTTATAAGTGTCTCATTGTGCTTTGTACAAGTTTGACGAACTTATGAAACATCTAATAACACGTTTCTAGGACTTAAAACCAAGTTTCATTCAACATGAGTGCTTATAAGCGTCTCAATGAGCTTTGTACAAGTTTGACGAACTTATGAAACATCTAACAACGTGGTTTCTAGTACTCTAAACAAAATTTCATGCAACATGACTGCTTATAAGTTCCTCAATCAGCTTTGTACAAGTTTGTCGAACTTATCAAACATCTAACAACGCGTTGCTAGGACTCTAAACCAAGTTTCATGCAACATGAGTGCTTATAAGTTCCTCAATGAACTTTGTACTAATTTGACGAACTTATGAAACATCTAACAACGTGGTTGCTAGGACTCTAAACCAAGTTTCTTGCAACATGAGTGCTTATAAGTGTCTCAATGAGCTTTGTACAAGTTTGACGAACTTCTGAAACATATAACAACGCATTGCTAGGACTCTAAACCAAGTTTCATGCAACATGAGTGCTTATATGCGTCTCAATGAGCTTTGTACAAGTTTGACGAACTTATGAAACATCTAACAACGCGTTTCTAGGAATCTAAACCAAATTTGATGCAAAATGAGTGCTTATAAGTGTCTCAATGAGGTTTGTACAAGTTTGACGAACTTATGAAATATCTAACAACGTGGTATCTAGGACTCTAAACCAGGTTTCGTGCAACATGATTGCTTATAAGTTCCTCAATGAGCTTTGTACAAGTTTCAAGAACTTATGAAACATCTACCAACGCGTTTCGAGGACTTTAAACCAAATTTCATGCAACATGAGTGCATAAAAGTGTCTCAATGAGCTTTGTACTAGTTTGAAGAACTTATGAAACATTTAACAACGTGGTTGCTAGGACTCTAAACCAAAGTTTCATGCAACATGACTGCTTATAAGTTCCTCAATGAGCTTTGCAAAAGTTTGACGAACTTATGAAACATCTAACAACGCGTTTCTAGGACTCTAAACCAAGTTTCATGCATCATGCGTGCTTATAAGTGTCTCAATGACCATTGTACTAGTTTGACGAACTTATGAAACATCTAACAACGCGGTTTCAAGGAATCTAAACCAAATTTCATGCAACATGAGTGCTTATAAGTGTCTCAATGAGCTTTGAATAAGTTTCACAGACTTATGAAACATCTAACAACGCGTTTCTTGGACTCTAAACAAAGTTTCATGCAACATGAGTTCTTATTAGTGTTCAATGAGCTTAGTACAAGTTTGACGAACTTATGAAACATCTAACAACGCGTTTCTAGGACTCTAAACTATGTTTCATGGAACCGGAGTGCTTATAAGTGTCTCAATGTGCTTTATACTAGTTTGACGAACTTATGAAACGTCTAACAACGCGGTTGATATGACTCTAAACCAATTTTCATGCAACATGAGTGCTTATAAGTGTCTCAATGAGCTTTTTACAAGTTTGACGAACTTATGAAACATCTAACAATGCGTTTCTAGGACTCTAAACCAAGTTTCATGCAACATGAGTGTTTATAAGTGTCTCAATGAGCTTTGTACAAGTTTGACGAACTTATGAAACATATAACAACGCATTGCTAGGACTCTAAACCAAGTTTCATGCATCATGAGTGTTTATAAGTGTCTCAATGAGCTTTCTACAAGTTTGACGAACTTATGAAACATCTAACAACGCGTTTCTAGGACTCTAAACCAAGTTTCATGCAACATGAGTGCTTATAAGTGTCTTAACAAGCTTTGTACAAGTTTGACGTACTTATGAAACATCTAACAACGCGTTTCTAGGACTGTAAACAAGGTTTCATGCAACATGAGTGCTTATAAGTGTCTCAATGAGGTTTGTAGAAGTTTCTCAAACTTATGAAACATATAACAACGCATTGCTAGGACTCTAAACCAAGTTTCATGCAACATGAGTGCTTATAAGTTCCTCAATGAACTTTGTACAAGTTTCACGAACTTATGAAACTTCTAACAACGCGTTTCGAGGACTCTAAACCAAGTTTCATGCAACATGAGTGCTTAAAAGTGTCTCAATGAGCTTTGTAGAAGTTTGACGAACTTATGAAACATCTAACAACGCGTTTCTAGGACTCTAAACCAAATTCATGCAACATGAGTGCTTATATGCGTCTCAATGAGCTTTGTACAAGTTTGACGAACTTATGAAACATCTAACAACGCTTTTCTAGGAATCTAAACCAAATTTCATGCAAAATGAGTGCTTATAAGTGTCTCAATGAGGTTTGTACAAGTTTGACAAACTTATGAAACATCTAACAACGTGGTTTCTAGTACTCTAAACAAAATTTCATGCAACATGACTGCTTATAAGTTCCTCAATGAGCTTTGTACAAGTTTCACGAACTTATGAAACATCTAACAACGCGTTATTAGGACTCTAAACCAAGTTTCATGCAACATGAGTGCTTATAAGTGTCTCAATGAGCTTTGTACAAGTTTGACGAACTTATGAAACATATAACAACGCGTTGCTAGGACTCTAAACCAAGTTTCATGCAACATGAGTGTTTATAAGTGTCTCAATGAGCTTTCTACAAGTTTGACGAACTTATGAAACATCTAACAACGCGTTGCTAGGACTCTAAACCAAGTTTCATGCAACATGAGTGTTTATAAGTGTCTCAATGAGCTTTCTACAAGTTTGTCGAACTTATGAAACATCTAACAACGCGTTTCTAGGACTCTAAACCAAGTTTCATGCAACATGAGTGCTTATAAGTGTCTTAACAAGCTTTGTACAAGTTTGACGTACTTATGAAACATCTAACAACACGTTTCTAGGACTGTAAACAAGGTTTCATGCAACATGAGTGCTTATAAGTGTCTCAATGAGGTTTGTAGAAGTTTCTCGAACTTATGAAACATATAACAACGCATTGCTAGGACTCTAAACCAAGTTTCATGCAACATGAGGGCTTATAAGTTCCTCAATGAACTTTGTACAAGTTTCACGAACTTATGAAACTTCTAACAACGCGTTTCGAGGACTCTAAACCAAGTTTCATGCAACATGAGTGCTTAAAAGTGTGTCAATGAGCTTTGTACAAGTTTGACGAATGTATGAAACATCTAACAACGCGTTTCTAGGACTCTAAACCAAATTCATGCAACATGAGTGCTTATATGCGTCTTAATGAGCTTTGTACAAGTTTGATGAACTTATGAAACATCTAACAACGCGTTTCTAGGAATCTAAACCAAATTTCATGCAAAATGAGTGCTTATAAGTGTCTCAATGAGGTTTGTACAAGTTTGACGAACTTATGAAACATCTAACAACGTGGTTTCTAGTACTTTAAACAAAATTTCATGCAACATGACTGCTTATAAGTTCCTCAATGAGCTTTGTACAAGTTTCACGAACTTATGAAACATCTAACAACGCGTTTCTAGGACTCTAAACCAAGTTTCATGCAACATGAGTGCTTATAAGTGTCTCAATGAACTTTGTACTAATTTGACGAACTTATGAAACATCTAACAACGTGGTTGCTAGGACTCTAAACCAAGTTTCATGCAACATGAGTGCTTATAAGTGTCTCAATGAGCTTTGTACAAGTTTGACGAAATTATGAAACATATAACAACGCGTTGCTAGGACTCTAAACCAAGTTTCATGCAACATGAGTGTTTATAAGTGTCTCAATGAGCTTTCTACAAATTTGACGAACTTATGAAACATCTAACAACGCGTTTCTAGGACTCTAAACCAAGTTTCATGCAACATGAGTGCTTATAAGTGTCTTAACAAGCTTTGTACAAGTTTGACGTACTTATGAAACATCTAACAACGCGTTTCTAGGACTGTAAACAAGTTTTCATGCAACATGAGTGCTTATAAGTGTCTCAATAAGGGTTTGTAGAAGTTTCTCGAACTTATGAAACATATAACAACGCATTGCTAGGACTCTAAACCAAGTTTCGTGCAACATGAGTGCTTATAAGTTCCTCAATGAACTTTGTACAAGTTTCACGAACTTATGAAACTTCTAACAACGCGTTTCGAGGACTCTAAACCAAGTTTCATGCAACATGAGTGCTTAAAAGTGTCTCAATGAGCTTTGTACAAGTTTGACGAACTTATGAAACATCTAACAACGCGTTTCTAGGACTCTAAACCAAATTCATGAAACATGAGTGCTTATATGCGTCTCAATGAGATTTGTACAAGTTTGACGAACTTATGAAACATCTAACAACGCGTTTCTAGGAATCTAAACCAAATTTCATGCAAAATGAGTGCTTATATGTGTCTCAATGAGGTTTGTACAAGTTTGACGAACTTATGAAACATCTAACAACGTGGTTTCTAGTACTCTAAACAAAATTTCATGCAACATGACTGCTTATAAGTTCCTCAATGAGCTTTGTTCAAGTTTCACGAACTTATGAAACATCTAACAACGCGTTTCTAGGACTCTAAACCAAGTTTCATGCAACATGAGTGCTTATAAGTGTCTCAATGAACTTTGTACTAATTTGACGAACTTATGAAACATCTAACAACGTGGTTGCTAGGACTCTAAACCAAGTTTCTTGCAACATGAGTGCTTATAAGTGTCTCAATGAGCTTTGTACAAGTTTGACGAACTTCTGAAACATATAACAACGCATTGCTAGGACTCTAAACCAAGTTTCATGCAACATGAGTGTTTATAAGTGTCTCAATGAGCTTTCTACAAGTTTGACGAACTTATGAAACATCTAACAACGCGTTTCTAGGAATGTAAACCAAATTTGATGCAAAATGAGTGTTTATAAGTGTCTCAATGAGCTTTCTACAAGTTTGTCGAACTTATGAAACATCTAACAACGCGTTTCTAGGACTCTAAACCAAGTTTCATGCAACATGAGTGCTTATAAGTGTCTTAACAAGCTTTGTACAAGTTTGACGTACTTATGAAACATCTAACAACGCGTTTCTAGGACTGTAAACAAGGTTTCATGCAACATGAGTGCTTATAAGTGTCTCAATGAGGTTTGTAGAACTTTCTCGAACTTATGAAACATATAACAACGCATTGCTAGGACTCTAAACCAAGTTTCATGCAACATGAGTGCTTATAAGTTCCTCAATGAACTTTGTACAAGTTTCACGAACTTATGAAACTTCTAACAACGCGTTTCGAGGACTCTAAACCAAGTTTCATGCAACATGAGTGCTTAAAAGTGTGTCAATGAGCTTTGTACAAGTTTGACGAATTTATGAAACATCTAACAACGCGTTTCTAGGACTCTAAACCAAATTCATGCAACATGAGTGCTTATATGCGTCTTAATGAGCTTTGTACAAGTTTGATGAACTTATGAAACATCTAACAACGCGTTTCTAGGAATCTAAACCATATTTCATGCAAAATGAGTGCTTATAAGTGTCTCAATGAGGTTTGTACAAGTTTGACGAACTTATGAAACATCTAACAACGTGGTTTCTAGTACTTTAAACAAAATTTCATGCAACATGACTGCTTATAAGTTCCTCAATGAGCTTTGTACAAGTTTCACGAACTTATGAAACATCTAACAACGCGTTTCTAGGACTCTAAACCAAGTTTCATGCAACATGAGTGCTTATAAGTGTCTCAATGAACTTTGTACTAATTTGACGAACTTATGAAACATCTAACAACGTGGTTGCTAGGACTCTAAACCAAGTTTCATGCAACATGAGTGCTTATAAGTGTCTCAATGAGCTTTGTACAAGTTTGACGAACTTATGAAACATATAACAACACGTTGCTAGGACTCTAAACCAAGTTTCATGCAACATGAGTGTTTATAAGTGTCTCAATGAGCTTTCTACAAATTTGACGAACTTATGAAACATCTAACAACGCGTTTCTAGGACTCTAAACCAAGTTTCATGCAACATGAGTGCTTATAAGTGTCTTAACAAGCTTTGTACAAGTTTGACGTACTTATGAAACATCTAACAACGCGTTTCTAGGACTCGTAAACAAGGTTTCATGCAACATGAGTGCTTATAAGTGTCTCAATAAGGGTTTGTAGAAGTTTCTCGAACTTATGAAACATATAACAACGCATTGCTAGGACTCTAAACCAAGTTTCGTGCAACATGAGTGCTTATAAGTTCCTCAATGAACTTTGTACAAGTTTCACGAACTTATGAAACTTCTAACAACGCATTTCGAGGACTCTAAACCAAGTTTCATGCAACATGAGTGCTTAAAAGTGTCTCAATGAGCTTTGTACAAGTTTGACGAACTTATGAAACATCTAACAACGCGTTTCTAGGACTCTAAACCAAATTCATGAAACATGAGTGCTTATATGCGTCTCAATGAGATTTGTACAAGTTTGACGAACTTATGAAACATCTAACAACGCGTTTCTAGGAATCTAAACCAATTTTCATGCAAAATGAGTGCTTATATGTGTCTCAATGAGGTTTGTACAAGTTTGACGAACTTATGAAACATCTAACAACGTGGTTTCTAGTACTCTAAACAAAATTTCATGCAACATGACTGCTTATAAGTTCCTCAATGAGCTTTGTACAAGTTTCACGAACTTATGAAACATCTAACAACGCGTTTCTAGGACTCTAAACCAAGTTTCATGCAACATGAGTGCTTATAAGTGTCTCAATGAACTTTGTACTAATTTGACGAACTTATGAAACATCTAACAACGTGGTTGCTAGGACTCTAAACCAAGTTTCTTGCAACATGAGTGCTTATAAGTGTCTCAATGAGCTTTCTACAAGTTTGACGAACTTATGAAACATATAACAACGCGTTGCTAGAACTCTAAACCAAGTTTCTTGCAACATGAGTGCTTATAAGTGTCTCAATGAGCTTTGTACAAGTTTGACGAACTTATGAAACATCTAACAACGCGTTTCTAGGACTCTAAACCAAGTTTCATGCAACATGAGTGCTTATAAGTGTCTTAACAAGCTTTGTACAAGTTTGACGTACTTATGAAACATCTAACAACGCGTTTCTAGGACTGTAAACAAGGTTTCATGCAACATGAGTGCTTATAAGTGTCTCAATGAGGTTTGTAGAAGTTTCTCGAACTTATGAAACATATAACAACGCATTGCTAGGACTCTAAACCAAGTTTCAAGCAACATGAGTGCTTATAAGTTCCTCAATGAACTTTGTACAAGTTTCACGAACTTATGAAACTTCTAACAACGCGTTTCGAGGACTCTAAACCAAGTTTCATGCAACATGAGTGCTTAAAAGTGTCTCAATGAGCTTTGTACAAGTTTGACGAACTTATGAAACATCTAACAACGCGTTTCTAGGACTCTAAACCAAATTCATGCAACATGAGCGCTTATATGCGTCTCAATGAGCTTTGTACAAGTTTGGCGAACTTATGAAACATCTAACAACGCGTTTCTAGGAATCTAAACCAAATTTCATGCAAAATGAGTGCTTATAAGTGTCTCAATAAGGTTTGTACAAGTTTGACGAACTTATGAAACATCTAACAACGTGGTTTCTAGTACTCTAAACAAAATTTCATGCAACATGACTGCTTATAAGTTCCTCAATGAGCTTTGTACAAGTTTCACGAACTTATGAAACATCTAACAACGCGTTTCTAGGACTCTAAACCAAGTTTCATGCAACATGAGTGCTTATAAGTGTCTCAATGAACTTTGTACTAATTTGAAGAACTTATGAAACATCTAACAACGTGGTTGCTAGGACTCTAAACCAAGTTTCATGCAACATGAGTGCTTATAAGTGTCTCAATGAGCTTTGTACAAGTTTGACGAACTTATGAAACATATAACAACGCGTTGCTAGGACTCTAAACCAAGTTTCATGGAACATGAGTGTTTATAAGTGTCTCAATGAGCTTTCTACAAGTTTGACGAACTTATGAAACATCTAACAACGCGTTTCTAGGACTCTAAACCAAGTTTCATGCAACATGAGTGCTTATAAGTGTCTTAACAAGCTTTGTACAAGTTTGACGTACTTATGAAACATCTAACAACGCGTTTCTAGGACTGTAAACAAGGTTTCATGCAACATGAGTGCTTATAAGTGTCTCAATGAGGTTTGTAGAAGTTTCTCGAACTTATGAAACATATAACAACGCATTGCTAGGACTCTAAACCAAGTTTCAAGAAACATGAGTGCTTATAAGTGTCCTCAATGAACTTTGTACAAGTTTCACGAACTTATGAAACTTCTAACAACGCGTTTCGAGGACTCTAAACCAAGTTTCATGCAACATGAGTGCTTAAAAGTGTCTCAATGAGCTTTGTACAAGTTTGACGAACTTATGAAACATCTAACAACGCGTTTCTAGGACTCTAAACCAAATTCATGCAACATGAGTGCTTATATGCGTCTCAATGAGCTTTGTACAAGTTTGACGAACTTATGAAACATCTAACAACGCGTTTCTAGGAATCTAAACCAAATTTCATGCAAAATGAGTGCTTATAAGTGTCTCAATGAGGTTTGTACAAGTTTGACGAACTTATGAAACATCTAACAACGTGGTTTCTTGTACTCTAAACAAAATTTCATGTAACATGAGTGCTTATAAGTTCCTCAATGAGCTTTGTACAAGTTTCACGAACTTATGAAACATCTAACAACGCGTTTCTAGGACTCTAAACCAAGTTTCATGCAACATGAGTGCTTATAAGTGTCTCAATGAGCTTTGTACAAGTTTGACGAACTTATGAAACATATAACAACGCGTTGCTAGGACTCTAAACCAAGTTTCATGGAACATGAGTGTTTATAAGTGTCTCAATGAGCTTTCTACAAGTTTGACGAACTTATGAAACATCTAACAACGCGTTTCTAGGACTCTAAACCAAATTCATGCAACATGAGTGCTTATAAGTGTCTTAACAAGCTTTGTACAAGTTTGACGTACTTATGAAACATCTAACAACGCGTTTCTAGGACTGTAAACAAGGTTTCATGTAACATGAGTGCTTATAAGTGTCTCAATGAGGTTTGTAGAAGTTTCTCGAACTTATGAAACATATAACAACGCGTTGCTAGGAGTCTAAACCAAGTTTCATGCAACATGAGTGCTTATAAGTTCCTCAATGAACTTTGTACAAGTTTCACGAACTTATGAAATTTCTAACAACGCGTTTCTAGGACTCTAAACCAATTTTCATGCAACATGAGTGCTTAAAAGTGTCTCATTGAGCTTTGTACAAGTTTGACGAACTTATGAAACATCTAACAACGCGTTTCTAGGACTCTAAACCAAATTCATGCAACATGAGTGCTTATATGCGTCTCAATGTCTCAATGAAACATCTAACAACGCTTTGTACAAGTTTTATAAGTGTCGAACTTACGAACTGAAACATCTAACAACGTGGTTTCTAGGACTCTAAACCAAGTTTCATGCAACATGAGTGTTTATAAGTTCCTCGATGAGCTTTGTCAAAAATTGACGAACTTATGAAACATCTAAGAATGCGTTTCTAGGACTCTAAACCAAGTTTCATGCAACATGAGTGCTTATAAGTGTTTCAATGAGCTTTGTACAAGTTTGACGAACTTATGAAAGATCTAAAAAGGTGGTTTCTAGGACTCTAAACCAAGTTTCATGCAACATGAATGCTTATAAGTTTCTCAATGAGCTTTGTACAAGTTTGACAAACTTATTAAACATCTAACAATGCGTTTCTAGGATTCCAAACCAAGTTTCATGCAACATGAGTGCTAATAAATTCCTCAATGAGCTTTATTAAAGTTTGACGAACTTATGAAACATCTAACAACGTGGTTTCTAGGACTCTAAACCAAGTTTCATGCAACATGAGTCCTTCTAAGTTCCTCAATGAGCTTTGTACAAAGTTCACGAACTAATGAAACAACTAACAACGCGTTTCTGGGACTCTAAACCAAGTTTCATGCAACATTAGTGCTTATAAGTGTCTCAAACAGATTTGTACAAGTTTGACGAACTTATGAAACATCTAACAACGCGTTTCTTGGACTCTAAACCAAGTTTCATGCAACATGAGTGCTTATAAGTTCCTCAATGAGCTTTATTAAAGTTTGACGAACTTATGAAACATCGAAAAACGAGTTTCTAGGACTCTAAACCAAGATTCATGCAACATGAGTGCTTATAAGTGTCTCAATGAGGTTTTTACAAGTTTCACGAACTTATGAAACATCTAACAACGTGGCTTCTAGGAATCTTAACCAAGTTTCATGCAACATGAGTGCTTATAAGTTCCTCAATGAGCTTTATTAAAGTTTGACGAACTTATGAAACATCGAAAAACGAGTTTCTAGGACTCTAAACCAAGATTCATGCAACATGAGTGCTGATAAGTGTCTCAATGAGGTTTTTACAAGTTTCACGAACTTATGAAACATCTAACAACGTGGCTTCTAGGAATCTTAACCAAGTTTCATGCAACATGAGTGCTTATAAGTGTCTCAATGAGCTTTGTACAAGTTTGATGAACTTATGAAACATCTAACAACGTGGTTTATAGGACTCTTAACCAAGTTTCATGCAACATGAGTGCTTATAAGTGTCATAAAGAGCTTTGTACAAGTTTGATGAACTTATGAAACATCTAACAATGTGGTTTCTAGGACTCTAAACCAAGTTTCATGCGACATGAATACTTATAAGTGTCTCAATGAGCATTTCACAACTTTGACGAACTTATAAAACATCTAACAACGGGTTTCTAGGACTATAAACCAAGTTTCATGCAACATGAGTGCTTATAAGTTCCTCAATGAGCTATGTTAAAGTTTGACGAACTCATGAAAAATCTAACAATGCGTTTCTAGGACTCTAAACAAAGTTTCATGCAACATGAGTGTTTATAAGTGTCTCAATGAGCTTTGTAAAAGTTTGACGAACTTATGAAACATCTAACAACGTGGTTTCTAGGACTCTAAACCAAGTTTCATGCAACATGAGTGTTTATAAGTTCCTCGATGAGCTTTGTCAAAAATTGACGAACTTATGAAACATCTAAGAATGCGTTTCTAGGACTCTAAACCAAGTTTCATGCAACATGAGTGCTTATAAGTGTTTCAATGAGCTTTGTACAAGTTTGACGAACTTATGAAAGATCTAAAAAGGTGGTTTCTAGGACTCTAAACCAAGTTTCATGCAACATGAATGCTTATAAGTTTCTCAATGAGCTTTGTACAAGTTTGACAAACTTATTAAACATCTAACAATGCGTTTCTAGGATTCCAAACCAAGTTTCATGCAACATGAGTGCTAATAAATTCCTCAATGAGCTTTATTAAAGTTTGACGAACTTATGAAACATCTAACAACGTGGTTTCTAGGACTCTAAACCAAGTTTCATGCAACATGAGTCCTTCTAAGTTCCTCAATGAGCTTTGTACAAAGTTCACAAACTAATGAAACAACTAACAACGCGTTTCTGGGACTCTAAACCAAGTTTCATGCAACATTAGTGCTTATAAGTGTCTCAAACAGATTTGTACAAGTTTGACGAACTTATGAAACATCTAACAACGCGTTTCTTGGACTCTAAACCAAGTTTCATGCAACATGAGTGCTTATAAGTTCCTCAATGAGCTTTATTAAAGTTTGACGAACTTATGAAACATCGAAAAACGAGTTTCTAGGACTCTAAACCAAGATTCATGCAACATGAGTGCTTATAAGTGTCTCAATGAGGTTTTTACAAGTTTCACGAACTTATGAAACATCTAACAACGTGGCTTCTAGGAATCTTAACCAAGTTTCATGCAACATGAGTGCTTATAAGTGTCTCAATGAGTTTTGTACAAGTTTGACGAACTTATGAAACATCTAACAAGGTGGTTTCTAGGACTCTAAACCAAGTTTAATGCAACATAAATGCTTATTAGTGTCTCAATGAGCTTTTCACAAGTTTGACGAAATTATGAAATATCTAACAACACGTTTCTATGACTTTAAACCAAGTTTCATGCAACATGAGTACTTATAAGTTCCTCGATGAGCTATGTTAAAGTTTGACGAACTTATGAAAGATCTAACAATGCGTTTCTAGGACTCTAAAAAAGTTTCATGTAACATGAGTGTTTATAAGTGTCTCAATGAGCTTTGTACAAGTTTGACGAACTTATGAAACATCTAACAACGTGGTTTCTAGGACTCTAAACCAAGTTTCATGCAACATGAGTGCTTATAAGTTCCTCAATGAGCTTTGTTAAAGTTTGACGAACTTATGAAACATCTAACAATGTTTTTCTAGGACTCTAAACCAAGTTTCATGCAACATGAGTGCTTATAAGTGTCTCAATGAGCTTTGTACAAGTTTGACAAACATATGAAACATCTAACAAGGTTGTTTCTAGGACTCTAAACCAAGTTTCATGCAACATGAATGCTTATTAGTGTCTCAATGAGCATTTCACAAGTTTGACGAACTTATGAAACATCTAACAACGCGTTTCTAGGACTCTAAACCAAGTTTCATGCAACATGAGTGCTTATAAGTTCCTCGATGAGCTATGTTAAAGTTTGACGAACTTATGAAAGATCTAACAATGCGTTTCTAGGACTCTAAACAAAGTTTCATGTAACATGAGTGTTTATAAGTGTCTCAATGAGCTTTGTACAAGTTTGACGAACTTATGAAACATCTAACAAGGTGGTTTGTAGAACTCTTAACCAAGTTTCATGCAACATGAGTGTTTATAAGTGTCTCAATGAAGTTTGTACAAGTTTGACGAACTTATGAAACATCTAACAACGTGGTTTCTAGGACTCTAAACCAAGTTTCATGCAACATAAGTCCTTCTAAGTTCCTCAATAAGCTTTGTACAAGTTTCACGAACTAATGAAACATCTAACAACGCGTTTCTTGGACTCTAAACCAAGTTTCATGCAACATAGTGTTTATAAGTGTCTCAATGAGCTTTGTACAAGTTTGACGAACTTATGAAAAATCTAACAACGTGGGTTCTAGGACTCTAAACCATGTTTCATGCAACATGAGTCCTTCTAAGTTCCTCAATGAGCTTTGTACAAGTTTCACGAACTAATGTAACAACTAACAACGCGTTTCTAGGACTCTAAACCAAGTTTCATGCCACATTAGTGCTTATAAATGTCTTAGTCAGATTTGTAAAAGTTTGACGATTTTATGAAACATCTAACAACGCGTTTCTAGGACTCTAAACCAAGTTTCATGCAACATGAGTGCTTATAAGTTCCACAATGAGCTTTATTAAAGTTTGACGAACTTATGAAACATCTAACAACGCGTTTCTAGGACTCTAAACCAAGTTTCATGCAACATGAGTGCTTATAAGTGTCTCAATGAGCTTTGTACAAGTTAGACGAACTTATGAAACATCTAACAAGGTGGTTTGTAGAACTCTTAACCAAGTTTCATGCAACATGAGTGTTTATAAGTGTCTCAATGAGCTTTGTACAAGTTTGACGAACTTATGAAACATCTAACAACGTTGTTTCTAGGACTCTAAACCAAGTTTCATGCAACATGAGTGCTTATAAGTTCCTCAATGAGCTTTGTTAAAAGTTGACGAACTTATGAAACATCTAAGAATGCGTTTCTAGGACTCTAAACCAAGTTTCATGCAACATGAGTGCTTATAAGTGTTTCAATGAGCTTTGTACAAGTTTGACGGACTTATGAAAGATCTAAAAAGGTGGTTTCTAGGACTCTAAACCAAGTTTAATGCAACATGAATGCTTATAAGTGTCTCAATAAGCTTTGTACAAGTTTGACAAACTTATTAAACATCTAACAATGCGTTTCTAGGATTCCAAATCAAGTTTCATGCAACATGAGTGATAATAAGTTCCTCAATGAGCTCTGTTAAAGTTTGACGAACTTATGAAACATCTAACAACATGGTTTCTAGGACACTAAACCAAGTTTCATGGAACATGAGTGCTACTAAGTTCCTCAATGAGCTTTGTACAAGTTTGACAAACTTATGAAACATCTAACAACGTGGTTTCGAGGACTCAAAACCAAGTTTCATGCAACATGAGTGCTTATAAGTTCCTCAATGAGCTTTGTTAAAGTTTGACGAACTTATGAAACATATAACAATGTTTTTCTAGGACTCTAAACCAAGTTTCATGCAACATGAGTGCTTATAAGTGTCTCAATGAGCTTTGTACAATTTTGACAAACTTATGAAACATATAACAAGGTTGTTTCTAGGACTCTAAACCAAGTTTCATGCAACATGAATGCTTATAAGTGTCTCAATGAGATTTGTACAAGTTTGACGAACTTACTAAACATCTAACAATGCGTTTCAAGGATTCCAAACCAAGTTTCATGCAACATGAGTGCTAATAAGTTCCTCAATGAGCTTTGTTAAAGTTTTACGAAATTATGAAACATCTAACAACGCCTTTCTAGGACTCTAAACCAAGTTTCATGCAACATGAGTGCTTATAAGTGTCTCAATGAGCTTTGTACAAGTTTGACGAACTTATGAAACATCTAACAATGCGTTTCTAGGATTCCAAACCAAGTTTCATGCAACATGAGTGCTTATAAGTTCCTCAATGAGCTTTGTTAAAGTTTGACGAACTTATGAAACATCTAACAAGGTGGTTTCTAGGACTCTAAACCAAGTTTCATGCTACATGAATGCTTATAAGTGTCTCACTAAGCTTTGCACAAGTTTGACGAACTTATGAAACATCTAACAACGCGTTTCTAGGATTCTAAACCAAGTTTCATGAAACATGAGTGCTTATAAGTTCCTCAATGAGCTATGTTAAAGTTTGGCGAACTTATGAAATATCTAACAATGCGTTTCTAGAACTCTAAACAAAGTTTCATGCAACTTGAGTGTTTATAAGTGTCTCAATGAGCTTAGTACAAGTTTGACGAACTTATGAAACATCTAACAACGTGGTTTCTATGACTCTAAACCAAGTTTCATGCAACATGAGTGCTTATAAGTTCCTCAATGAGCTTTGTTAAAGTTTGACGAACTTATGAAACATCTAACAACGCGTTTCTAGGATTTTAAACCAAGTTTCATGCTATATGAGTGCTTATAAGTGTCTCAATGAGATTTGTACAAGTTTGACAAACTTATGAAACATCTAACAAGGTGGTTTCTAGGACTCTAAACCAAGTTTCATGCAACATGAATGCTTATAAGTGTCTCAATGAGTTTTGTACAAGTTTGACAAACGTATGAAACATCTAACAACGCGTTTCCAGGATTCCAAACCAAGTTTCATGCAACATGAGTGCTTATAAGTTCCTCAATGAGGTTTGTTAAAGTTTGACGAACTTATGAAACATCTAACAACGTGTTTCTAGGACTCTAAACCAAGTTTCATGCAACATGAGTGCTTATAAGTGTCTCAATGAGCTTTGTACAAGTTTGACGAACTTATGAAACATCTAACAATGCGTTTCTAGGATTCCAAACCAAGTTTCATGCAACATGAGTGCTTATAAGTTCCTCAATGAGCTTTGTTAAAGTTTGACGAACTTATGAAACATCTAACAACGCGTTTCTAGGACTCTAAACAAAGTTTCATGCAACATGAGTGCTTATAAGTGTCTCAATGAACTTTGTACAAGTTTGACGAACTTATAAAACATCTAACAACGTGGTTTCTAGGACTCTAAACCAATTTTCATGCAACATGAGTTCTTATAAGTTCTTCAATGAGCTTTGTTAAAGTTTGACGAACTTATGAAACATCTAACAACTCGTTTCTAGGACTCTAAATCAAGTTTCATGCTATATGAGTGCTATATGAGTGCTTATAAGTGTCTCAATGAGATTTGTACAAGTTTGACGAACTTATGAAACATCTAACAAGGTGGTTTATAGGACTCTAAACCAAGTTTCATGCAACATGAATGCTTATAAGTGTCTCAATGAGCTTTGTACAAGTTTGACGAACTTATTAAATATCTAACAATGCGTTTCTAGGATTCCAAACCAAGTTTCATGCAACATGAGTGCTTATAAGTTCCTCAATGATATTTGTTAAAGTTTTAAGAACTTATGAAACATCTAACAACGCGTTTCTAGGACTCTAAACCAAGTTTCATGCAACATTAGTGCTTATAAATGTCTTAGTCAGATTTGTACAAGTTTGACGAACTTATGAAACATCTAACAACGTGTTTCTAGGACTCTAAACCAAGTTTCATGCAACATGAGTGCTTATAAGTTCCTCAATGAGCTTTATTAAAGTTTGACGAACTTATGAAACATCTAACAACGCGTTTCTAGGACTCTAAACCAAGTTTCATGCAACATGAGTGCTTATAAGTGTCTCAATGAGCTTTGTACAAGTTTAACGAACTTATGAATCATCTAACAACGTGGTTTCTAGGACTCTTAACCAAGTTTCATGCAACATGAGTGTTTATAAGTGTCTCAATGAGCTTTGTACAAGTTTTACAAACGTATGAAACATCTAACAACGCGTTTCTAGGATTCCAAACCAAGTTTCATGCAACATGAGTGCTTATAAGTTCCTCAATGAGCTTTGTTGAAGTTTGACGAACTTATGAAACATCTAACAACGTGTTTCTAGAACTCTAAACCAAGTTTCATGAAACATGAGTGCTTATAAGTTCCTCAATGAGCTATGCTAAAGTTTGACGAACTTATGAAAGATCTAACAATGCGTTTCTAGGACTCTAAACAAAGTTTCATGCAACATGAGTGTTTATAAGTGTCTCAATGAGCTTTGTACAAGTTTGACGAACTTATGAAACATCTAACAACGTGGTTTCTAGGACTCCAGACCAAGTTTCATGCAACATGAGTGCTTATAAGTTCCTCAATGAGCTTTGTTAAAGTTTGACGAACTTATGAAACATCTAACAACGCGTTTCTAGGACTCTAAACCAAGTTTCATGCAACATAAGTGCTTATAAGTGTCTCAATGATATTTCTACAAGTTTGACGAACTTATGATACATCTAACAAGGTGGTTTCTAGGACTCTAAACCAAGTTTCATGCAACATGAATGCTTATAAGTGTCTCAATGAGCTTTGTACAAGTTTGACGAACTTATTAAACATCTAACAATGCGTTTCTAGGATTCCAAACCAAGTTTCATGCAATATGAGTGCTTATAAGTTCCTCAATGAGCTTTGTTAAAGTTTGACGAACTTATGAAACATCTAACAACGGGTTTCTAGGACTCTAAACCAAGTTTCATGCAACATGAGTGCTTATAAGTGTCTCAATGAGCTTTGTACAAGTTTGACGAAGTTATGAAACATCTAACAATGCATTTATAGGATTCCAAACCAAGTTTCATGCAACATGAGTGCTTATAAGTTCCTCAATGAGCTTTTTTAAAGTTTGATGAACTTATGAAACATCTAACAACGCGTTTCTAGGACTCTAAACCAAGTTTCATGCAACATGAGTGCTTATAAGTGTCTCAATGAGCTTTGTACAAGTTTGACGAACTTATGAAACCTCTAACAACGTGGTTTCTAGGACTCTAACCCAATTTTCATGAAACATGATTGTTTATAAGTGTCTCAATGAGCTTTGTACAAGTTTGACAAACTTATGAAATATCTAACAACGCGTTTCTAGGATTCCAAACCAAGTTTCATGCAACATGAGTGCTTATAAGTTCCTCAATGAGATTTGCACAAGTTAGACGAACTTATGAAACATCTAACAACGCGTTTCTAGGACTCTAAACCAAGTTTCATGCAACATGAGTGCTTATAAGTTCCTCAATGAGCTATGTTAAAGTTTGACGAACTTATGAAAGATCTAACAATGCGTTTCTAGGACTCTAAACAAAGTTTCATGCAACATGAGTGTTTATAAGTGTCTCAATGAGCTTTGTACAAGTTTGACGAACTTATGAAACATCTAACAACGTGGTTTCTAGGACTCTAGACCAAGTTTCATGCAACATGAGTGCTTATAAGTGTCTCAATGATATTTGTACAAGTTTGACGAACTTATGAAACATCTAAAAAGGTGGTTTCTAGGACTCTAAACCAAGTTTCATGCAACATGAATGCTTATAAGTGTCTCAATGAGCTTTGTACAAGTTTTGACGAACTTATGAAAGATCTAACAATGCGTTTCTAGGATTCCAAATCAAGTTTCATGCAACATGAGTGCTTATAAGTTCCTCAATGAGCTTTGTTAAAGTTTGACGAACTTATGAAACATCTAACAACGCGTTTCTAGGACTCTAAACCAAGTTTCATGCAACATGAGTGCTTATAAGTGTCTCAATGAGCTTTGTACAAGTTTGACGAAGTTATGAAACATCTAACAATGCGTATCTAGGATTCCAAACCAAGTTTCATGCAACATGAGTGCTTATAAGTTCCTCAATGAGCTTTTTAAAGTTTGACGAACTTATGAAACATCTAACAACGCGTTTCTAGGACTCTAAACCAAGTTTCATGCAACATGAGTGCTTATAAGTGTCTCAACGAGCTTTGTACAACTTTGACGAACATATGAAACCTCTAACAACGTGGTTTCTAGGTCTCTAACCAAAGTTTCATGCAACTTGAGTGTTTATAAGTGTCTCAATGAGCTTTGTACAAGTTTGACAAACTTATGAAACATCTAACAACGCGTTTCTAGGATTCCAAACCAAGTTTCATGCAACATGAGTGTTTATAAGTTCCTCAATTAGCTTTGTTAAAGTTTGAAGAACTTATGAAACATCTAACAACGCGTTTCTAGGACTTTAACTAAGCTTCATGCAACATGAGTGCTTATAAGTGTCTCAATGAACTTTGTACAAGTTTGACGAACTTATGAAACATCTAACAACGTGGTTTCTAGGACTCTAAACCAAATTTCATGCAACATGAGTCCTTCTAATTTCCCAATGAGCTTTGTACAAGTTTCACGAACTAATGAAACATCTAACATCGCGTTTCTAGGACTCTAAACCAAGTTTCATGCAACATAGTGTTTATAAGTGTCTCGATGAGCTTTGTACAAGTTTGATGAACTTATGAAACATCTAACAATGTGGTTTCTAGGACTCTAAACCAAGTTTCTTGCAACATGAGTCCTTCTAAATTCCTCAATGAGCTTTGTACAAGTTTCACAAACTAATGTAACAACTAACAACGCGTTTCTAGGACTCTAAACCAAGTTTCATGCAACATTAGTGCTTATAAGTGTCTCAGTCAGATTTGAACTTATGAAACATCTAACAACGCGTTTCTAGGACTCTAAACCAAGTGTCATGCAACATGAGTGCTTATAAATTCCTCAATGAGCTTTATTAAAGTTTGATGAACTTATGAAACATCTAACAACGCGTTTCTAGGACTCTAAACCAAATTTCATGCAACATGAGTGCTTATAAGTGTCTCAATGAGCTTTGTACAAGTTTGACGAACTTATGAAACATCTAACAACGTGGTTTCTAGGACTCTTAACCAAGTTTCATGAAACATGAGTGCTTATAAGTGTCTCAATGAGCTTTGTACAAGTTTGACGAACTTATGAAACATCTAACAAGGTGGTTTCTAGGACTCTAAACCAAGTTTCATGCAACCTCGAATGCTTATAAGTGTCTCAATTAGCTTTGCACAAGTTTGACGAATTTATGAAACATCTGACAACTCGTTTCTAGGACTCTAAACCAAGTTTCATGCAACATGAGTGCTTATAAGTTCCTCAATGAGCTTTGTTAAAGTTTGACGAACTTATGAAAGATCTAACAACGCGTTTCTAGTATTCTAAACAAAGTTTCATGCAACATGAGTGTTTATAAGTGTCTCAATGAGCTTTGTACAAGTTTGAGGAACTTATGAAACATCTAACAACGTGGTTTCTAGGACTCTAAACCAAGTTTCATGAAACATGAGTGCTTATAAGTTCCTCAATGACCTTTGTACAAGTTTCACGAATTTATGAAACTTCTAACAACACTTTTCTAGGACTCTAAACCAAGTTTCATGCAACATGAGTGATTATAAGTGTCTCAATGATCTTTGTAGAAGTTTCACGAACTTATGAAACATCTAACAACGCGTTTCTATGACTCTAAACCAAGTTTCATGTAATATGAGTGCTTATAAGTGTCACAATGAGCTTTGTACAAGTCTAACAAACCTATGAAATATATAACAACGCGTTTCGAGGACTCTAAACCCAGTTTCATGCAACATGAATGCTTATAAGTTCCTAAACGACCTTTGTACAAGTTTCACGAATTTATGAAACATCTAACAATGCGTTTCTAGGACTCTAAACATAGTTTCATGCAACATGAGTGCTTATAAGTGTCTCAATGAGCTTAGTACAAGTTTGAAGAACTGATGAAACATCTAACAACGTGTTTCTAGGACTCTAAACCAAGTTTCATGCAACATGAGTGCTTATAAGTTCCTCAATGAACTATGTTAAAGTTTGACGAACTTATGAAAGATCTAACAATGCGTTTCTAGGACTCTAAACAAAGTTTCATGCAACATGAGTGTTTATAAGTGTCTCAATGAGCTTTGTACAAGTTTGACGAACTTATGAAACATCTAACAACGTGGTTTCTAGGACTCTAGACCAAGTTTCATGCAACATGAGTGCTTATAAGTTCCTCAATGAGCTTTGTTAAAGTTTGACGAACTTATGAAACATCTAACAACACGTTTCTAGGACTCTAAACCAAGTTTCATGCGACATGAGTGCTTATAAGTGTCTCAATGATATTTGTACAAGTTTGACGAACTTATGAAACATCTAACAAGGTGGTTTCTAGGACTCTAAACCAAGTTTCATGCAACATGAATGCTTATAAGTGTCTCAATGAGCTTTGTACAAGTTTTGACGAACTTATTAAACATCTAACAATGCGTTTCTAGGATTCCAAATCAAGTTTCATGCAACATGAGTGCTTATAAGTTCCTCAATGAGCTTTGTTAAAGTTTGACGAACTTATGAAACATCTAACAACGCGTTTCTAGGACTCTAAACCAAGTTTCATGCAACATGAGTGCTTATAAGTGTCTCAATGAGCTTTGTACAAGTTTGACCAAGTTATGAAACATCTAACAATGCGTTTCTAGGATTCCAAACCAAGTTTCATGCAACATGAGTGCTTATAATTTCCTCAATGAGCTTTTTTAAAGTTTGACGAACTTACGAAACATCTAACAACCCGTTTCTAGGACTCTAAACCAAGTTTCATGCAACATGAGTGCTTATAAGTGTCTCAATTCGCTTTGTACAACTTTGACGAACATATGAAACCTCTAACAACGTGGTTTCTAGGACTCTAACCCAAGTTTCATGCAACATGAGTGTTTATAAGTGTCTCAATGAGCTTTGTACAAGTTTGACAAACTTATGAAACATCTAACAACGCGTTTCTAGGACTCTAAACCAAGTTTCATGCAACATGAGTGCTTATAAGTTCCTCAATGAGCTTTGTTAAAGTTTGAAGAACTTATGAAACATATAACAACGCGTTTCTAGGACTCTAAACCAAGTTTCATGCAACATGAGTGTTTATAAGTTTCTCAATGAGCTTTGTATAAGTTTGACGAACTTATGAAACATCTATCAACGTGGTTTCTAGGACTTTAAACCAAGTTTCATGCAACATAAGTCCTTCTAAGTTCCTCAATGAGCTTTGTACAAGTTTCACGAACTAATGAAACAACTAACAACGCGTTTCTAGGACTCTAAACCAAGTTTCATGCAACATTAGTGCTTATAAGTGTCTCAGTCAGATTTTTACAAATTTAACGAACTTATGAAACATCTAACAACGCGTTTCTAGGACTCTAAACCAAGTTTCATGCAACATGAGTGCTTATAAGTTCCTCAATGAGCTTTATTAAAGTTTGACGAACTTACAAAACATCTAACAACGCGTTTCTAGGACTCTAAACCAAGTTTCATGCAACATGAGTGCTTATAATTAAGTGTCTCAATGAGCTTTGTAAAAGTTTGAAGAACTTATGAAACATCGAACAATGTGGTTTCTAGGACTCTTAACCAAGTTTCATGCAACATGATTGCTTATAAGTGTCTCAATGAGCTTTGTACACGTATGACGAACTTATGAAACATCTAACAAGGTGGTTTCTAGGACTCTAAACCAAGTTTCATGCAACATGATTGCTTATAAGTGTCTCAATGACCTTTGCACAAGTTTGACGAACTTATGAAACATCTAACAACGCGTTTCTAGGACTCTAAACCAAGTTTCATGCAACATGAATCCTTCTAAGTTTCTCAATGACCTTTGTACAAGTTTGACGAACTTATTAAACATCTAACAACGCGTTTCTAGGACTCTAAACCAAGTTTCATGCAACATGAGTGCTTATAAGTGTCTCAATGAGCTTTGTAAAAGTTTGACGAACTTATGAAACATCTGACAACGCGTTTCTAGGACTCCAAACCAAATTTCATGCAACATGAGTGCTTATAAGTTCCTTAATGAGGTTTGTTAAAGTTTGACGAACTTATGAAACATCTAACAACGCGTTTCTAGGACTCTAAACCAAGTTTCATGCAACATGAGTGCTTATAAGTTCCTCAATGAGCTTTGTACAAGTTTGACGAACTTATGAAACATCTAACAACGCGTTTCTAGGACTCTAAACCAAGTTTCATTCAACATGAGTGTTTATAAGTGTCTCAATGAGCTTTGTACAAGTTTGACAATCTTATG
Source organism: Cochlearia excelsa (assembly GCA_963556525.1). Taxonomy (NCBI): domain Eukaryota; kingdom Viridiplantae; phylum Streptophyta; class Magnoliopsida; order Brassicales; family Brassicaceae; genus Cochlearia; species Cochlearia excelsa. The sequence goes on along the minus strand of OY748328.1, from coordinate 13,501,944 downwards.
AAACATCTAACAACGCGTTTCTAGGACTCTAAACCAAGTTTCATGCGACATGAGTGCTTATAAGTTCCTCAATGAGCTTTGTTAAAGTTTGACAAACTTATGAAACATCTAACAACGCGTTTCTAGGACTCTAAACCAAGTTTTATGCGAAATGAGTGCTTATAAGTGTCTCAATGAGCTTTGTATAAGTTTGATGAACCTATGAAACATCTAACAAGGTGGTTTCTAGGACTCTAAACCAAGTTTCATGCAACATGAATGCTTATAAGTGTCTCAATGAGCTTTGTACAAGTTTGACGAACTTATTAAACATCTAACAACGCGTTTCTAGGACTCTAAACCAAGATTCATGAAACATGAGTGCTTAAAAGTGTCTCAATGAGCTTTGGGAAAGTTTCACGAACTTATGAAACATCTAACAACGCGTTTCTAGGACTTTAAACCAAGTTTCATGCTATATGAGTGTAAGTGTCTCAATGAGCTTTGTACAAGTTTGACGAACTTATGAAACATCTAACAACACGTTTCTAGGACTCTAAACCAAGTTTCATGCAACATGAGTGCTTATAAGTTCCTCAATGAGCTTTGTTAAACTTTGACGAGCTTATGAAACATCTAACAACGCGTTTCTAGGACTCTAAACCAAGTTTCATGCAACATGAGTGTTTAAAATTGTCTCAATGAGCTATGTACAAGTTTGACGAACTTATGAACATCTAACAACGTGGTTTCTAGGAATCTAAACCAAGTTTCATGCAACATGAGTCCTTCTAAGTTCCTCAATGACCTTTGTACAAGTTTCACGATCTAATGAAACATTTAATAACGTGTTTCTAGGACTCTAAACCAAGTTTCATGCAACATTATTGCTTATAAGTTCCTTAATGAGCTTTTTTAAAGTTTGACGAACTTATGAAACATCTAACAACGCGTTTCTAGGACTCTAAACCAAGTTTCATGCAACATGAGTGCTTATAAGTTTCTCAATGAGCTTTGTACAAGTTTGACGAACTTATGAAACATCTAACAACGTGGTTTCTAGGACTCTAAACCAAGTTTCATGCAACCTGAGTGCTTATAAATTCCACAATGAGCTTTGTTAAAGTTTGAAGAACTTATGAAACATCTAACAACGCGTTTCTAGGACTCTAAACAAAGTTTCATGCCACATGAGTGTTTATAAGTGTCTCAATGAGCTTTGTACAAGTTTGACGAACTTATGAAACATCTGACAACGTGGTTTCGAGGACTCTAAACCAAGTTTCATGCAACATGAGTGCTGATAAGTTCCTCAATGAGCTTTGTTAAAGTTTGACGAACTTATGAAACATCTTACAACGCGTTTCTAGGACTTTAAACCAAGTTTCATGCAACATGAGTGCTTATAAGTGTCTCAATGAGCTTTTTACAAGTTTGACGAACTTATGAAAGATCTAACAAGGTGGTTTCTAGGACTCTAAACCAATTTTCATGCAACATGAAAGCTTATAAGTGTCTCAATGAGCTTTGTACAAGTTTGACGAACTTATCAAACATCTAACAATGCGTTTCTAGGATTCCAAACCAAGTTTCATGCAACATGAGTGCTTATAAGTTCCTCAATGAGCTTTGTTAAAGTTTGACGAACTTATGAAACATCTAACAACGCGTTTCTAGGACTCTAAACCAAGTTTCATGCAACATGAGTGCTTATAAGAGTCTCAATGAGCTTTGTACAAGTTTGACGAACTTATGAAACATCTAACAACGTGGTTTATAGGACTCTAAACCAAGTTTCATGCAACATGAATCCTTCTAAGTTTCTCAATGACCTTTGTACAAGTTTCACGATCTAATGAAACATCTAATAACGCGTTTCTAGGACTCTAAACCAAGTTTCATGCAACAGTAGTGCTTATAAGTGTCTCATCAGCTTTGTAAAAGTTTGACGAACTTATGAAACATCCGACAACGCGTTTCTAGGACTCTAAACCAAGTTTCATTCAACATGATTGCTTATAAGTTCCTTAATGAGCTTTTTCAAAGTTTGACGAACTTATGAAACATCTAACAACACGTTTCTAGGACTCTAAAGAAAGTTTCATGCAATATGAGTGCTTATAAGTTCCTCAATGAGCTTTGTACAAGTTTGACGAACTTATTAAACATCTAACAACGCGTTTCTAGGACTCTAAACCAAGTTTCATTCAACATGAGTGTTTATAAGTGTCTCAATGAGCTTTGTACAAGTATGACAAATTTATGAAACATCTAACAACGCGTTTCTAGGATTCCAAACAATATTTCATGCAACATGAGTGCTTATAAGTTCCTCAATGAGCTTTGTTAAAGTTTGACAAACTTATGAAACATCTAACAACGCGTTTCTAGGACTCTAAACCAAGTTTCATGCAACATGAGTGTTTATAAGTTTCTCAATGAGCTTTGTACAAGTTTGACGAACTTATGAAACATCTAACAACGTGGTTTCTAGGACTCTAAACCAAGTTTCATGCAACATGAGTCCTTCTAAGTTCCTCAATGACCTTTGTACAAGTTTCACGATCTAATGAAACATCTAATAACGCGTTTCTAAGACTCTAAACCAAGTTTCATGCAACATTAGTTCTTATAAGTGTCTCGGTCAGCTTTGTAAAACTTTGACGAACTTATGAAAAATCTAACAACGCGTTTCTAGGACTCTAAACCAAGTTTCATGCAACATGATTGCTTATAAGTTCCTTAATGAGCTTTTTTAAAGTTTGACGAACTTATGAAACATCTAACAACGCGTTTCTAGGACTCTAAACCAAGTTTCATGCAACATGAGTGTTTATAATTTTCTCAATGAGCTTTGTACAAGTTTGACGAACTTATGAAACATCTAACAACGTGGTTTCTAGGACTCTAAACCAAGTTTCATGCAACATGAATCCTTCTAAGTTCCTCAATGTCCTTTGTACAAGTTTCACGATCTAATGAAACATCTAATAACGCGTTTCTAGGACTCTAAACCAAGTTTCATGCAACAATAGTGCTTATAAGTGTCTTAGTCAGCTTTGTAAAAGTTTGACGAACTTATGAAACATCTGACAACGCGTTTCTAGGACTCTAAACCAAGTTTCATGCAACATGATTGTTTATAAGTTCCTTAATGAGCTTTTTCAAAGTTTGACGAACTTATGAAACATCTAACAACGCGTTTCTAGGACTCTAAAGAAAGTTTCATGCAATATGAGTGCTTATAAGTTCCTCAATGAGCTTTGTACAAGTTTGACGAACTTATGAAACATCTAACAACGTGGTTTCTAGGACTCTAAACCAAGTTTCATGCAACCCGAGTGCTTATAAGTTCCTCAATGAGCCTTGTTCAATGAGCTTTGTTAAAGTTTGACGAACTTATGAAACATCTTACAACGCGTTTCTAGGACTTTAAACCAAGTTTCATGCAACATGAGTGCTTATAAGTGTCTCAATGAGCTTTTTACAAGTTTGACGAACTTATGAAAGATCTAACAAGGTGGTTTCTAGGACTCTAAACCAATTTTCATGCAACATGAAAGCTTATAAGTGTCTCAATGAGCTTTGTACAAGTTTGACGAACTTATCAAACATCTAACAATGCGTTTCTAGGATTCCAAACCAAGTTTCATGCAACATGAGTGCTTATAAGTTCCTCAATGAGCTTTGTTAAAGTTTGACGAACTTATGAAACATCTAACAACGCGTTTCTAGGACTCTAAACCAAGTTTCATGCAACATGAGTGCTTATAAGAGTCTCAATGAGCTTTGTACAAGTTTGACGAACTTATGAAACATCTAACAACGTGGTTTATAGGACTCTAAACCAAGTTTCATGCAACATGAATCCTTCTAAGTTTCTCAATGACCTTTGTACAAGTTTCACGATCTAATGAAACATCTAATAACGCGTTTCTAGGACTCTAAACCAAGTTTCATGCAACAAGTAGTGCTTATAAGTGTCTCAGTCAGCTTTGTAAAAGTTTGACGAACTTATGAAACATCTGACAACGCGTTTCTAGGACTCTAAACCAAGTTTCATTCAACATGATTGCTTATAAGTTCCTTAATGAGCTTTTTCAAAGTTTGACGACGAACTTATGAAACATCTAACAACACGTTTCTAGGACTCTAAAGAAAGTTTCATGCAATATGAGTGCTTATAAGTTCCTCAATGAGCTTTGTACAAGTTTGACGAACTTATTAAACATCTAACAACGCGTTTCTAGGACTCTAAACCAAGTTTCATTCAACATGAGTGTTTATAAGTGTCTCAATGAGCTTTGTACAAGTATGACAAATTTATGAAACATCTAACAACGCGTTTCTAGGATTCCAAACAATATTTCATGCAACATGAGTGCTTATAAGTTCCTCAATGAGCTTTGTTAAAGTTTGACAAACTTATGAAACATCTAACAACGCGTTTCTAGGACTCTAAACCAAGTTTCATGCAACATGAGTGTTTATAAGTTTCTCAATGAGCTTTGTACAAGTTTGACGAACTTATGAAACATCTAACAACGTGGTTTCTAGGACTCTAAACCAAGTTTCATGCAACATGAGTCCTTCTAAGTTCCTCAATGACCTTTGTACAAGTTTCACGATCTAATGAAACATCTAATAACGCGTTTCTAAGACTCTAAACCAAGTTTCATGCAACATTAGTTCTTATAAGTGTCTCAGTCAGCTTTGTAAAACTTTGACGAACTTATGAAAAATCTAACAACGCGTTTCTAGGACTCTAAACCAAGTTTCATGCAACATGATTGCTTATAAGTTCCTTAATGAGCTTTTTTAAAGTTTGACGAACTTATGAAACATCTAACAACGCGTTTCTAGGACTCTAAACCAAGTTTCATGCAACATGAGTGTTTATAATTTTCTCAATGAGCTTTGTACAAGTTTGACGAACTTATGAAACATCTAACAACGTGGTTTCTAGGACTCTAAACCAAGTTTCATGCAACATGAATCCTTCTAAGTTCCTCAATGTCCTTTGTACAAGTTTCACGATCTAATGAAACATCTAATAACGCGTTTCTAGGACTCTAAACCAAGTTTCATGCAACAATAGTGCTTATAAGTGTCTTAGTCGGCTTTGTAAAAGTTTGACGAACTTATGAAACATCCGACAACGCGTTTCTAGGACTCTAAACCAAGTTTCATGCAACATGATTGTTTATAAGTTCCTTAATGAGCTTTTTCAAAGTTTGACGAACTTATGAAACATCTAACAACGCGTTTCTAGGACTCTAAAGAAAGTTTCATGCAATATGAGTGCTTATAAGTTCCTCAATGAGCTTTGTACAAGTTTGACGAACTTATGAAACATCTAACAACGTGGTTTCTAGGACTCTAAACCAAGTTTCATGCAACCTGAGTGCTTATAAGTTCCTCAATGAGCCTTGTTCAATGAGCTTTGTTAAAGTTTGACGAACTTATGAAACATCTAACAACGCGTTTCTAGGACTCTAAATAAAGTTTCTTGCAACATGAGTGTTTATAAGTGTCTCAATGAGCTTTGTACAAGTTTGACGAACTTATGAAACATCTAACAACGTGGTTTCTAGGACTCCAAACCAAGTTTCATGCAACATGAGTGCTTATAAGTTCCTCAATGAGCTTTGTTAAAGTTTGACGAACTTATGAAACATCTAACAACGCGTTTCTAGGAGTCTAAACCAAGTTTCATGCAACATGAGTGCTTATAAGAGACTCAATGAGCTTTTTACAAGTTTGACGAACTTATGAAACATCTAACAATGCGTTTCTAGAATTCCAAACCAAGTTTCATGCAACATGAGTTCTTATAAGTTCCTCAATGATCTTTGTTAAAGTTTGACGAACTTATGAAACATCTAACAACGCGTTTCTAGGACTCTAAACCAAGTTTCGTGCAACATTAGTGTTTATAAGTGTCTCAATGAGCTTTGTACAAGTTTGACGAACTTATGAAACTTCTAACAACGTGGTTTCTAGGACTCTAAGCCAAGTTTCATGAAACATGAGTCCTTCTAAGTTCCTCAATGACCTTTGTACAAGTTTCACGATCTAATGAAACATCTAATAACGCGTTTCTAGAACTCTAAACCAAGTTTCATGCAACATTAATGCTTATAAGTGTCTCAGTCGGCTTTGTAAAAGTTTGACGAATTTATGAAAAATCTAACAACGCGTTTCAAGGACTCTAAACCAAGTTTCATGCAACATGAATGCTTATAAGTTCCTCAATGAGCTTTGTACAAGTTTGACGAACTTATGAAAAATCTAACAACGTGGTTTCTAGGACTCTAAACCAAGTTTCATGAAACCTGAGTGCTTATAAGTTCCTCAATGAGCTTTGTTAAAGTTTGACGAACTTATGAAACATCTAACAACGCGTTTCTAGGACTCTAAACAAAGTTTCATGCAACATGAGTGTTTATAAGTGTCTCAATGAGCTTTGTACAAGTTTGACGAACTTATGAAACATCTAACAACGTGGTTTCTAGGACTCCAAACCAAGTTTCATGCAACATGAGTGCTTATAAGTTCCTCAATGAGCTTTGTTAAATTTTGAAGAACTTATGAAACATCTAACAACGCGTTTCTAGGACTCTAAACCAAGTTTCATGCAACATGAGTGCTTATAAGTTTCTCAATGAGCTTTGTACAAGTTTGACAAACTTATGAAACATCTAACAACGTGGTTTCTAGGACTCTAAACCAAGTTTCATGCAACATGAATGCTTATAAGTGTCTCAATGAGCTTTGTACAAGTTTGACGAACTTATCAAACATCTAACAATGCGTTTCTAGGATTCCAAACCAAGTTTCATGCAACATGAGTGCTTATAAGTTCCTCAATGAGCTTTGTTAAAGTTTGACGAACTTATGAAACATCTAACAACGCGTTTCTAGGAGTCTAAACCAAGTTTCATGCAACATGAGTGCTTATAAGTGTCTCAATGAGCTTTGTACAAGTTTGACGAACTTATGAAACATCTAACAATGCGTTTCTAGGATTCCAAACCAAGTTTCATGCAACATGAGTGCTTATAAGTTCCTCAATTATCTTTGTTAAAGTTTAACAAACTTATGAAACATCTAACAACGCGTTTCTAGGACTCTAAACAAAGTTTCATGCAACATGAGTGTTTATAAGTGTCTCAATGAGCTTTGTACAAGTTTGACAAACTTATGAAACATCTAACAACGTGGTTTCTAGGACTCTAAACCAAGTTTCATGCAACATGAGTGCTTATAAGTTCCTCAATGAGCTTTGTTAAAGTTTGACGAACTTATGAAACATCTAACAACTCGTTTCTAGGACTCTAAACCAAGTTTCATGCAACATGAGTGCTTATAAGTGTCTCAATGAGCTTTGTACAAGTTTGACGAACTTATGAAACATCTAACAAGGTGGTTTCTAAGACTCTAAACCAAGTTTCATGCAACATGAATGCTTATAAGTGTCTCAATGAGTTTTGTACAAGTTTGACGAACTTATTAAACATCTAACAACGCGTTTCTAGGACTCTAAATCAAGTTTCATGCAACATGAGTGCTTAAAAGTGTCTCAATGAGCTTTGGACAAGTTTCACGAATTATGAAACAACTAACAACGCGTTTCTAGGACTCTAAACCAAGTTTCATGCAACATGAGTGCTTATAAGTTCCTCAATGAGCTTTGTTAAAGTTTGACGAGTTTATGAAACATCTAACAACGCGTTTCTAGGACTCTAAACAAAGTTTCATGCAACATGAGTGTTTATAAGTGTCTCAATGAGCTTTGTACAAGTTTCACGAACTTATGAAACATCTAACAACGCGTTTCTAGGACTATAAACAAGGTTTCATGCTACATGAGTGTAAGTGTCTCAATGAGCTTTGTACAAATTTGACGAACTTATGAAACATCTAACACCGCGTTTCTAGGACTCTAAACCAAGTTTCATGCGACATGAGTGCTTATAAGTTCCTCAATGAGCTTTGTTAAAGTTTGACGAGCTTATGAAACATCTAACAACGCGTTTCTAGGACTCTAAACAAAGTTTCATGCAACAGGAGTGTTTATAAGTGTCTCAATGAGCTTTGTACAAGTTTGACGAATCTATGAAACATCTAACAACGTGGTTTCTAGGACTCTAAACCAAGTTTCATGCAACATGAGTCCTTCTAAGTTCCTTAATGACCTTTGTACAAGTTTCACGATCTAATGAAACATCTAATAACGCGTTTCTAGGACTCTAAACCAAGTTTCATGCAACATTAGTGCTTATAAGTGTCTCGATCGGCTTTGTAAAACTTTGACGAACTTATGAAAAATCTAACAACGCGTTTCTAGGACTCTAAACCAAGTTTCATGCAACAGGATTGCTTATAAGTTCCTTAATGAGCTTTTTTAAAGTTTGACGAACTTATGAAACATCTAACAACGCGTTTCTAGGACTCTAAACCAAGTTTCATGTAACATGAGTGCTTATAAGTTCCTCAATGAGCTTTGTACAAGTTTGACGAACTTATGAAACATCTAACAATGCATTTCTAGGATTCCAAACCAAGTTTCATGCAACATGAGTGCTTATAAGTTCCTCAATGATCTTTGTTAAAGTTTGACAAACTTATGAAACATCTAACAACGCGTTTCTAGGACTCTAAACAAAGTTTCATGCAACATGAGTGTTTATAAGTGTCTCAATGAGCTTTGTACAAGTTTGACAAACTTATGAAACATCTAACAACGTGGTTTCTAGGACTCTAAACCAAGTTTCATGCAATATGAGTGCTTATAAGTTCCTCAATGAGTTTTGTTAAAGTTTGACGAACTTATGAAACATCTAACAACTCGTTTCTAGGACTCTAAACCAAGTTTCGTGCAACATGAGTGCTTATAAGTGTCTCAATGAGCTTTGTATATATTTGACGAACTTATGAAACATCTAACAAGATGGTTTCTAGGAATCTAAACCAAGTTTAATGCAACATGAGTGTTTATAAGTGTCTCAATGAGCTTTGTACAAGTTTGACGAACTTACGAAACATCTAACAACGCGTTTCTAGGACTCTAAATCAAGTTTCATGCAACATGAGTGCTTAAAAGTGTCTCAATGAGCTTTGGGCAAGTTTCACGAATTATGAAACAGCTAACAACGCGTTTCTAGGACTCTAAACCAAGTTTCATGCAACATGAGTGCTTATAAGTTCCTCAATGAGTTTTGTTAAAGTTTGACGAGTTTATGAAACATCTAACAACGCGTTTCTAGGACTCTAAACAAAGTTTCATGCAACATGAGTGTTTATAAGTGTCTCAATGAGCTTTGTACAAGTTTGACGAACTTATGAAACATCTAACAACGCGTTTCTAGGATTCCAAACCAAGTTTCATGCAACATGAGTGCTTATAAGTTCCTCAATGAGCTTTGTTAAAGTTTGACGAACTTATGAATCATCTAACAACGCGTTTCTAGGACTCTAAACCAAGTTTCAAGCAAAATTTGTGCTTATAAGTGTCTAAATGAGCTTTGTACAAGTTTGACGAACTTATGAAACACCTAACAAGGTGGTTTCTAGGACTCTAAACCATGTTTCGTGCAACATGAATGCTTATAAGTGTCTCAATGAGCTTTGTACAAGTTTGACGAACCTATTAAACATCTAACAAGGCGTTTCTAGGACTCTAAACCAAGTTTCATGAAACATGAGTGCTTAAAAGTGTCTCAATGAGCTTTGGACAAGTTTCACGAACTTATGAAACATCTAACAACGCGTTTCTAGGACTATAAACAAGGTTTCATGCTACATGAGTGTAAGTGTCTCAATGAGCTTTGTACAAATTTGACGAACTTATGAAACATCTAACACCGCGTTTCTAGGACTCTAAACCAAGTTTCATGCGACATGAGTGCTTATAAGTTCCTCAATGAGCTTTGTTAAAGTTTGACGAGCTTATGAAACATCTAACAACGCGTTTCTAGGACTCTAAACAAAGTTTCATGCAACAGGAGTGTTTATAAGTGTCTCAATGAGCTTTGTACAAGTTTGACGAATCTATGAAACATCTAACAACGTGGTTTCTAAGACTCTAAACCAAGTTTCATGCAACATGAGTCCTTCTAAGTTCCTCAATGACCTTTGTACAAGTTTCACGATCTAATGAAACATCTAATAACGCGTTTCTAGGACTCTAAACCAAGTTTCATGCAACATTAGTGCTTATAAGTGTCTCAGTCAGCTTTGTAAAACTTTGACGAACTTATGAAAAATCTAACAACGCGTTTCTAGGACTCTAAACCAAGTTTCATGCAACAGGATTGCTTATAAGTTCCTTAATGAGCTTTTTTAAAGTTTGACGAACTTATGAAACATCTAACAACGCGTTTCTAGGACTCTAAACCAAGTTTCATGTAACATGAGTGCTTATAAGTTCCTCAATGAGCTTTGTACAAGTTTGACGAACTTATGAAACATCTAACAATGCATTTCTAGGATTCCAAACCAAGTTTCATGCAACATGAGTGCTTATAAGTTCCTCAATGATTTTTGTTAAAGTTTGACAAACTTATGAAACATCTAACAACGCGTTTCTAGGACTCTAAACAAAGTTTCATGCAACATGAGTGTTTATAAGTGTCTCAATGAGCTTTGTACAAGTTTGACAAACTTATGAAACATCTAACAACGTGGTTTCTAGGACTCTAAACCAAGTTTCATGCAATATGAGTGCTTATAAGTTCCTCAATGAGCTTTGTTAAAGTTTGACGAACTTATGAAACATCTAACAACTCGTTTCTAGGACTCTAAACCAAGTTTCGTGCAACATGAGTGCTTATAAGTGTCTCAATGAGCTTTGTATATGATTGACGAACTTATGAAACATCTAACAAGGTGGTTTCTAGGAATCTAAACCAAGTTTAATGCAACATGAGTGTTTGTAAGTGTCTCAATGAGCTTTGTACAAGTTTGACGAACTTACGAAACATCTAACAACGCGTTTCTAGGACTCTAAATCAAGTTTCATGCAACATGAGTGCTTAAAAGTGTCTCAATGAGCTTTGGGCAAGTTTCACGAATTATGAAACAGCTAACAACGCGTTTCTAGGACTCTAAACCAAGTTTCATGCAACATGAGTGCTTATAAGTTCCTCAATGAGTTTTGTTAAAGTTTGACGAGTTTATGAAACATCTAACAACGCGTTTCTAGGACTTTAAACAAAGTTTCATGCAACATGAGTGTTTATAAGTGTCTCAATGAGCTTTGTACAAGTTTGACGAACTTATGAAACATCTAACAACGCGTTTCTAGGATTCCAAACCAAGTTTCATGCAACATGAGTCCTTTTAAGTTCCTCAATGAGCTTTGTACAAGTTTCACGAACTAATGAAACATCTAACAACGCGTTTCTAGGACTCTAAACCAAGTTTCATGCAACATAGTGTTTATAAGTATCTCAATGAGCTTTGTACAAGTTTGACGAACTTATGAAACATCTAACAACGTGGTTTCTAGGACTCTAAAACATGTTTCATGCGACATGAGTCCTTCTAAGTTCCTCAATGAGCTTTGTACAAGTTTCACGAACTAATGTAACAACTAACAACGCGTTTCTAGGACTCTAAACAATGTTTCATGCAACCTTAGTGCTTATAAGTGTCTCGTCAGATTTGTACAAGTTTGACGAACTTATGAAACATCTAACAACGCGTTTCTAGGACTCTAAACCAAGTTTCATGCAACATGAGTGCTTATAAGTTCCTCAATGAGCTTTATTAAAGTTTGACGAACTTATGAAACATCTAACAACGCGTTTCTAGGAATCTAGACCAAGTTTCATGCAATATGAGTGCTTATAAGTGTCTCAATGAGCTTTGTACAAGTTTGACGAACTAATGAAACATCTAACAACGTGGTTTCTAGGACTCTTAACCAAGTTTCATGCAACATGAGTGCTTATAAGTGTCTCAATGAGCTTTGTACAAGTTTGACGAACTTATGAAACATCTAACAAGGTGGTTTCTAGGACTCTAAACCAAGTTTCATGCAACATGAATGCTTATAAGTGTATCAATAAGCTTTGCACAAGTTTGACGAACTTATGAAACATTTAACAACGCGTTTCTAGGACTCTAAACCAAGTTTCATGAAACATGAGTGCTTATAAGTTCCTCAATGAGCTATGTTAAATTTTGACGAACTTATGAAATATCTAACAATGCGTTTCTAGAACTATAAACTAAGTTTCATGCAACATGAATGTTTATAAGTGTCTCAATGAACTTTGTACAAGTTTGACGAACTTATGAAACATCTAACAACGTGGTTTATAGGACTCTAAACCAAGTTTCATGCAACATGATTGCTTATAAGTTCCTCAATGAGCTTTGTTAAAGTTTGACGAACTTATGAAACATCTAACAACGCGTTTCTAGGACTCTAAACCAAGTTTCATGCTATATGAGTGCTTATAAGTGTCTCAATGAGATTTGTACAAGTTTGATAAACTTATGAAACATCTAACAAGGTGGTTTCTAGGACTCTAAACCAAGTTTCATGCAACATGAATGCTTATAAGAGACTCAATGAGCTTTTTACAAGTTTGACGAACTTATGAAACATCTAACAATGCGTTTCTAGAATTCCAAACCAAGTTTCATGCAACATGAGTTCTTATAAGTTCCTCAATGATCTTTGTTAAAGTTTGACGAACTTATGAAACATCTAACAACGCGTTTCTAGGACTCTAAAGAAGGTTTCATGCAACATTAGTGTTTATAAGTGTCTCAATGAGCTTTATACAAGTTTGACGAACTTATGAAACTTCTAACAACGTGGTTTCTAGGACTCTAAGCCAAGTTTCATGAAACATGAGTCCTTCTAAGTTCCTCAATGACCTTTGTACAAGTTTCACGATCTAATGAAACATCTAATAACGCGTTTCTAGAACTCTAAACCAAGTTTCATGCAACATTAGTGCTTATAAGTGTCTAAGTCGGCTTTGTAAAAGTTTGACGAACTTATGAAAAATCTAACAACGCGTTTCAAGGACTCTAAACCAAGTTTCATGCAACATGAGTGCTTATAAGTTCCTCAATGAGCTTTGTACAAGTTTGACGAACTTATGAAAAATCTAACAACGTGGTTTCTAGGACTCTAAACCAAGTTTCATGAAACCTGAGTGCTTATAAGTTCCTCAATGAGCTTTGTTAAAGTTTGACGAACTTATGAAACATCTAACAACGCGTTTCTAGGACTCTAAACAAAGTTTCATGCAATATGAGTGTTTATAAGTGTCTCAATGAGCTTTGTACAAGTTTGACGAACTTATGAAACATCTAACAACGTGGTTTCTAGGACTCCAAACCAAGTTTCATGCAACATGAGTGCTTATAAGTTCCTCAATGAGCTTTGTTAAAGTTTGAAGAACTTATGAAACATCTAACAACGCGTTTCTAGGACTCTAAACCAAGTTTCATGCAACATGAGTGCTTATAAAATTCTCAATGAGCTTTGTACAAGTTAGACGAACTTATGAAACATCTAACAACGTGGTTTCTAGGACTCTAAACCAAGTTTCATGCAACATGAATGCTTATAAGTGTCTCAATGAGCTTTGTACAAGTTTGACGAACTTATCAAACATCTAACAATGCGTTTCTAGGATTCCAAACCAAGTTTCATGCAACATGAGTGCTTATAAGTTCCTCAATGAGCTTTGTTAAAGTTTGACGAACTTATGAAACATCTAACAACGCGTTTCTAGGAGTCTAAACCAAATTTCATGCAACATGAGTGCTTATAAGAGTCTCAATGAGCTTTGTACAAGTTTGACGAACTTATGAAACATCTAACAATGCGTTTCTAGGATTCCAAACCAAGTTTCATGCAACATGAGTGCTTATAAGTTCCTCAATGATCTTTGTTAAAGTTTGAAAAACTTATGAAACATCTAACAACGCGTTTCTAGGACTCTAAACAAAGTTTCATGCAACATGAGTGTTTATAAGTGTCTCAATGAGCTTTGTACAAGTTTGACAAACTTATGAAACATCTAACAACGTGGTTTCTAGGACTCTAAACCAAGTTTCATGCAACATGAGTGCTTATAAGTTCCTCAATGAGCTTTGTTAAAGTTTGACGAACTTATGAAACATCTAACAACTCATTTCTAGGACTCTAAACCAAGTTTCATGCAACATGAGTGCTTATAAGTGTCTCAATGAGCTTTGTACAAGTTTGGCGAACTTATGAAACATCTAACAAGGTGGTTTCTAGGACTCTAAACCAAGTTTCATGCAACATGAATGCTTATAAGTGTCTCAATGAGCTTTGTACAAGTTTGACGAACTTATTAAACATCTAACAACGCGTTTCTAGGACTCTAAATCAAGTTTCATGCAACATGAGTGCTTAAAAGTGTCTCAATGAGCTTTGGACAAGTTTCACGAATTATGAAACAGCAAACAACGCGTTTCTAGGACTCTAAACCAAGTTTCATGCAACATGAGTGCTTATAAGTGTCTCAATGAGCTTTGTACAAGTTTGACGAACTTATGAAACATCTAACAAGCTGGTTTCTAGGACTCTAAACAAAGTTTCATGCAACATGAGTGTTTATAAGTGTCTCAATGAGCTTTGTACAAGTTTGACGAACTTATGAAACATCTAACTACGCGTTTCTAGGATTCCAAACCAAGTTTCATGCAACATGAGTGCTTATAAGTTCCTCAATGAGCTTTGTTAAAGTTTGACGAACTTATGAAACATCTAACAACGCGTTTCTAGGACTCTAAACCAAGTTTCAAGCAAAATGAGTGCTTATAAGTGTCTCAATGAGCTTTCTACAAGTTTGACGAACTTATGAAACATCTAACAAGGAGGTTTCTATGACTCTAAACCATGTTTCGTGCAACATGAATGCTTATAAGTGTTTCAATGAGCTTTGTACAAGTTTGACGAACCTATTAAACATATAACAAGGCGTGTCTAGGACTCTAAACCAAGTTTCATGAAACATGAGTGCTTAAAAGTGTCTCAATGAGCTTTGGACAAGTTTCACGAACTTATGAAACATCTAACAACGCGTTTCTAGGACTATAAACCAAGTTTCATGCTACATGAGTGTAAGAGTCTCAATGAGCTTTGTACAAATTTGACGAACTTATGAAACATCTAACAACGCGTTTCTAGGATTCCAAACCAAGTTTCATGCAACATGAGTGCTTATAAGTTCCTCAATGAGCTTTGTTAAAGTTTGACGAACTTATGAAACATCTAACAACGCGTTTCTAGGACTCTAAACCAAGTTTCATGCAACATGAGTGCTTATAAGAGTCTCAATGAGCTTTGTACAAGTTTGACGAACTTATGAAACATCTAACAATGCATTTCTAGGACTATAAACCAAGTTTCATGCAACATAAGTCCTTCTAAGTTCCTCAATGAGCTTTGTACAAGTTTCACGAACTAATGAAACAACTAACACCGCGTTTCTAGGACTCTAAACCAAGTTTCATGCGACATGAGTGCTTATAAGTTCCTCAATGAGCTTTGTTAAAGTTTGACGAGCTTATGAAACATCTAACAACGCGTTTCTAGGACTCTAAACCAAGTTTCGTGCAACATGAGTGTTTATAAGTGTCTCAATGAGCTTTGTTAAAGTTTGACGAACTTATGAAACATCTAACAACGCGTTTCTAGGACTCTAAACAAAGTTTCATTCAACATGAGTGTTTATAAGTGTCTCAATGAGCTTTGTACAAGTTTGACGAACTTATGAAACATCTAACAACGTGGTTTCTAGGACTCCAAACCAAGTTTCATGCAACATGAGTGCTTATAAGTTCCTCAATGAGCTTTGTTAAAGTTTGAAGAACTTATGAAACATCTAACAACGCGTTTCTAGGACTCTAAACCAAGTTTCATGCAACATGAATGCTTATAAGTTTCTCAATGAGCTTTGTACAAGTTTGACGAACTTATGAAACATCTAACAACGTGGTTTCTAGGACTCTAAACCAAGTTTCATGCAACATGAATGCTTATAAGTGTCTCAATGAGCTTTGTACAAGTTTGACGAACTTATCAAACATCTAACAATGCGTTTCTAGGATTCATAACCAAGTTTCATGCAACATGAGTGCTTATAAGTTCCTCAATGAGCTTTGTTAAAGTTTGACGAACTTATGAAACATCTAACAACGCGTTTCTAGGACTCTAAACAAAGTTTCATGCAACATGAGTGTTTATAAGTGTCTCAATGAGCTTTGTACAAGTTTGACGAACTTATGAAACATCTAACAACGTGGTTTCTAGGACTCTAAACCAAGTTTCATGCAACATGAATGCTTATAAGTGTCTCAATGAGCTTTGTACAAGTTTGACGAACTTATCAAACATCTAACAATGCGTTTCTAGGATTCCAAACCAAGTTTCATGCAACATGAGTGCTTATAAGTTCCTCAATGAGCTTTGTTAAAGTTTGACGAACTTATGAAACATCTAACAACGTGTTTCTAGGAGTCTAAACCAAGTTTTATGCAACATGAGTGCTTATAAGAGTCTCAATGAGCTTTGTACAAGTTTGACGAACTTATGAAACATCTAACAATGCGTTTCTAGGATTCCAAACCAAGTTTCATGCAACATGAGTGCTTATAAATTCCTCAATGATCTTTGTTAAAGTTTGACAAACTTATGAAACATCTAACAACACGTTTCTAGGACTCTAAACAAAGTTTCATGCAACATGAGTGTTTATAAGTGTCTCAATGAGCTTTGTACAAGTTTGACAAACTTATGAAACATCTAACAACGTGGTTTCTAGGACTCTAAACCAAGTTTCATGCAACATGAGTGCTTATAAGTTGCTCAATGAGTTTTGTTAAAGTTTGACGAACTTATGAAACATCTAACAACTCGTTTCTAGGACTCTAAACCAAGTTTCATGCAACATGAGTGCTTATAAATGTCTCAATGAGCTTTGTACAAGTTTGACGAACTTATGAAACATCTAACAAGGTGGTTTCTAGGACTCTAAACCAAGTTTCATGCAACATGAATGCTTATAAGTGTCTCAATGAGCTTTGTACAAGTTTGACGAACTTATTAAACATCTAACAACGCGTTTCTAGGACTCTAAATCAAGTTTCATGCAACATGAGTGCTTAAAAGTGTCTCAATGAGCTTTGGACAAGTTTCACGAATTATGAAACAGCAAACAACGTGTTTCTAGGACTCTAAACCAAGTTTCATGCAACATGAGTGCTTATAAGTGTCTCAATGAGCTTTGTACAAGTTTGACGAACTTATGAAACATCTAACAAGGTGGTTTCTAGGACTCTAAACAAAGTTTCATGCAACATGAATGTTTATAAGTGTCTCAATGAGCTTTGTACAAGTTTGACGAACTTTTGAAACATCTAACTACGCGTTTCTAGGATTCCAAACCAAGTTTCATGCAACATGAGTGCTTATAAGTTCCTCAATGAGCTTTGTTAAAGTTTGACGAACTTATGAAACATCTAACAACGCGTTTCTAGGACTCTAAACCAAGTTTCAAGCAAAATGACTGCTTATAAGTGTCTCAATGAGCTTTGTACAAGTTTGACGAACTTATGAAACATCTAACAAGGTGGTTTCTAGGACTCTAAACCATGTTTCGTGCAACATGAATGCTTATAAGTGTTTCAATGAGCTTTGTACAAGTTTGACGAACCTATTAAACATATAACAAGGCGTTTCTAGGACTCTAAACCAAGTTTCATGAAACATGAGTGCTTAAAAGTGTCTCAATGAGCTTTGGACAAGTTTCACGAACTTAAGAAACATCTAACAACGCGTTTCTAGGACTAT
This sequence comes from Cochlearia excelsa, assembly GCA_963556525.1. Lineage (NCBI taxonomy): Eukaryota > Viridiplantae > Streptophyta > Magnoliopsida > Brassicales > Brassicaceae > Cochlearia > Cochlearia excelsa. Next base: position 13,484,111 of record OY748328.1, on the reverse strand, counting down.
AAACCAAGTTTCATGCTACATGAGTGTAAGAGTCTCAATGAGCTTTGTACAAATTTGACGAACTTATGAAACATCTAACAACGCGTTTCTAGGATTCCAAACCAAGTTTCATGCAACATGAGTGCTTATAAGTTCCTCAATGAGCTTTGTTAAAGTTTGACGAACTTATGAAACATCTAACAACGCGTTTCTAGGACTCTAAACCAAGTTTCATGCAACATGAGTGCTTATAAGAGTCTCAATGAGCTTTGTACAAGTTTGACGAACTTATGAAACATCTAACAACGTGGTTTCTAGTACTCTTAACAAAGATTCATGAAAAATGAGTGTTTATAAGTGTCTCAATGAGCTTTGTACAAGTTTGACAAACGTATGAAACATCTAACAACGCGTTTCTAGGATTCCAAACCAAGTTTCATGCAACATGAGTGCTTATAAGTTCCTCAATGAGCTTTGTTAAATTTTGACGAACTTATGAAACATCTAACAACGTGTTTCTAGGACTCTAAACCAAGTTTCATGCAACATGAGTGCTTATAAGTTTCTCAATGAGCTTTATACAAGTTTGACGAACTTATGAAACATCTAACAACGTGGTTTCTAGGACTCTAAACCAAGTTTCATGCAACATGAGTCCTTCTAAGTTCCTCAATGAGGTTTGTACAAGTTTCAAGAACTAATGAAACATATAACAACGCGTTTCTAGGACTCTAAACCAAGTTTCATGCAACATAGTGTTTATAAGTGTCTCAATGAGCTTTGTACAAGTTTGACGAACTTATGAAACATCTAACAACGTGGTTTCTAGGACTCTAAAACATGTTTCATGCAACATGAGTCCTTCTAAGTTCCTCAATGAGCTTTATACAAGTTTCACGAACTAATGTAACAACTAACAACGCGTTTCTAGGACTCTAAACCAAGTTTCATGCAACATTAGTGCTTTCTCTGTCTCAGTCAGATTTGTACAAGTTTGACGAACTTATGAAACATCTAACAACGCGTTTCTAGGACTCTAAAACAAGTTTCATGCAACATGAGTGCTTATAAATTCCTCAATGAGCTTTATTAAAGTTTGACGAACTTATGAAATATATAACAACTCGTTTCTAGGACTCTAAACCAAGTTTCATGCAACATGAGTGCTTATAAGTGTGTCAATGAGCTTTGTACAAGTTTGACGAACTTATGAAACATCTAACAACGTGGTTTCTAGGACTCTTAACCAAGTTTCATGCAACATGAGTGCTTATAAGTGTCTCAATGAGCTTTGTACAAGTTTGACGAACTTATGAAACATCTAACAAAGTGGTTTCTAGGACTCTAAACCAAGTTTCATGCAACATGAATGCTTATAAGTGTCTTAATAAGCTTTCCACAAGTTTGACGAACTTATGAAACATCTACCAACGCGTTTCTAGGAATCTAAACCAAGTTTCATGAAACATGAGTGCTTATAAGTTCCTCAATGAGCTATGTTAAAGTTTGATGAACTTATGAAAGATCTAACAATGCGTTTCTAGAACTCTAAACAAAGTTTCATGCAACATGAGTGTTTATAAGTGTCTCAATGAGCTTTGTACAAGTTTGACGAACTTGTGAAACATCTAACAACGTGGTTTCCAGGACTCTAAACCAAGTTTCATGCAACATGAGTCCTTCTAAGTTCCTCAATGAGCTTTGTACAAGTTTCACGAACTAATGTAACAACTAACAACGCGTTTCTAGGACTCTAAACCAAGTTTCATGCAACATTAGTGCTTTAAGTGTCTCAGTCAGATTTGTAAAAGTTTGACGAACTTATGAAACATCTAACAACGCGTTTCTAGGACTCTAAACCAAGTTTCATGCAACTTTGAGTGCTTATAAGTTCCTCAATGAGCTTTATTAAAGTTTGACGAACTTATGAAACATCTAACAATTCGTTTCTAGGACTCTAAACCAAGTTTCATGCAACATGAGTGCTTATAAGTGTCTCAATGAGCTTTGTACAAGTTTGACGAACTTATGAAACATCTAACAAGGTGGTTTGTAGGACTCTTAACCAAGTTTCATGCAACATGAGTGTTAATAAGTGTCTCAATGAGCTTTGTACAAGTTTGACAAACGTATGAAACATCTAACAACGCGTTTCTAGGATTCCAAACCAAGTTTCATGCAACATGAGTGCTTATAAGTTCCTCAATCAGCTTTGTTAAATTTTGACGAACTTATGAAACATCTAACAACGTGTTTCTAGGACTCTAAACCAAGTTTCATGCAACATGAGTGCTTATAAGTGTCTCAATGAGCTTTATACAAGTTTGACGAACTTATGAAACATCTAACAACGTGGTTTCTAGGACTCTAAACCAAGTTTCATGCAACATGAGTCCTTCTAAGTTCCTCAATGAGGTTTGTACAAGTTTCACGAACTAATGAAACATCTAACAATGCGTTTCTAGGATTCCAAACCAAGTTTCATGGAACATGAGTGTTTATAAGTTCCTCAATGAGCTTTGTTAAAGTTTGACGAACTTATGAAACATCTAACAACGCCTTTCTAGGACTCTAAACCAAGTTTCATGCAACATTAGTGCTTATAAGTGTCTCAGTCAGATTTGTACAAGTTTGACGAACTTATGAAACATCTAACAACGCGTTTCTAGGACTCTAAACCAAGTTTCATGCAATATGAGTGCTTATAATTTCCTCAATGAGCTTTATTAAAGTTTGACGAACTTATGAAACATCTAACAACGCGTTTCTAGGACTCTAAACCAAGTTTCATGCAACATAGTGTTTATAAGTGTCTCAATGAGCTTTGTACGAGTTTGACGAACTTATGAAACATCTAACAACGTGGTTTCTAGTACTCTTAACCAAGTTTCATGCAACATGAGTGTTTATAAGTGTCTCAATGAGCTTTGTACAAGTTTGACAAACGTATGAAACATCTAACAACGCGTTTCTAGGATTCCAAACCAAGTTTCCTGCAACAATAGTGTTTACAAGTTTGACGAACTTATGAAAAATCTAACAACGTGGTTTCTAGGACTCTAAACCATGTTTCATGCAACATGAGTCCTTCTAAGTTCCTCAATGAGCTTTGTACAAGTTTCACGAACTAATGTAACAACTAACAACGCGTTTCTAGGACTCTAAACCAAGTTTCATGCAACATTAGTGCTTTAAGTGTCTCAGTCAGATTTGTAAAAGTTTGACGAACTTATGAAACATCTAACAACGCGATTCTAGGACTCTAAACCAAGTTTCATGCAACATGAGTGCTTATAAGATCCTCAATGAGCTTTGTACAAGTTTGACGAACTTATGAAACATCTAACAAGGTGGTTTGTAGGATTCTTAACAAAGTTTCATGCAACATGAGTGTTAATAAGTGTCTCAATGAGCTTTGTACAAGTTTGACAAACGTATGAAACATCTAACAACGCGTTTCTAGGATTCCAAACCAAGTTTCATGCAACATGAGTGCTTATAAGTTCCTCAATGAGCTTTGTTAAATTTTGACGAACTTATGAAACATCTAACAACGTGTTTCTAGGACTCTAAACCAAGTTTCATGCAACATGAGTGCTTATTAGTTTCTCAATGAGCTTTATACAAGTTTGACGAACTTATGAAACATCTAACAACGTGGTTTCTAGGACTCTAAACCAAGTTTCATGCAACATGAGTCCTTCTAAGTTCCTCAATGAGGTTTGTACAAGTTTCACGAACTAATGAAACATATAACAACGCGTTTCTAGGACTCTAAACCAAGTTTCATGCAACATAGTGTTTATAAGTGTCTCAATGAGCTTTGTACAAGTTTGACGAACTTATGAAACATCTAACAACGTGGTTTCTAGGACTCTAAACCATGTTTCATGCAACATGAGTCCTTCTAAGTTCCTCAATGAGCTTTATACAAGTTTCACGAACTAATGTAACAACTAACAACGCGTTTCTAGGACTCTAAACCAAGTTTCATGCAACATTAGTGCTTTCTCTGTCTCAGTCAGATTTGTACAAGTTTGACGAACTTATGAAACATCTAACAACGCGTTTCTAGGACTCTAAAACAAGTTTCATGCAACATGAGTGCTTATAAATTCCTCAATGAGCTTTATTAAAGTTTGACGAACTTATGAAATATATAACAACTCGTTTCTAGGACTCTAAACCAAGTTTCATGCAACATGAGTGCTTATAAGTGTGTCAATGAGCTTTGTACAAGTTTGACGAACTTATGAAACATCTAACAACGTGGTTTCTAGGACTCTTAACCAAGTTTCATGCAACATGAGTGCTTATAAGTGTCTCAATGAGCTTTGTACAAGTTTGACGAACTTATGAAACATCTAACAAAGTGGTTTCTAGGACTCTAAACCAAGTTTCATGCAACATGAATGCTTATAAGTGTCTTAATAAGCTTTCCAAAAGTTTGACGAACTTATGAAACATCTACCAACGCGTTTCTAGGAATCTAAACCAAGTTTCATGAAACATGAGTGCTTATAAGTTCCTCAATGAGCTATGTTAAAGTTTGATGAACTTATGAAAGATCTAACAATGCGTTTCTAGAACTCTAAACAAAGTTTCATGCAACATGAGTGTTTATAAGTGTCTCAATGAGCTTTGTACAAGTTTGACGAACTTGTGAAACATCTAACAACGTGGTTTCCAGGACTCTAAACCAAGTTTCATGCAACATGAGTCCTTCTAAGTTCCTCAATGAGCTTTGTACAAGTTTCACGAACTAATGTAACAACTAACAACGCGTTTCTAGGACTCTAAACCAAGTTTCATGCAACATTAGTGCTTTAAGTGTCTCAGTCAGATTTGTAAAAGTTTGACGAACTTATGAAACATCTAACAACGCGTTTCTAGGACTCTAAACCAAGTTTCATGCAACCTGAGTGCTTATAAGTTCCTCAATGAGCTTTATTAAAGTTTGACGAACTTATGAAACATCTAACAATTCGTTTCTAGGACTCTAAACCAAGTTTCATGCAACATGAGTGCTTATAAGTGTCTCAATGAGCTTTGTACAAGTTTGACGAACTTATGAAACATCTAACAAGGTGGTTTGTAGGACTCTTAACCAAGTTTCATGCAACATGAGTGTTAATAAGTGTCTCAATGAGCTTTGTACAAGTTTGACAAACGTATGAAACATCTAACAACGCGTTTCTAGGATTCCAAACCAAGTTTCATGCAACATGAGTGCTTATAAGTTCCTCAATGAGCTTTGTTAAATTTTGACGAACTTATGAAACATCTAACAACGTGTTTCTAGGACTCTAAACCAAGTTTCATGCAACATGAGTGCTTATAAGTGTCTCAATGAGCTTTATACAAGTTTGACGAACTTATGAAACATCTAACAACGTGGTTTCTAGGACTCTAAACCAAGTTTCATGCAACATGAGTCCTTCTAAGTTCCTCAATGAGGTTTGTACAAGTTTCACGAACTAATGAAACATATAACAACGCATTTCTAGGACTCTAAACCAAGTTTCATGCAACATAGTGTTTATAAGTGTCTCAATGAGCTTTGTACAAGTTTGACGAACTTATGAAACATCTAACAACGTGGTTTCTAGGACTCTAAACCATGTTTCATGCAACATGAGTCCTTCTAAGTTCCTCAATGAGCTTTATACAAGTTTCACGAACTAATGTAACAACTAACAACGCGTTTCTAGGACTCTAAACCATGTTTCATGCAACATTAGTGCTTTAAGTGTCTCAGTCAGATTTGTACAAGTTTGACGAACTTATGAAACATCTAACAACGCGTTTCTAGGACTCTAAACCAAGTTTCATGCAACATGAGTGCTTATAAATTCCTCAATGAGCTTTATTAAAAATTGACGAACTTATGAAATATATAACAACTCGTTTCTAGGACTCTAAACAAAGTTTCATGCAACATGAGTGCTTATAAGTGTGTCAATGAGCTTTGTACAAGTTTGACGAACTTATGAAACATCTAACAACGTGGTTTCTAGGACTCTTAACCAAGTTTCATGCAACATGAGTGCTTATAAGTGTCTCAATGAGCTTTGTACAAGTTTGACGAACTTATGAAACATCTAACAAAGTGGTTTCTAGGACTCTAAACCAAGTTTCATGCAACATGAATGCTTATAAGTGTCTCAATAAGCTTTGCACAAGTTTGACGAACTTATGAAACATCTAACAACGCGTTTCTAGGAATCTAAACCAAGTTTCATGAAACATGAGTGCTTATAAGTTCCTCAATGAGCTATGTTAAAGTTTGATGAACTTATGAAAGATCTAACAATGCGTTTCTAGAACTCTAAACAAAGTTTCATGCAACATGAGTGTTTATAAGTGTCTCAATGAGCGTTGTACAAGTTTGACGAACTTATGAAACGTCTAACAACGTGGTTTCTAGTACTCTTAACCAAGTTTCATGCAACATGAGTGTTTATAAGTGTCTCAATGAGCTTTGTACAAGTTTGACAAACGTATGAAACATCTAACAACGCGTTTCTAGGATTCCAAACCAAGTTTCATGCACCATGAGTGCTTATAAGTTCCTCAATGAGCTTTGTTAAAGTTTGACGAACTTAAGAAACATCTAACAACGTGTTTCTAGGACTCTAAACTAAGTTTCATGCAACATGAGTGCTTATAAGTGTCTCAATGAGCTTTGTACAAGTTTGACGAACTTATGAAACATCTAACAACGCGTTTCTAGGACTCTAAACCAAGTTTCATGCAACATGAGTGTTTATAAGTGTCTCAATGGGCTTTGTACAAGTTTGACGAACTTATGAAACATCTAAAAACGTGATTTCTAGGACTCTAAACAAAGTTTCATGCAACATGAGTCCTTCTAAGTTCCTCAATGAGCTTTGTACAAGTTTCACGAACTAATGAAACATCTAACAACGCGTTTCTAGGACTCTAAACCAAGTTTCATGCAACATGAGTGTTTATAAGTGTCTCAATGAGCTTTGTACAAGTTGGACGAAGTTATGAAACATCTAACAACGCGTTTCTAGGACTCTAAACCAAGTTTCATGCAACATGAGTGTTTATAAGTGTCTCAATGAGCTTTGTACAAGTTTGACGAACTTATGAAACATCTAACAACGTGATTTCTAGGACTCTAAACAAAGTTTCATGCAACATGAGTCCTTCTAAGTTCCTCAATGAGCTTTGTACAAGTTTCACGAACTAATGAAACATCTAACAACGCGTTTCTAGGACTCTAAACCAAGTTTCATGCAACATGAGTGTTTATAAGTGTCTCAATGAGCTTTGTACAAGTTTGACGAAGTTATGAAACATCTAACAACGCGTTTCTAGGACTCTAAACCAAGTTTCATGCAACATGAGTTCTAATAAGTTCCTCAATGAGCTTTGTTAAAGTTTGAAGAACTTATGAAACATATAACAACGCGTTTCAAGGACTCTAAACCAAGTTTCATGCAACATGAGTGTTTATAAGTGTCTCAATGAGCTTTGTACAAGTTTGAAGAACTTATGAAACATCTAACAACGTGGTTTCTAGGACTCTAAACCAAGTTGCATGCAACATGAGTCCTTCTAAGTTCCTCAATGAGCTTTGTACAAGTTTCACGAACTAATGAAACATCTAACAACGCTTTTTTAGGACTCTAAACCAACTTTCATGCAACATTAGTGCTTATAAGTGTCTCAATGAGCTTTGTACATGTTTGACGAACTTATGAAACATCTAACAACGCGTTTCTAGGACTCTAAACCAAGTTTCATGCAACATGAGTGATGATCAGTTCCTCAATGAGCTTTGTTAAACTTTGACGAACTTATGAAACATCTAACAACGCGTTTCTAAGACTCTAAACCAAGTTTCAAGCAATATTAGTGCTTATAAGTGTCTCAGTCGGCTTTGTACAAGTTTGACGAACTTATGATACATCCGACAACGCGTTTCTAGGACTCTTAACCAAGTTTCATGCAACATGAGTGCTTATAAGTTCGTCAATGAGCTTTGTTGTTAAAGTTTGAAGAACTTATGAAACATATAACAAAGCAGTTTTAGGACTCTAAACCAAGATTCATGCAACATGAATGTTTATAAGTGTCTTAGTTAGCTTTGTACAAGTTTCACGAACTAATGAAACATCTAACACCGCGTTTCTAGGACTGTAAACCAACTTTCATGCAACATTAGTACTTTTAAGTGTCTCAATGAGCTTTTTACAAGTTTGACGAACTTATGAAACATCTAACAAAGCGTTTCTAGGACTCTAAACCAAGTTTCATGCAACATGAGTTCTTATAAATTCCTCAATGAGCTTTGTACAAGTTTGACGAACTTATGAAACATCTAACAACGCGTTTCTAGGACTTTAAATCAAGTTTCATGCAATATGAGTGTTTATAAGAGTCTCAATGAGCTTTGTACAAGTTTGACGAACTTATGAAATATCTAACAATGTGGTTTTTTAGGACTCTAAACCAAGTTTCATGCAACATGAGTGCTTCAAAGTTCCTCAATGAGCTTTTTACAAGTTTCACAAACTAATGAAACATCTAACAGCGCGTTTCTAGGACACTAAACCAACTTTCATGCAACATTAGTGCTTATAAGTGTCTCAATGAGCTTTGTACAAGTTTGACGAACTTATGAAACATCTAACAACGCGTTTCTAGGACTCTAAACCAAGTTTCATGCAACATGAGTGCTTAAAAATTCCTCAATGAGATTTTTGAAAGTTTCACGAACTTATGAAACATCTAACAACGTGTTTCTAGGACTTTAAACCAAGTTTCATGCAACATGAGTGCGTATAAGTGTCTCAATGAGCTTTGTACAAGTTTGACGAACTTATGAAACATCTAACAACGTGGTTTCTAGGACTCTAAACCAAGTTTCATCCAACATGAGTGCTTATAAGTTCCTCAATGAGCTTTATTAAAGTTTGACGAACTTATGAAACATCTAACAACGCGTTTCTAGGACTCTAAACCAAGTTTCATGCAACATGAGTGCTTTATAAGTGTCTCAATGAGCTTTGTACAAGTTTGACGAACTTATGAAACACCTAACAAGGTTGTTTCTAGGACTCTAAACCAAGTTTCATGCAACATGAATTCTTATAAGTGTCTAAATGAGCTTTGTACAAGTTTGACGAACTTATGAAACATCTAACAACGCGTTTCTTCGAATCTAAACCAAGTTTCATGCAACATGAGTACTTAAAAGTGTCTCAATGAGCTTTGTAATAGTTTCACGTACTTTTGAAATATCTAACAACTCGTATCTTGGACTCTAATCGAGGTTTCATGCAACATGAGTGTTTATAAGTGTCTCTATGAGCTTTGTACAAGTTTGACGAACTTATGAAACATTTAACAACGCGTTTCTAGGACTCTAAACCAAGTTTCATGCAACATGAGTGCTTATAAGTTCCTCAATGAGCTTTGTTAAAGTTTGACGAATTTATGAAACATCTAACAACGTGGTTTCTAGGACTCTAAACCAAGTTTCATGAAAGATGAATTCTTATAAGTGTATCAATGAGGTTTGTACAAGTTTGACGAACTTATGAAACATCTAACAACGCGTTTCTAGGACTCTAAACCAAGTTTCATGCAACATGAGTGCATAAAAGTGTCTTAATGAGCTTTGTAATAGTTTCACGGACTTTTGAAATATCTAACAACGTGAATCTAGGACTCTAAACCAGGTTTCAAGCTACATGAGTGTTTATAAGTGTCTCAATAAGCTTTGTACAAGTTTGACGAACTTATGAAACATCTAATAACACGTTTTTAGTACTCTAAACCAAGTTTCATGCAACATGAGTGCTTATAAGTTCGTCAATGAGCTTTCTTAAAATTTGACGAACTTATGAAACATCTAACAAGGCGTTTCTCGGACTCTAAACCAAGTTTCATGCAACATGAGTACTTATAAGTGTCTCAATGAGCTTTGTAAGAGTTTCACGAACTTATTAAACATCTAACAACGCGTTTCTGGGACTCTAAACCAAGTTTCATGCAACATGAGTGCTTATAAGTTCCTCAATGAGCTTTGTTAAAGTTTGACGAACTTATGAAACATCTAACAACGCATTTCTAGGACTTTAAACCAAGTTTCATGCAAGATGAGTGCTTATAAGTTCCTCAATGAACTTTGTACAAGTTTGACGAACTTATGAAACATCTAACAACGCGTTTCTAGGACTTTAAATCAAGTTTCATGCAATATGAATGTTTATAAGAGTCTCAATGAGCTTTGTACAAGTTTGACGAACTTATGAAATATCTAACAATGTGGTTTTTTAGGACTCTAAACCAATTTTCATGCAACATGAGTGCTTCAAAGTTCCTCAATGAGCTTTTTACAAGTTTCACAAACTAATGAAACATCTAACAGCGCGTTTCTAGGACACTAAACCAACTTTCATGCAACATTAGTGCTTATAAGTGTCTCAATGAGCTTTGTACAAGTTTAACGAACTTATGAAACATCTAACAACGCGTTTCTAGGACTCTAAACCAAGTTTCATGGAACATGAGTGCTTAGAAGTTCCTCAATGAGATTTTTGAAAGTTTCACGAACTTATGAAACATCTAGCAACGTGTTTCTAGGACTCTAAACCAAGTTACATGCAACATGAGTGCTTATAAGTGTTTCAATGAGCTTTGTACAAGTTTGACGAACTTATGAAACATCTAACCACGTGGTTTCTAAGACTCTTAACCAAGTTTCATGCACCATGAGTGCTTATAAGTGTCTCAATGAGCTTTGTACAAGTTTGACGAACTTAAGAAACATCTAACAACGCGTTTCTAGGACTCTAAACCATGTTTCTGTTAGATTTTGGTGAGATTAGGAAGGATTTTAAGAGATTGTGTTCTTGAGTTCTATGAACAATATCAAGAACAAGAGAGAGAGAGAGAGAAGAGAGAGAGAGAGGGTTTAATCGGTTCAAGTTTCATCAGTGTGATAAGATAATGTTTACAAAGAGGATAAGATATATAAAACTAATGGCCTAGAATGGTATCAAAAGAATGTACCAAAAGCATCCACTCTCTTTTGTCTCCGCGCATTAATGGCTTGGTTAGCCGCGCCCTTAGGAAGACCTGTGAGTGTACGGACGGCGTGGACCCCCCGCTCCTTATGTGCACACGTGATCGTACGGACGGCGTGTATCACACCTGCCCAACGACTCTTTTGGCAACGACTCTCTTCTTCTAGATTCTTCCTCTTTGTATACTTATTCTCTTTGTCTACTTATCAATGGTAACTTGTGTGAAGAGTGTTGAGTCTTCCCCAAGCTAGGTCATTCAGCTTGATGACCAAGTTAGGTCGGGCAATGCCTTAGTATCTTCAGTACTCCCCCGCAAGCTTAGCCTAGTGCAATGGCTAATCTTGGAACCCGTATGACCTTGCCTCGTTAAAACCTTGTTGAGAAAACCACTTGGGATAAAACTCACCTATGGGAAAAGAGTACAAGATCATACGGTTAGGTACTTAGGTGTTGGGAGCCCGTATGAGTCCAAGTCTTGGTAGTATGGGCTCACAAACCTTCAAACTTGCGTATTTTTGTGAAGATGTCCGCGAGTTGATCTTGAGTTTTGGTGTAGCAAGGTAGGATGGTGCCTTTGACCATTTGCTCTCTAACCTTGTGACAATCCAATTATATATGTTTAGTCCTCTCATGGATGACCGAGTGTGATGCTATGTGGATGGCCGCTTGATTATCACAATGCATGGTAATTGGTGTTTCGATCTTGAATCCCAAATCTCCTAGCAAGTTCTTTAGCCAGATGAGTTCTTGAGTTAGCTTCCTCATGGCTCTATACTATCTTTTGTTTCTTTGTCTTCCATGTGACAAGGTTGCCCCCAATGAAAGTGCAATACCAGGTGTTTGATCGTCTATCCTATAGGTCTCCGGCGTAGTCCGCCTCACAATACCAAATAACCTTCGTGCTCTTGTTACAACACATCCATATACCCAAACTTGATGTTCCTTTAAGATAGCCCAAGATCCTCATGATCATGTTCCAATGATGTTGCTTTGGCTTTTGCATATGTTGGGAGACTTGGTTCACGGCAAAGCATAATTCCGGTCTAGTGATTGTCAAGTATATGAGCTTTCCTACTAGTCTTCTATAGAGCATTGGGTATTTGTATGGTTGGTCCTCCTCACTACCTTTTTGGATGGTCTTGTAGCCGTATTCAAGGGGAGTTTTACCCACCTTTGTACCTATCATATTGACAACACTTAAAAGATCATGGGTGTACTTCCTTTGAGAAAGAAAAAGACCTTCTTTAGATCTACAAACTTCAATCCCAAGGAAGTACTTAAGTATACCGAGATCCTTAATGTCGAATTTAGATTTAAGAAAGGTTTTGGTTTGTTGAATACCTCCCTTATTGTTCCCGGATATGATAATGTCATTTACATACACAAGTACCGCTACTATACCTTCTTGGTTTTGTAGAGTGGAGAGCGTATGTTCGGCTTGTGATATTTTGAATCCCTTTGCCATGAATGTTGAGCTAAGCTTGTGATACCAAGCTCTTGGTGATTGCTTGAGACCTTAGATAGCTTTCCTTAACCTTAGAACCTTCCCGAGAGTAATCTCTAGGCCGGGTGGTGAAGTCATGTAGACTTCTTCTTCAAGTTCTCCTTGTAGAAAGACATTCTTCACATCCATTTGAAAAAGATTCCATGATAGATTAGTGGCCAAGGATAGAATGACCCGAACCGTGTGAAGTTTTGCAACCGGTGCAAAGGTATCCAAGTAATCTTCTTCATAGGTTTGTGTGAAGCCTCTTGCTACTAGTCTTGCCTTATGTCTTTCGATCTCCCCATTGCTTAGATACTTGATAGTAAACACATATCAAGAACTCACGGTCATCTTGCCTTTAGGAAGGTCGGTTTCATAGAAGGTTTCATTGTCTTCCATTGCCTTGTTCTCGGCTTTAACCGCATTGACCCACACATCTTCCTTCATTGCTTCTTCATATGTCCTTGGTATCATATGTTGATCCATGGGGGTAATAAACGCTTGGTGTTCCTCGGGAAGACTTGCAAGAGAACACATGGCTTGAGTAAGATAAGATACCGCCTTGCTATTGTAGTATACCCTTGTGTTTACCCAATTGGTTGGGTGTTTCTTTATTCTTGTGCTTCTCCTCAGAGTCGGCGGTTCATTTTCATCTTGACCCACTTCTTGATCATGATCTTCTTGAGCATGTATTTGGTCTTCTTGTTGCTCGGGTGAAGTTTGGTGAGCACTTGATTCTCCCATGGACTCATTAGATTTTTTAGGTTCGGAATTGACTTGCTCATTGTTGTTCCCCCCTCATGATCAAGATGAGTGGGTTGTTAATTTGGTACATCCTGTCTTGGTTCTCTTTCAAAGCTTATATCAAGATTCTTTATTAGGTTCCTTAGACTTGTACCTCTATCGATGACCTTCTCGGGTAAGTCTTTCACACTATCCCAATTCTTGTCTTCATAGAAGATTTTGTCTTCAAGGAACTTGACATCTCTTCACACTATAACCCTTCTTGTCTCATGTACATAGCACTCGTATCCTTTTTGGTGTTTGAGTAGCCTATGGACATGGCCTTGATGCACTTTGCTTCAAGCTTGTTTCTTTGTTCACTAGGCACAAACACAACCAAACACCCTTAGATGATTAATAAAAGGTTTACTCTTATTCAAAACTTCAAAAGGAGATTGATTGTTTAAGATTTGAGTGGGGGTTCGGTTGATGAGATAACACGCGGTTAAAACACCATCCAACCAAAACCGGTTTGGAATGTTCATGTGGAACATCATTGACCGAGTGACCTCCATGAGATGTCGATTCTTCCTTTCGGCTATACCATTTTGTTGAGGTGTATAAGGGCAAGTGGTTTGGTGGAGGATCCCATGGTTGGCTATGTGTTCTTTGAATTCTCGCCTTGTGTATTCTCCCCCATTATCCGACCTAAATGTTTTAATCTTAGCATTGTAATGGTTAGTCACATAGTTTTGAAATTTTTTAAAAGCCTCTACGACCCTATCTTTAGTTTGTAAAAGTGTAACCCAAGTATACTTAGAGCTTTCATCTATGAATGTGATAAAGTAAGCATGATTATCCCCAGATTTGCAAGGAGAGGACAAAACATCCGAGTGAACTAATTCAAAAGGATTGTAACACATAGTTGATTTTGAAAACACGGTTCTACAATGCATGCGTAAGATGCAAGTTTCACAAGTTTGATGATCAAAGAAAACATAAGGTAAAATAGTTTTCAAAGCATTCAAATAAGGGTGACCAAGTCTAAAATGCCAAATAACATTGTTTACTTAGGCTATAACCGATTTAAAAGCATGACAAAATAAATAACTAGATGCATTCTCTGCAAGAACATAAAGATCGCCTCTTGTGATCCCTTTTCCAATGATCTCCTTACTCTTAATATCCTGAAAAATCACATCGTTAGGACCAAAAATAACATTGCAATTCAAATCACAAACAATGAGCTTAACAGATATAAGGTTTGAAGTAAAACTAGGCATGTAAAGGGCTTGAGAGTCTCTATCAAACAACTTAAGGTTCCCTAGTCCTTCTATAGGAATCTCACTCCCATTAGCAATAATGACATTACCTAAAGCCGGTTTCACATTACTAATCAAGTCTAGGTTACTAATCATGTGATGAGAAGCACCCGAATAAATGATAATAGACTTGTAAGGTTTCTTGTCTATATTTTGAGCACTAAGGAAGTAGAAGGGATAAATACCAGAGCCCTTAAAGGATTTGATGAGAGCGTCAAGATCCGACATCCTCACGAACTCGTCCATGTATGGAACAATGGCCGAGGACTCCTCTTCCTTGCCATGGTTTGGTTCACTTGTGCTTGGCATACCCGCCGACTCATCATGAGAGTAATTGGCCTTGGCATCTTTGAACATGGCCGGTTTAAGATTAGGATGCAAGATCCAACACTTCTCCTTAGTGTGACCCTTCTTCTCGCAATGGTCACAAGTCAAATGTCACCTTGTTTGCGGTTACTAGTTCCCTCTTGCCATCAAATAACTCAATAGAGCCTTGTTCCCTTTGGAGTTGAGCACACACCTCTTCAATATTTGGTAAGGTGTCAAATCGTAGTAACTAGCAATCCAAATACTTTGTCTTGCTCTCTCCGTTCATTTAACACCTTGGGATCAATGGTGCTTGGTCGAAGCATTTCCAACTCGGTCCAAAGTGACCTAAACTTCCCAAAGTGCTTTGTGAACTCGGTGTCTTCTTGGTTGAGATCATTGATGGCTTTCTTGACTTCATTGACTCGGCTTAGGTTGGATACGTTGTCGTAGACGGTTTGAAGAGTATCCCACAATTCCTTGGCATTCTCACATTATGAGTATGCTTCCAAGATAGATGGATCAAGGGATCCTTGGATGATTCCAAGGACCTTTTGTTATAATTGGAACCATTTTTCGTCATCGGTGGTGAGCTCATCATTTCCGAAATTGAAGTCGATGGAAGCGTCTTTCCGTGTGAGAATGTGATTCCACAAGCCGCGGCCACAAAGAGCTATCTTCATGGTTCTTTCCGTAGTTGATACCTTTCAAGGTGACCGGGACAAGGAGTCTTCTTGATTTCTTTGTCTTCCATGGTCTTGAGGTAAAGGTCAAGTCTTTTGCTTGAGGATGAGATGTAGATCTATTCCTTGGATGAAAGATCTAGCGAGGAACTGAACACACAAAGCTTGTAAGGAGAGGGAGAGAGCTTGTCTTGTTTTGTACAAGGTTAAAGCTCGGAAATTTTCCCTTTCTTTTGCCCGGATAGGATGCCTAGTGATAGCTTTCTTCAAGATCTACACTTAGGAAGAAATGAGACTGGGAGAACCGAGAATAGTCGAGAGTGCCGATATTGGTCGAGAATGCTCGAGAATCCGTAACCAAGAATACTCGAGAGTGCCGAGAATCCGTGACCGAGAATCTGTGACCAAGAGTGTTGAGCGGAAGCGAAATAGGTTCAAGAGCTACCAAGCTCTGATACCATGTTAGATTTTGTTGAGATTAGGAAGGATTTTAAGAGATTGTGTTCTTGAGTTCTATGAAGAACATCAAGAACAAGAGAGAGAGAGTAGAGACAGAGACATTTTAATCGGTTCAAGTTTCATAAGTGTGATAAGATAATGTTTACAAAGAGGATAAGATATATAAAACTAATGGCCTAGAATGGTATCAAAAGATTATGCCAAAAGCATCTTCTCTCTTTTGTCTTCGTGCATTAATGGCTTGGTTAGCCGCGCCCTTATTAAACATCTAACAACGCGTTTGTAGGTCTCTAAACCAAGTTTCATGCAACATTAATGCTAATAAGTTTCTCAATGAGCTTTGTACAAGTTTGACGAACTTATGAAACATCTAGCAACGTGGTTTCTAGGACTCTAAACCAAGTTTCATGCAACATGAATGCTTATAAGTGTCTCAATGACCTTTGTACAAGTTTCACTAACTTATTAAACATCTAACAACGAGTTTCTAGGACTCTATACCAAGTCTCATGCTACATGAGTGCTTAAAAGTGTCTCAATGAGCTTTGGACAAGTTTCACGAACTTATGAAACATCTAACAACGCGTTTCTAGGACTCTAAACCAAGTTTCATGCTACATGAGTGTTTATAAGTGTCTCAATGAGCTTTCTACAAGTTTGACGAACTTATAAAACATCTAACAACCCGTTTCTAGGACTCTATTCCAAGTTTAATGCAACATGAGTGCTTATAAGTGTCTCAATAAGCTTTGTACAAGTTTCACGAATTTATGAAACATCTAACAACGCGTTTCTAGGACACTAAACCAAGTTTCATGCAACATGAGGGTTTATAAGTGTCACAATGAACTTTGTACAAGTTTGACGAACTTATGAAACATCTAACAACGCGTTTCTAGGACTCTAAACCAAGTTTCATACAACATGAGTGTTATTAAGTGTCTCAATCAGCTTTGTACAAGTTTGAAGAACTTATGAAACATCTAACAACGTGATTTCGGGACTCTAAACCAAGTTTCATGCAACATGAGTGCTTCTAACTTCTTCAATGAGCTTTGTACAAGTTTCACGAACTAACGAAACATCTAACAACACGTTTCTAGGACTCTAAACCAAGTTTCATGCAAAATTAGTGCTTATAAGTGTCTCAATGAACTTTGAACAAGTTTGACAAACTTAAGAAACATCTAACAACGCGTTTCTATGACTCTAAACCAAGTTTCATGCAACATTAGTGCATAAAAGTGTCTCAATGAGCTTTGTACAAGTTTCACGAACTTATGAAACATCTAACAATGCGTTTCTAGGACTCTAAACCAAATTTCATGCAACATGAGTGTTTATAAGTGTCTCAATGAGCTTTGTACAAGTTTGACGAACTTATATGAAACATCTAACAATGCGTTTCTAGGACTCTAAACCAAGTTTCATGCAACATGAGTGCTTATAAGTGTCTTAATGAGCTTTGTACAACTTTGACAAAGTTATGAAACATCTAACAACGCGTTTCTAGGACTCTATTCCAAGTTTAATGCAACATGAGTGCTTATAAGTGTCTCAATAAGCTTTGTACAACTTTTACGAATTTATGAAACATCTAACAACGCGTTTCTAGGACACTAAACCAAGTTTCATGCAACATGAAGGCTTATAAGTGTCACAATGAACTTTGTACAAGTTTGACAAACTTATGAAACATCTAACAACGCGTTTCTAGGACTCTAAACCAAGTTTCATACAACATGAGTGTTATTAAGTGTCTCAATCAGCTTTGTACAAGTTTGAAGAACTTATGAAACATCTAACAACGTGATTTCTGGGACTCTAAACCAAGTTTCATGCAACATGAGTGCTTCTAACTTCTTCAATGAGATTTGTACAAGTTTCACGAACTAACGAAACATCTAACAACACGTTTCTAGGACTCTAAACCAAGTTTCATGCAAAATTAGTGCTTATAAGTGTCTCAATGAACTTTGTACAAGTTTGACAAACTTAAGAAACATCAAACAACGCGTTTCTATGACTCTAAACCAAGTTTCATGCAACATTAGTGCATAAAAGTGTCTCAATGAGCTTTGTACAAGTTTCACGAACTTATGAAACATCTAACAATGCGTTTCTAGGACTCTAAACCAAATTTCATGCAACATGAGTGTTTATAAGTGTCTCAATGAGCTTTTTACAAGTTTGACGAACTTATGAAACATCTAACAACGCGTTTCTAGGACTCAAAACCAAGTTTCATGCAACATGAGAGCTTATAAGTTCCTCAATGTGCATTGTACAAGTTTGACGAACTTATGAAACATCTAACAACGCGTTTCTAGGAATCAAAACCAAGTTTCATGCAACATGAGTGCTTATAAGTGTCTCAATGAACTTTGTACAAGTTTGACGAACTTATGAAACATCTAACATCGTGTTTTCTAGGAATCTAAACCAAGTTTAATGAAACATGAGTGCTTATAAGTGTCAAAGTGAGCTTTGTACAAGTTTGACGTACTTATATCAAACATCTAACAATGCGTTTCTAGGACTCTAAACCAAGTTTCATGCAACATGAGTGCTTATAAGTGTCTTAATGAGCTTTGTACAACTTTGAAAAACTTATGAAACATCTAACAACGTGTTTCTAGGACTCTATTCCAAGTTTAATGCAACATGAGTGCTTATAAGTGTCTCAATAAGCTTTGTACAACTTTTACGAATTTATGAAACATCTAACAACGTGTTTCTAGGACACTAAACCAAGTTTCATGCAACATGAAGGCTTATAAGTGTCACAATGAACTTTGTACAAGTTTGACAAACTTATGAAACATCTAACAACGCGTTTCTAGGACTCTAAACCAAGTATCATACAACATGAGTGTTATTAAGTGTCTCAATCAGCTTTGTACAAGTTTGAAGAACTTATGAAACATCTAACAACGTGATTTCTGGGACTCTAAACCAAGTTTCATGCAACATGAGTGCTTCTAACTTCTTCAATGAGCTTTGTACAAGTTTCACGAACTAACGAAACATCTAACAACACGTTTCTAGGACTCTAAACCAAGTTTCATGCAAAATTAGTGCTTATAAGTGTCTCAATGAACTTTGTACAAGTTTGACAAACTTAAGAAACATCTAACAACGCGTTTCTATGACTCTAAACCAAGTTTCATGCAACATTAGTGCATAAAAGTGTCTCAATGAGCTTTGTACAAGTTTCACGAACTTATGAAACATCTAACAATGCGTTTCTAGGACTCTAAACCAAATTTCATGCAACATGAGTGTTTATAAGTGTCTCAATGAGCTTTGTACAAGTTTGACGAACTTATATGAAACATCTAATAATGCGTTTCTAGGACTCTAAACCAAGTTTCATGCAACATGAGTGCTTATAAGTGTCTTAATGAGCTTTGTACAACTTTGACAAACTTATGAAACATCTAACAACGCGTTTCTAGGACTCTATTCCAAGTTTAATGCAACATGAGTGCTTATAAGTGTCTCAATAAGCTTTGTACAACTTTTACGAATTTATGAAACATCTAACAACGCGTTTCTAGGACACTAAACCAAGTTTCATGCAACATGAAGGCTTATAAGTGTCACAATGAACTTTGTACAAGTTTGACAAACTTATGAAACATCTAACAACGCGTTTCTAGGACTCTAAACCAAGTTTCATACAACATGAGTGTTATTAAGTGTCTCAATCAACTTTGTACAAGTTTGAAGAACTTATGAAACATCTAACAACGTGATTTCTGGGACTCTAAACCAAGTTTCATGCAACATGAGTGCTTCTAACTTCTTCAATGAGCTTTGTACAAGTTTCACGAACTAACGAAACATCTAACAACACGTTTCTAGGACTCTAAACCAAGTTTCATGCAAAATTAGTGCTTATAAGTGTCTCAATGAACTTTGTACAAGTTTGACAAACTTAAGAAACATCTAACAACGCGTTTCTATGACTCTAAACCAAGTTTCATGCAACATTAGTGCATAAAAGTGTCTCAATGAGCTTTGTACAAGTTTCACGAACTTATGAAACATCTAACAATGCGTTTCTAGGACTCTAAACCAAATTTCATGCAATATGAGTGTTTATAAGTGTCTCAATGAGCTTTGTACAAGTTTGACGAACTTATGAAACATCTAACAACGCGTTTCTAGGACTCAAAACCAATTTTCATGCAACATGAGAGCTTATAAGTTCCTCAATGTGCTTTGTACAAGTTTGACGAACTTATGAAACATCTAACAACGCGTTTCTAGGAATCAAAACCAAGTTTCATGCAACATGAGTGCTTATAAGTGTCTCAATGAACTTTGTACAAGTTTGACGAACTTATGAAACATCTAACATCGTGTTTTCTAGGAATCTAAACCAAGTTTAATGAAACATGAGTGCTTATAAGTGTCAAAGTGAGCTTTGTACAAGTTTGACGTACTTATATCAAACATCTAACAATGCGTTTCTAGGACTCTAAACCAAGTTTCATGCAACATGAGTGCTTATAAGTGTCTTAATGAGCTTTGTACAACTTTGAAAAACTTATGAAACATCTAACAACGTGGTTCTAGGACTCTATTCCAAGTTTAATGCAACATGAGTGCTTATAAGTGTCTCAATAAGCTTTGTACAAGTTTCACGAATTTATGAAACATCTAACAACGCGTTTCTAGGACACTAAACCAAGTTTCATGCAACATGAGGGTTTATAAGTGTCACAATGAACTTTGTACAAGTTTGACGACGAACTTATGAAACATCTAACAACGCGTTTCTATGACTTTAAACCAAGTTTCATGCAACATGAGTGTTTATAAGTGTCTCAATCAGCTTTGTACAAGTTTGAAGAACTTATGAAACATCTAAGAACGTGATTTCTGGGACTCTAAACCAAGTTTCATGCAACATGAGTGCTTCTAACGTCTTCAATGAGCTTTGTACAAGTTTCACGAACTAACGAAACATCTAACAACACGTTTCTAGGACTCTAAACCAAGTTTCATGCAAAATTAGTGCTTAAAAGTGTCTCAATGAACTTTGTACAAGTTTGACAAACTTATGAAACGTCTAACAACGCGTTTCTAGGACTCTAAAGCAATTTTCATCCAACATGAGTGCTTATAAGTTCCTCAATGAGCTTTTGTACAAGTTTGACGAAGTTATGAAACAACTAACAACGCGTTTCTAGGACTCTAAACTAAGTTTCATGCAACATGAGTGTTTATAAGTTTCTCAATAAGCTTTGTACAATATTGAAGAACTTATGAAACATCTAACAACGCGTTTCTAGGACTCTAAACCAAGTTTCATGCAACAAGAGTGCTTATAAGTTCCTCAATGAGCTTTATACAAGTTTGACGACCTTATAAAACATCTAACAACGTGGTTTCTAGGACTCTAAACCAAGTTTCATGAAAGATAAGTGCTACTAAGTTCCTCAATGAGCTTTGTACAAGTTTTACGAACTAATATAACATCTAACAACGCGTTTCTAGGACTCTAAACCAAGTTTCATGCAACATTAGTTCTTATAAGTGTCTCAATGAGCTTTGTACAAGTTTGACGAACTTATGAAACATCTAACAACGCCTTCCTAGTACTCTAAACCAAGTTTCATGCAAGATGAGTGCTTATAAATGTCTCAATGAGCTTTGTACAAGTTTAACGAACTTATGAAATATCTAACACCGTCTTTTCTAGGACTCTAAACAAAGTTTCATGCAACATAAGTGCTTATAAGTGTCTCAATGTGCTTTTTACAAGTTTGACGAAGTTATGAAACATCTAACAACGCGTTTCTAGGACACTAAACCCAGTTTTATGCAACATGAGTACTTATAAGTGTCTCAATGAGCTTTGGACAAAATTGACGAACTTATGAAACATTTAACAACGTGGTTTCAAGGACTTTAAACCAAGTTTCGTGCAACATGAGTGCTTTATAAGTTTCACAGTGAGCTTTGTACAAGTTTGACGAACTTATATGAAACATCTAACAATGTGTTTCTAGGACTCTAAACCAAGTTTCATGCAACATGAGTGCTTATAAGTGTCTCAATGTGCTTTTTAAAAATTTTGACGAACTTATGAAACTTCTAAGAACTCGTTTTTAGGACTCTTAATCAAGTTTCATGCAACATAAGTGCTTATAAATGTCTCGATGAGTTGTACAAGTTTGACGAACTTATGAAACAATTAACAAAGCGTTTCTAGGACTCTAAACCAAGTTTCATGCAACATGAGTGTTTATAAGTGTCTCAATGAGCTTTTTATAAGTTTGACGAACTTATAAAACACCAAACAACGCATTTCTAGGACTCTAAACCAAGTTTCATGCAACAAGAGTGCTTATAAGTTCCTCAATGAGCTTTATACAAGTTTAACGAACTAATGAAACATCTAACAACGTGGTTTCTAGGACTCTAAACCAAGTTTTATGCAATATGAGTGATACTAAGTTCCTCAATGAGCTTTGTACAAGTTTCACGAACTAATGAAACATCTAACAACTTGTTTCTAGGTCTCTAAACCAAGTTTCATGCAACACAAGTGCTTATAAGTTTCTCAATTAGCTTTGTACAAGTTTGACGAACTTATGAAACATCTAACTATGCGTTTCTAGGACTCTAAACCAAGTTTCATGCAACATGAGTGCTTATAAGTTCATCAATGAGCTTTGTTAAAGTTTTACGAACTTATGAAACATCTAACAACGCGTTTCTAGGACTCTAAACCAAGTTTCATGCAACATGAGTGCTTATAAGTTCATCAATGAGCTTTGTTAAAGTTTTACGAACTTATGAAACATCTAACAATGTCTCAATGAGCCTTGTACAAGTTTGACGAACTTATGAAACATCTAACAACGTGGTTTCTAGGACTCTATACAGAGTTTCATTCAACATGAGTGCTTCTAAGTGTCTTAATGTGCTTTTTACAAGTTTGACGAACTTATGAAACATCTAACAACGTGTTTCTTGGACTCTAAACCAATTTTTGCAACATGGGTGCTTTAAAGTGTCTCAATGAGCTTTGTACAAATTTGATGAACTTATGAAACATCTAACAACGTGGTTTCAAGGACTCTAAACCAAGTTTCATGCAACATGAGTGCTTATAAGTGTCACAGTGAGCTTTGTACAAGTTTGGCGAACTTATTTGAAACATCTAACAATGGGTTTCTAGGACTCTGAACACAGTTTCATGCAACATGAGTGCATATAAATGTCCTAATGAGCTTTTTACAACTTTAACGAACTTATGAAATATCTAACAATGCGTTTGTAGGGCTCTAAAACAAGTTTCATGCAAAAAGAGTGCTTAAAAGTTCCTCAATGAGCTTTTTA
The DNA here is from genome assembly GCA_963556525.1 of Cochlearia excelsa. Lineage (NCBI taxonomy): Eukaryota > Viridiplantae > Streptophyta > Magnoliopsida > Brassicales > Brassicaceae > Cochlearia > Cochlearia excelsa. Next base: position 13,460,728 of record OY748328.1, on the reverse strand, counting down.
CAAGTTTGATGAACTTATGAAACATCTAACACAAGTTTCTAGGACTCTAAACCAAGTTTTATGCAAGACGAGTGCGTATAAGTGTCTCAATGAGCTTTTTACAAGTTTGACGAAAGTATGAAACACCTAACAACGCGTTTCTAGTACCCTAAACCAAGTTTCATGAAACAAGAGTGCTTATAAGTTTCTCAATGAGCTTTTTACAATTTGACGAACTTATGAAACATCTAACAACGTAGTTTCTAAGACTCTAAACCAAGTTTCATGCAACATGAGTGCTACTAAGTTCCTCAATGAGTTTTGTACAAGTTTCATTAACTAATGAAACATCTAACAACGCGTTTCTAGTACTCTAAACCAAGTTTCATGCAACATTAGTGCTTATAAGTGTCTCACTGAGCTTTGTACAAGTTTAAGAAACTTATGAAACATCTAACAACGCGTTTCTAGGACTCTTATCCTTTCCTTAATCATTATCTTATCATTGGAGCTTCTAGAACCACTAACCAATAGTCAATACCTTCCTTTCCGCATAGAGTCTCTCAATCTTCTATTGCGGTTTGGTCCATTTAGATTAGTCTCGGATAAATAGAACATTAGATGATAATGACTATTTCTCCTCAACAGTTTCTAGTACTCTAAACCAAGTTTCATGCAACATGAGTGTTTATAAGTCTCGATGAGCTTTGTACAAGTTTGACGAACTTATGATACATCTAACAAAGCGTTTCTAGGACTCTAAACCAAGTTTCATGCAACATGAGTGCTTATAATTTATACGATCGACCCTAAGGGATCTATTCTCCAAACGAGGCTAGTATGATGCGGCGGCGAGGGGGAAGGTATTATGGGTGACTTGTGACGGGGAGATGGTCGAGAAAACAAGAGCATGACTAGTGGCTGTGGAGATGAGAGGGGAAGAGGTTAGAGATGGTGGCAACGACTCTAGCAAGAAGGGAGAAAATTGCTAAAGGGGTAGAGGATCTCCGATTAAGCGGCGTCTTAAGGAGGAGATCGGATTTCTTCTCGAAATCAAAGAGGCAACTTATTCTCTAAGTCTAAGGAACAACTCTCGAGTCTCTTTGTAAATTCTTTGCTAAAGATTAAAAGAGGTGTGGCACAACCTTATAAGGACAAGCACGTGTCGCTTGTTTCCATTAGGGTTGCGCATAAACAAAGAAATGGAAACTGTCCTCAAAAAGGAAAAACGCAAAAACCAAAAAAAAAAAAGGAAATTGTAGGAAAAAGGAAATTTGTAAAAGGTACTAAGGAACAAGATAGATTGGCGAGTGGTTAAGTGTCTCGCCATACACTAAGGTCAAGGTAGCTAATAAAGTACTTGATGTAAGTGATTAACTTGCCTTGTTGAAAACCTTAGTGATAGGAAAACCCAAGATGAGACAAAAACTTCTCAACTAAGGACTTAGTACTTTAGTATGTTACCTTGCCTTCGTCGGTTGCTTGGAAGAGATTGTAGATGTCCTGTGCTGCAGCACCTCCTGGTGCTTCCTCGTTGAGCATCGTCTTGACTTCTCTTGCAAACTCCTTTGCCTTGGCGCGTGTGATCCTTCCCTCAGGTATGCTCGACATCGTCTCGGCATTTGGTGGTCGGGTGCTCGGTGTCTCCTTGGTATCGATTGGTCTGGTGCTCGGCATCTTGTTATCGGATGGTCAGGTGCTCGACAACTTGTTGTCCTCGACTTCCTCGTCCGATGACTCGGTCACGATCGCAATAATAAGTTCCTCAATGAGCTTTGTACAAGTTTCACGAAATTATGAAACATCTAACAATGCGTTTCTAGGACTCTAAACCAAGTTTAATGCAACATGAGTGTTTATAAGTGTTTCAATGAGTTTTGTACAAGTTTGACGAACTAATGAACATCTAACAATGTGTTTCTAGGACTCTAAACCAAGTTTCACGCAACATTAGTGCTTATAAGTGATTAACGAGATTTTCACTCTCGTTATTTCGAATGCCTTAATGTAGTATTTAAGGTGCCAATCCTAATCAGGAGCAACTAATGTATTAAACCTTATGAGAAACTACACTCAGTTTAAGAAAATTAAAAGAATTGTTTTGTTTTTGTAACCGATGATGAATTAACGAGAAAACGAAAGACTAATTTGACAAGTTTTTAAGATTCAATTTAAAGGAAAACAACCAGGTCAGGGTACTTTAACGGGTGATCAACTTTCAGATTTCTAAATGTCTTTTAACAAATATATCTTTAAGGTTTTGAAAACGTTTGATTAGATCAATTCACTCCCGTGGTAATGATCCTTTTCCTATTAGTTAAACTAAAACAATACCTTGGATAGATTGGATTTTGTGGCATCTCGTTTCGCTTGCTTATGTTCCCTTTCCTTTGACAAGGGTCACACCTTTGAACGAACTCGTGGGCATCCTTGAACATCGTAGGCCACCAAAACCCAGCTTGTAATACCTTAGAGACCGTCTTGAAACTCGCAAAGTGTCCTCCGTAAGCTGAACCGTGGCAATGCATAAGTATGCCATTTATCTCTTCGTCCGCTACACATCTTCGGTATAAACCATCTTTGCTCAAGCTGTAGAGATAAGGTTCGTCCCAACAAAACCGTTTCAAGTCGTGAAAGAACTTCTTCTTTTGATACCCCTTCAAATGGTGAGGTTCTTGTCCCGTGACCAAGTAGTTCACAATGTCCGCGTACCAAGGTTCTTTTTCGACGGCAAAAAGCTCTTCAATCTCATGCTCTTGCTCTCCCCGAGATTTCTTTAACATGATCGTCATTAGATTTTCCTCGGGGAATGAATCATCAATGGGAAGGAGGTCGTCTACGCGCAATCGTGACAGGTGATCCGCGACTCCATTCTCGATGCCTTTCTTGTCTTTGATCTCCAAATCGAATTCTTGGAGTAACAAGATCCACCTCAACAATCTAGGCTTCTCATCCTTCTTCGCTAGCAAGTGTCTCAACGCCGCGTGGTCGGTGTAGACTATTACTTTCGAACCCACCAAGTATAATTTAAACTTCTCGAAAGCGAACACGATGGCGAGAAGCTCTTTCTCTCGTGGTAGCGTACTTGGTTTGAGCTTCGTCGATTGTCTTACTAGCGTAGTAGATGACATGTATCTTCTTATCCTTCCTTTGCCCTAAAACCGCGCCAACGGCATAGTCACTAGCGTCACACATGATCTCCAAGGGAAGATCCCAATCCGGTGGTTGCACAATAGGAGCACTTATCACCTCTTGCTTGATCTTGTGGAAGGCTTCGAGACACTCTTTATCAAACTGAAAAGCGATGTCCTTGCATAGCAATCTTGTGAGCGGTCTAGCTATCTTTGAGAAGTCCTTGATGAACCTCCTATAGAAACCCGCGTGACCGAGAAAGCTTCTTATACCCTTTACCAAGTTTGGAGCTCCAAGGTTAGCCATTACATTGATCTTCGCTCTATCAACCTCAATACCCTTTTCGGAGATTCGATGACCCAAAATTATACCATCTTTGACCATGAAGTGACACTTTTCCCAATTCAGAACCAAATGACATTCCTCGCACCTTTTAAGTACCCTGCAAAGATTAGACAAACAAGAGGCAAACGAAGCACCATATACAGAGAAATCATCCATAAAAACTTCAACAATGTTTTCAATTAAATCGGAGAATATGGACATCATGCATCGTTGGAATGTCGCGGGTGCATTACACAACCCAAAAGGCATTCTACGATAAGCAAATGTACCATATGGACATGTGAAGGTTGTTTTCTCTTGGTCCTGGGGGTGGATGGGTATTAGGAAAAATCCGGAATACCCATCGAGGAAACAATAATATGGATGGTTTACTAATCTTTCAAGCATTTGGTCAATGAAGGGTAGGGGGAAGTGGTCTTTTCGAGTTGCCGCGTTTAACTTTTGGTAATCGATGCAAACTCTATGACCCGTGATTGTTCTCGTTGGGATTAATTCGTTTTTTTCGTTTTTAACCACGGTAATCCCACCCTTTTCGGCACTACATGAACGGGAGATATCCAATTGCTATCGGATATAGGGTAGATGATCCTCGCATCCAATAGCTTGATTATCTCTTTCTTGACCACTTCTTTCAAGTTAGGGTTCAGCCTACGTTGGTGTTCTATTGAGGACATAGATTCGTTCTCTAGATGTATACGATGCATACACAATGAGGGTGATATCCCTTTGATATCATCTAGAGAATAACCTATGGCCTTTCTAAAATTTTTAAGCTCATGAGTCAAGGTTTTAACTTCTTCATCGCTAAGCGAGGCATTGATAATTATCGGATAGGTGGAATTAAGCCCCAAGAAAACGTACCTCAGCCCTTTAGGAAGAGGTTTTAGTTCTACCTTTGGCGCTTTGAGCTCGCTCCAATCGTCATTATCGTTGCTAGGCTTACCATTGCTAGCGTTGTTCTCCTTCATTATCGCTTTTGCGTCGCACGGAACTACCTCGGGTAGGGCGAGAAAATCGGCCTCCTCGTCAATGGGGTGGGAGTCGATTCTCCTTTGCATTGCCATGACGTCGCTTCTAGCGAATCGCCCCCTTCTTCTCGTGTTGTCAAGGCAAGATGGAGCTCATCTTCAGCTGCTAGCTCCTCCAAGAACTCGTCGGCGAGCTCATCCATCAAGTCGATGTAAAAGATTCGCCCTTCGATAGTCGGCTTCTTGATTGCATCGTTGATGTCGTACCTTTGGACGAGGTCCTCTCCAAGGTGCAAATCGATTTTTCCTTTCTTTACATCGATGATGGCTCCGACGGTGGCTAAGACGGGTCTACCAGGATAAGCGGATCCTTAGGTTCTTCATCCATCGCCAAGACAATGAAATCCGTAGGAATGAACGCGTTTCCAATCTTAACCGGGATGTCTTCTAACACTCCCGCTGGTATCCTTACGGACCTATCCGCAAGCACTAGGGAGATTCTTGTTGGCTTGAAGGAGGAGAATCCAAGTCTTTGAGCGATTGACAATGGCATTAGACTAGCACTAGCTCCCATATTGCACAAACACCCTTCGAAGACCAAAGGACCAATCGCACATGGTATTGTAAAATTCCCCGGATCACTTAGCTTCTTAGGGGGAATTTCTCTGGATGATCGCGCTACACTCGTGCGAAAGAACCACCGTATCGTCAAAGTCTTGAAATTTGTTCTTGATGGCATCTTTTAGGAACTTTCTATAGTGAGGAACAAGTTTGAAAGCGTCGATGAGGGGCATAGCAATTTGAACTTCTTTCATTTGCTTTTCGAATTGCGCTTTGTACTTCTCTAAAAGCTACTTCTTAGCTCGACCCGGAAAAGGAAGCTTGGGCGCGTAAGGAGATGTCACGTATGCCGTTTTTTTCTTTTTTGTCGACTTTCTCCTTAGTATCGACCAGATTTCGGTCGATAATGGTGGTCGATATCGACCGGTTGTGATCGATACCACAGTCGATCTTGACCATCCGACTTTTCACCCTCGATATCGACCAGATTTTCGGTCGATATCACTGGTCGATATCGACCGGTTGTGGTCGATACCACATGTCGATAATGACCATCTGCTTCTTTTTCTTCACCGAATTTTCCTTTTGCTTCGCTTCGGGTTTCCCTCGCGAGTAACCGCGTTTTCTGTCTCGTCGAGTGGTTAACCCCCTCGTCCCGATTCGCATTGTCCTCGATGCGATCCCCGTAAGGTAATTTTCCACCACTACGGAGGTGTAGAGCGTTGACATACTCTTTCGGATTAGCTTCTGGTTTCCCTGGAAGTTGACCCATTGGTCGCTTAGATGAAGAAGTGATTTGACCAACTTGGTTATCCAGAGCTTTCAAGTGAGAGCTCACTGATTCAAACTTGGCGTTGAGGTCATTGTAGGAGTTGTCTACCTTGGCGTGAATCTCCTTCTTGAAGGTGTTGAATCCATGATATGACGGGTTTGACCGTCGATGATTTGTTTCAAGAGTTGGGTAGTTTGATCACCTTAGGGAGCTGGTGAAGAAACTACTTCTTGAGCAGCGGGAGGGTGGTTGTAACCCGGAGGTCGATTAGGTGGTGGTCTCGGTGCGTACCCTCCTTGGTTGTATTGAGGTTTACCCTGGTAACCTCCTTGCCCTGCTTGGGGATAGACTTGATCATTGGGGTTAGCGACGTTGTTGTTGCGGTAGGAGAGGTTTGGGTGTTGAGAATAATTGTTGAAGCGCCAACCGTTCTGATTCCCCATGTAGTTTATCTCCTCCTGATTTCCCTCGATTGGGGGCAATTGTTTTTCTCCACTTCCTACGAAGTTGATCCCCACTTGTTGAGACATGATGAGCTTGTCAAGCTTCTCATTCACCGCCTTTATCTCTCGCTTGAATTGCTCATCATTCCCAGAGCTGCGGATGTTGCGATCATACTCTTCGCCGTAGTTGCTATCACTTAGCGCATAGTTCTCCACCAACAGCTGCCCATCCGCTTCCGTCTTCCCAAGGAAATTTCCTTGGCTAGCTGAATCTAGAAGCATTCTGAACATGGGCTTTAGACCTCGATAGAATGTGCTAAGCAAGCTTTCTCCCGAGAATCCGTGGTGTGGACATCTCAGCGTATAACCCTTGAAACTTTTTCAAGCTTCGCTGAATGTTTCTTGGTCCTTTTGAGCGAAAGCTGAAATCTCATTCCTTAGCTTTGATGTCCGAACCACCGAGAAGAACTTTGTTAGGAAAGCCTTCTTGCATGCGTCCCAAGCCTGGATGGTGTCTTTGACAAGGTTCTTTTGCCATTGGTGTGCTTTGTCCCCTAGTGAGAAAGGGAACAATCGGAGCTTGAACATGTCTTCATTGACACCATTGATCTTCACCGTGTCGCATAGCATATCAAATTGATGAAGATGGTCAATCGGATCCTCACTAGGGAAGCCATAGAACTTGTTGCTTGAGATCATGTTGATGAGACTAGACTTGATCTCGAAGTTGTTGTTGGCGATGGCTGGTGGTGTGATACCACTACGGTTGGTGACGTTAGAAGGCACGTCGTCGGTTCCAATCGTACGCGTCCCATTGTTGGTGTTGATAGCATCACCCATTTCGGAATATGAATCTGAATCTGATATTTCCGATTGGAACGAGTCTGATTGTTGATCGAGTCTTCTTTCTCTGGTGATTGCTCGTTCGCGTGCTTTAATATCCGCAAAGAAAAGTAGGTTGTCACTTTGTCCGTGATTTCAAAGTTTTAATAATTAGTCGAGTTCCCGAATCGGCAACGGCGCCAATTTGATTAACGAGATTTTCACTCTCGTTATTTCGAATGCCTTAATGTAGTATTTAATGTGTCAATCCGAATCAGGCGCAACTAATGTATTAAACCTTATGAGAAACTACACTCAGTTTAAGCAAATTAAAAGAATTGTTTTGATTTTGTAACCGATGATGAATTAACGAGAAAACGAAAGTCTAATTTGACAAGTTTTTAAGATTCAATTTAAAGCAAAACAACCAGGTCAGGGTACTTTAACGGGTGATAAACTTTCAGATTTCTAAATGTCTTTTAACAAAGATAACTTTAAGGTTTTGAAAACGTTTGATTAGATCAATCCACTCCTGTGGTAATGATCCTTTTCCTATTAGTTAAACTAAAACAATACCTTGGATAGTTTAAATTTTAGAAAACATTAAGCTCAATTCAATTCAACCACTAAACTTATTAACATAGATTCCTTGGTTAAGCTAGGTTTAGTTTTAGGGTAATTGTTCAGTAATCTTCACACTTTTCCCAAAGGTGAAGCTTCTCAGTTTCTATCAATTGAATGACCAATTCAATTAAAGCATTAAGAATGTTACCCTAGATTAAAGTTTTGTAAAGTGTAAGATCATGACATTTAGCAATCCTAATATTGATTCACCTTTTTTCCCCAACCTAATTGCCTAAGGGAGATTACTCACTAAACATTATGAATACCAAAGCAATCAAGATTAAAAACAACATGAAAATAAATAACAAGATTAAGGGAAAGAAGAACTCTGTTATTGAAATCAAGGTTTACAAGAATCTTGATGCTTCCAAAAACTCAAAGCAAGAACAAGCCAAATCCAAATCAAAAACCAAGAAAAACTCAAGAACAAAAAATGATAATAAAAACAAAAGTAGGCTCAAGACAACCATGTCTCTAAACCTAAAAATCCAACAAAAATCGTCTTTGGGCCTTCAGAAAAACGCTTTGGGCCTTTTTCCTTTTTGTTTTCCGCGTCCGATATCGACCAGATTATGGTCGATACACTTGGTCGATACAGCAGATTAATATGAGTTTTCGCCCAATATCGACCATATTTTGGTCGATACAACTGGTCGATACTGGCTTCTTCTTCTCTTTTTTGCCTTTTCTTCGCGTCTCGAACACAACTAATCAGGACAAGTCACCGATATGGTCGTTTTTCCACTTTAAACTCCTTTTCCTCGCCTTTTTGTCACTTTGGCACTCCTGAACCTGAAAATGCATGAACAAACACAAATGCAACCTATATGACACTAAATGCCCGCTAAATGTGTTAATTCTAATGCACAAATCGTAGTAAAAACATGCAAAATATACAAGATATCAATAAGTGTTTCAATGAGCTTTGTACAAGTTGACGAACTTATGAAACATCTAACAACATGTTTCTAAGAATCTAAACAAAGTTTTATGCAACATCAATGCTTATAAGTTCCTCAATGAGCTTTGTACAAGTTTCACGAACTTATGAAACATCTAACAACGCGTTTCTAAGACTCTAAACCAAGTTTCATACAACATGAGTGCTTATAAGTTCCTCATTGAGGTTTTTACAAATTTTACGAAATTATAAAACATCAAACAATGCGTTTCTAGGACTCTAAACCAAGTTTCATGCAACATGAGTGTTTAAAAGTGTTTCAATGTGCTTTGTACAAGTTTGACGAACTAATGAAACATCTAACAACGCGTTTCTAGAACTCTAAACCAAGTTTCATGCAACATGAGTGCTTATAAGTTTCTTAATGTTCTTTGTACAAGTTTGACGAACTTATGAAACATCTAACAACGTGATTTCTAGGACTCTTAACCAAGTTTCATGCAAAATGAGTGCTTATACGTGTCTCAATGAGCTTTTTATAAGTTTGACGAACTTATGAAACATTTAACAACGCTTTTCTAGGACTCTAAAGCGAGTTTCATGCAACATGAGTGATTATAATTGTGTCAATGAGTTTTGTACACGTTTGACGAACCTATGAAACTTCTAACAACGCGTTTCTAGGACTCTTAACCAAGTTTCATACAACATGAGTGATTATAAGTGTCTCAATGAGTTTTGTACAAGTTTTACGAACTTATGAAACATCTAACAACGCGTTTCTAGGACTCTAAACCAAGTTTCATGCAACAAGAGTTCTTATAAGTTCCTTAACGAGCTTTGTACAAGTTTCACGAAACTATGAAACATTTAACAACGCGTTTCTAGGACTCTAAACCAAGTTTCATGCAACATGAGTGTTTATAAGTCTTTAAATGAGCTTTGTACAAGTTTCACGAACTAATGAAATATTTAACAACCTGTTTCTAGGACTCTAAACCAAGTTTCACGAACTTATTAAACATCTAACAACGCCTTTTTACGACTCTAAACAAAGTTTATGCAACATGAGTGCTTATAAGTTCCTCAATGAGCTTTGTACAAGTTTGACGAACTTATGAAACATCTAACAACGTGGTTTCTAGGACTCTAAACCAAGTTTCATGCAAAATGAGTGCTACTAAGTCCCTCAATGAGATTTGTACAAGCTTCAAGAACTAATGAATCATCTAACAAAGCGTTTCTCGGACTCTAAACCAAGTTTCATGCAACATTAGTGCTTATAAGTGTCTCAATCATCTTGTAAAAGTTTGACGAACTTATTAAACATCTAACAACGCGTTTCTAGGACTCTATACCAAGTTTCATACAACATGAGTGCTTATAAGTTCCTTAATGAGCTTTGTACAAGTTTCAAGAAATTTTGAAACATCTAACAACGCGTTTCTAGGACTCTAAACCAAGTTTCATGCAACATGAATGTTTATAAGTCTTTCAATGAGCTTTGTACAAGTTTCACGAACTAATGAAACATCTAACAACACGTTTCTAGGACTCTAAACCAAATTTCATGAAACATTAGTGCTTCTAAGTGTTTCAATGAGCTATGTAGAAGTAAACGAACTTATGAAACATCTAACAACGCGTTTCTAGGACTCTAAACCAAGTTTCATGCAACATGATTGTTTATAAGTCTTTCGATGAGCTTTGTACAAGTTTCACGAATTAATGAAACATCTAACAACCTGTTTCTAGGAATCTAAACCAAGTTTCATGCAACATTAGTGCTTATAAATGTTTCAATGAGCTTTGTACAAGTTTGACGTACTTATGAAACATCTAACAACGCCTTTCTAGGACTCTAAACCAAGTTTCATGCAACATTAGTGTTTATTATTAGTGTCTCAATCAGCTTTGTACAAGTTTGACGAACTTATGAAACATCTAACAACACAATTCTAGGACTCTCAACCAAGTTTCAGGCAACATGAGTGCTACTAAGTTCCTCAATGAGGTTTTTACAAGCTTCAAGAACTAATGAATCATCTAACAACGCGTTTCTAGGACTCTAAACCAAGTTTAATGCAACATTAGTACTTATAAGTGTCTCAATGAGCTTGTACAAGTTTGACGAACTTATGAAACATCTAACAACGCGTTTCTAGGACTCTAAACCAAGTTTCATGCAACATGAGTGCTTATAAATTCCTTAATGAGCTTTGTACAAGTTTCACGAAATTATGAAACATTTAACAACGCGTTTCTAGGACTCTAAACCAAGTTTCATGCAACATGAGTGTTTATAAGTCTTTCAATGAGCTTTGTACAAGTTTCACAAACTAATGAAAAATTTAACAACTTGTTTCTAGGACTCTAAACCAAGTGTCATGCAACATTAATGATTATAAGTGTTTCAATGAACTTTGTACAAGTTTGACGAACTTATGAAACATCTAACAACGTGGTTTCTAGGACTCTAAACCAAGTTTCATGCAACATGAATGTTTATAAGTCTTTTAATGAGCTTTGTACAAGTTTCACGAACTAATGAAACATCTAACAACACGTTTCTAGGACTCTAAACCAAGTTTCATGAAACATTAGTGCTTATAAGTGTTTCAATGAGCTATGTAGAAGTAAACGAACTTATGAAACATCTAACAACGCGTTTCTAGGACTCTAAACCAAGTTTCATGCAACATGAGTACTTATAAATTTCTTAATGAGCTTTGTACAAGTTTCACGAAATTATGAAACATCTAACAATGCGTTTCTAGGACTCTAAACCAAGTTTCATGCAACATGAGTGTTTATAAGTCTTTCGATGAGCTATGTACAAGTTTCACGAACTAATGAAACATCTAACAACCCGTTTCTAGGACTCTAAACCAAGTTTCATGCAACTTTAGTGCTTATAAATGTTTCAATGAGCTTTTTGCAAGTTTGACGTACTTATGAAACATCTAACAACGCCTTTCTAGGACTCTAAACAAAGTTTTATGCAACATGAGTGCTTATAAGTTCCTCAATGAGCTTTGTACAAGAAACATGGGACGTGGGCGTCCTTGTGCTGTCCCGGTGCTGCTTGTCCCCAAGAAAGATGGGACGTGGCGCATGTGTGCTGACTGCCGAGCCATCAGCAACACCACGGTGAAGTATCGCCACCCTATTCCTAGACTATATGATATGTTAGATGAATTGTGTGGTTATAACGTGTTCTCTAAGATCGATCTTAAGAGTGACTATCATCATATTAGGATGAAAGAAGGTGACGAGTGGAAGACAGCCTTTAAGACCAAGCAGGGCTTATATGAATGGCTAGTAATGCCCTTCGGTTTAACTAACGCACCTAACACCTTTATGAGGCTAATGAATCATGTGTTGAGATCTTTTATAGTTGTCTTTGTGGTGGTATACTTCGACGACATATTGATCTATAGCAAGGACATGGAGGATCACCTTACACACGTCCACACGGTGCTAGAAGTTCTTAGGAAGGAGCATCTGTTTGTAAGTGCAGATGGTGTTCACGTTGATGAGGACAAGATCAAGGCTATGAAAGATTGGCCGAGCCCAAAGAATTTTGGGGAAGTAAGAACTTTCCATGGACATGCTGGATTTTACCGGCGGTTTGTCAAGGATTTTTGCACCCTAGCCGCACCACTCACCGAAGTCATCAAGAAGGAAGTAGGGTTCAAGTGGGAAGCCGCCCAAGAGCAAGCCTTTCAAGCTCTTAAAGAGAAGCTTATCAATTCCCCTCTACTTGCTTTACCTGATTTTTTTGAAAACTTTTGAAATTGAGTGTGATGCGTCTGGTGTAGGCATTGGAGTTGTTCTAATGCAGGACAAAAGACCCATTGCTTACTTCAGCGAGAAGCTAGGAGGCTCAACGGTCAACTACCCAACATATGATAAGGAGCTATATGCGCTGGTGAGGGCTCTACAAACATGGCAGCACTATCTGTGGCCTAAGGAGTTCGTTATACACACTGATCATGAGTCCTTGAAGCACCTAAAGGGGAAACTGAACAAACGACATGGGCGTTGGATTGAGTTCATCGAGACCTTCCCCTATGTCATAAAATATAAGAAAGGTAAGGACAATGTGGTCGCTGACGCATTGTCCCAGAGGTATGCTCTTCTTAATACTTTTACCTCTAAGCTCATTGGATTTGAAACCTTGAAAAACTTGTATGAGACTGATAGTGAGTTTAGCGAGGCATATAGGAAGTGTTTCAAGTTCTCTTGTGATGGATACTATAGGCATGACGGCTATCTCTTTTATCACCATAAGTTGTGTGTGCCTAATGTTTCTGTTAGAGAATTGTTAGTCAGGGAATCCCATGGAGGTGGTCTTGCCGGGCATTTTGGAGTTACCAAAACTCTAAACAGCCTACAAAAACACTTCTACTGGTCGGGCATGAGGAAGGACGTCGAGAAAATTTGTTCTAGCTGTGCCACATGCAAACATGCTAAGAGTAAGGTCCAGCCTCATGGTTTGTATCTTCCTTTACCCATCCACTGAACACCCTTGGACAGATATATCCATGGACTTCGTGATAGGATTGCCCAGGACTAGGACTGGTAGAGACTCAATATTTGTGGTTGTTGATAGGTTCTCAAAAATGGCTCACTTTATTGCTTGTCATAAGACTGATGATGCTGTCAATGTCGCTAACCTGTTCTTTAGAGAAGTTGTTAGGTTGCATGGTATGCCACTTGTTATTGTGTCTGACAGGGATACGAAGTTTCTTAGCCACTTCTGGAGAACGTTCTGGGCCAAGCTAGGGACGAAGCTGACCTTTTCCACCACCTGCCACCCGCAGACTGATGGGCAGACCGAGGTAGTCAATAGGTCCTTGAGTACGCTGCTCAGGACGATGGTAAGAAGCAATCTCAAGGCGTGGGAGGACTGTCTACCCCACGTTGAGTTTGCTTACAATCATTCTCAACACTCAACCACTTTGTTTTCTCCGTTTGAACTTGTTTATGGGTTTAACCCGTCTTCACCTTTAGATTTGATTGCTTTGCCTTTGAGTGAAAGATGCAGTTTAGATGGGAAAAAGAAGGCGGAACAAGTAAGGAAGCTCCATGAGAAGGCCCGGATGAACATCGAGCATAAGACCAGATTGTATGCGAGAAAAGCCAACAAGGGGCGCAAAGAAGTCATCTTTGAGGAAGGCGACCTTGTGTGGATCCATCTAAGAAAGGAGCGGTTTCCAGCCGAGAGGAAGTCCAAGCTGATGCCGAGAGTAGACGGCCCCTTCAAAGTGCTGAGACGGATCAACGACAACGCCTACAAGATTGATCTCCAAGGGAAGTACCCAATTTCGGACTCGTTTAATGTCTCTGACTTATCTCGTTTTATTGCAGATTCGGATTTGAGGTCAAATCGTTTTCAAGTGGGGGAGGATGATGCGATCGTAACCGAGTCATCGGATGAAGATGTCGCAGCCAACACGTTACCGGATGCCCGAGCACCCGACCACTCGGCACCGAGCACCCGACCACTCGGCACCGAGAAAATGCCGAGCACCCGACCAACAAATACCGAGAAGATACCGAGCGTAACCGAGGGGAGAATCACACGTGCCAAGGCAAAGGAGTTAGCAAGAGAAGTCAAGGCAATGCTCAAATAGGAATCAACAAGAGGAGCAGCAACTCAGGACGTCTACAACCTCTTCCAAGCAACCAAAGAAGGCGAGGTAACATACTAAGGTACTAGGTGGTTAATTATGTACTCTTTTGTCCTTAGTTGAGAAGGTTTTATCCAACCTTGGGTTTTCCTATCACTAAGGTTTTAGCGAGGCAAGTTAATCACCTACAAAAAGTGCCTTAGTAGTTATCTTGGCTTAGTGCACGGCGAGACACTTAACCACTCGCCATCCTATCCGCATTTCTGTTTTCGCTACAATTTCCTTTTCTGTTGAGATTTCCATTTGTGACACTCGGTTTGCGATTTCCTTTTTACTTTGTGATTTCCTTTTTGCAAAACGCGTAAACCCTAAGGAGCAAGCGACATGTGCTTGTCCTATAAAAAGGGATGCGCCTCCTTTCTTTTGCTTTATCGTTGAACGTTGTACTAGTTTGACGAATTTATGAAACATCTAATAACTTGGTTGCTAGGACTCTAAACCAAGTTTCATGCAACATGAGTGCTTATAAGTGTCTCAATGTGCTTTGTACAAGTTTTACGAACTTATGAAACATCTAACAACGCGTTTCTAGGACTTTAAACCAAGTTTCATGTAACATGAGTGTTTATAAGTGTCTCAATCAGCTTTGTACAAGTTTGACGAACTTATGAAACATCTAACAACACAATTCTAGGACTCTAAACCAAGTTTCATGCAACATGAGTTCTTTTAAGTTCCTCAAAAAACTTTGTTAAAGTTTGACGAACTTATGAAACATCTAACAACGCGTTTCTAGGACTCTAAACCAAGTTTCATCCAACATGAGTTCTTATAAGAGTCTCAATGTGTTTTGTTCAAGTTTGACGAACTTATGAAACATCTAACAACGTGGTTTCTAGGACTCTAAACCAAGTGTCATGAAACATGAGTGCTTATAAGTGTCTCAATGAACTTCGTACTAGTTTGACGAACTTATGAAACATCTAACAACTTGGTTGCTAGGATTCTTAACCAAGTTTCATGCAACATGAGTGCTTATAAGTGTCTCAATGAGTTGTGTACAAGTTTGACGAACTTATGAAACATCTAACAACGCAATTCTAGGACTCTAAACCAAGTTTCATGCAAAAAGAGTGCTTATAAATTTCTCAATGAGCTTCGTACAAGTTTCAAAAACTAATGAATAATCTAACAACGCGTTTCTAGGACTCTAAACCAAGTTTCATGCAATATTAGTGCTTATAAGTGTCTCAATGAGCTTGTACAAGTTTGACGAACATATGAAACATTTAACAACGCGTTTCTAGGACTCTAAAGCAAGTTTCATGCAACATGAGTGCTTATAAGTGTCTCAATGAGCTTTGTACAAGTTTGACGAACTTATGAAACAACTAACAATGCGTTTCTAGGACTGTAAACCAAGTTTCACGCAACATGAGTTCTTATAAGTTCCTTAATGAGCTTTGTACAAGTTTTTCGAACTTATGAAACACCTAACAACGCGTTCCTAGGACTTTAAATTAAGTTTCATGCAACAAGAGTGCTTATAAGTTCCTCAATGAGCTTTATACAAGGTTGACGAACTTATGAAACATCTAACAACATGGTTTCTAGGACACTAAACCAAGTTTCATGGAACATGAGTGCTACTAAGTTCCTCAATGAGCTTTGTACAAGTTTCACAAACTAATGAATCATCTAACAACGCGTATCTAGTACTTTAAACCAAGTGTCATGCAACATTAGTGCTTATACGTGTCTCAACGAGCTTTGTACAAGTTTGACGAACTTATGAAACATATAAAAACACGTTTCTAGGACTTTAAACCAAGTTTCAGGCAACATGAGTGCTTATAAGTTCCTCAATGAGCTTTGTACAAGTTTCACGAACTTATGAAACATCTGACAACGCGTTTCTAGGGCTCTAAACCAATTTTCATGCAACATGAGTGCTTATAAGTTCCTCAATAAACTTTGTATAAGTTTCACGAACTAATGAATCATCTAACAACGTGTTTCTAGGACTCTAAACCAAGTTTCATGAAATATTAGTGCTTATAAGTGTCTCAATGAGCTTGTACAAGTTTGACGAACTTATGAAACATTTAACAACGCGTTTCTAGGACTCTAAACCAAGTTTCATGCAACATGAGTGCTTATAAGTGTCTCAATGAGCTTTGTACAAGTTTGACGAACTTATGAAACAACTAACAATGCGTTACTAGGATTGTAAACCAAGTTTCATGCAACATGAGTGCTTATAAGTGCCTTAATGAGCTTTGTACAAGTTTTTCGAACTTATGAAACACCTAACAACGCGTTCCTAGGACTTTAAATTAAGTTTCATGCAACAAGAGTGCTTATAAGTTCCTCAATGAGCTTTATACAAGTTTGACGAACTTATGAAACATCTAACAACATGGTTTCTAGGACACTAAACCAAGTTTCATGGAACATGAGTGCTACTAAGTTCCTCAATGAGCTTTGTAAAAGTTTCACGAACTAATGAATCATCTAACAACACGTATCTAGTACTCTAAACCAAGTTTCATGCAACATTAGTGCTTATACGTGTCTCAATGAGCTTTGTACAAGTTTGACAAACTTATGAAACATTTAACAACGCATTTCTAGGACTTAAAACCAAGTTTCATGCAACACGAGTGCTTATAAGTTCCTCAATGAGCTTTGTACAAGTTTCACGAACTTATGAAACATCTAACAACGCGTTTCTAGGAATCTAAACCAAGTTTCATGCAACATGAGTGTTGTTTATAAGTGTCTCAATGAGCTTTTTACAAGGTTGACGAACTTATGAAACATCTAACAACGCATTTCTAGGACTCTAAACAAAGTTTCATGCAACATGAATGCTTATAAGTTCCACAATGAGATTTGTACAAGTTTGACGAATTTATGAAACATCTGACAACGTGGTTTCTAGGACTCTAAACCAAGTTTTATGCAACATGAGTGATACTAAGTTCTTTAATGAGCTTCGTACAAGTTTCAAAAACTAATGAATCATCTAACAACGCGTTTCTAGGACTCTAAACCAAGTTTTATGCAATATTAGTGCTTATAAGTGTCTCAATGAGCTTGTACAAGTTTGACGAACTTATGAAACATTTAACAACGCGTTTCTAGGACTCTAAACCAAGTTTCATGCAACATGAGTGCTTATAAGTTTCTCAATGAGCTTTGTACAAGTTTGACTAACTTATGAAACAACTAACAATGCGTTTCTAGGACTGTAAACCAAGTTTCATGCAACATGAGTGCTTATAAGTGCCTTAATGAGCTTTGTACAAGTTTTTCGAACTTATGAAACACCTAACAACGCGTTCCTAGGACTTTAAATTAAGTTTCATGCAACAAGAGTGCTTATAAGTTCCTTAATGAGCTTTATACAAGTTTGACGAACTTATGAAACATCTAACAACATGGTTTCTAGGACACTAAACCAAGTTTCATGGAACATGAGTGCTACTAAGTTCCTTAATGAGCTTTGTACAAGTTTCATGAACTAATGAATCATCTAACAACGCGTATCTAGTACTCTAAACCAAGTTTCATGCAACATTAGTGCTTATACGTGTTTCAATGAGCTTTGTACAAGTTTGACGAACTTATGAAACATCTAACAACGCGTTTCTAGAACTTTAAACCAAGTTTCATGCAACAAGAGTGCTTATAAGTTCCTTAATGAGCTTTATACAAGTTTGACGAACTTATGAAACATCTAACAACATGGTTTCTAGGACACTAAACCAAGTTTCATGGAACATGAGTGCTACTAAGTTCCTTAATGAGCTTTGTACAAGTTTGACGAACTTATGTAACAACTAAAAACGCGTTTCTAAGACTCTAAACCAAGTTTCATACAACATGAGTGCTTATAAGTATCTCAATGAGCTTTGTACAAGCTTTACGAACTTATGAAACACCTAACAACGCGTTTCTAGGACTCTAAATTAAGTTTCATGCAACAAGAGTGCTTATAAGTTCCTCAATGAGCTTTATACATGTTTCAAGAACTAATGAACCATCTAACAACGCGTTTCTAGGACTCTAAACCAAGTTTCATGCAACAATAGTGTTTATAAGTGTCTCAATGAGCTTGTACAAGTTTGACGAACTTATGAAACATTTAACAACGCGTTTCTAGGAATCTAAACCAAGTTCCATGCAACATGAGTGCTTATAAGTGTCTCAATGAGGTTTTTCAAACTCATGAAACAACTAACAACGCGTTTCTAGGATTGTAAACCAAGTTTCATGCAACATGAGTGCTTATAAGTTTCTCAATGAGCTTTGTACAAGTTTTTCGAACTTATGAAACACCTAACAACGCGTTTCTAGGACTTTAAATTAAGTTTCATGCAACAAGAGTGCTTATAACTGTCTCAATGAGCATTGTACAAGTTTGAGGAACTTATAAAACATCTAACAACGCGTTTCTAGGACTTTAAACCAAGTTTCATGCAACAAGAGTTCTTATAAGTTCCTCAATGAGCTTTATACATGTTTGACGAACTTATGAAACATCTAACAACTTGGTTTCTAGGACACTAAACCAAGTTTCATGCAACATGAGTGCTACTAAGTTCCTCAATGAGGTTTGTACAAGTTTCAAGAACTAATGAATCATCTAACAACGCCTTTTTTAGGACTCTAAACCAAGTTTCATGCAACATTAGTGCTTATAAGTGTCTCAATGAGCTTTGTACAAGTTTGACGAACTTATGAAACATCTAAAAAAGCGTTTCTAGGACTTTAAACCAAGTTTCATGCAACATGAGTGCTTATAAGTGTCTCAATGAGCTTCGTACAAGTTTCACGAACTTATAAAAGACCTAACAACGCGCTTCTAGGACTCTAAATTAAGTTTTATGCAACAAGAGTGCTTATAAGTGTCTCAATGAACTTTGTACAAGTTTGACGAATTTATGAAAAACTAACAACGCGTTTCGAGGACTTTAAACAAAGTTTCATGCAACAAGAAGGCTTATAAGTTCCTCAATGAGCTTTATACAACTTTCAAGAACTAATGTATCATCTAATAACGCGTTTCTAGGACTCTAAACCAAGTTTCAGCAACATTAGTGTTTATAAGTGTCTCAATGAGCTTGTACAAGTTTGACGAACTTATGAAACATTTAACAACGCGTTTCTAGGACTCTAAACCAAGTTTCATGCAACATGAGTGCTTATAAGTGTCTCAACGAGCATTGTACAAGTTTCACGAACTTATGAAATCTAACAATACGTTTCTAGGACTCTAAACCAAGTTTCATGCAACATGAGTGCTTATAAGAGTCTCAATGTGCTTTGTTCAAGTTTGATGAACTTATGAAACAACTAACAATGTGTTTCTAGGACTCTAAACCAAGTTTCATGCAACATGAGTGCTTATAAGTGTCACAATGAGCTTTGTACAAGTTTGACGAACTTATGAAACATCTTAAAACTTGGTTGCTAGGACTCTAAACCAAGTTTTATGCAACATGAGTGCTTATAAGTGTCTCAATGTGCTTTTTACAAGTTTGACGAACGTATGAAACATCTAAGAACACAATTATCGGCCTCTAAACCAAGTTTCATGCAACATTAGTTCTTTTAAGTTCCTCAAATAGCTTTGTTAAAGTTTGACGAACTTATGAAACATCTAATAACGCGTTTTTAGGACTCTAAACCAAGTTTCATGCAACATGAGTGCTTATAAGTTCCTCAATGAACTTTGTACCAGTTTCACGAACTTATGAAACATCTAACAACGAGTTTCTAGGACTCTAAACCAAGTTTAATGTAACATGAGTGTTGTTTATAAGTGTCTCGATGAGCTTTTTACAGTTTTGACGAACTTATGAAACATCTAACAATGCGTTTCTAGGACTCTAAACAAAGTTTCATGCAACATGAATGCTTATAAGTTCCTCAATGAGCTTTGTACAAGTTTGACGAATCTATGAAACATCTGACAACGTGGTTTCTAGGACTCTAAACCAAGTTTTATGCAACATGAGTGCTACTAATTTCATCAATGAGCTTTGTACAAGTTTCACGAACTAATGAATCATCTAACAACGCGTTTCTAGGACTCTAAACCAAGTTTCATGCAATATTAGTGCTTATAAGTGTCTCAATGAGCTTGTACAATTTTGACGAACTTATGAAACATTTAATAACGCGTTTTTGGGGCTCTAAACCAAATTTTTAGGGGAAGTGGCCTTGGTCTAGTGGCATTCATAAGTCCACAGGAGGCAGGTAGCACCACCCCACCCGGGATCGATTCCCCGCGCCTACGATAGTGTAGGTTTGGCTAATGGGCCGGCCATTTGTGGCCCAAATGTTGACAAAAAAAAAAAAAAAAAAAAAACCAAATTTTATGCAACATGAGTGCTTATAAGTGTCTCAATGAGCTTTGTACAAGTTTGACGAACTTATGAAACAACTAACAACGCGCTTCTAGGACTGTTAACCAAGTTTCATGCAAGATGAGTTCTTATAAGTGTCTCAATGAGCTTTGTACAAGTTTTTCGAACTTATGAAACACCTAACAACGCGTTTCTAGGACTCTAAATTAAGTTTCATGCAACAAGAGTGCTTATAAGTGTCTCAATGAGCTTTGCACAAGTTTGACGAAATTATGAAACGTCTAAGAACGCGTTTCTAGGACTTTAAAACAAGTTTCATGCAATAAGAGTTCTTATAAGTTCCTCAATGATCTTTATACAAGTTTGACAAACTTATGAAACATCTAACAACTTGGTTTCTAGGACACTAAACCAAGTTTCATGCAACATGAGTGCTACTAAGTTCCTAAATGAGCTTTCTACAAGTTTCAAGAACTAATGAACCATCTAACAACGCGTTTCTTGAACTCTAAACCAAGTTTCATGCAACATTATTGCTTATAAGTAGCTCAATGAGCTTTGTACAAGTTTGACGAACTTATGAAACATCTAACAATGCGTTTCTAGGACTTTAAACCAAGTTTCATGCAACATGAGTGCATATAAGTGTCTCAATTAGCTTTGTACAAAGTTCTCGAACTTATGAAACACCTAACAACGCGTTTCTAGGACTCGAAATTAAGTTTCATGCAACAAGAGTGCTTATAAGTGTCTCAATGAGCTTTGTACAAGTTTGACGAACTTATGAAACATCTAAGAACGCGTTTCTAGGACTTTAAACCAAGTTTCATGCAACAAGGGTTCTTATAAGTTCCTCAATGAGCTTTATACAAGTTTGATGAACTTATGAAACATCTAACAACTTGGTTTCTAGGACACTAAACCAAGTTTCATGCAACTTGAGTGCTACTAAGTTCCTCAATGAGCTTTGTACAAGTTTCAAGAACTAATGAATCATCTAACATCGCGTTTCTAGGACTCTAAACCAAGTTTCATGCAACATTAGTGCTTATAAGTGTCTCAATGAGCTTTATACAAGTTTGACGAACTTATGAAACAACTAACAACGCGTTTCTAGGACTGTAAACCAAGTGTTATGCAACATGAGTGCTTATAAGTGTCTCAATGAGCTTTGTACAACTTTTTAGAACTTATGAAACACCTAACAACGCGTTTCTAGGACTCTAAATTACGTTTCATGCAACAAGAGTGCTTATAACTGTTTCAATGAGCTTTGTACAAGTTTCACGAACTTATGAAACATCTAACAACGCGTTTCTAGGACTTTAAACCAAGTTTCATGCATCAAGACTGCTTATAAGTTCCTCAATGATCTTTATACAAGTTTGACAAACTTATGAAACATCTAACAACTTGGTTTCTAGGACAGTAAACCAAGTTTCATGCAACATGAGTGCTACTAAGTTCCTTAATGAGCTTTGTACAAGTTTCAAGAACTAATGAATCATCTAACAACGCGTTTCTAGAACTCTAAACAAAGTTTCATGCAACATTAGTGCTTATAAGTATCTCAATGAGCTTTGTACAAGTTTGACGAACTTATCAAACATCTAACAACGCGTTTCTAGGACTTTAAGCCAAGTTTCATGCAACATGAGTGCTTATAAGTGTCTCAATGAGCTTTGTGAAAGTTTCACGAACTTATGAAACAACGAACAACACGTTTCTAGGACTCTAAACCAAGTTTCATGCAACATGAGTGCTTATAAGTGTTTCAATGAGCTTTGTATAAGCTTTACGAACTTATGAAACACCTAATATCGCGTTTCTAGGACTCTAAATTAAGTTTCATGCAACAAGAGTGCTTATAAGTGTCTCAATGAACTTTGTACAAGTTTGACGAACTTATGAAACATCTAAAAACGCGTTTCTAGGACTTTAAACCAAGTTTCATGCAACAAGAGTGCTTATAAGTTCCTCAATGAGCTTTATACAAGTTTGACGAACTTATGAAACATCTAATAACTTGGTTTCTAGGATACTAAACCAAGTTTCATGCAACATGAGTGCTACTTAGTTCCTAAATGAGCTTTGTACAAGTTTCAAGAACTAATGAATCATCTAACAACGCGTTTCTAGGACTCTAAACCAAGTTTCATGCAACATTAGTGCTTATAAGTGTCTCAGTGAGCTTTGTACAAGTTTGACGAACTTATGAAACATCTAACAACACGTTTCTAGGACTCTAAACCAAGTTTCATGCAACATGAGTGCTTATAAGTGTTTCAATTAGCTTTATACAAGCTTTACGAAATTATGAAACACCTAACAACGCGTTTCTAGTACTCTAAATTAAGTTTCATGCAACAAGAGTGCTTATAAGTGTCTCAATGAGCTTTGTACAAGTTTGACGAACTTATGAAACATCTAACAACGCGTTTCGAGGACTTTAAGCCAAGTTTCATGCAACAAGAGTGCTTATAAGTTCCTCAATGAGCTTTATACGAGTTTCAAGAACTAATGAATCATCTAACAACGCGTTTCTCGGACTCTAAACCATGTTTCATGCAACATTACTGCTTAAAAGTGTCTCAATGAGCTTGCACAAGTTTGACGAACTTATGAAACATTTAACAACGCGTTTCTAGGACTCTAAACCAAATTTCATGCAACATGAGGGCTTATAAGTGTCTCAATGAGCTTTTTACAAGTTTTTCGAACTTATGAAACAACTAACAACACGTTTCTAGGACTTTAAACCAAGTTTCATGCAACATGAGTGCTTATAAGTGTCTCAATGAGATTTGTACAAGTTTTTCGAACTTATGAAACACCTAACAATGCGTTTCTAGGACTCTAAATTAAATTTCATGCAACAAGAGTGCTTATAAGTGTCTCAATGAGCTTTGTACAAGTTTGACAAACTTATGAAACATTTAACAACGCGTTTCTAGGACTTAAAACCAAGTTTCATGCAACAAGAGTGCTTACAAGTTCCTCAATGAGCTTTATACAAGTTTAACGAACTTATGAAACATCTATAAACTTGGTTTCTAGGACAATACTAAACCATGTTTCATGCAACATGAGTTCTACTAATTTCCTCAATTAGGTTTGTACAAGTTTCAAGAACTAATGAATCATCTAACGACGCGTTTCTAGGACTCTAAATCAAGTTTCATGCAACATTAGTGGTTATAAGTGTGTTAGTGAGCTTTGTACTAGGTTGAAGAACTTATGAAACATCTAACAACGCGTTTCTAGGACTTTAAACCAAGTTTCATGCAACATGAGTGCTTATAAGTGTCTCAATGAGCTTTGTACAAGTTTCACGAACTTATGAAACCACTAACAACGCGTTTCTAGGACTTTAAATTAAGTTTCATGCAACAAGTGTGCTTATAAGTGTCTCAATGAGCTTTGTACAAGTTTGACGAACTTATGAAACATCTAACAACGCGTTTCGAGGACTTTAAACCAAGTTTCATGCAACAAGGGTGCTTATGAGTTCCTCAATGAGATTTATACAAGTTTCAAGAACTAATGAATCATCTAACAACGCGTTTCTAGGACTCTAAACCATGTTTCATGCAACATAAGTGTTTATAAGTGTCTCAATGAGCTTGTACAAGTTTGACAAACTTATGAAACATTTAACAACGCGTTTCTTGGACTCTAAACCAAGTTTCATGCAACATGAGTGGTTATAAGTGTCTCAATGAGTTTTGTACAAGTTTGACGAACTTATGAAACAACTAACAACGCGTTTCTAGGACTGTAAACCAAGTTTCATGCAACATGAGTGCTTATAAGTGTCTCAATGAGCTTTGTACAAGTTTTTCGAACTTATGAAACACATAATAACACGTTTCTAGGACTCTAAGTTAAGTTTCATGCAACAAGAGTGCTTATAAGTGTCTCAATGATTTTTGTACAAGTTTGACGAACTTATGAAACATCTAACAACGCGTTTCTAGGACTTTAAACCAAGTTTCATGCAACAGGAGTGCTTATAAGTTCCTCAATGAGCTTTATCCAAGTTTTATGAACTTATGAAACATCTAACAACATGGTTTCTAGGAAACTAAACCAAGTTTCATGCAACATGAGTGCTACTAAGTTCCTGAATGAGTTTTGTACAAGTTTCAAGAACTAATAAATCATCAAACAACGCGTTTCTAGGACTCTAAACTAATTTTCATGCGACATTAGTGCTTATAAGTGTCTCAATGAGCTTTGTACAAGTTTGACGAACTTATGAAACATCTAACAACGCGTTTCGCGGACACTAAACCAAGTTTCATGCAACAAGAGTGCTTATAAGTTCCTCAATGAGCTTTATACAAGTTTCAAGAACTAATGAACCATCTAACAACGCGTTTCTAGGACTCTAAACCAAGTTTCATGCAACAATAGTGTTTAACAACGCGTTTCTAGGACTCTAAACCAAGTTTCATGCAACATGAGTGCTTATAAGTGTCTCAATGAGCTTTGTACAAGTTTTTCGAACTTATGAAACAACTAACAACGCGTTTCTAGGACTGTAAACCAAGTTTCATGCAACATGAGTGCTTATAAGTTTCTCAATGAGCTTTGTACAAGTTTTTCGAACTTATGAAACACCTAACAACGCGTTTCTAGGACTCTAAATTAAGTTTCATGCAACAAGAGTGCTTATAACTGTCTCAATGAGCATTGTACAAGTTTGACGAACTTATAAAACATCTAACAACGCGTTTCTAGGACTTTAAACAAGGTTTCATGCAACAAGAGTGCTTATAAGTTCCTCAATGAGCTTTATACAAGTTTTATGAACTTATGAAACATCTAACAACATGGTTTCTAGGAAAATAAAACCAAGTTTCATGCAACATGAGTGCTACTAAGTTCCTGAATGAGTTTTGTACAAGTTTCAAGAACTAATAAATCATCAAACAACGCGTTTCTAGGACTCTAAACTAATTTTCATGCGACATTAGTGCTTATAAGTGTCTCAATGTGCTTTTTACTAGTTTGACGAACTTATGAAACATCTAACAACGCGTTTCTAGGATTTTAAACCAAGTTTCATTCAACATGAGTGCTTATAAGTGTCTCAATTTGCTTTGTACAATTTTCACGAACTTATGAAACAACTAACAACGCGTTTCTAGGACTCTAAACCAAGTTTTATGCAACATGAGTGCTTATAAGTGTTTCAATGAGCTTTGTACAAGCTTTACGAACTTATGAAACACCTAACAACGCGTTTCTAGTACTCTAAATTAAGTTTCATGCAACAAGAGTGCTTATAAGTGTCTCAATGAGCTTTGTACAAGTTTGACGAACTTATGAAACATCTAACAACGCGTTTCGAGAACTTTAAGCCAAGTTTCATGCAACAAGAGTGCTTATAAGTTCCTCAATGAGCTTTATACAATTTTCAAGAACTAATGAATCATCTAACAACGCGTTTCTAGGACTCTAAACCAAGTTTCATGCAACATTAGTGCTTATAAGTGTCTCAATGAGCTTGTACAAGTTTGACGAACTTATGAAACATTTAACAACACGTTTCTAGGACTCTAAACCTAGTTTCATACAACATGAGTGCTTATAAGTGTCTCAATGAGCTTTGTACAAGTTTTTCGAACTTATGAAACAACTAACAACGCGTTTCTAGGACTCTGTAAACCAAGTTTCATGCAACATGAGTGCTTATAAGTTTGTCAATGAGCTTTGTACAAGTTTTTCGAACATATGAAACACCTAGAAACGCGTTTCTAGGACTCTAAATTAAGTTTCATGCAACAAGAGTGCTTATAAGTGTCTCAATGAGCTTTGTACAAGTTTGACGAACTTATGAAACATCTAACAACGCGTTTCTAGGACATTAAACCAAGTTTCATGCAAAAAGAGTGCATATAAGTTCCTCAATGAGCTTTATACAAGTTTGACGAACTTATTAAACATCTTACAACTTGGTTTCTAGGACACTAAACCAAGTTTCATGCAACATGAGTGCTACTAAGTTCCTCAATGAGCTTTGTACAAGTTTCAAGAACTAATGAATCATCTAACAACGCGTTTCTAGGACTCTAAACCAAGTTTCATGCAACATTAGTGCTTATAAGTGTCTCAATGAGCTTTGTACAAGTTTGACGGACTTATGAAACATCTAACAACTCGTTTCTAGGACTTTAAACCAAGTTTCATGCAACATAAATGCTTATCAGTGTCTCAATGAGCTTTTTACAAGTTTCACGAACTTATGAAACAACTAACAACGCGTTTCTAGGACTCTAAACCAAGTTTTATGCAACATGAGTGCTTATAAGTGTCTCAATGAGCTTTGTACAAGCTTTACGAACTTATGAAACACCTAACAACGCGTTTCTAGTACTCTAAATTAAGTTTCATGCAACAAGAGTGCTTATAAGTGTCTCAATGAGCTTTGTACAAGTTTGACGAACTTATGAAACTTCTAACAAAGCGTTTCGAGAACATTAAGCCAAGTTTCATGCAACAAGAGTGCTTATAAATTCCTCAATGAGCTTTATACGAGTTTCAAGAACTAATGAATCACTAGGGCTCTAAACCAAGTTTCATGCAACATTAGTGCTTATAAGTGTCTCAATGAGCTTGTACAAGTTTGACGAACTTATGAAACATTTAACAACATGTTTCTAGGACTCTAAACCTAGTTTCATGCAACATGAGTGCTTATAAGTGTCTCAATGAGCTTTGTACAAGTTTTTCGAACTTATGAAACAACTAACAACGCGTTTCTAGGACTGTAAACCAAGTTTCATGCAACATGAGTGCTTATAAGTTTGTCAATGAGCTTTGTACAAGTTTTTCGAACTTATGAAACACCTAACAACGCGTTTCTAGGACTCTAAATTAAGTTTCATGCAACAAGAGTGCTTATAAGTGTCTCAATGAGCTTTGTACAAGTTTGACGATCTTATGAAACATCTAACAACGCGTTTCTAGGACTTTAAACCAAATTTCATGGAACAAGAGTGCTTATAAGTTCCTCAATGAGCTTTATAAAAGTTGAACGAACTGATGAAACATCTAACAACTTGGTTTCTAGGACACTAAACCAAGTTTCATGTAACATGAGTGCTACTAAGTTCCTTAATTAGCATTGTACAAGTTTCAAGAACTAATGAATCATCTAACAACGCGTTTCTAGGACTCTAAACCAAGTTTCATGCAACATTAGTGATTATAAGTGTCTCAATGAGCTTTGTACAAGTTTGACGAACTTATGAAACATCTTACAACGCGTTTCTAGGACTTTAAACCAAGTTTCATGCAACATGAGTGCTTATAAGTGTCTCAATGAGCTTTGTACAAGTTTCACGAACTTATGAAACAACTAACAACGCGTTTCTAGGACTCTAAACAAAGTTTCATGCAACATGAGTGGTTATAAGTGTCTCAATGAGCTTTATACAAGTTTTACAAACTTATGAAACACCTAATACGTGTTTCTAGGACTCTAAACCAAGTTTCATGCAACATTAGTGCTTATAAGTGTCTCAATGAGCTTTGTACAAGTTTGCCGAACTTATGAAACATCTAACAATGCGTTTCTAGGACTTTAAACCAAGTTTCATGCAACATGAGTGCTTATAAGTGTCTCAATGAGCTATGTACAAGTTTAACGAACTTATGAAACAACTAACAACGCGTTTCTAGGACTCTAAACCAAGTTTCATGCAACATGAGTGGTTATAAGTGTCTCAATGAGCTTTGTACAAGTTTTACAAACTTAT
Organism: Cochlearia excelsa; assembly: GCA_963556525.1. NCBI lineage: Eukaryota > Viridiplantae > Streptophyta > Magnoliopsida > Brassicales > Brassicaceae > Cochlearia > Cochlearia excelsa. Next base: position 13,432,402 of record OY748328.1, on the reverse strand, counting down.
GAAACACCTAATACGCGTTTATAGGACTCTAAATTAAGTTTCATGCAACAAGAGTGCTTATAAGTGTCTCAATGAGCTTTGTACAAGTTTGAAAAACTTATGAAACATCTAACAACGCGTTTCGAGGACTTTAAACCAAGTTTCATGCAACAAGAGTGCTTATAAGTTCCTAAATGAGCTTTATACAAGTTTCTAGAACTAATAAATCATCTAACAACGCGTTTCTAGGACTTTAAACCAAGTTTCATGCAACATTATTGCTTATAAGTGTCTCAATGAGCTTGTACAAGTTTGACGAACTTATGAAACATTTAACAACGCGTTTCTAGGACTCTAAACCAAGTTTCATGCAACATGAGTGCTTATAAGTGTTTCAATGAGCTTTGTACAAGTTTGACGAACTTATGAAACAACTAACAACGCGTTTCTAGGACTGTAAACCAAGTTTCATGGAACATGAGTGCTTATAAGTTATAAGTGTCTCAATGAGCTTAATACAAGTTTTACGAACTTATGAAACACCTAACAACGTGTTTCTAGGACTCTAAATTAAGTTTTATGCAACAAGAGTGCTTATAAGTGTCTCAATGAGCTTTGTACAAGTTTGAAGAACTTATGAAACATCAAACAACGCGTTTCGAGGACTTTAAACCAAGTTTCATGCAACAAGAGTGTTTATAAGTTCCTCAATGAGCTTTAAACAAGTTTCAAGAACTAATGAATCATCTAACAACACGTTTCTAGGAGTCTAAACCAAGTTTCATGCAACATTAGTGTTTATAAGTGTCTCAATGAGCTTGTACAAGTTTGACGAACTTATTAAACATCTTACAACTTGGTTTCTAGGACACTAAACCAAGTTTCATGCAACATGAGTGCTACTAAGTTCCTCAATGAGCTTTGTACAAGTTTCAAGAACTAATGAATCATCTAACAACGCGTTTCTAGGACTCTAAACCAAGTTTCATGCAACATTAGTGCTTATAAGTGTCTCAATGAGCTTTGTACAAGTTTGACGAACTTATGAAACATCTAACAACTCGTTTCTAGGACTTTAAACCAAGTTTCATGCAACATAAATGCTTATCAGTGTCTCAATGAGCTTTTTACAAGTTTCACGAACTTATGAAACAACTAACAACGCGTTTCTAGGACTCTAAACCAAGTTTTATGCAACATGAGTGCTTATAAGTGTCTCAATGAGCTTTGTACAAGCTTTACGAACTTATGAACCACCTAACAACGCGTTTCTAGTACTCTAAATTAAGTTTCATGCAACAAGAGTGCTTATAAGTGTCTCAATGAGCTTTGTACAAGTTTGACGAACTTATGAAACATCTAACAACGCGTTTCGAGAACTTTAAGCCAAGTTTCATGCAACAAGAGTGCTTATAAGTTCCTCAATGAGCTTTATACGAGTTTCAAGAACTAATGAATCATCTAACAACGCGTTTCTAGGACTCTAAACCAAGTTTCATGCAACTTTAGTGCTTATAAGTGTCTCAATGAGCTTGTACAAGTTTGACGAACTTATGAAACATTTAACAACATGTTTCTAGGACTCTAAACCTAGTTTCATGCAACATGAGTGCTTATAAGTGTCTCAATGAGCTTTGTACAAGTTTTTCGAACTTATGAAACAACTAACAACTCGTTTCTAGGACTGTAAACCAAGTTTCATGCAACATGAGTGCTTATAAGTTTGTCAATGAGCCTTCTACAAGTTTTTAGAACTTATGAAACACCTAACAACGCGTTTCTAGGACTCTAAATTAAGTTTCATGCAACAAGAGTGCTTATAAGTGTCTCAATGAGCTTTGTACAAGTTTGACGATCTTATGAAACATCTAACAACTTGGTTTCTAGGACACTAAACCAAGTTTCATGTAACATGAGTGCTACTAAGTTCCTTAATTAGCTTTGTACAAGTTTCAAGAACTAATGAATCATCTAACAACGCGTTTCTAGGACTCTAAACCAAGGTTCATGCAACATTAGTGATTATAAGTGTCTCAATGAGCTTTGTACAAGTTTGACGAACTTATGAAACATCTTACAACGCGTTTCTAGGACTCTAAACCAAGTTTCATGCAACATTAGTGCTTATAAGTGTCTCAATGAGCTTTGTACAAGTTTGCCGAATTTATGAAACATCTAACAATGCGTTTCTAGGACTTTAAACCAAGTTTCATGCAACATGAGTGCTTATAAGTTTCTCAGTGAGCTTTGTACAAGTTTGTCGACCTTATGAAACAACTAACAACATGTTGCTAGGACTGTAAACCAAGTTTCATGGAACATGAGTGCTTATAAGTGTCTCAATGAGCTTAATACAAGTTTTACGAACTTATGAAACACCTAACAACGTGTTTCTAGGATTCTAAATTAAGTTTTATGCAACAAGAGTGCTTATAAGTGTCTCAATGAGCTTTGTACAAGTTTGAAGAACTTATGAAACATCAAACAACGCGTTTCGAGGACTTTAAACCAAGTTTCATGCAACAAGAGTGCTTATAAGGTCCTCAATGAGCTTTAAACAAGTTTCAAGAACTAATGAATCATCTAACAACATGTTTCTAGGAATCTAAACCAAGTTTCATGCAACATTAGTGTTTATAAGTGTCTCAATGAGCTTGTACAAGTTTGACGAACTTATAAAACATTTAACAACACGTTTCTAGGACTCTAAACCAAGTTTCATGCAACATGAGTGCTTATAAGTGTCTCAATGAGCTTTGTACAAGTTTGTCGAACTTATGAAACAACTAACAACGCGTTTCTAGGACTGTAAACCAAGTTTCATGCAACATGAGTGCTTATAAGTGTCTCAATGAGCTTTGTACAAGTTTTTCGAACTTATGAAACACCTAACAACGCGTTTCTATGACTCTAAATTAAGTTTCATGCAACAAGAGTGCTTATAAGTGTCTCAATGAGCTTTGTATAAGTTTCTCAATGAGCTTTGTAGAAGTTTGACGAACTTATGAAACATTTAACAAAGCGTTTCTAGGACTTTAAACAAACTTTCATGCAACAAGAGTGCTTATAAGTTCCTCAATGAGCTTTATACAAGTTTCAAGAACTAATGAATCATCTAACAACGCGTTTCTAGGACTCTAAACCAAGTTTCAGGCAACATTAGTTTTTATAAGTGTCTCAATGAGCTTTTACAAGTTTGACTAACTTATGAAACATTTAACAACGCGTTTCTAGGACTCTAAACCAAGTTTCATGCAACATGAGTGCTTATAAGTGTCTCAATGAGCTTTGTACAAGTTTGACGAACTTATGAAACAACTAACAACGCGTTTCTAGGACTGTAAACCAAGTTTCATGCAACATGAGTTCTTATAAGGGTCTCAACGAGCTTTGTACAAGTTTTTTAAACTTATGAAACACCTAACAACGCGTTTCTAGGACTCTAAATTAAGTTTCATGCAACAAGAGTGCTTATAAGTGTCTCAATGAGCTTTGTACAAGTTTGGCGAACTTATGAAATGATACGCCCTTGGATAGGATCTCAACTCTTTGGCAAAGGCAAAGGACTCTTCTAGGCGGATATTGGTGGTTAAATGGAAGGTGGTTGCGGTTATGGACTGAAAACAGAGGCAAATGGATAGGGGAAGATGGTGTAGATGGTGGCGACTTCAAGAACAGAACAGGGGTGATATGGATGTGATTGAGATGCGAGATGGATGGTGGACAACTTAAGCAATCAATGGGAGGATTGCTTGATGATTCGCAGCATCACTTGGAAGTAACTAGGACTTGTAAGTGCTTCGGATTCAATGAAGAATCAAGGTGAGTCTAACAAAGAAGTTTATGATAAAAGTTTGACTAAGAAAGAAGAAAGGATGTGTGTCCCTTTATAAATAGAAAGCACAAGTCGCTTCTTCTTTAGGGCTTCACGTTTTCTTACAAAAAGGAAATTGTCTAAATAAAGGAAATCGCAACATAAGCCAAAAAGGAAATTGCAAAACAACATGATGTTTTAGATAAGGAGAAACGCCTTGTAGTTTTGCTGATAGGACAACGAGTATTTTCAGTGCTTCGCTTAGTACACTCTTCAAGCTAATGTCCCTAAGTAACCGACGTAGTGCTCTTCTTGGCCTCGTTAAAACCCTTGCATAGTAAACCCAATGGGACAGACCTATGCAAAGGGAAAGAGTACCGAGTCGAAACACTTAATTAGTTACCTAGTTTCATTAGCTTGGTCTTTCTTCTAGGCCTTGGTAAAGATGTTGAAGAAGCTCCTAGATGCTCCTCCAAGCTCGTCCATGATCATCATATGGACATCTTGAGCTAGCTTCTTGGCCTTTGATCGTGTGATCACTCCTTGATGTTCTTCGATGCTCGGTGCCCGGGCGGCTTGGTGCTCGGTGCTCGGCACTCGATGCTCGGTGCTCGGTGATCGATGCTAGATGTCGATGTCCGTTTCCATGCTCATATCATCCCCTCCCTCTTGAAATGGATTTGTCCTCAAATCTGAATCTGCAAAATAGGGAGACAAGTCAATAACGTTGAACGACTCGGATATTGAGTACTTACCTTGAAGGTCAATCTTGTATGCATTGTCGTTGATCCGCTTGGTAACTTTAAACGGTCCATCAACTCGCGGCATAAGCTTGGACTTCCTCTCAGCTGGGAATCATTCCTTCCTCAAGTGGACCCACACTAGATCTCCTTCCTCAAACAGCATCTCCTTGCGGCCCTTGTTCGCTTGCCTAGCGTATTGATCGGTCTTCTTCTCGATTTTCGCCTTGGCCTTCTCGTGCATCTTGTTAACCTGCTCGACCTTCTTTCTGCCATCAAAACTAGACACTTCACTCAAAGGCAACACGATTAGATCAAGGGGAGACATAGGGTTAAAGCCATAAACCAATTCAAACGGAGAGTATAGAGTAGTAGAGTGCTTAGCGTGATTTTAAGCAAACTCAGCATGGGGTAGACACTCCTCCCATGCCTTGAGATTGCTTCTTACCAGGGTCCTGAGAAGTGTGGATAAGGACCTGTTGACTACCTCGGTTTGGCCATCGGTTTGGGGGTGGCAGGTGGTGGAAAACGAGAGTTTGGTCCCTAGGTTGGCCCACAAAGTACGCCAGAAGTGACTCAAGAACTTGGTATCATGGTCGGAGACAATCACCCGAGGCATGCCGTGCAATCTGACCACTTCCCTGAAGAACAAGTTAGCTACGCTAACCGCGTCATCGGTCTTGTGGCAAGCTATGAAGTGGGGCATCTTGCTAAACCTGTCTACAACAACATATATAGAGTCTCTACCACTCCTGGTTCGAGGTATGCCTATCACAAAATCCATAGAAATTTATGTCCAAGGGTGAGAAGGTATTGGTAAAGGCGTGTACAAACCGTGAGGTTGCACCTTACTCTTGGCTTGCTTTCACGTGACACAAGCAAGGCAGATCCTGTCGACCTCTCTCCTCATCCAAGGCCAATAGAAGTAGGCTTGGAGGCTGGCAAGCGTCTTGGCTTGGCCGAAGTGCCCAGCTAGGCCTCCTCCGTGTGCTTCCCTAACCAACAACTCTCTCACCGAACCGCCGGGTATACATAGCTTGTTGTTGTAAAAGAGATAACCATCCTGTCTAAAGTAATTCTCAAAACCAAACTTAGAGAACTTTGCATAGTAGTCACTAAACTCATAATCAGTCTCCTATAAGGTTTTAATCACTTCAAATCCGATAAGTCTAGAAGTCAATTCAGAGATAAGGGTGTACCTCCGGGACAATGCGTCGGCTACGACATTGTCCTTACCTTTCTTGTATTTGATCACGTAGGGGAAAGTTTCTATGAACTCTATCCAGCGGCCATGTCTCTTGTACAACTTCTGTTGGCCCTTAAGATGCTTGAGAGACTCATGATCGGTGTGGATAACAAACTCCTTCGGCCAAAGGTAGTGTTGCCAAGTATGCAAAGCTCTCACCAGCGCGTAGAGCTCCTTGTAGTATGGGGGATAGTTCAGCGTGGATCCACTTAGCTTCTCACTGAAATAAGCTATAGGCCTCCGTTCCTGCATTAGAACTGCCCCAATCCCTACACAAGACGCATCACATTCAATCTCAAAAGTCTTAAGGAAATCAGGTAATAAAAGCAAAGGGGAATTGATAAGCTTCTCTTTAAGGCATTCGAAAGCCTTGTCTTGTGCTTCTCCCCACTGGAATCCCACATCCTTCTTGATCACTTCGGTCAACGGTGCAACAATGGTGCTAAAGTCCCGGACAAAACGCCGGTAGAAACCGGCAAGCCCATGAAAGCTCCGGACTTCTCAAATGGTGGTCGTCTTAGGCCAATCCCGGATAGCCTTGATCTTCACCTCATCGACCTGTACTCCTTCTGCACTCACAACAAAGCCTAAGAATACAACCTGGTTAGTACAAAAGGTGCATTGTCTATGTTGGCAAACAGGTTTCACTCCTTAGAACTTCAAGAACAGCCCGAACGTGGCCAATGTGCTCGGCTAAGCTTCTACTGAAGATCAGGATATCATCAAAGTATACCACCACGAATACACCTATAAAAGATCTCAAAACATGGTTCAATAGACGCATAAATGCACTCGGTGCATTAGTAAGTCCAAAAGGCATGACTAGCCACTCATAGAGGCCTTGCTTGGTTTTGAAAGCCGTCTTCCATTCATCACCTTCCTTCATCCTAATCTGATGATAACCGCTCTTAAGATCAATCTTAGAGAAAATATTAGACCCGCACAATTCATCAAGCATATCATCAAGTCTAGGGATAGGATGGCGATACTTCACCGTGATGTTGTTGATGGCTCGACAATCAACACAAATCCTCCACGATCCGTCCTTCTTTGGCACGAGGAGAACCAGCACGACACACGGGCTCATGCTCTTGCGGATGTGTCCCTTGCTCAGAAGCTCCTCCACTTGCTTTTGAAGTTCCTTGGTCTCCACCTGATTGGTCCTATAAGCTGGTCGGTTTGGAAGTGCTGAACCGGGTACTAAGTCAATCTGGTGCTCAATGCCTCGGATGGGGGGTAGGCCTGGGGGTATCTCCTGAGGAAAGACATCACTAAAATCCTGCAATAGCTTAGACATATCACTAGGGAGATCCTGTGCGGGGTTAGTACTAACAAGGCTCTCCTTGTACACATATAACAAAATAGAACAATCTGAAGCTAAGAGTTGAGAAACTTCTCATTGGTTTATGTAGAGGCTTGTGGCTGGAACATGCTCCTTCTCTTTGTCTTCCTTGAGCTTGAGATAAAGCTGATCTTGGTAAACTTCACTTGGTGTAAGTGGAGCAAGAGTGATCTTTCGGCCTTTGAACTCAAAGGAGTGCTTGTTGGTGTACCCGTCATGCATAAACCTTCTATCTGATTGCCAAGGTCTACCAAGAAGCACATGACTCGACCCCATTGGTATCACATCACACAGAATGTCATCCTCATACTTACCAATGGCAAGAGTAAACCGGACCAGATGTGTTACCGTGAGAGCTCCACTCTCGTTAAGCCATTGTAGCTTATATGGCCGGGGGTGAGAGATGGTGTCTAGGCTTAACTTTTTCACCATAAGCTCACTAGCAGCATTGGTACAACTACCACCATCTATGATCAAACTGCGAACCTTGCCGTTGATGAGACACTGGGTGTGGAAAATATGATCACGCTGCACAAGCTCCTCAGGTTGGTTCTGGACACTTAGTGATACGATCGGCCCTGAGGGATCGACTCTCCAAACGAGGCTGAACTGTCTCGGCGATGGAATGGATGGACGAGTGGGGATAGTAGTAGAATGGTGCGGGTGGAACGTCGATGTAGAATGGGAGGGGAAGTGTACGTGACGGCGGAAACTTGTTAAACGTTGAGGAGGTTTAACAAGTGATAGAAGTTCTCTCCAACGGCGGCTGCACAAGGAGAAGAACGGATCTCTTCACAAGATCAAGAGTAACCGATCTCTTCTCGAGATCAAAAGAGGCGACAAAGACCTTAGGTATAATTTTCTTATAAGTTGTTCGATAACCAAATGTAAAGGAGGCGCATCCCCTTTTATAGGACAAGCACAAGTCGCTTTGTTCCTTAGGGTTTTTGCGTTTTACAAAATGGAAATCACAAAGAAAAGGAAATTGTAGCCGAGTAGCAAAATGGAAATCCTTTAAAGAAATGGAAATTGCGGATAAGTAAGCAAGTAGTGGAAGTGCCTTGCTTAACACACTCTTCAAGCTATGGTGGCTAATGGACGACGTAGTGGTCTTCTTGGCCTCGTTAAAACCCAGTGGGAAAGAGTACCAAGCGAGTCACTTAGTCCGCTTAGCTACCATAGCTTGGTCTTCTTCAAGTAGCCGTGGTGAAGATGTTGAAGTAGCTTCTCGTGTCGGCTTCTCCAATCTTCTCTTCCTTGATCATCGTGTGAGCTTTTCTTGCTAACTCCTTAGCTCTGGTCCGAGTGACAGCTCCTTCTTGTACGTCCAACATCTCCTCGGCATTCGATGTTCGGGTACTCGGCAACTCCTCGGTATCGGGTGGTCGAGTGGTCGATATCGGCATTTCGTCGGTGTCGAGTGGTCGAGTGGTCGATATCGGCATTTCGTCGGTGTCGAGTGGTCGAGTGGTCGATATCGGCTCGTTCACGATCGCATCATCCTCCCCCACTTGAAAAGGATTTGACCTCAAATCAGAATCTGCAATAAAACGAGCTAAGTCAGACACATTAAACGAATCAGAGATTGTGTACTTCCCTTGAAGATCAATCTTGTAGGCGTTGTCGTTGATCCGCTTCAAGACTTTGAACGGGCCATCTACTCTCGGCATCAGCTTGGACTTTCTTTCGGCTGGGAACCTCTCCTTCCTTAGGTGAACCCACACCAGGTCGCCTTCTTTAAAGATAACTTCCTTGCGACCCTTGTTGGCCTTCTTTGCGTATAGCCGCGTCTTGTGCTCGATGTTCAACCTGGCCTTCTCATGGATTTTCCTCACTTGCTCGGCTTTCTTTTTGCCGTCTAAACTGCAACGTTCACTCAAAGGCAGAGAGATTAAATCTAGTGGTGAAGACGGGTTAAACCCATAAACAATTTCAAAAGGAGAGAACAAGGTAGAGGAGTGTTGAGAATGATTATAAGCAAACTCAACGTGGGGTAGACAATCCTCCCACGACTTGAGATTGCTTCTTACCATCGTCCTTAGCAAGGTGCCTAAGGACCGGTTGACTACCTCGGTCTGGCCATCGGGTCTGTGGGTGGCAAGTGGTGGAAAAGGTCAGCTTGGTTCCTAGCTTTGCCCACAGGGTTCTCCAAAAATGGTTAAGAAACTTCGTATCCCTGTCAGACACAATAACAAGAGGCATACCATGCAACCTAACAACTTCTCTAAAGAACAGGTTAGCGACATTAACAGCATCATCGGTCTTATGACAAGCAATAAAGTGAGCCATCTTAGAAAACCTATCAACAACCACAAAGATCGAGTCTCTACCAGTCTGAGTCCTAGGCAATCCTATCACAAAGTCCATCGATATATCTGTCCACGGATGCTCAGGAATAGGTAAAGGGAGATACAAACCGTACGGCTGGACTTTACTCTTAGCATGTTTGCATGTGGCACACCTAGCACAGACTTTCTCCACGTCCTTCCTCATGCCCGGCCAGTAAAAGTGTTGTTGTAGGCTGTGAAGAGTCTTAGTAACTCCAAAGTGCCCGGCAAGTCCACCCCCATGGGATTCCCTGACTAACAACTCTCTAACAGAAACATTAGGCACACACAACTTATGGTTATGAAAGAGATATCCATCGTGCCTATAGTAACCATCACAAGAGAATTTTGCACACTTCCTATACGCCTCACTAAACTCATTGTCGATCTCATATAATTCTTTCAATCTCTCAAATCCAATAAGTTTAGATGTCAAAGTACTAAGAAGAGTGTACCTCCGGGACAATGCATCGGCGACTACATTGTCCTTACCTTTCTTGTACTTAATGACATATGGGAAGGTCTCGATGAAATCTATCCAACGTCCATGCCTCCGGTTCAGTTTCTGTTGCCCCTTTAGATGTTTCAAGGATTCATGGTCCGTGTGTATGACGAACTCCTTGGGCCACAGATAGTGCTGCCATGTTTGTAGGGCTCTCACCAGCGCGTATAGCTCCTTGTCATATGTTGGATAGTTGACCGTTGAGCCTCCTAACTTTTCGCTGAAATAAGCAATGGGTCTTTTGTCCTGCATTAGAACAGCTCCAATGCCTACACCAGACGCATCACACTCAATTTCAAAAGTTTTCATAAAATCAGGTAAAGCAAGTAGAGGGGAATTGATAAGCTTCTCTTTAAGAGCCTGAAAGGCTTGCTCTTGGGCGGCTTCCCACTTGAACCCTACTTCCTTCTTGATGACTTCGGTGAGTGGTGCGGCTATGGTGCTGAAGTCCTTGACAAACCGGCGGTAGAAGCCGGCTAGGCCGTGAAAACTCCTAACTTCTCCGACGTTCTTAGGGCTCGGCCAGTCTCGGATGGCCTTTATCTTGTCCTCGTCAACCTGTACGCCGTCTGCACTCACAACAAAACCTAAGAAAATAACTCGGTTAGTGCAAAAGGTACACTTGCCGAGGTTAGCAAACAAGCGCTCCTTCCGAAGTACTTCTAGCACCATCTGGATGTGAGTGAGATGGGCCTCCATGTCCCTGCTATAAATCAATATGTCATCAAAGTAAACAACTACAAAGACACCTATAAAGGATCTCAACACATGATTCATTAGGCGCATAAAGGTACTAGGAGCATTAGTTAAACCGAAGGGCATTACAAGCCATTCGTACAATCCTTGCTTAGTCTTAAAGGCGGTCTTCCATTCGTCACCTTCCTTCATCCTAATCTGATGATAACCACTCTTAAGATCGATCTTAGAGAACACGTTAGAACCACACAATTCATCTAACATATCATCAAGTCTAGGGATAGGGTGGCGATACTTAACCGTGATGTTGTTGATGGCTCGGCAATCAACACACATGCGCCACGTTCCATCTTTCTTTGGCACCAGTAAGACCGGGACGGCACATGGACTCATACTCTCTCGGATGTGTCCCTTCTTCATCATCTCCTCCACTTGGTTTTGGAGTTCTTTGGTCTCAGCTGGATTGGTGCGGTAAGCTGGCCGGTTCGGCAAAGCAGCTCCGGGCACCAAGTCTATCTGGTGCTCAATCCCTCGGATTGGTGGCAGTCCTGGCGGGGCATCCTCCGGGAATACGTCCTTAAAATCCTGCAAAAGCTGAGACATACCACTAGGAAGATCCTGTGCAAACTCGGTTAAACTAACAAGCGTTTCTCTATATATAAGCATTAAAATAGGTAGTTCAGAGTTTAAGTCCTTGAAAACTTCACTAGAGTGGATGAGGAGGTTGGTGTTAGGCGGTATCTCCTTATCCTTCTCGTTCTTTAGTTTGATGTAGAGCTGGTCTTGGTAGACTTCGCTAGGGGTGAGAGGGAGAAGGGTGATTTTGCGGCCCTTGAACTCAAAGGAGTGCTTGTTGGTGTATCCATCATGAAGAACCTTGCGGTCTGATTGCCACGGCCTACCCAGCAGGAGGTGACTCGAGCCCATGGGCAAGACATCACAGAGTACGTCATCCTCATACTTTCCTATGGCAAAGGCTACCTTGACTTGGTGAGTAACCGTCAGGGCTCCTCCTTCATTCAGCCATTGCAGCTTATATGGCCTCGGATGTGGGGTGGTTTGGAGGTGAAGTTTCTCGACCATATGCTCACTTGCAGCGTTGGTGCAACTCCCTCCATCTATGATTAGACTACACACCCTTTCCTTGACGATGCACCGGGTGTGGAACAAGTTGTCCCTTTGTTGTAGCTCCTCGGCCTGATTCTGGACGCTTAATGCTCGGTGGGCTACAAGCATCTCTCCAACCGCGGCGGACTCTTCTTCCTCTTCTTCATGAGGGTCGATTCGAGTCCGTATCCGGTGGAAGGATGTCTCCGTTATCAAGCAAAAAGCATGTAGACCTTCTTGTTGACACAATCCCTAGCGTAATGACCCATGCCTTGACACTTGTAACACCTGACATGGCTCAAGGATGCTCCATTCCTATCCTTTAAGGCCGTCTTGGGCTCTTCTTTCACGCCGCTAGGTGGTGGCTTGAACTCTCGGCGGTATTCGGGTTTGGTTGGCTGGACATCCCGCGGCTTGGTTGCATTGGATGGGTAGCTTGGCCTAGTGTACCGGCGCTTGTTCTGGCTCTCAATCAACTCGGCTTTGTGCACTAGCTCCTCAAGATCTTCGTAGGATTGTAGTTCCAGCTTGTCCTGGATGTCCCGAGCAAGTCCTCCGATGAACCGGGCCATGGCGACCTCGTCGTCTTCTTCTAGGCCGGCTCGGACCAGCAGAGTTTCCATCTCTTGGTAGTAGTCTCTCGACGAGCTTGACCCTTGGGTGAGTTTCCCGAGTTTGTGGAGAGTCTCACGGTGGTAGTGGTTGGGAACAAAACGCTTCCTCATGTGCGTGGTAAGTTGTGCCCAAGTGGTGATAGCCGGCTCGTTGTGTCGGCTTCGGTGGTGCATAGCCGATCCCACCACAGGAGAGCATAGTCACTGAATTCTGACACGGCAATCTTTACCTTGTTGACCGGGTAAGTGTCATGGTAGAGGAAGCTAGACTCCATCTTCCTTTCCCAATCTAGGTAGACCTCGGGATCATTCTTACCTTGGAAGGGAGGGAACTTAGCCTTGATGTGTCTAAGTTGTTGCCTAACAGGATCCCTGGCCTCCCTGTCCCGCCTACGGCTTCTATGGCTGCGGTCCGATGCGCCTAGCTCATAGTAATCTTCGTCGGAGTGGATGTGGATCCTATGGTCCCCAACGGTTTCTGTCCGACGGCTGTGGTCGAAGTGTGGAGCGCGTCTAGGAGCGAAAGGTGCTGGTCTAAAAGGATCGGCTCTATCTCTAGGTAACCGGGTCTCCTTCTCGGTATTGTCTCGGGGAAAGACGTGACGAACGGCCTGCACTCTGGAACTACCGGCTGGGCCTTTTCCTTTGGCAAGGCGGATAGCTTCGGATGGGGTTGGCGTGTGACCACTCTCGGACTCCGAGGATACTTCCTTGGCTTCCCTGGCTTGCTTCTCACGTTCCAAGGTGAGCTGCTGGGAGATTTGTTGCGGTAGGAGCTGAGCCATGGCCTCGGCAACTTGGGTAGCGATGAGCTTCTGGAGGTCGTCTAACGCCTCGGGTGGGAGCGCCATGGTACCTGGTACACGCAAAAATGACCCAAAGTAAGGTGTTCACGATAAACTGAACTAAGCAACGCCAAACAAACACGCTAACAAAAGGAAAACACACGGTTTCAATGAAAAGAAAATCGTCTCACGCGGTTTTGTCAAGAAAATGGAAATCGGCCAACGGGTTTGAAAAAGGAAATTCTTGGCTTAAATGAAACGACAAGTTTAAGCAAAAAGGAAATCGTGGTAAAACAAGTGCGCGTTTGTAAAAATAGGGTTTTAAGATCTAGCCAAAGAATTTGGTCGCCGCTACACTATCAACCTAACGAACACGATGAACAACAAGAACAAGAAAAGTGCAATAGATCTATACTCCACGGAACAAACAGGGTTCAAGCAAGCAAGAGGTAACCAAACAAGTTGCGGAAAAACTATCAAGCAAGCAGGATGAAATACGTGGTATAGATCTACAAGTTAAGCATAACAAAATAAGAAGGAAGGAAGGGATAGAAGCGACTCAGCCTTGGTTCAGAGGCGGCTCTGATACCACATGATACGATCGGCCCTGAGGGATCGACTCTCCAAACGAGGCTGAACTGTCTCGGCGATGGAATGGATGGACGAGTGGGGATAGTAGTAGAATGGTGCGGGTGGAACGTCGATGTAGAATGGGAGGGGAAGTGTACGTGACGGCGGAAACTTGTTAAACGTTGAGGAGGTTTAACAAGTGATAGAAGTTCTCTCCAACGGCGGCTGCACAAGGAGAAGAACGGATCTCTTCACAAGATCAAGAGTAACCGATCTCTTCTCGAGATCAAAAGAGGCGACAAAGACCTTAGGTATAATTTTCTTATAAGTTGTTCGATAACCAAATGTAAAGGAGGCGCATCCCCTTTTATAGGACAAGCACAAGTCGCTTTGTTCCTTAGGGTTTTTGCGTTTAACAAAATGGAAATCACAAAGAAAAGGAAATTGTAGCCGAGTAGCAAAATGGAAATCCTTTAAAGAAATGGAAATTGCGGATAAGTAAGCAAGTAGTGGAAGTGCCTTGCTTAACACACTCTTCAAGCTATGGTGGCTAATGGACGACGTAGTGGTCTTCTTGGCCTCGTTAAAACCCAGTGGGAAAGAGTACCAAGCGAGTCACTTAGTCCGCTTAGCTACCATAGCTTGGTCTTCTTCAAGTAGCCGTGGTGAAGATGTTGAAGTAGCTTCTCGTGTCGGCTTCTCCAATCTTCTCTCTTCCTTGATCATCGTGTGAGCTTTTCTTGCTAACTCCTTAGCTCGGTCCGAGTGACAGCTCCTTCTTGTACGTCCAACATCTCCTCGGCATTCGATGTTTGGGTACTCGGCAACTCCTCGGTATCGGGTGGTCGAGTGGTCGATATCGGCATTTCGTCGGTGTCGAGTGGTCGAGTGGTCGATATCGGCATTTCGTCGGTGTCGAGTGGTCGAGTGGTCGATATCGGCTCGTTCACGATCGCATCACTTAGAGTCCTCCGGGCTACTAACATCTCTCCAATGGCGGCTGTCTCTTCTTCTTCTTCCTCTGCTTCTGGCTCAGAATCAGAGTCTTGGGGTACAACCTCACCACTATCAAGTAGCATAAACACCTTCTTGTTGGGACATTCTCTGGAGTAATGGCCCACGCCTTGACACCTGAAGCACCTGACATTGCTAGAGGAGGTGTTGCCTCGGCTCTTAGGATCATACTTAGTCTCTTCCTTAACCGCATAAGTTGGATTGGTATCTTTGGTAAAGGGTGGCCGTGTGGGTGTGAAGTCCTTTAGCTTGCTTGGTGTGGAGAAGCTAGGCTTAGCATACCGTCTCTTGTTCTGACTCTCCACTAGTTCTGCCTTGTTCACAAGCTCCTCAAGATCCTCATAGGTTTGAAGCTCTACTTTGTCCTGGATGTCTCGGCTAAGTCCACCAATGAACCGAGCTAAAGTGACCTCTTCATCCTCTTCTAGGCCAGCCCTAATCAAGAGGGTCTCCATCTCTTGGAAATAATCACGGACGGAGCTTCATCCTTGGGTAAGCTTCCTGAGCTTGTTGAGAACCTCACGGAGGTAATGGCTAGGAACAAACCGCTTCCTCATGAGTGCGGTGAGCTGATCCGCAATGAGCTTCTGTAGATCATCCGTGGCTTCCGTGGGGATGGCCATGTACCTGAGACACAAGCAAGTAACTCAAAGTAAGTAGTTCAACGAATAGTAACAAAGGAGTTATTCAAAGCGTGAAACAACTTTCAGTCAAGTTATGTCAAGTCTTAAGGCGTGATGTCAAGTAATAGAAGTTATTAAGATAAAACTCCGCGTACGACACAAGTAAGTTAACGACAAAAAGGAAATCCGGTCACAAGTTTTTGTAAAAAGGAAAACGGAAACTTTTTTCACAAACCGCGGGTTTTCAAAAAAAGGAAATTCGCTAGTTTAAACCGAAAAGGAAATTGCGCTAGGGCTTATGGCTTTTGATCGCACACAAATCCGCAGCCGCAACAAGAACACGAAGAACAGAACCTTAAATCAACAACAACTCAAGCAACAATCGATTAACAAGCAAATATTATTCACAAACAATAACAATCGGATGAGTTTTAAACAATCAATCGAATGAAAAGATGTGAGGGAAGAGAGATATCAGCCTTTGGTACAGAGTTTTGGCTCCGATACCACGTGATACGCCCTTGGATAGGATCTCAACTCTTTGGCAAAAGCAAAGGACTCTTCTAGGCGGATTGGTGGTTAAATGGAAGGTGGTTGCGGTTATGGACTGAAAACAGAGGCAAACGGATAGGGGAAGATGGTGTAGATGGCGGCGACTTCAAGAACAGAACAGGGGTGATATGGATGATATCTTCTTTAGGGCTTCACGTTTTCTTACAAAAAGGAAATTGTCTAAATAAAGGAAATCGCAACATAAGCCAAAAAGGAAATTGCAAAACAACATGATGTTTTAGATAAGGAGAAATGCCTTGTAGTTTTGCGGATAGGACAACGAGTATTTTCAGTGCCTCGCTTAGTACACTCTTCAAGCTAATGTCCCTAAGTAACCGACGTAGTGCTCTTCTTGGCCTCGTTAAAACCCTTGCATAGTAAACCCAATGGGACAAACCTATGCAAAGGGAAAGAGTACCGAGTCAAAACACTTAGTTACCTAGTTTCATTAGCTTGGTCTTTCTTCTAGGCCTTGGTAAAGATGTTGAAGAAGCTCCTAGATGCTCCTCCAAGCTCCTCCATGATCATCGTGTGATCACTCCTTGATGTTCTTCGGTGCTCGGTGCTCGGGCGCCTTGGTGTTCGGTGCTCGGTGCCCGGGCGCTTTGGTGCTCGGTGCTCAGCACTCGATGCTCGGTGCTCGTTGATCGATGCTCGATGTCGATGTCCGGTTCCATGCTCATATCATGAAACATCTAACAACGCATTTCTAGGAATTTAAACCAAGTTTCATGCAACAAGAGTGCTTATATGTTCCTCAATGAGCTTTATACAAGTTTGACGAACTTATGAAACATCTAACAACTTGGTTTCTAGGACACTAAACCAAGTTTCATGCAACATGAGTGCTACAAAGTTCTTCAATGAGATTTTTACAAGTTTCAAGAACTAATGAATCATCTAACAACGCGTTTCTAGGACTCTAAACCAAGTTTCATGCAACATTTGTGCTTATAAGTGTCTCAATGAGCTTTGTAAAAGTTTGACGAACTTATGAAACATCTAACAACACGTTTCTAGGACTTTAAACCAAGTTTCATGCAACATGAGTGCTTATAAGTGTCTCTATGAGCTTTGTACAAGTTTCACGAACTTATGAAACAACTAACAAAGCGTTTCTAGGACTCTAAACCATGTTTCATGCTACATGAGTGCTTATAAGTGTCTCAATGAGCTTTGTACATGTTTTACGAACTTATGAAACACATAACAACGCGTTTCTAGGACTCAAAATTAAGTTTCATGCAACAAAAGTGCTTATAAGTGTCTCAATGAGCTTCGTACAAGTTTGACGAACTTATGAAACACCTAACAACGCGTTTCTAGGACTCTAAATTAAGTTTCATGCAACATTAGTGTTTATAAGTGTCTCAATGAGCTTGTACAAGTTTGACGAACTTATGAAACATTTAACAACGCGTTTCTAGGAGTCTAAACCAAGTTTCATGCAACATGAGTGCTTATAAGTCTCTCAATGAGGTTTGTACAAGTTTGACGAACTTATGAAACAACTAAAAACGCGTTTCTAGGACTGTAAACCAAGTTTCATGCAACATGAGTGCTTATAAGTGTCTCAATGAGCTTTGTATAAGTTTTTCGAACTTATGAAACACCTAAAAACGCGTTTCTAGGACTCTAAATTAAGTTTCATGCAACAAGAGTGCTTATAAGTGTCTCAATGAGCTTTGTACAAGTTTGACGAACTTATGAAACATCTAACAACCTCTTTCTAGGACTTTAAACCAAGTTTCACGCAACAAAAGTGCTTATAAGTTCCTCAATGAGCTTTATAAAAGTTTCAAGAACTAATGAATCATCTAACAACGCGTTTCTAGGACTCTAAACCAAGTTTCATGAAACATTAGTGTTTATAAGTGTCTCAAAGAGCTTGTAGAAGTTTGACGAACTTTTAAAACATTTGACAACGCGTTTCTAGGACTCTAAACCAAGTTTCATGCAACATGAGTGCTTATAAGTGTCTCAATGAGCTTTGTACAAGTTTGACGAACTTATGAAACAACTAACAACGTGTTTCTAGGACTGTAAACCAAGTTTCATGCAACATGAGTGCTTATACGTGTCTCAATGAGCTTTGTACAAGTTTGACGAACTTATGAAACATCTAACAACTTGGTTTCTAGGACACTAAACCAAGTTTCATGCAACATGAGTTCTACTAAGTTCCTCAATTAGCTTGTACAAGTTTCAAGAACTAATGAATCATTTAACAACGCGTTTCTAGGACTCTAAACCACGTTTCATGCAACATGAGTGCTTATAAGTGTCTCTATGAGCTTTGTACAAGTTTGACGAACTTATGAAACAACTAACAACGCGTTTCTAGGACTGTAAACCAAGTTTCATGCAACATGAGTGCTTGTAAGTGTCTCAATGAGCTTTGTACAAGTTTGTCGAACTTATGAAACAACTAACAACACGTTTCTATGACTGTAAACCAAGTTTCATGCAACATGAGTGCTTATAAGTGTCTCAATGAGCTTTGTACAAGTTTTACGGACTTATGAAACACCTAACAACGCGTTTCTAGGACTCTAAATTAAGTTTCATGCAGCAAGAGTGCTTATAAGTGTCTCAATGAGCTTTGTACAAGTTTGACGTACTTATGAAAAATCTAACAACGCGTTTCTAGGACTTTAAACCAAGTTTCATGCAACAAGAGTGCTTATAAGTTCCTCAATTAGCTTTATACAAGTTTCAAGAACTAATGAATCATCTAACAACGCGTTTCTAGGACTTTAAACCAAGTTTCATGCAACATTTGTGTTTATAAGTGTCTCAATGAGCTTGTACAAGTTTGACGAACTTATGAAACATTTAACAACGCCGTTCTAGGACTCTAAACAAAGTTTCATGCAACATGAGTGCTTATAAGTGTCTCAATGAGCTTTGTACAAGTTTGACGAACTTATGAAATAACTAACAACGCGTTTCTAGGACTGTAAACCAAGTTTCATGCAACATGAGTGCTTACAAGTGTCTCAATGAGCTTTGTACAAGTTTTTTGAACTTATGAAACACCTAACAACGCGTTTCTATGACTCTAAATTAATATTCATGCAACAAGAGTGCTTATAAGTGTCTCAATGAGCTTTGTACAAGTTTGACGAACTTATGAAACATCTAACAACGTGTTTCTAGGACGTTAAACCAAGTTTCATGCAACAAGAGTGCTTATAAGTTCCTCAATGAGCTTTATACAAGTTTGACGAACTTATGAAACATCTAACAACTTGGTTTCTAGGACACTAAACCAAGTTTCATGCAACATGAGTGCTACTAAGTTCCTCAATGAGCTTTGTACAAGTTTCAAAAACTAATGAATAATCTAACAACACGTTTCTAGGACTCTAAACCAAGTTTCATGTAACATCAGTGCTTATAAGTGTCTCAATGAGCTTTGTACTAGTTTGACGAACTTATGAAACATCTAACAACGCGTTACTAGGACCCTAAACCAAGTTTCATGCAACATGAGTGCTTATAAGTGTCTCAATGAGCTTTGTACAAGTTTCACGAACTTATGAAACAACTAACAATGCAATTCTAGGACTCTAAACCAAGTTTCATGCAACAAGAGTGCTTATAAGTGTCTCAATGAGCTTTGTACAAGTTTGACGAACTTATGAAACATCTAACATCGCGTTTCTAGGACTTTAAACCAACTTTCATGCACCAAGAGTGCTTATAAGTTCCTCAATGAGCTTTATACAAGTTTGACGAACTTATGAAACATCTAACAACTTGGTTTCTAGGACACTAAACCAAGTTTCATGCAACATGAGTGCTACTAAGTCCTCAATGAGCTTTGTACAAGTTTCAAGAACATATGAATCATCTAACAACGCCTTTCTAGGACTCTAAACCAAGTTTCATGCAACTTTAGTGCTTATAAGTGTCTCAATGAGCTTTGTACAAGTTTGACGAACTTATGAAACATCTAACAACGCGTTTCTAGGACTTTAAACCAATTTTCATGCAACATGAGTGCTTATAAGTGTCTCAATGAGCTTTGTACAAGTTTCATGAACTTATGAAACAACTAACAACGCGTTCCTAGGACTCTAAACCCAGTTTCATGCAACATGAGTGCTTATAAGTTTCTCAATGAGCTTTGTACAAGTTTTACGAACTTATGAAACACCTAACAACGCGTTTCTAGGACTCTAAATTAAGTTTCATGCAACAAGAGTTCTTATAATTGTCTCAATGAGCTTTGTACAAGTTTGATGAACTTATGAAACATCTAACAACCAAGTTTCATGCAACAAGAGTGTTTTATACAAGTTTCAAGAACTAATGAATCATCTAACAATGCGTTTCTAGGACTCTAAACCAAGTTTTATACAACATTAGTGCTTATAAGTGTCTCAATTAGCTTCTACAAGTTTGACGAACTTATGAAACATTTAACAACGAGTTTCTAGGACTCTAAACCACGTTTCATGCAACATGAGTGCTTATAAGTGTCTCAATGAGCTTTGTACAAGTTTGACGAACTTATGAAACAACTAACAACGCGTTTCTAGGATTGTAAACCAAGTTTCATGCAACATGAGTGCTTATAAGTGTCTCAATGAGCTTTGTACAAGTTTGTCGAACTTATGAAACAATTAACAACACGTTTCTATGACTGTAAACCAAGTTTTATGCAACATGATTGCTTATAAGTGTCTCAATGAGCTTTGTACAAGTTTGACGAACTTATGAAACAACTAACAACACGTTTCTAGGACTTTAAACCAAGTTTCATGCAACATGAGTGCTTATAAGTGTCTCAATGAGCTTTGTACAAGTTTGTCGAACTTATGAAACAACTAACAACACGTTTCTATGACAGTAAACCAAGTTTCATGCAACATGAGTGCTTATAAGTGTCTCAATGAGCTTTGTACAAGTTTTCCGAACTTATGAAACACCTAACAACGTGTTTCTAGGACTCTAAATTAAGTTTCATGCAGCAAGAGTGCTTATAAGTGTCTCAATGAGCTTTGTACAAGTTTGACGAACTTATGAAAAATCTAACAACGCGTTTCTAGGACTTTAAACCAAGTTTCATGCAACAAGAGTGCTTATAAGTTCCTCAATTAGCTTTATACAAGTTTCAAGAACTAATGAATCATCTAACAACGCGTTTCTAGGACTCTAAACCAAGTTTCATGCAACATTAGTGTTTATAAGTGTCTCAATGAGCTTTATACAAGTTTGACGAACTTATGAAACAACTAACAACTTGGTTTCTAGGACATTGAACCAAGTTTCATGCAACATGAGTGCTACTAAGTTCCTCAATGAGCTTTGTACAAGTTTCAAGAACTAATGAATAATCTAACAACGCGTTTCTAGGACTCTAAACCAAGTTTCATGCAACATGAGTGCTTATAAGTGTCTCAATGAGCTTTGTACAAGTTTGACGAACTTATGAAACATCTAACAACGTGTTTCTAGGACGTTAAACCAAGCTTCATGCAACAAGAGTGCTTATAAGTTCTTCAATGTGCTTTATACAAGTTTGACGAACTTATGAAACATCTAACAACTTGGTTTCGAGGACACTAAACCAAGTTTCATGCAACATGAGTGCTACTAAGTTCCTCAATGAGCTTTGTACAAGTTTCAAGAACTAATGAATCATCTAACAACGCGTTTCTAGGACTCTAAACCAAGTTTCATGCAACATTAGTGCTTATAAGTGTCTCAATGAGCTTTGTACAAGTTTGACGAATTTATGAAACATCTAACAACGCGTTTCTAGGACCCTAAACAAGGTTTCATGCAACATGAGTGCTTATAAGTGTCTCAATGAGCTTTGTACAAGTTTCACGAACTTATGAAACAACTAACAATGCAATTATAGGACTCTAAACCAAGTTTCATGCAACAAGAGTGCTTATAAGTGTCTCAATGAGCTTTGTACAAGTTTGACGAACTTATGAACATCTAACAACGCGTTTCTAGGACTTTAAACTAAGTTTTATGCAACAAGAGTGCTTATAAGTTCCTCAATAAGCTTTATACAAGTTTGACGAACTTATGAAACATCTAACAACTTGGTTTCTAGGACACTAAACCAAGTTTCATGCAACATGAGTGCTACTAAGTCCTCAATGACCTTTGTACAAGTTTCAAGAACTAATGAATCCTCTAACAATGCCATTCTAGTACTCTAAACCAAGTTTCATGCAACATGATTGCCTATAAGTGTCTCAATGAGCTTTGTACAAGTTTCATGAACTTATGAAACAACTAACAACGCGTTTCTAGTACTCTAAACCCAGTTTTATGCAACATGAGTGCTTATAAGTTTCTCAATGACCTTTGTACAAGTTTTACGAACTTATGAAACACCTAACAACGCGTTTCTAGGACTCTAAATTAAGTTTCATGCAATAAGAGTTCTTATAAGTGTCTCAATGAGCTTTGTACAAGTTTGACGAACTTATGAAACATCTAACAACCAAGTTTCATGCAACAAGAGTTCTTTATACAAGTTTCAAGAACTAATGAATCATCTAACAACGCGTTTCTGGGACTCTAAACCTAGTTTTATACAACATTAGTGCTTATAAGTGTCTCAATTAGGTTGTACAAGTTTGACAAACTTATGAAACATTTAACAACGCGTTTCTAGGACTCTAAACCACGTTTCATTCAACATGAGTGCTTATAAGTGTCTCAATGAGCTTTGTACAAGTTTGACGAACTTATGAAACAACTAACAACGTGTTTCTAGGACTGTAAACCAAGTTTCATGCAACATGAGTGCTTGTAAGTGTCTCAATGAGCTTTGTACAAGTTTGTCGAACTTATGAAACAACTAACAACACGTTTCTATGACTGTAAACCAAGTTTCATCCAACATGAGTGCTTATAAGTGTCTCAATGAGCTTTGTACAAGTTTTTCGGACTTATGAAACACCTAACAACGCGTTTCTAGGACTCTAAATTAAGTTTCATGCGGCAAGAGTGCTTATAAGTGTCTCAATGAGCTTTGTACAAGTTTGACGAACTTATGAAAAATCTAATAACGCGTTTCTAGGACTTTAAACCAAGTTTCATGCAAGAAGAGTGCTTATAAGTTCCTCAATTAGCTTTATACAAGTTTCAAGAACTAATGAATCGTCTAACAACGCGTTTCTAGGACTTTAAACCAAGTTTCATGCAACATTAGTGTTTATAAGTGTCTCAATGAGCTTGTACAAGTTTGACGAACTTATGAAACATTTAACAACGCGGTTGTAGGACTCTAACCAAAGTTTCATGCAACATGAGTGCTTATAAGTGTCTCATTGAGCTTTGTACAAGTTTGACGAAGTTATGAAATAACTAACAACGCGTTTCTAGGACTGTAAACCAAGTTTCATGCAACATGAGTGCTTACACGTGTCTCAATGAGCTTTGTACAAGTTTTTTGAACTTATGAAACACCTAACAACGCGTTTCTATGACTCTAAATTAAGATTCATGCAACAAGAGTGCTTATAAGTGTCTCAATGAGCTTTGTACAAGTTTGACGAACTTATGAAACATCTAACAACATGTTTCTAGGACGTTAAACCAAGTTTCATGCAACAAGAGTGGTTATAAGTTCCTCAATGAGTTTTATAAAAGTTTGACGAACTTACGAAACATCTAACAACTTGGTTTGTAGGACACTAAACCATGTTTCATGCAACATGAGTCCTACTAAGTTCCTCAATGAGCTTTGTACAAGTTTCAAGAACTAATGAATCATCTAATAACGCGTTTCTAGGACTTTAAACCAAGTTTCATGCAACATTAGTGCTTATAAGTGTCTCAATGATCTTTGTACAAGTTTGACGAACTTATGAAACATCTAACAACGCGTTTCTAGGACCCTAAACCAAGTTTCATGCAACATGAGTGCTTATAATTGTCTCAATGAGCTTTGTACAAGTTTCACGAACTTATGAAAAAACTAACAATGCAATTCTAGGACTCTAAACCAAGTTTCATGCAACAAGAGTGCTTATAAGTGTCTCAATGAGCTTTGGACAAGTTTGACGAACTTATGAAACATCTAACAACGCGTTTCTAGGACTTACAACCAAGTTTCATGCAACAAGAGTGCTTATAAGTTCCTTAATGAGCTTTATACAAGTTTGACGAACTTATGAAACATCTAACAACTTGGTTTCTAGGACACTAAACCAAGTTTCATGCAACATGAGTGCTACTAAGTCCTCAATGAGCTTTGTACAAGTTTCAATAACTAATGAATCATCTAGCAACGCCTTTCTAGGACTCTAAACCAAGTTTCATGCAACATTAGTGCTTATAAGTGTCTCAATGAGCTTTGTACAAGTTTGACGAACTTATGAAACATCTAACAACGCGTTTCTAGGACTTTAAACATATTTTCATGCAACATGAGTGCTTATAAGTGTCTCAATAAGCTTGGTACAAGTTTCATGAACTTATGAAACAACTAACAACGCGTTTCTAGGACTCTAAACCAAGTTTCATGCAACATGAGTGCTTATAAGTTTCTCAATGAGCTTTGTATAAGTTTTACGAACTTATGAAACACCTAACAACGCGTTTCTAGGACTCTAAATTAAGTTTCATGCAGCAAGAGTGCTTATAAGTGTCTCAATGAGCTTTGTACAAGTTTGACGAACTTATGAAACATCTAACAACCAAGTTTCATGGAACAAGAGTTCTTTATACAAGTTTCAAGAACTAATGAATCATCTAACAACGCGTTTCTGGGACTCTAAACCTAGTTTTATACAACATTAGTGCTTATAAGTGTCTCAATTAGCTTGTACAAGTTTGATAAACTTATGAAACATTTAACAACGCGTTTCTAGGACTCTAAACCACATTTCATGCAACATGAGTGCTTATAAGTTTCTCAATGAGCTTTGTACAAGTTTTACGAACTTATGAAACACCTAACAACGCGTTTCTAGGAGTCTAAATTAAGTTTCATGCAGCAAGAGTGCTTATAAGTGTCTCAATGAGCTTTGTACAAGTTTGACGAACTTATGAAAAATCTAACAACGCATTTCTAGGACTTTAAACCAAGTTTCATGCAACAAGAGTGCTTATAAGTTCCTCAATTAGCTTTATACAAGTTTCAAGAATTAATGAATCATCTAACAACGCGTTTCTAGGACTTTAAACCAAGTTTCATGCAACATTTGTGTTTATAAGTGTCTCAATGAGCTTGTACAAGTTTGACGAACTTATGAAACATTTAACAACACGGTTCTAGGACTCTAAACAAAGTTTCATGCAACATGAGTGCTTATAAGTGTCTCAATGAGCTTTGTACAAGTTTGACGAATTTATGAAATAACTAACAACGCGTTTCTAGGACTGTAAACCAAGTTTCATGCAACATGAGTGCTTACAAGTTTCTCAATGAGCTTTGTACAAGTTTTTTGAACTTATGAAACACCTAACAACGCGTTTCTATGACTCCAAATCAAGATTCATGCAACAAGAGTGCTTATAAGTGTCTCAATGAGCTTTGTACAAGTTTGACGAACTTATGAAACATCTAACAACATGTTTCTAGGACGTTAAACCAAGTTTCATGCAACAAGAGTGCTTATAAGTTCCTCAATGAGCTTTATACATGTTTGAAGAACTTATGAAACATCTAACAACTTGGTTTCTAGGACACTAAACCAAGTTTCATGCAACATGAGTGCTACTAAGTTCCTCAATGAGCTTTGTACAAGTTTCAAGAACTAATGAATCATCTAACAACACGTTTCTAGGACTCTAAACCAAGTTTCATGCAACATTAGTGCTTATAAGTGTCTCAATGAGCTTTGTACTAGTTTAACGAACTTACGAAACATCTAACAACGCGTTTCTAGGACCCTAAACCAAGTTTCATGCAACATGAGTGCTTATAAGTTTCTCAATGAGTTTTGTACAAGTTTCACGAACTTATGAAACAACTAACAATGCAATTCTAGGACTCTAAACCAAGTTTCATGCAACAAGAGTGCTTATAAGTGTCTCAATGAGCTTTGTACAAGTTTGACGAACTTATGAAACATCTAACAACGCGTTTCTAGGACTTTAAACCAAGTTTCATGCAACAAGAGTGCTTATAAGTTCCTCAATGAGCTTTATACAAGTTTGATGAACTTATGAAACATCTAACAACTTGGTTTCTAGGACACTAAACCAAGTTTCATGCAACATGAGTGCTACTAAGTCCTCAATGTGCTTTGTACAAGTTTCAAGAACATATGAATCATCTAACAACGCCTTTCTAGGACTCTAAACCAAGTTTCATGCAACATTAGTGCTTATAAGTGTCTCAATGAGCTTTGTACAAGTTTGACGAACTTATGAAACATCTAACAACGCGTTTCTAGGACTTTAAACCAATTTTCATGCAACATGAGTGCTTATAAGTGTCTCAATGAGCTTTGTACAAGTTTCATGAACTTATGAAACAACTAACAACGCGTTCCTAGGACTCTAAACCCAGTTTCATGCAACATGAGTGCTTATAAGTTTCTCAATGAGCTTTGTACAAGTTTTAAGAACTTATGAAACACCTAACAACGCGTTTCTAGGACTCTAAATTAAGTTTCATGCAACATGAGTTCTTATAAGTGTCTCAATGAGCTTTGTACAAGTTTGACGAACTTATGAAACATCTAACAACCAAGTTTTATGCAACAAGAGTGCTTTATACAAGTTTCAAGAACTAATGAATCATCTAACAATACGTCTCTAGGACTCTAAACCAAGTTTTATACAACATTAGTGCTTATAAATGTCTCAATTAGATTCTACAAGTTTGACGAACTTATGAAACATTTAACAACGAGTTTCTAGGACTCTAAACGACGTTTCATGCAACATGAGTGCTTATAAGTGTCTCAATGAGCTTTGTACAAGTTTGACGAACTTATGAAACATCTAACAACGCGTTTCTAGGACTTACAACCAAGTTTCATGCAACAAGAGTGCTTATAAGTTCCTTAATGAGCTTTATACAAGTTTGACGAACTTATGAAACATCTACCAACTTGGTTTCTAGGACACTAAACCAAGTTTCATGCAACATGAGTGCTACTAAGTCCTCAATGAGCTTTGTACAAGTTTCAATAACTAATGAATCATCTAGCAACGCCTTTCTAGAACTCGAAACCAAGTTTCATGCAACATTAGTGCTTATAAGTGTCTCAATGAGCTTTGTACAAGTTTGACGAACTTATGAAACATCTAACAACGCGTTTCTAGGACTTTAAACATATTTTCATGCAACATGAGAGCTTATAAGTGTCTCAATGAGCTTTGTACAAGTTTCATGAACTTATGAAACAACTAACAACGCGTTTCTAGGACTCTAAACCCAGTTTCATGCAACATGAGTGCTTATAAGTTTCTCAATGAGCTTTGTACAAGTTTTACGAACTTATGAAACACCTAACAACGCGTTTCTAGGAGTCTAAATTAAATTTCATGCAGCAAGAGTGCTTATAAGTGTCTCAATGAGCTTTGTACAAGTTTGACGAACTTATGAAAAATCTAACAACGCATTTCTAGGACTTTAAACCAAGTTTCATGCAACAAGAGTGCTTATAAATTCCTCAATTAGCTTTATACAAGTTTCAAGAACTAATGAATCATCTAACAACGCGTTTCTAGGACTTTAAACCAAGTTTCATGCAACATTTGTGTTTATAAGTGTCTCAATGAGCTTGTACAAGTTTGACGAACTTATGAAACATTTAACAACGCGGTTCTAGGACTCTAAACAAAGTTTCATGCAACATGAGTGCTTATAACTGTCTCAATGAGCTTTGTACAAGTTTGACGAACTTATGGAATAACTAACAACGCGTTTCTAGGACTGTAAACCAAGTTTCATGCAACATGAGTGCTTACAAGTTTCTCAATGAGCTTTGTACAAGTTTTTTGAACTTATGAAACACCTAACAACGCGTTTCTATGACTCCAAATTAAGATTCATGCAACAAGAGTGCTTATAAGTGTCTCAATGAGCTTTGTACAAGTTTGACGAACTTATGAAACATCTAACAACGTGTTTCTAGGACGTTAAACCAAGTTTCATACAACAAGAGTGCTTATAAGTTCCTCAATGAGCTTTATACAAGTTTGACGAACTTATGAAACATCTAACAACTTGGTTTCTAGGACACTAAACCAAGTTTCATGCAACATGAGTGCTACTAAGTTCCTCAATGAGCTTTGTACAAGTTTCAAGAACTAATGAATCATCTAACAACACGTTTCTAGGACTCTAAACCAAGTTTCATGCAACATTAGTGCTTATAAGTGTCTCAATGAGCTTTGTACTAGTTTGACGAACTTACGAAACATCTAACAACGCGTTTCTAGGACCCTAAACCAAGTTTCATGCAACATGAGTGCTTATAAGTGTCTCAATGAGCTTTGTACAAGTTTCACGAACTTATGAAACAACTAACAATGCAATTCTAGGACTCTAAACCAAGTTTCATGCAACAAGAGTGCTTATAAGTGTCTCAATGAGCTTTGTACAAGTTTGACGAACTTATGAAACATCTAACAACGCGTTTCTAGGACTTTAAACCAAGTTTCATGCAACAAGAGTGCTTATAAGTTCCTCAATGAGCTTTATACAAGTTTGATGAACTTATGAAACATCTAACAACTTGGTTTCTAGGACACTAAACCAAGTTTCATGCAACATGAGTGCTACTAAGTCCTCAATGTGCTTTGTACAAGTTTCAAGAACATATGAATCATCTAACAACGCCTTTCTAGGACTCTAAACCAAGTTTCATGCAACATTAGTGCTTATAAGTGTCTCAATGAGCTTTGTACAAGTTTGACGAACTTATGAAACATCTAACAACGCGTTTCTAGGACTTTAAACCAATTTTCATGCAACATGAGTGCTTATAAGTGTCTCAATGAGCTTTGTACAAGTTTCATGAACTTATGAAACAACTAACAACGCGTTCCTAGGACTCTAAACCCAGTTTCATGCAACATGAGTGCTTATAAGTTTCTCAATGAGCTTTGTACAAGTTTTACGAACTTATGAAACACCTAACAACGCGTTTCTAGGACTCTAAATTAAGTTTCATGCAACATGAGTTCTTATAAGTGTCTCAATGAGCTTTGTACAAGTTTGACGAACTTATGAAACATCTAACAACCAAGTTTTATGCAACAAGAGTGCTTTATACAAGTTTCAAGAACTAATGAATCATCTAACAATACGTCTCTAGAACTCTAAACCAAGTTTTATACAACATTAGTGCTTATAAATGTCTCAATTAGCTTCTACAAGTTTGACGAACTTATGAAACATTTAACAACGAGTTTCTAGGACTCTAAACGACGTTTCATGCAACATGAGTGCTTATAAGTGTCTCAATGAGCTTTGTACAAGTTTGACGAACTTATGAAACAACTAACAACGCGTTTCTAGGACTGTAAACCAAGTTTCATGCAACATGAGTGCTTATAAGTGTCTCAATGAGCTTTGTACAAGTTTGTCGAACTTATGAAACAACTAACAACACGTTTCTATGACTGCAAACCAAGTTTTATGTAACATGATTGCTTATAAGTGTCTCAATGAGCTTTGTACAAGTTTGACGAACTTATGAAACAACTAACAACACGTTTCTAGGACTGTAAACCAAGTTTCATGCAACATGAGTGCTTATAAGTGTCTCAATGAGCGTTGTACAAGTTTGTCGAACTTATGAAACAACTAACAACACGTTTCTATGACTGTAAACCAAGTTTCATGCAACATGAGTGCTTATAAGTGTCTCAATGAGCTTTGTACAAGTTTTTCGAACTTATGAAACACCTAACAACGTGTTTCTAGGACTCTAAATTAAGTTTCATTCAGCAAGAGTGCTTATAAGTGTCTCAATGAGCTTTGTAAAAGTTTGACGAACTTATGAAAAATCTAACAACGCGTTTCTAGGACTTTAAATCAAGTTTCATGCAACAAGAGTGCTTATAAGTTCCTCAATTAGCTTTATACAAGTTTCAAGAACTAATGAATCATCTAACAACGCGTTTCTAGGACTCTAAACCAAGTTTCATGCAACATTAGTGTTTATAAGTGTCTCAATGAGCTTTATACAAGTTTCACGAACTTATGAAACATCTAACAACTTGGTTTCTAGGACACTAAACCAAGTTTCATGCAACATGAGTGCTACTAAGTTCCTCAATGAGCTTTGTACAAGTTTCAAGAACTAATGAATCATCTAACAACACGTTTCTAGGACTCTAAACCAAGTTTCATGCAACATTAGTGCTTATAAGTGTCTCAATGAGCTTTGTACTAGTTTGACGAACTTATGAAACATCTAACAACGCGTTTCTAGGACCCTAAACCAAATTTCATGCAACATGAGTGCTTATAAGTGTCTCAATGAGCTTTGTACAAGTTTCACGAACTTATGAAACAACTAACAATGCAATTCTAGGACTCTAAACCAAGTTTCATGCAACAAGAGTGCTTATAAGTGTCTCAATGAGCTTTGTAGAAGTTTGACGAACTTATGAAACATCTAACAACGCGTTTCTAGGACTTTAAACCAAGTTTCATGCAACAAGAGTGCTTATAAGTTCCTCAATGAGCTTTACACAAGTTTGACGAACTTATGAAACATCTAACAACTTGGTTTCTAGGACACTAAACCAAGTTTCATGCAACATGAGTGCTACTAAGTCCTCAATGAGCTTTGTACAAGTTTCAAGAACATATGAATCATCTAACAACGCCTTTCTAGGACTCTAAACCAAGTTTCATGCAACATTAGTGCTTATAAGTGTCTCAATGAGCTTTGTACAAGTTTGACGAACTTATGAAACATCTAACAATGCGTTTCTAGGACTTTAAACCAATTTTCATGCAACATGAGTGCTTATAAGTGTCTTAATGAGCTTTGTACAAGTTTCATGAACTTATGAAACAACTAACAACGCGTTCCTAGGACTCTAAACCCAGTTTCATGCAACATGAGTGCTTATAAGTTTCTCAATGAGCTTTGTACAAGTTTTACGAACTTATGAAACACATAACAACGCGTTTCTAGGACTCTAAATTAAGTTTCATGCAACAAGAGTTCTTATAAGTGTCTCAATGAGCTTTGTACAAGTTTGACGAACTTATGAAACATCTAACAACCAAGTTTCATGCAACAAGAGTGCTTTATACAAGTTTCAAGAACTAATGAATCATCTAACAATGCGTTTCTAGGACTCTAAACCAAGTTTTATACAACATTAGTGCTTATAAGTGTCTCAATTAGCTTCTACAAGTTTGACGAACTTATGAAACATTTAACAACGAGTTTCTAGGACTCTAAACGACGTTTCATGCAACATGAGTGCTTATAAGTGTCTCAATGAGCTTTGTACAAGTTTGACGAACTTATGAAACAACTAACAACGCGTTTCTAGGACTGTAAACCAAGTTTCATGCAACATGAGTGCTTATAAGTGTCTCAATGAGCTTTTTACAAGTTTGTCGAACTTATGAAACAACTAACAACACGTTTCGATGACTGTAAACCAAGTTTTATGCAACATGATTGCTTATAAGTGTCTCAATGAGCTTTGTACAAGTTTGACGAACTTATGAAACAACTAACAACACGTTTCTAGGACTGTAAACCAAGTTTCATGCAACATGAGTGCTTATAAGTGTCTCAATGAGCGTTGTACAAGTTTGTCGAAATTATGAAACAACTAACAACACGTTTCTATGACTGTAAACCAAGTTTCATGCAACATGAGTGCTTATAAGTGTCTCAATGAGCTTTGTACAAGTTTTTCGAACTTATGAAACACCTAACAACGCGTTTCTAGGACTCTAAATTAAGTTTCATGCAGCAACAGTGCTTATAAGTGTCTCAATGAGCTTTGTACATGTTTGACGAACTTATGAAAAATCTAACAACGCGTTTCTAGGACTTTAAATCAAGTTTCATGCAACAAGAGTGCTTATAAGTTCCTCAATTAGCTTTATACAAGTTTCAAGAACTAATGAATCATCTAACAACGCGTTTCTAGGACTCTAAACCAAGTTTCATGCAACATTAGTGTTTATAAGTGTCTCAATGAGCTTTATACAAGTTTCACGAACTTATGAAACATCTAACAACTTGGTTTCTAGGACACTAAACCAAGTTTCATGCAACATGAGTGCTACTAAGTCCTCAATGAGCTTTGTACAAGTTTCAAGAACATATGAATCATCTAACAACGCCTTTCTAGGACTCTAAACCAAGTTTCATGCAACATTAGTGCTTATAAGTGTCTCAATGAGCTTTGTACAAGTTTGACGAACTTATGAAACATCTAACAACGCGTTTCTAGGACTTTAAACCAATTTTCATGCAACATGAGTGCTTATAAGTGTCTCAATGAGCTTTGTAGAAGTTTGACGAACTTATGAAACATCTAACAACGCGTTTCTAGGACCCTAAACCAAGTTTCATGCAACATGAGTGCTTATAAGTGTCTCAATGAGCTTTGTACAAGTTTCACGAACTTATGAAACAACTAACAATGCAATTCTAGGACTCTAAACCAAGTTTCATGCAACAAGAGTGCTTATAAGTGTCTCAATGAGCTTTGTAGAAGTTTGACGAACTTATGAAACATCTAACAACGCGTTTCTAGGACTTTAAACCAAGTTTCATGCAACAAGAGTGCTTATAAGTTCCTCATTGAGCTTTACACAAGTTTGACGAACTTATGAAACATCTAACAACTTGGTTTCTAGGACACTAAACCAAGTTTCATGCAACATGAGTGCTACTAAGTCCTCAATGAGCTTTGTACATGTTTCAAGAACATATGAATCATCTAACAACGCCTTTCTAGGACTCTAAACCAAGTTTCATGCAACATTAGTGCTTATAAGTGTCTCAATGAGCTTTGTACAAGTTTGACGAACTTATGAAACATCTAACAACGCGTTTCTAGGACTTTAAACCAATTTTCATGCAACATGAGTGCTTATAAGTGTCTCAATGAGCTTTGTACAAGTTTCATGAACTTATGAAACAACTAACAACGCGTTCCTAGGACTCTAAACCCAGTTTCATGCAACATGAGTGCTTATAAGTTTCTCAATGCGCTTTGTACAAGTTTTACGAACTTATGAAACACCTAACAACGCGTTTCTAGGACTCTAAATTATGTTTCATGCAACAAGTGTTCTTATAAGTGTCTCAATGAGCTTTGTACAAGTTTGACGAACTTATGAAACATCTAACAACCAAGTTTCATGCAACAAGAGTGCTTTATACAAGTTTCAAGAACTAATGAATCATCTAACAATGCGTTTCTAGGACTCTAAATCAAGTTTTATACAACATTAGTGCTTATAAGTGTCTCAATTAGCTTCTACAAGTTTGACGAACTTATGAAACATTTAACAACGAGTTTCTAGGACTCTAAACGACGTTTCATGCAACATGAGTGCTTATAAGTGTCTCAATGAGCTTTGTACAAGTTTGACGAACTTATGAAACAACTAACAACGCGTTTCTAGGACTGTAAACCAAGTTTCATGCAACATGAGTGCTTATAAGTGTCTCAATGAGCTTTGTACAAGTTCGTCGAACTTATGAAACAACTAACAACACGTTTCTATGACTGTAAACCAAGTTTTATGCAACATGATTGCTTATAAGTGTCTCAATGAGCTTTGTACAAGTTTGACGAACTTATGAAAAACTAGCAACACGTTTCTAGGACTGTAAACCAAGTTTCATGCAACATGAGTGCTTATAAGTGTCTCAATGAGCGTTGTACAAGTTTGTCGAACTTATGAAACAACTAACAACACGTTTCTATGATTGTAAACCAAGTTTCATGCAACATGAGTGCTTATAAGTGTCTCAATGACCTTTGTACAAGTTTTTCGAACTTATGAAACACCTAACAACGCGTTTCTAGGACTCTAAATTAAGTTTCATGCAGCAAGAGTGATTATAAGTGTCTCAATGAGCTTTGTACAAGTTTGACGAACTTATGAAAAATCTAACAACGCGTTTCTAGGACTTTAAATCAAGTTTCATGCAACAAGAGTGCTTATAAGTTCCTCAATTAGCTTTATACAAGTTTCAAGAACTAATGAATCATCTAACAACGCGTTTCTAGGACTCTAAACCAAGTTTCATGCAACATTAGTGTTTATAAGTGTCTCAATGAGCTTTATACAAGTTTCACGAACTTATGAAACATCTAACAACTTGGTTTCTAGGACACTAAACCAAGTTTCATGCAACATGAGTGCTACTAAGTTCCTCAATGATCTTTGTACAAGTTTCAAGAACTAATGAATCATCTAACAACGCGTTTCTAGGACTTTAAACCAAGTTTCATGCAACATTTTATGTTTATAAGTGTCTCAATGAGCTTGTACAAGTTTGACGAACTTATGAAACATTTAACAACGCGGTTCTAGGACTCTAAACAAAGTTTCATGCAACATGAGTGCTTATAAGTGTCTCAATGAGCTTTGTACAAGTTTGAAGAACTTATGAAATAACTAACAACGCGTTTCTAGGACTCTAAATTATGTTTCATGCAGCAAGAGTGCTTATAAGTGTCTCAATGAGCTTTGTACAAGTTTGACGAACTTATGAAAAATCTAACAACGCGTTTCTAGGACTTTAAACCAAGTTTCATGCAACAAGAGTGCTTATAAGTTCCTCAATTAGCTTTATACAAGTCTCAAGAACTAATGAATCATCTAACAACGCGTTTCTAGGACTCTAAACCAAGTTTCATGCAACATTAGTGTTTATAAGTGTCTCAATGAGCTTTATACAAGTTTCACGAAGTTATGAAACATCTAACAACTTGGTTTCTAGGACACTAAACCAAGTTTCATGCAACATGAGTGCTACTAAGTCCTCAATGAGCTTTGTACAAGTTTCAAGAACATATGAATCATCTAACAACGCCTTTCGAGGACTCTAAACCAAGTTTCATGCAACATTAGTGCTTATAAGTGTCTCAATGAGCTTTGTACAAGTTTGACGAACTTATGAAACATCTAACAACGCGTTTCTAGGACTTTAAACCAATTTTCATGCAACATGAGTGCTTATAAGTGTCTCAATGAGCTTTGTACAAGTTTCATGAACTTATGAAACAACTAACAACGCGTTCCTAGGACTCTAAACCCAGTTTCATGCAACATGAGTGCTTATAAGTTTCTCAATGAGCTTTGTACAAGTTTTACGAACTTATGAAACACCTAACAACGCGTTTCTAGGACTCTAAATTAAGTTTCATGCAACAAGAGTTCTTATAAGTGTCTCAATGAGCTTTGTACAAGTTTGTCGAACTTATGAAACAACTAACCACACGTTTCTATGACTGTAAACCAAGTTTTATGCACCATGATTGCTTATAAGTGTCTCAATGAGCTTCGTACAAGTTTGACGAACTTATGAAACAACTAACAACACGTTTCTAGGACTGTAAACCAAGTTTCATGCAACATGAGTGCTTATAAGTGTCTCAATGAGCGTTGTACAAGTTTGTCGAACTTATGAAACAACTAACAACACGTTTCTATGACTGTAAACCAAGTTTCATGCAACATGAGTGCTTATAAGTGTCTCAATGAGCTTTGTACAAGTTTCATGAACTTATGAAACAACTAACAACGCGTTTCTAGGATTCTAAACCCAGTTTCATGCAACATGAGTGCATAAAAGTTTCTCAATGAGCTTTGTACAAGTTTTACGAACTTATGAAACACCTAACAACACGTTTCTATGACTGTAAACCAAGTTTCATGCAACATGAGTGCTTATAAGTGTCTCAATGAGCTTTGTACAAGTTTGTCGAACTTATGAAACAACTAACAACACGTTTCTATGACTGTAAACCAAGTTTTATGCAACATGATTGCTTATAAGTGTCTCAATGAGCTTTGTACAAGTTTGACGAACTTATGAAACAACTAACAACACGTTTCTAGGAGTGTAAACCAAGTTTCATGCAACATGAGTGCTTATAAGTGTCTCAATGAGCGTTGTACAAGTTTGTCGAACTTATGAAACAACTAACAACACGTTTCTATGACTGTAAACCAAGTTTCATGCAACAAGAGTGCTTATAAGTGTCTCAATGAGCTTTGTACAAGTTTTTCGAACTTATGAAACACCTAACAACGCGTTTCTAGGACTGTAAACCAAGTTTCATGCAACATGAGTGCTTATAAGTGTCTCAATGAGCTTTGTACAAGTTTTTCGAACTTATGAAACACCTAACAACGCGTTTCTAGGACTCTAAATTATGTTTCATGAAGCAAGAGTGCTTATAAGTGTCTCAATGAGCTTTGTACAAGTTTGACGAACTTATGAAAAATCTAACAACGCGTTTCTAGGACTTTAAACCAAGTTTCATGCAACAAGAGTGCTTATAAGTTCCTCAATTAGCTTTATACAAGTTTCAAGAACTAATGAATCATCTAACAACGCGTTTCTAGGACTCTAAACCAAGTTTCATGCAACATTAGTGCTTATAAGTGTCTCAATGAGCTTTTTACAAGTTTGACGAACTTATGAAACATCTAACAACGTGTTTCTAGGACGTTAAACCAAGCTTCATGCAACAAGAGTGCTTATAAGTTCCTCAATGAGCTTTATACAAGTTTGACGAACTTATGAAACATATAACAACTTGGTTTCTAGGATACTAAACCAAGTTTCATGCAACATGAGTGCTACTAAGTTCCTCAATGAGCTTTGTACAAGTTTCAAGAACTAATGAATCATCTAACAACGCGTTTCTAGGACTCTAAACCAAGTTTCATGCAACATTAGTGCTTATAAGTGTCTCAATGAGCTTTGTACAAGTTTGAAAAACTTATGAAACATCTAACAACGCGTTTCTAGGACCCTAAACCAAGTTTCATGCAACATGAGTGCTTATAAGTGTCTCAATGAGCTTTGTACAAGTTTCACGAACTTATGAAACAACTAACAATGCAATTATAGGACTCTAAACCAAGTTTCATGCAACAAGAGTGCTTATAAGTGTCTCAATGAGCTTTGTACAAGTTTGACGAAATTATGAAACATCTAACAACGCGTTTCTAGGACTTTAAACTAATTTTCATGCAACAAGAGTGCTTATAAGTTCCTCAATAAGCTTTATACAAGTTTGACGAACTTATGAAACATCTAACAACTTGGTTTCTAGGACACTAAACCAAGTTTCATGCAACATGAGTGCTACTAAGTCCTCAATGAGCTTTGTACAAGTTTCAAGAACATATGAATCATCTAACAACGCCTTTCTAGGACTCTAAACCAAGTTTCATGCAACATTAGACCTTATAAGTATCTCAATGAGCTTTGTACAAGTTTGACGAACTTATGAAACATCTAACAACGCGTTTCTAGGACTTTAAACCAAGTATCATGCAACATGAGTGCTTATAAGTGTCTCAATAAGCTTTGTACAAGTTTCATGAACTTATGAAACAACTAACAACGCGTTTCTAGGATTCTAAACCCAGTTTCATGCAACATGAGTGCATAAAAGTTTCTCAATGAGCTTTGTACAAGTTTTACGAACTTATGAAACACCTAACAACGCGTTTCTAGGACTCTAAATTAAGTTTCAAGAACTAATGAATCATCTAACAAAGCGTTTCTAGGACTCTAAACCAAGTTTCATGCAACATTTGTGTTTATAAGTGTCTCAATGAGCTTGTACAAGTTTGACGAACTTATGAAACATTTGACAACGCGGTTCTAGGACTCTAAACAAAGTTTCATGCAACATGAGTGCTTATAAGTGTCTCAATGAGCTTTGTACAAGTTTGACGAACTTATGAAATAACTAACAACGCGTTTCTAGGACTGTAAACCAAGTTTCATGCAACATGAGTGCTTACAAGTGTCTCAATGAGCTTTGTACAAGTTTTTTGAACTTATGAAACACCTAACAACACGTTTCTATGACTTCAAATTAAGATTCATGCAACAAGAGTGCTTATAAGTGTCTCAATGAGCTTTGTACAAGTTTGACGAACTTATGAAACATCTAACAACGTGTTTCTAGGACGTTAAACCAAGTTTCATGCAACAAGAGTGCTTATAAGTTCCTCAATGAGCTTTATACAAGTTTGACGAACTTATGAAACATCTAACAACTTGGTTTCTAGGACACTAAACCAAGTTTCATGCAACATGAGTGCTACTAAGTTCCTCAATGAGCATTGTACAAGTTTCAAGAACTAATGAATCATCTAACAACACGTTTCTAGGACTCTAAACCAAGTTTCATGCAACATTAGTGCTTATAAGTGTCTCAATAAGCTTTGTACTAGTTTGACGAACTTATGAAACATCTAACAACGCGTTTCTAGGACCCTAAACCAAGTTTCATGCAACATGAGTGCTTATAAGTGTCTCAATGAGCTTTGTACAAGTTTCACGAACTTATGAAACAACTAACAATGCAATTCTAGGACTCTAAACCAAGTTTCATGCCACAAGAGTGCTTATAAGTGTCTCAATGAGCTTTGTAGAAGTTTGACGAACTTATGAAACATCTAACAACGCGTTTCTAGGACTTTAAACCAAGTTTCATGCAACAAGAGTGCTTATAAGTTCCTCAATGAGCTTTACACAAGTTTGACGAACTTATGAAACATCTAACAACTTGGTTTCTAGGACACTAAACCAAGTTTCATGCAACATGAGTGCTACTAAGTTCCTCAATGAGCTTTGTACAAGTTTCAAGAACTAATGAATCATCTAACAACGCGTTTCTAGGACTCTAAACCAAGTTTCATGCAACATTAGTGCTTATAAGTGTCTCAATGAGCTTTGTACAAGTTTGACGAACTTATGAAACATCTAACAACGCGTTTCTAGGACCCTAAACCAAGTTTCATGCAACATGAGTGCTTATAAGTGTCTCAATGAGCTTTGTACAAGTTTCACGAACTTATGAAACAACTAACAATGCAATTATAGGACTCTAAACCAAGTTTCATGCAACAAGAGTGCTTATAAGTGTCTCAATGAGCTTTGTACAAGTTTGACGAAATTATGAAACATCTAACAACGCGTTTCTAGGACTTTAAACTAATTTTCATGCAACAAGAGTGCTTATAAGTTCATCAATAAGCTTTATACAAGTTTGACGAACTTATGAAACATCTAACAACTTGGTTTCTAGGACACTAAACCAAGTTTCATGCAACATGAGTGCTACTAAGTCCTCAATGAGCTTTGTACAAGTTTCAAGAACATATGAATCATCTAACAACGCCTTTCTAGGACTCTAAACCAAGTTTCATGCAACATTAGACCTTATAAGTATCTCAATGAGCTTTGTACAAGTTTGACGAACTTATGAAACATCTAACAACGCGTTTCTAGGACTTTAAACCAAGTTTCATGCAACATGAGTGCTTATAAGTGTCTCAATAAGCTTTGTACAAGTTTCATGAACTTATGAAACAACTAACAACGCGTTTCTAGGATTCTAAACCCAGTTTCATGCAACATGAGTGCATAAAAGTTTCTCAATGAGCTTTGTACAAGTTTTACGAACTTATGAAACACCTAACAACGCGTTTCTAGGACTCTAAATTAAGTTTCATGCAACAAGAGTTCTTATAAGTGTCTCAATGAGCTTTGTACAAGTTTGACGAACTTATGAAACATCTAACAACCAAGTTTCATGCAACAAGAGTGCTTTATACAAGTTTCAAGAACTAATGAATCATCTAACAATGCGTTTCTAGGACTCTAAACCAAGTTTTATACAACATTAGTGCTTATAAGTGTCTCAATTAGCTTCTACAAGTTTAACGAACTTATGAAACATTTAACAACGAGTTTCTAGGACTCTAAACGACGTTTCATGCAACATGAGTGCTTATAAGTGTCTCAATGAGCTTTGTACAAGTTTGACGAACTTATGAAACAACTAACAACGCATTTCTAGGACTGTAAACCAAGTTTCATGCAACATGAGTGCTTATAAGTGTCTCAATGAGCTTTGTACAAGTTTGTCGAACTTATGAAACAACTAACAACACGTTTCTATGACTGTAAACCAAGTTTTATGCAACATGATTGCTTATAAGTGTCTCAATGAGCTTTGTACAAGTTTGACGAACTTATGAAACAACTAACAACACGTTTCTAGGACTGTAAACCAAGTTTCATGCAACATGAGTGCTTATAAGTGTCTCAATGAGCGTTGTACAAGTTTGTCGAACTTATGAAACAACTAACAACACGTTTCTATTATTGTAAACCAAGTTTCATGCAACATGAGTGCTTATAAGTGTCTCAATGAGCTTTGTACAAGTTTTTCGAACTTATGAAACATTTAACAACGCGGTTCTAGGACTCTAAACAAAGTTTCGTGCAACATGAGTGCTTATAAGTGTCTCAATGAGCTTTGTACAAGTTTGAAGAACTTATGAAATAACTAACAACGCGTTTCTAGGACTCTAAATTATGTTTCATGCAGCAAGAGTGCTTATAAGTGTCTCAATGAGCTTTGTACAAGTTTGACGAACTTATGAAAAATCTAACAACGCGTTTCTAGGACTTTAAATCAAGTTTCATGCAACAAGAGTGCTTATAAGTTCCTCAATTAGCTTTATACAAGTTTCAAGAACTAATGAATCATCTAACAACGCGTTTCTAGGACTCTAAACCAAGTTTCATGCAACATTAGTGTTTATAAGTGTCTCAATGAGCTTTATACAAGTTTCACGAACTTATGAAACATCTAACAACTTGGTTTCTAGGACACTAAACCAAGTTTCATGCAACTTGAGTGCTACTAAGTCCTCAATGAGCTTTGTACAAGTTTCAAGAACATATGAATCATCTAACAACGCCTTTCTA
The DNA here is from genome assembly GCA_963556525.1 of Cochlearia excelsa. NCBI lineage: Eukaryota > Viridiplantae > Streptophyta > Magnoliopsida > Brassicales > Brassicaceae > Cochlearia > Cochlearia excelsa. Next base: position 13,391,571 of record OY748328.1, on the reverse strand, counting down.
GGATTCTAAACCAAGTTTCATGCAACATTAGTGCTTATAAGTGTCTCAATGAACTTTGTACAAGTTTGACGAACTTATGAAACATCTAACAACGCGTTTCTAGGACTTTAAACCAAGTTTCATGCAACATGAGTGCTTATAAGTGCCTCAATGAGCTTTGTACAAGTTTGTCGAACTTATGAAACAACTAACAACACGTTTCTATGACTGTAAACCAAGTTTTATGCAACATGATTGCTTATAAGTGTCTCAATGAGCTTTGTACAAGTTTGACGAACTTATGAAACAACTAACAACACGTTTCTAGGACTGTAAACCAAGTTTCATGCAACATGAGTGCTTATAAGTGTCTCAATGAGCGTTGTACAAGTTTGTCGAACTTATGAAACAACTAACAACACGTTTCTTTGACTGTAAACCAAGTTTCATGTAACATGAGTGCTTATAAGTGTCTCAATGAGCTTTGTACAAGTTTTTCGAACTTATGAAACACCTAACAACGCGTTTCTAGGACTCTAAATTATGTTTCATGCAGCAAGAGTGCTTATAAGTGTCTCAATGAGCTTTGTACAAGTTTGACGAACTTATGAAAAATCTAACAACGCGTTTCTAGGACTTTAAACCAAGTTTCATGCAACAAGAATGCTTATAAGTTCCTCAATTAGCTTTATACAAGTTTCAAGAACTAATGAATCATCTAACAACGCGTTTCTAGGACTCTAAACCAAGTTTCATGCAACATTAGTGTTTATAAGTGTCTCAATGAGCTTTATACAAGTTTCACGAACTTATGAAACATCTAACAACTTGGTTTCTAGGACACTAAACCAAGTTTCATGCAACATGAGTGCTACTAAGTTCCTCAATGAGCTTTGTACAAGTTTCAAGAACTAATGAATAATCTAACAACGCGTTTCTAGGACTCTAAACCAAGTTTCATGCAACATTAGTGCTTATAAGTGTCTCAATAAGCTTTGTACAAGTTTGACGAACTTATGAAACATCTAACAACGTGTTTCTAGGACGTTAAACCAAGCTTCATGCAACAAGAGTGCTTATAAGTTCCTCAATGAGCTTTATACAAGTTTGACGAACTTATGAAACATCTAACAACTTGGTTTCTAGGACACTAAACCAAGTTTCATGCAACATGAGTGCTACTAAGTTCCTCAATGAGCTTTGTACAAGTTTCAAGAACTAATGAATCATCTAACAACGCGTTTATAGGACTCTAAACCAAGTTTCATGCAACATTAGTGCTTATAAGTGTCTCAATGAGCTTTGTACAAGTTTGACGAACTTATGAAACATCTAACAACGCGTTTCTAGGACCCTAAACCAAGTTTCATGCAACATTAGTGCTTATAATTGTCTCAATGAGCTTTGTACAAGTTTCACGAACTTATGAAACAACTAACAATGCAATTTTAGGACTCTAAACCAAGTTTCATGCAACAAGATTGCTTATAAGTGTCTCAATGAGCTTTGTACAAGTTTGACGAAATTATGAAACATCTAACAACGCGTTTCTAGGACTTTAAACTAATTTTCATGCAACAAGAGTGCTTATAAGTTCCTCAATAAGCTTTATACAAGTTTGACGAACTTATGAAACATCTAACAACTTGGTTTCTAGGACACTAAACCAAGTTTCATGCAACATGAGTGCTACTAAGTCCTCAATGAGCTTTGTACAAGTTTCAAGAACTAATGAATCATCTAACAACGCCTTTCTAGGACTCTAAACCAAGTTTCATGCAACATTAGTGCTTATAAGTATCTCAATGAGCTTTGTACAAGTTTGACGAACTTATGAAACATCTAACAACGCGTTTCTAGGACTTTAAACCAAGTTTCATGCAACATGAGTGCTTATAAGTGTCTCAATGAGTTTTGTACAAGTTTCATGAACTTATGAAACAACTAACAACGCGTTTCTAGGACTCTAAACCCAGTTTCATGCATCATGAGTGCTTTAAAGTTTCTCAATGAGCTTTGTACAAGTTTTACGAACTTATGAAACACCTAACAACGCGTTTCTAGGACTCTAAATTAAGTTTCATGCAACAAGAGTTCTTATAAGTGTCTCAATGAGCTTTGTACAAGTTTGACGAACTTATGAAACATCTAACAACTAACTTTCATGCAACAAGAGTGCTTTATACAAGTTTCAAGAACTAATGAATCATCTAACAACGCGTTTCTAGGACTCTAAACCAAGTTTTATACAACATTAGTGCTTATAAGTGTCTCAATTAGCTTCTACAAGTTTGACGAACTTATGAAACATTTAACAACGGGTTTCTAGGACTCTAAACCACGTTTCATGCAAAATGAGTGCTTATAAGTGTCTCAATGAGCTTTATACAAGTTTGACGAACTTATGAAACAACTAACAACGCGTTTCTAGGACTGTAAACCAAGTTTCATGCAACATGAGTGCTTATAAGTGTCTCAATGAGCTTTGTACAAGTTTGTCGAACTTATGAAACAACTAACAACACGTTTCTATGACATTAAACCAAGTTTCATGCAACATGAGTGCTTATAAGTGTCTCAATGAGCTTTTTACAAGTTTTACGAACTTATGAAACAACTAACAACACGTTTCTAGGACTGTAAACCAAGTTTCATGCAACATGAGTGCTTATAAGTGTCTCAATGAGCTTTGTACAAGTTTGTCGAACTTATGAAACAACTAACAACACGTTTCTATGACTGTAAACCAAGTTTCATGCAGCATGAGTGCTTATAAGTGTCTCAATGAGCTTTGTACAAGTTTTTCGAACTTATGAAACACCTAACAACGCGTTTCTAGGACTCTAAATTAAGTTTCATGCAGCAAGAGTGCTTATAAGTGTCTCAATGAGCTTTGTACAAGTTTGACGAACTTATGAAAAATCTAACAACGCGTTTCTAGGACTTTAAACCAAGTTTCATGCAACAAGAGTGCTTATAAGTTCCTCAATTAGCTTTATACAAGTTTCAAGAACTAATGAATCATCTAACAACGCGTTTTTAGGACTCTAAACCAAGTTTCATGCAACATTAGTGTTTATAAGTGTCTCAATGAGCTTTATACAAGTTTCACGAACTTATGAAACATCTAACAACTTGGTTTCTAGGACACTAAACCAAGTTTCATGCAACATGAGTGCTACTAAGTTCCTCAATGAGCTTTGTACAAGTTTCAAGAACTAATGAATAATCTAACAACGCGTTTCTAGGACTCTAAACCAAGTTTCATGCAACATTAGTGCTTATAAGTGTCTCAATAAGCTTTGTACAAGTTTGACGAACTTATGAAACATCTAACAACGTGTTTCTAGGACGTTAAACCAAGCTTCATGCAACAAGAGTGCTTATAAGTTCCTCAATGAGCTTTATACAAGTTTGACGAACTTATGAAACATCTAACAACTTGGTTTCTAGGACACTAAACCAAGTTTCCTGCAACATGAGTGCTACTAAGTTCCTCAATGAGCTTTGTACAAGTTTCAAGAACTAATGAATCATCTAACAACGCGTTTCTAGGACTCTAAACCAAGTTTCATGCAACATTAGTGCTTATAAGTGTCTCAATGAGCTTTGTACAAGTTTGACGAACTTATGAAACATCTAACAACGCGTTTCTAGGACCCTAAACCAAGTTTCATGCAACATTAGTGCTTATAATTGTCTCAATGAGCTTTGTACAAGTTTCACGAACTTATGAAACAACTAACAATGCAATTTTAGGACTCTAAACCAAGTTTCATGCAACAAGATTGCTTATAAGTGTCTCAATGAGCTTTGTACAAGTTTGACGAAATTATGAAACATCTAACAACGCGTTTGTAGGACTTTAAACTAATTTTCATGCAACAAGAGTGCTTATAAGTTCCTCAATAAGCTTTATACAAGTTTGACGAACTTATGAAACATCTAACAACTTGGTTTCTAGGACACTAAACCAAGTTTCATGCAACATGAGTGCTACTAAGTCCTCAATGAGCATTGTACAAGTTTCAAGAACTAATGAATCATCTAACAACGCCTTTCTAGGACTCTAAACCAAGTTTCATGCAACATTAGTGCTTATAAGTATCTCAATGAGCTTTGTACAAGTTTGACGAACTTATGAAACATCTAACAACGCGTTTCTAGGACTTTAAACCAAGTATCATGCAACATGAGTGCTTATAAGTGTCTCAATGAGTTTTGTACAAGTTTCATGAACTTATGAAACAACTAACAACGCGTTTCTAGGACTCTAAACCCAGTTTCATGCAACATGAGTGCTTTAAAGTTTCTCAATGAGCTTTGTACAAGTTTTACGAACTTATGAAACACCTAACAACGCGTTTCTAGGACTCTAAATTAAGTTTCATGCAACAAGAGTTCTTATAAGTGTCTCAATGAGCTTTGTACAAGTTTGACGAACTTATGAAACATCTAACAACTAAGTTTCATGCAACAAGAGTGCTTTATACAAGTTTCAAGAACTAATGAATCATCTAACAACGCGTTTCTAGGACTCTAAACCAAGTTTTATACAACATTAGTGCTTATAAGTGTCTCAATTAGCTTCTACAAGTTTGACGAACTTATGAAACATTTAACAACGGGTTTCTAGGACTCTAAACCACGTTTCATGCAACATGAGTGCTTATAAGTTTCTCAATGAGCTTTATACAAGTTTGACGAACTTATGAAACAACTAACAACGCGTTTCTAGGACTGTAAACCAAGTTTCATGCAACATGAGTGCTTATAAGTGTCTCAATGAGCTTTGTACAAGTTTGTCGAACTTATGAAACAACTAACAACACGTTTCTATGACTGTAAACCAAGTTTCATGCAACATGAGTGCTTATAAGTGTCTCAATGAGCTTTTTACAAGTTTTACGAACTTATGAAACAACTAACAACACGTTTCTAGGACTGTAAACCAAGTTTCATGCAACATGAGTGCTTATAAGTGTCTCAATGAGCTTTGTACAAGTTTGTCGAACTTATGAAACAACTAACAACACGTTTCTATGACTGTAAACCAAGTTTCATGCAGCATGAGTGCTTATAGGTGTCTCAATGAGCTTTGTACAAGTTTTTCGAACTTATGAAACACCTAACAACGCGTTTCTAGGACTCTAAATTAAGTTTCATGCAGCAAGAGTGCTTATAAGTGTCTCAATGAGCTTTGTACAAGTTTGACGAACTTATGAAAAATCTAACAACGCGTTTCTAGGACTTTAAACCAAGTTTCATGCAACAAGAGTGCTTATAAGTTCCTCAATTAGCTTTATACAAGTTTCAAGAACTAATGAATCATCTAACAACGCGTTTCTAGGACTCTAAACCAAGTTTCATGCAACATTAGTGTTTATAAGTGTCTCAATGAGCTTTATACAAGTTTGACGAACTTATGAAACATCTAACAACTTGCTTTCTAGATCACTAAACCAAGTTTCATGCAACATGAGTGCTACTAAGTTCCTCAATGAGCTTTGTACAAGTTTCAACAACTAATGAATAATCTAACAACGCGTTTCTAGGACTCTAAACCAAGTTTCATGCAACATTAGTGCTTATAAGTGTCTCAATGAGCTTTGTACAAGTTTGACGAACTTATGAAACATCTAACAACGTGTTTCTAGGATGTTAAACCAAGCTTCATGCAACAAGAGTGCCTATAAGTTCCTCAATGAGTTTTATACAAGTTTGACGAACTTACGAAACATCTAACAACTTCGTTTCTAGGACACTAAACCAAGTTTCATGCAACATCAGTGCTACTAAGTTCCTCAATGAGCTTTGTACAAGTTTCAAGAACTAATGAATCATCTAACAACGCGTTTCTAGGACTCTAAACCAAGTTTCATGCAACATTAGTTCTTATAAGTGTCTCAATGAGCTTTGTACAAGTTTAACGAACTTATGAAACATCTAACAACGCGTTTCTAGGACCCTAAACCAAGTTTCATGCAACATGAGTGCTTATAAGTGTCTCAATGAGCTTTGTATAAGTTTCACGAACTTATGAAACAACTAACAATGCAATTCTAGGACCCTAAACCAAGTTTCATGCAACAAGAGTGCTTATAAGTGTCTCAATGAGCTTTGTACAAGTTTGACGAACTTATGAAACATCTAACAACGCGTTTCTAGGACTTTAAACCAAGTTTTATGCAACAAGAGTGCTTATAAGTTCCTCAATAAGCTTTCTACAAGTTTGACGAACTTATGAAACATCTAACAACTTGGTTTCTAGGACACTAAACCAAGTTTCATACAACATGAGTGCTACTAAGTCCTCAATAACTTTTGTACAAGTTTCAAGAACTAATGAATCATCTAACAATGCCTTTCTAGGACTCTAAACCAACTTTCATGCAACATTAGTGCTTATAAGTGTCTCAATGAGCTTTGTACAAGTTTGACGAACTTATGAAACATCTAACAACGCGTTTCTAGGACTTTAAACCAAGTTTCATGCAACATGATTGCCTATAAGTGTCTCAATGAGCTTTGTACAAGTTTCATGAACTTATGAAACAACTAACAACGCGTTTCTAGGACTCTAAACCCAGTTTCATGCAACATGAGTGCTTAGAAGTTTCTCAATGACCTTTGTACAAGTTTTACGAACTTATGAAACACCTAACAACGCGTTTCTAGGACTCTAAATTAAGTTTCATGCAATAAGAGTTCTTATAAGTGTCTCAATGAGGTTTGTACAAGTTTGACGAATTTATGAAACATCTAACAACCAAGTTTCATGCAACAAGAGTTCTTTATACAAGTTTCAAGAACTAATGAATCATCTAACAACGCGTTTCTAGGACTCTAAACCTAGTTTTATACAACATTAGTGCTTATAAGTGTCTCAATTAGCTTGTACAAGTTTGACAAACTTATGAAACATTTAACAACGCGTTTCTAGGACTCTAAACCACGTTTCATGCAACATGAGTGCTTATAAGTGTCTCAATGAGCTTTGTACAAGTTTGACGAACTTATGAAACAACTAACAACGCGTTTCTAGGACTGTAAACCAAGTTTCATGCAACATGAGTGCTTGTAAGTGTCTCAATGAGCTTTGTACAAGTTTGTCGAACTTATGAAACAACTAACAACACGTTTCTATGACTGTAAACCAAGTTTCATCCAACATGAGTGCTTATAAGTGTCTCAATGAGCTTTGTACAAGTTTTTCGGACTTATGAAACACCTAACAACGCGTTTCTAGGACTCTAAATTAAGTTTCATGCAGCAAGAGTGCTTATAAGTGTCTCAATGAGCTTTGTACAAGTTTGACGAACTTATGAAAAATCTAATAACGCGTTTCTAGGACTTTAAACCAAGTTTCATGCAACAAGAGTGCTTATAAGTTCCTCAATTAGCTTTATACAAGTTTCAAGAACTAATGAATCATCTAACAACGTGTTCTAGGACTTTAAACCAAGTTTCATGCAACATTAGTGTTTATAAGTGTCTCAATGAGCTTGTACAAGTTTGACGAACTTATGAAACATTTAACAACGGGGTTGTAGGACTCTAACCAAAGTTTCATGCAACATGAGTGCTTATAAGGGTCTCATTGAGCTTTGTACAAGTTTGACGAACTTATGAAATAACTAACAACGCGTTTCTAGGACTGTAAACCAAGTTTCATGCAACATGAGTGCTTACAAGTGTCTCAATGAGCTTTGTCCAAGTTTTTTGAACTCATGAAACACCTAACAACGCGTTTCTATGACTCTAAATTAAGATTCATGCAACAAGAGTGCTTATAAGTGTCTCAATGAGCTTTGTACAAGTTTGACGAACTTATGAAACATCTAACAACATGTTTCTAGGACGTTAAACCAAGTTTCATGCAACAAGAGTGGTTATAAGTTCCTCAATGAGCTTTATACAAGTTTGACGAACTTATGAAACATCTAACAACTTGGTTTGTAGGACACTAAACCATGTTTCATGCAACATGAGTGCTACTAAGTTCCTCAATGAGCTTTGTACAAGTTTCAAGAACTAATGAATAATCTAACAACGCGTTTCTAGGACTTTAAACCAAGTTTCATGCAACATTTGTGTTTATAAGTGTTTCAATGAGCTTGTACAAGTTTGACGAACTTATGAAACATTTAACAACGCGGTTCTAGGACTCTAAACAAAGTTTCGTGCAACATGAGTGCTTATAAGTGTCTCAATGAGCTTTGTACAAGTTTGAAGAACTTATGAAATAACTAACAACGCGTTTCTAGGACTCTAAATTATGTTTCATGCAGCAAGAGTGCTTATAAGTGTCTCAATGAGCTTTGTACAAGTTTGTCGAACTTATGAAACAACTAACAACACGTTTCTATGACTGTAAACCAAGTTTCATGCAACATGAGTGCTTATAAGTGTCTCAATAAACTTTGTACAAGTTTTTCGAACTTATGAAACACCTAACAACGCGTTTCTAGGACTGTAAATTAAGTTTCATGCAGCAAGAGTGCTTATAAGTGTCTCAATGAGCTTTGTACAAGTTTGACGAACTTATGAAAAATCTAACAACGCGTTTCTAGGACTTTCGTGCAACAAGAGTGCTTATAAGTTCCTCAATTAGCTTTATACAAGTTTCAAGAACTAATGAATCATCTAACAACGCGTTTCTAGGACTTTAAACTAAGTTTCATGCAACATTAGTGTTTATAAGTGTCTCAATGAGCTTTATATGAGTTTCAAGAACTAATGAATAATCTAACAACGCGTTTCTAGGACTCTAAACCAAGTTTCATGCAACATTAGTCCTTATAGGTGTCTCAATGAGCTTGTACAAGTTTGACGAACTTATGAAACAACTAACAACTCGTTTCTAGGATTGTAAAGCAAGTTTCATGCAACATGAGTGCTTATAAGTGTCTCAATGAGCTTTGTACAAGTTTTACGAATTTATGAAACATCTAACAACGCGTTTCTAGGACTCTAAATTAAGTTTCATGCAACAAGATTGCTTATAAGTGTCTCAATCAGATTTGTACAAGTTTGACGAATTTATGAAACATCTAACAACGCGTTTCGAGGACTTTAAACCAAATTTCATGCAACAAGAGTGCTTATAAGTTCCTCAATGAGCTTTATACAAGTTTCAAGAACTAATGAATCATCTAACAACGCGTTTCTAGGACTCTAAACCAAGTTTCATGCAACATTAGTGTTTATAAGTGTCTCAATGAGCTTTATACAAGTTTGACGAACTTATGAAACATCTAACAACTTGGTTTCTAGATCACTAAACCAAGTTTCATGCAACATGAGTGCTACTAAGTTCCTCAATGAGCTTTGTACAAGTTTCAACAACTAATGAATAATCTAACAACGCGTTTCTAGGACTCTAAACCAAGTTTCATGCAACATTAGTGCTTATAAGTGTCTCAATGAGCTTTGTACAAGTTTGACGAACTTATGAAACATCTAACAACGTGTTTCTAGGATGTTAAACCAAGCTTCATGCAACAAGAGTGCTTATAAGTTCCTCAATGAGTTTTATACAAGTTTGACGAACTTACGAAACATCTAACAACTTCGTTTCTAGGACACTAAACCAAGTTTCATGCAACATGAGTGCTACTAAGTTCCTCAATGAGCTTTGTACAAGTTTCAAGAACTAATGAATCATCTAACAACGCGTTTCTAGGACTCTAAACCAAGTTTCATGCAACATTAGTTCTTATAAGTGTGTCAATGAGCTTTGTACAAGTTTAACGAACTTATGAAACATCTAACAACGCGTTTCTAGGACCCTAAACCAAGTTTCATGCAACATGAGTGCTTATAAGTGTCTCAATGAGCTTTTTATAAGTTTCACGAACTTATGAAACAACTAACAATGCAATTCTAAGACCCTAAACCAAGTTTCATGCAACAAGAGTGCTTATAAGTGTCTCAATGAGCTTTGTACAAGTTTGACGAACTTATGAAACATCTAACAACGCGTTTCTAGGACTTTAAACCAAGTTTTATGCAACAAGAGTGCTTATAAGTTCCTCAATAAGCTTTCTACAAGTTTGACGAACTTATGAAACATCTAACAACTTGGTTTCTAGGACACTAAACCAAGTTTCATACAACATGAGTGCTACTAAGTCCTCAATAACTTTTGTACAAGTTTCAAGAACTAATGAATCATCTAACAATGCCTTTCTAGGACTCTAAACCAAGTTTCATGCAACATTAGTGCTTATAAGTGTCTCAATGAGCTTTGTACAAGTTTGACGAACTTATGAAACATCTAACAACGCGTTTCTAGGACTTTAAACCAAGTTTCATGCAACATGATTGCCTATAAGTGTCTCAATGAGCTTTCTACAAGTTTCATGAACTTATGAAACAACTAACAACGCGTTTCTAGGACTCTAAACCCAGTTTCATGCAACATGAGTGCTTAGAAGTTTCTCAATGACCTTTGTACAAGTTTTACGAACTTATGAAACACCTAACAACGCGTTTCTAGGACTCTAAATTAAGTTTCATGCAATAAGAGTTCTTATAAGTGTCTCAATGAGGTTTGTACAAGTTTGACGAACTTATGAAACATCTAACAACCAAGTTTCATGCAACAAGAGTTCTTTATACAAGTTTCAAGAACTAATGAATCATCTAACAACGCGTTTCTAGGACTCTAAACCTAGTTTTATACAACATTAGTGCTTATAAGTGTCTCAATTAGCTTGTACAAGTTTGACAAACTTATGAAACATTTAACAACGCGTTTCTAGGACTCTAAACCACGTTTCATGCAACATGAGTGCTTATAAGTGTCTCAATGAGCTTTGTACAAGTTTGACGAACTTATGAAACAACTAACAACGCGTTTCTAGGACTGTAAACCAAGTTTCATGCAACATGAGTGCTTGTAAGTGTCTCAATGAGCTTTGTACAAGTTTGTCGAACTTATGAAACAACTAACAACACGTTTCTATGACTGTAAACCAAGTTTCATCCAACATGAGTGCTTATAAGTGTCTCAATGAGCTTTGTACAAGTTTTTCGGACTTTATGAAACACCTAACAACGCGTTTCTAGGACTCTAAATTAAGTTTCATGCAGCAAGAGTGCTTATAAGTGTCTCAATGAGCTTTGTACAAGTTTGACGAACTTATGAAAAATCTAATAACGCGTTTCTAGGACTTTAAACCAAGTTTCATGCAACAAGAGTGCTTATAAGTTCTTCAATTAGCTTTATACAAGTTTCAAGAACTAATGAATCATCTAACAACGTGTTCTAGGACTTTAAACCAAGTTTCATGCAACATTAGTGTTTATAAGTTTCTCAATGAGCTTGTACAAGTTTGACGAACTTATGAAACATTTAACAACGGGGTTGTAGGACTCTAACCAAAGTTTCATGCAACATGAGTGCTTATAAGGGTCTCATTGAGCTTTGTACAAGTTTGACGAACTTATGAAATAACTAACAACGCGTTTCTAGGACTGTAAACCAAGTTTCATGCAACATGAGTGCTTACAAGTGTCTCAATGAGCTTTGTACAAGTTTTTTGAACTCATGAAACACCTAACAACGCGTTTCTATGACTCTACATTAAGATTCATGCAACAAGAGTGCTTATAAGTGTCTCAATGAGCTTTATACAAGTTTGACGAACTTATGAAACATCTAACAACATGTTTCTAGGACGTTAAACCAAGTTTCATGCAACAAGAGTGGTTATAAGTTCCTCAATGAGCTTTATACAAGTTTGACGAACTTATGAAACATCTAACAACAACTTGGTTTGTAGGACACTAAACCATGTTTCATGCAACATGAGTGCTACTAAGTTCCTCAATGAGCTTTGTACAAGTTTCAAGAACTAATGAATAATCTAACAACGCGTTTCTAGGACTTTAAACCAAGTTTCATGCAACATTTGTGTTTATAAGTGTCTCAATGAGCTTGTACAAGTTTGACGAACTTATGAAACATTTAACAACGCGGTTCTAGGACTCTAAACAAAGTTTCGTGCAACATGAGTGCTTATAAGTATCTCAATGAGCTTTGTACAAGTTTGAAGAACTTATGAAATAACTAACAACGCGTTTCTAGGACTCTAAATTATGTTTCATGCAGCAAGAGTGCTTATAAGTGTCTCAATGAGCTTTGTACAAGTTTGTCGAACTTATGAAACAACTAACAACACGTTTCTATGACTGTAAACCAAGTTTCATGCAACATGAGTGCTTATAAGTGTCTCAATAAACTTTGTACAAGTTTTTCGAACTTATGAAACACCTAACATCGCGTTTCTAGGACTGTAAATTAAGTTTCATGCAGCAAGAGTGCTTATAAGTGTCTCAATGAGCTTTGTACAATTTTGACGAACTTATGAAAAATCTAACAACGCGTTTCTAGGACTTTAAACCAAGTTTCGTGCAACAAGAGTGCTTATAAGTTCCTCAATTAGCTTTATACAAGTTTCAAGAACTAATGAATCATCTAACAACGCGTTTCTAGGACTCTAAACTAAGTTTCATGCAACATTAGTGTTTATAAGTGTCTCAATGAGCTTTATATGAGTTTCAAGAACTAATGAATCATCTAACAACGCGTTTCTAGGACTCTAAACCAAGTTTCATGCAACATTAGTCCTTATAGGTGTCTCAATGAGCTTGTACAAGTTTGACGAACTTATGAAACAACTAACAACTCGTTTCTAGGATTGTAAAGCAAGTTTCATGCAACATGAGTGCTTATAAGTGTCTCAATGAGCTTTGTACAAGTTTTACGAATTTATGAAACACCTAACAACGCGTTTCTAGGACTCTAAATTAAGTTTCATGCAACAAGATTGCTTATAAGTGTCTCAATCAGATTTGTACAAGTTTGACGAATTTATGAAACATCTAACAACGCGTTTCGAGGACTTTAAACCAAATTTCATGCAACAAGAGTGCTTATAAGTTCCTCAATGAGCTTTATACAAGTTTCAAGAACTAATGAATCATCTAACAACGCGTTTCTAGGACTCTAAACCAAGTTTCATGCAATATTAGTGCTTATAAGTGTCTCAATGAGCTTGTACAAGTTTGACGGACTTATGAAACATTTAACAACGCGTTCCTAGGACTCTAAACCAAGTTTCATGCAACATGAGTGCTTATAAGTGTCTCAATGAGCTTTGTATAAGTTCGTCGAACTTATCAAACAACTAACAACGCGTTTCTAGGACTGTAAACCAAGTTTCATGCAACATGACTGCTTATAAGTGTCTCAATGAGCTATGTACAAGTGTTTCGAACTTATGAAACACCTAACAACGCGTTTCTACGACTCTAAAATAAGGTTCATGCAACAAGAGTGCTTATAAGTGTATTAATGAGCTTTGTACAAGTTTGACGAAATTATGAAACAACTAACAACGTGTTTCTTGGATTGTAAAGCAAGTTTCATGCAACATGAGTGCTTATAAATGTATCAATGAGCTTTGTACAAGTTTGACGAACTTATGAAACACCTAACAACGCGTTTCGAGGACTTTAAACCAAATTTCATGCAACAAGAGTGCTTATAAGTTCCTCAATGAGCTTTATACTAGTTTCAAGAACTAATGAATCATCTAACAACGCGTTACTAGGACTCTAAACCAAGTTCCATGCAACATTAGTGCTTATAAGTATCTCAGTGAGCTTGTACAAGTTTGAAGAACTTATGAAACATTTAACAATGCTTTTCTAAGAATTTACACCAAGTTTCATGCAACATGAGTGCTTATAAGTGTCTCAATGAACTTTGTACAATTTTCACTAACTTAGAAACAACTAACAATGCGTTTCTAGGACTCTAAACCAAGTTTCATGTAACATGAGTGCTTATAAGTGTCTCAATGAGCTTTGTACAGGTTTGACTAACTTATGAAACATCTAACAACGTGTTTGAAGGACTTTAAACCAATTTTAATGCAACAAGAGTGCTTATAAAATCCTCAATGAGCTTTATATGGGTTTCAAGAACTAATGAATCATCTAACAACGCGTTTCTAGGACTCTAAACCAAGTTTCATACAACATTAGTCCTTATAAGTGTCTCAATGAGCTTGTACAAGTTTAACGAACTTATGAAACATTTAACAATGCGTTTCTAGAACTCTAAACAAGGTTTCATGCAACATGAGTGCTTATAAGTGTCTTAATGAGCTTTGTACAAGTTTGACGAACTTATGAAACAACTAACAACTCGTTTCTAGGATTGTAAAGCAAGTTTCATGCAACATGAGTGCTTATAAGTGTCTCAATGAGCTTTGTACAAGTTTGTCGAACTTATGAAACAACTAACAACGCGTTTCTAGGACTGTAAAACAAGTTTCATGCAACATGAGTTCTTATAAGTGTCTCAATGAGCTTTGTACAAGTTTTACGAACTTATGAAACACCTAACAACGCGTTTCTAGGACTCTAAATTAAGTTTCATGCAACAAGATTGCTTATAAGTGTCTCAATGAGATTTGTACAAGTTTGACGAACTTATGAAACATCTAACAACGCGTTTCGAGGACTTTAAACCAAATTTCATGCAACAAGAGAACTTATGAAACTTATAAGCGTTCCTCAATGAGCTTTATACAAGTTTCAAGAACTAATGAATCATCTAACAACGCGTTTCTAGGACTCTAAACCAAGTTTCATGCAATATTAGTGCTTATAAGTGTCTCAATGAGCTTGTACAAGTTTGACGAACGTATGAAACATTTAACAACGCGTTTTTAGGACTCTAAACCAAGTTTCATGCAACATGAGTGCTTATAAGTGTCTCAATGAGCTTTGTACAAGTTCGTCGAACTTATGAAACAACTAACAACGCGTTTCTAGGACTGTAAACCAAGTTTCATGCAACATGAGTGCTTATAAGTGTCTCAATGAGATATGTACAAGTGTTTCGAACTTATGAAACACCTAACAACTCGTTTCTAGGACTCTGAATTAAGTTTCATGCAACAAGAGTGCTTTTGAAACATCTAATATCTTTGTTTCTAGGATACTAAACCAAGTTTCATGCAACATTAATGCTACTAAGTTCCTCAATGAGCTTTGTAGAAGTTTCAAGAATTAATGAATCATCTAACAACGCGTTTCTAGGACTCTAAACCAAGTTTCATGCAACATTAGTGCTTATAAGTGTCTCAATGAGCTTTGTAAAAGTTTGACGAACTTATGAAACATCTAACACCGCGTTTCTAGGAATTTAAACCAAGTTTCATGCAGCATGAGTGCTTATAAGTGTCTCAATGAGCTTTTTACAAGTTTCGCGAACTTATGAAACAACTAAAAATGCATTTCTAGGACTCTAAACCAAGTTTCATGCAACATGAGTGCTTATAAGTGTCTCAATGAGCTTTGTACAAGTTTGACGAACTTATGAAACATCTAACAACGCGTTTCGAGGACTTTAAACCAAGTTTAATGCAACAAGAGTTCTTATAAGTTCCTCAATGAGCTTTGTACGAGTTTCAAGAACTAATGAATCATCTAACAATGCGTTTTTAGGACTCTAAACCAAGTTTCATGCAACATTAGTGCTTATAAGTGTCTCAATGAGCTTGTACAAGTTTGAAGAACTTATGAAACATTTAACAACGCGTTTCTAGAACTCTAAACAAGGTTTCATGCAACATGAGTGCTTATAAGTGTCTTAATGAGCTTTGTACAAGTTTGACGGACTTATCAAACAACTAACAACGCGTTTCTAGGATTGTAAAGCAAGTTTCATGCAACATGAGTGCTTATAAGTGTCTCAATGAGTTTTGTACAAGTTTGTCGAACTTATAAAACAACTAACAACACGTTTCTAGGACTGTAAACCAAGTTTCATGCAACATGAGTGCTTATAAGTGTCTCAATGAGCTTTGAACAAGTTTTTCGAACTTATGAAACACCTAACAACGCGTTTCTAGGAATCTAAATTAAATTTCATGCAACAAGAGTGCTTATAAGTGTCTCAATGAGCTTTGTACAAGTTTGACGAACTTATGAAACATCTAACAACGCGTTTCTAGGACTTTAAACCAAATTTCATGCAACAAGAGTGCTTATAAGTTCTTCAATGAGCTTTCTCCAAGTTTGACAAACTTATGAAACATCTAACAACTTGGTTTCTAGGACACTAAACCAAATTTCATGCAACATGATTGCTACTAAGTTCCTCAATGAGCTTTGTACAAGTTTCAAGAACTAATGAATCATCTAACAACGCGTTTCTAGGACTCTAAAAAAAGTTTCATGCAACATTAGTGCTTATAAGTATCTCAATGAGCTTTGTACAAGTTTGACGAACTTATTAAACATCTAACAACGCGTTTCTAGTACTTTAAACCAATTTTCATGCAACATGAGTGCTTATAAGTGTCTCAATGAGCTTTGTACAAGTTTGTCGAACTTATGAAACAACTAACAACGCGTTTCTAGGACTCTAAACCAAGTTTCATACAACATAAGTGCTTATAAGTGTCTCAATGAGCTTTGTACAAGTTTTACAAACTTATGAAAAACCTAACAACGCGTTTCTAGGACTCTCAATTAAGTTTCATGCAACAAGAGTGCTTATAACTTATAAGTTTCTCAATGACCTTTATACAAGTTTGACGAACCTAGGAAACATCTAACAACACGTTTCGAGGACATTAAACCAAGTTTCATGCAAAAAGATTGCTTATAAGTTCCTCAATGAGCATTATACAAGTTTCAAGAACTAATAAATCATTTAACAACGCGTTTCTAGGACTCTAAACCAAGTTTCATGCAACATTAGTGCTTATAAGTGTCTCAATGAGCTTGTACAAGTTTGACGAACTTATGAAACATTTATCAACGCGTTTCTAGGACTCTAAACCAAGTTTCATGCAACATTAGTGCTTAAAAGTGTCTCAATGAGATTTGTACAAGTTTGACGAACTTATGAAACAACTAACAACGCGTTTCTAGGAATGTAAACCAAGTTTCATGCAACATGAGTGCTCATAAGTGTCTCAATGAGCTTTGTACAAGTTTTTCGAACTTATGAAACACCTAACAACGCGGTTTCTAGGACTCTAAATTAAGTTTCATGCAACAAGAGTGCTTATAAGTGTCTCAATGAGATTTGTACAAGTTTGACGAACTTATGAAACATCTAACAACGTGTTTCTAGGACTTTAAACCAAGTTTCATGCAACAAGAATGCTTATAAGTTCCTCAATGAACTTTATACAAGTTTGACGAACTTATGAAACATCTAATGACTTGGTTTCTAGGACACTAAACCAAGTCTCACAAACCATGAGTGCTACTAAGTTCCTCAATGAGCTTTGTACAAGTTTCAAGAACTAATGAATCATCTAACAACGCGTTTCTAGGACTCTAAACAAAGTTTCATGCAACATAAGTGCTTATAAGTGTCTAAATGAGATTTGTACAAGTTTGACGAACTTATGAAACATCTAACAACGCGTTTCTAGAACTTTAGACCAAGTTTCATGCAACATGAGTGCTTATAAGTGTCTCAATGAGCTTTGTACAAGTTTCACGAACTTATGAAACAACTATCAACGCGTTTCTAGAACTTTAGACCAAGTTTCATGCAACATGAGTGCTTATAAGTGTCTCAATGAGCTTTGTACAAGTTTCACGAACTTATGAAACAACTATCAACGCGTTTCTAGAACTTTAGACCAAGTTTCATGCAACATGAGTGCTTAAAAGTGTCGCAATAAGCTTTGTACAAGTTTTACGAACTTATGGAACACCTAACAGCGCGTTTCTAGGAGTCTAAATTAAGTTTCATGCAACAAGAGTGCTTATAAGTTTCTCAATGAACTTTGTACAAGTTTGACGAACTTATGAAACATCTAACAACGCGTTTCGAGGACTTTAAACCAAGTTTCATGCAACAAGAGTGCTTATAAGTTCCTCAATGAGCTTTATACAAGTTTCAAGAACTAATGAATCATATAACAACGCGTTTCTAGGACTCTAAACCAAGTTTCATGCAACATTAGTACTTATAAGTGTCTCAATGAGCTTGTACAAGTTTGGCGAACTTATGAAACATTTAACAACGCGTTTCTTGGACTCTAAACCAAGTTTCATGCAACATGAGTGCTTATAAGTGTCTCAATGAGCTTTGTACAACTTTGTTGAACTTATGAAACTACTAACAACGCGTTTCTAGGACTGTAAACCAAGTTTCATGCAACATGAGGGCTTATAAGTGTCTCAATGATCTTTGTACAAGTTTTTCGAACTTGTGAAACATCTAACAACGCGTTTCTAGGACTCTAAATTAAGTTTCATGCAACAAGAGTCCTTATAAGTGTCTCACTGAGCTTTGTAAAAGTTTGACGAACTTATGAAACATCTAACAACGCATTTCTCGGACTTTAAACCAAGTCTCATGCAACAAGAGTGCTTATAATTGTCTCAATGAGCTTTGTAAAAGTTTGACAAACTTATGAAACATCTAACAACGCGTTTCTAGGACTTTAAACCAAGTTTCATGCAACAAGAGTGCTACTAAGTTCCTCAATGAGCTTTGTACAAGTTTCACGAACTAATGAATCATCTAACAACGCGTTTCTAGGACTCTAAACCAAGTTTCATGCAACATGAGTGCTTAAAAGTGTTTCAATGAGATTTGTACAAGTTTGACGAATTTATAAAACATCTAACAACGTGTTTCTAGGACTTTAAACCAAGTTTTATGCAACAAGAGTGCTTATAAGTTCCTCAATGGGCTTTATACAAGTTTGACGAACTTATGAAACATCTAACGACTTGGTTTCTAGTACACTAAACCAAGTTTCATGCAACATGTGTGCTACTAAGTTCCTCAATGAGCGTTGTACAAGTTTCAAGAACTAATGAATTATCTAACAACGCGTTTCTAGGACTCTAAACAAAGTTTCATGCAACATTAGTGCTTATAAGTGTCTCAATGAGCTTTGTACAAGTTTGACGAACTTATGAAACATCTAACAACGCGTTTCTTGGACTTTAGACCAAGTTTCATGCAACATGAGTGCTTATAAGTGTCTCAATGAGCTTTGTACAAGTTTCACGAACTTATGAAACAACTAACAACGCGTTTCTAGGACTCTAAACCAAGTTTCATGCAACATTAGTGCTTATAAGTGTCTCAATGAGCTTGTACAAGTTTGACGAACTTATGAAACATTTAACAATGCGTTTCTAGGACTCGAAACCAAGTTTCATGCAACATGAGTGCTTAAAAGTGTCTCAATGAGATTTATATAAGTTTGACGAACTTATGAAACAACTAACAACGCGTTTCTAGGAATGTAAACCAAGTTTCATGCAACATGAGTGCTTATAAGTGTCTCAATGAGCTTTGTACAAGTTTTTCGAACTTGTGAAACACCTAACAACCCGTTTCTAGGACTCTAAATTAAGTTTCATGCAACAAGAGTGCTTATAAGTGTCTCAATGAGATTTTTACAAGTTTGAATAACTTATGAAACATCTAACAACGCGTTTCGAGGACTCTAAACAAAGTTTCATGCAACGTGAATGCTTATAAGTTCCTCAATGAGCTTTGTACAAGTTTGACGAACTTATGAAACATCTGACAACATGGTTTCTAGGACTCTAAACTAAGTTTCTTGCAACATGAGTGCTACTAAGTTCCTCAATGAGCTTTGTACAAGTTTCAAGAAATAATGAATCATCTAACAACGCGTTTCTAGGAATCTAAACCAAGTTTCATGCAATATTAGTGCTTTTAAGTGTCCCTATGAGCTTGTACAAGTTTGACGAACTTATGAAACATCTAACAACGCGTTTCTAGAACTCTAAACCAAGTTTCATGCAACATGAGTGCTTATAAGTGTCTCAATGAGCTTTGTACAAGTTTGACGAATTTATGAAATAACTAACAACGCGTTTCTAGGACTGTAAACCAAGTTTCATGCAACATGAGTGCTTATAAGTGTCTCAATGAGCTTTGTACAAGTTTTTCGAACTTATGAAACACCTAACAACGCGTTTCTAGGACTCTAAATTAAGTTTCATGCAACAAGAGTGCTTATAAGTTCTCAATGAGATTTATATAAGTTTGACGAACTTATGAAACATCAAACAATGTGGTTTCTAGGAAACTAAACCAAGTTTCATGCAACATGAGTGCTTATAAGTGTCTCAATGAGCTTTGTACAAGTTTGACGAATTTATGAAATAACTAACAACGCGTTTCTATGACTGTAAACCAAGTTTCATGTAACATGAGTGCTTATAAGTGTCGCAATAAGCTTTGTACAAGTTTTACGAACTTATGGAACACCTAACAGCGCGTTTCTAGGAGTCTAAATTAAGTTTCATGCAACAAGAGTGCTTATAAGTTTCTCAATGAACTTTGTACAAGTTTGACGAACTTATGAAACATCTAACAAAGCGTTTCGAGGACTTTTAACCAAGTTTCATGCAACAAGAGTGCTTATAAGTTCCTCAATGAGCTTTATACAAGTTTCAAGAACTAATGAATCATCTAACAACGCGTTTCTAGGACTCTAAACCAAGTTTCATGCAACATTAGTACTTATAAGTGTCTCAATGAGCTTGTACAAGTTTGGCGAACTTATGAAACATTTAACAACGCGTTTCTTGGACTCTAAACCAAGTTTCATGCAACATGAGTGCTTATAAGGGTCTCAATGAGCTTTGTACAAGTTTGACGAACTTATGAAACTACTAACAACGCGTTTCTAGGACTGTAAACCAAGTTTCATGCAACATGAGGGCTTATAAGTGTCTCAATGATCTTTGTACAAGTTTTTCGAACTTGTGAAACATCTAACAACGCGTTTCTAGGACTCTAAATTAAGTTTCATGCAACAAGAGTCCTTATAAGTGTCTCACTGAGCTTTGTAAAAGTTTGACGAACTTATGAAACATCTAACAACGCATTTCTCGGACTTTAAACCAAGTCTCATGCAACAAGAGTGCTTATAATTGTCTCAATGAGCTTTGTAAAAGTTTGACAAACTTATGAAACATCTAACAACGCGTTTCTAGGACTTTAAACCAAGTTTCATGCAACAAGAGTGCTACTAAGTTCCTCAATGAGCTTTGTACAAGTTTCACGAACTAATGAATCATCTAACAACGCGTTTCTAGGACTCTAAACCAAGTTCCATGCAACATGAGTGCTTAAAAGTGTTTCAATGAGATTTGTACAAGTTTGACGAACTTATGAAACATCTAACAACGTGTTTCTAGGACTTTAAACCAAGTTTCATGCAACAAGAGTGCTTATAAGTTCCTCAATGAGCTTTATACAAGTTTGACGAACTTATGAAACATCTAACGACTTGGTTTCTAGTACACTAAACCAAGTTTCATGCAACATGTGTGCTACTAAGTTCCTCAATGAGCGTTGTACAAGTTTCAAGAACTAATGAATTATCTAACAACCCGTTTCTAGGACTCTCAACAAAGTTTCATGCAACATTAGTGCTTATAAGTGTCTCAATGAGCTTTGTACAAGTTTGACGAACTTATGAAACATCTAACAACGCGTTTCTTGGACTTTAGACCAAGTTTCATGCAACATGAGTGCTTATAAGTGTCTCAATGAGCTTTGTACAAGTTTCACGAACTTATGAAACAACTAACAACGCGTTTCTAGGACTCTAAACCAAGTTTCATGCAACATTAGTGCTTATAAGTGTCTCAATGAGCTTGTACAAGTTTGACGAACTTATGATACATTTAACAATGCGTTTCTAGGACTCGAAACCAAGTTTCATGCAACATGAGTGCTTAAAAGTGTCTCAATGAGATTTATATAAGTTTGACGAACTTATGAAACAACTAACAACGCGTTTCTAGGAATGTAAACCAAGTTTCATGCAACATGAGTGCTTATAAGTGTCTCAATGAGCTTTGTACAAGTTTTTCGAACTTGTGAAACACCTAACAACCCGTTTCTAGGACTCTAAATTAAGTTTCATGCAACAAGAGTGCTTATAAGTGTCTCAATGAGATTTTTACAAGTTTGAATAACTTATGAAACATCTAACAACGCGTTTCGAGGACTCTAAACAAAGTTTCATGCAACGTGAATGCTTATAAGTTCCTCAATGAGCTTTGTACAAGTTTGACGAACTTATGAAACATCTGACAACATGGTTTCTAGGACTCTAAACTAAGTTTCTTGCAACATGAGTGCTACTAAGTTCCTCAATGAGCTTTGTACAAGTTTCAAGAAATAATGAATCATCTAACAACGCGTTTCTAGGAATCTAAACCAAGTTTCATGCAATATTAGTGCTTTTAAGTGTCCCTATGAGCTTGTACAAGTTTGACGAACTTATGAAACATCTAACAACGCGTTTCTAGAACTCTAAACCAAGTTTCATGCAACATGAGTGCTTATAAGTGTCTCAATGAGCTTTGTACAAGTTTGACGAATTTATGAAATAACTAACAACGCGTTTCTAGGACTGTAAACCAAGTTTCATGCAACATGAGTGCTTATAAGTGTCTCAATGAGCTTTGTACAAGTTTTTCGAACTTATGAAACACCTAACAACGCGTTTCTAGGACTCTAAATTAAGTTTCATGCAACAAGAGTGCTTATAAGTTCTCAATGAGATTTATATAAGTTTGACGAACTTATGAAACATCAAACAATGTGGTTTCTAGGACACTAAACCAAGTTTCATGCAACATGAGTGCTTATAAGTGTCTCAATGAGCTTTGTACAAGTTTGACGAATTTATGAAATAACTAACAACGCGTTTCTATGACTGTAAACCAAGTTTCATGTAACATGAGTGCTTATAAGTGTCGCAATAAGCTTTGTACAAGTTTTACGAACTTATGGAACACCTAACAGCGCGTTTCTAGGAGTCTAAATTAAGTTTCATGCAACAAGAGTGCTTATAAGTTTCTCAATGAACTTTGTACAAGTTTGACGAACTTATGAAACATCTAACAAAGCGTTTCGAGGACTTTTAACCAAGTTTCATGCAACAAGAGTGCTTATAAGTTCCTCAATGAGCTTTATACAAGTTTCAAGAACTAATGAATCATCTAACAACGCGTTTCTAGGACTCTAAACCAAGTTTCATGCAACATTAGTACTTATAAGTGTCTCAATGAGCTTGTACAAGTTTGGCGAACTTATGAAACATTTAACAACGCGTTTCTTGGACTCTAAACCAAGTTTCATGCAACATGAGTGCTTATAAGGGTCTCAATGAGCTTTGTACAAGTTTGACGAACTTATGAAACTACTAACAACGCGTTTCTAGGACTGTAAACCAAGTTTCATGCAACATGAGGGCTTATAAGTGTCTCAATGATCTTTGTACAAGTTTTTCGAACTTGTGAAACATCTAACAACGCGTTTCTAGGACTCTAAATTAAGTTTCATGCAACAAGAGTCCTTATAAGTGTCTCACTGAGCTTTGTAAAAGTTTGACGAACTTATGAAACATCTAACAACGCATTTCTCGGACTTTAAACTAAGTCTCATGCAACAAGAGTGCTTATAATTGTCTCAATGAGCTTTGTAAAAGTTTGACAAACTTATGAAACATCTAACAACGCGTTTCTAGGACTTTAAACCAAGTTTCATGCAACAAGAGTGCTACTAAGTTCCTCAATGAGCTTTGTACAAGTTTCACGAACTAATGAATCATCTAACAACGCGTTTCTAGGACTCTAAACCAAGTTCCATGCAACATGAGTGCTTAAAAGTGTTTCAATGAGATTTGTACAAGTTTGACGAACTTATGAAACATCTAACAACGTGTTTCTAGGACTTTAAACCAAGTTTCATGCAACAAGAGTGCTTATAAGTTCCTCAATGAGCTTTATACAAGTTTGACGAACTTATGAAACATCTAACGACTTGGTTTCTAGTACACTAAACCAAGTTTCATGCAACATGTGTGCTACTAAGTTCCTCAATGAGCGTTGTACAAGTTTCAAGAACTAATGAATTATCTAACAACCCGTTTCTAGGACTCTCAACAAAGTTTCATGCAACATTAGTGCTTATAAGTGTCTCAATGAGCTTTGTACAAGTTTGACGAACTTATGAAACATCTAACAACGCGTTTCTTGGACTTTAGACCAAGTTTCATGCAACATGAGTGCTTATAAGTGTCTCAATGAGCTTTGTACAAGTTTCACGAACTTATGAAACAACTAACAACGCGTTTCTAGGACTCTAAACCAAGTTTCATGCAACATTAGTGCTTATAAGTGTCTCAATGAGCTTGTACAAGTTTGACGAACTTATGATACATTTAACAATGCGTTTCTAGGACTCGAAACCAAGTTTCATGCAACATGAGTGCTTAAAAGTGTCTCAATGAGATTTATATAAGTTTGACGAACTTATGAAACAACTAACAACGCGTTTCTAGGAATGTAAACCAAGTTTCATGCAACATGAGTGCTTATAAGTGTCTCAATGAGCTTTGTACAAGTTTTTCGAACTTGTGAAACACCTAACAACCCGTTTCTAGGACTCTAAATTAAGTTTCATGCAACAAGAGTGCTTATAAGTGTCTCAATGAGATTTTTACAAGTTTGAATAACTTATGAAACATCTAACAACGCGTTTCGAGGACTCTAAACAAAGTTTCATGCAACGTGAATGCTTATAAGTTCCTCAATGAGCTTTGTACAAGTTTGACGAACTTATGAAACATCCGACAACATGGTTTCTAGGACTCTAAACTAAGTTTCTTGCAACATGAGTGCTACTAAGTTCCTCAATGAGCTTTGTACAAGTTTCAAGAAATAATGAATCATCTAACAACGCGTTTCTAGGAATCTAAACCAAGTTTCATGCAATATTAGTGCTTTTAAGTGTCCCTATGAGCTTGTACAAGTTTGACGAACTTATGAAACATCTAACAACGCGTTTCTAGAACTCTAAACCAAGTTTCATGCAACATGAGTGCTTATAAGTGTCTCAATGAGCTTTGTACAAGTTTGACGAATTTATGAAATAACTAACAACGCGTTTCTAGGACTGTAAACCAAGTTTCATGCAACATGAGTGCTTATAAGTGTCTCAATGAGCTTTGTACAAGTTTTTCGAACTTATGAAACACCTAACAACGCGTTTCTAGGACTCTAAATTAAGTTTCATGCAACAAGAGTGCTTATAAGTTCTCAATGAGATTTATATAAGTTTGACGAACTTATGAAACATCAAACAATGTGGTTTCTAGGACACTAAACCAAGTTTCATGCAACATGAGTGCTTATAAGTGTCTCAATGAGCTTTGTACAAGTTTGACGAATTTATGAAATAACTAACAACGCGTTTCTATGACTGTAAACCAAGTTTCATGTAACATGAGTGCTTATAAGTGTCGCAATAAGCTTTGTACAAGTTTTACGAACTTATGGAACACCTAACAGCGCGTTTCTAGGAGTCTAAATTAAGTTTCATGCAACAAGAGTGCTTATAAGTTTCTCAATGAACTTTGTACAAGTTTGACGAACTTATGAAACATCTAACAAAGCGTTTCGAGGACTTTTAACCAAGTTTCATGCAACAAGAGTGCTTATAAGTTCCTCAATGAGCTTTATACAAGTTTCAAGAACTAATGAATCATCTAACAACGCGTTTCTAGGACTCTAAACCAAGTTTCATGCAACATTAGTACTTATAAGTGTCTCAATGAGCTTGTACAAGTTTGGCGAACTTATGAAACATTTAACAACGCGTTTCTTGGACTCTAAACCAAGTTTCATGCAACATGAGTGCTTATAAGGGTCTCAATGAGCTTTGTACAAGTTTGACGAACTTATGAAACTACTAACAACGCGTTTCTAGGACTGTAAACCAAGTTTCATGCAACATGAGGGCTTATAAGTGTCTCAATGATCTTTGTACAAGTTTTTCGAACTTGTGAAACATCTAACAACGCGTTTCTAGGACTCTAAATTAAGTTTCATGCAACAAGAGTCCTTATAAGTGTCTCACTGAGCTTTGTAAAAGTTTGACGAACTTATGAAACATCTAACAACGCATTTCTCGGACTTTAAACTAAGTCTCATGCAACAAGAGTGCTTATAATTGTCTCAATGAGCTTTGTAAAAGTTTGACAAACTTATGAAACATCTAACAACGCGTTTCTAGGACTTTAAACCAAGTTTCATGCAACAAGAGTGCTACTAAGTTCCTCAATGAGCTTTGTACAAGTTTCACGAACTAATGAATCATCTAACAACGCGTTTCTAGGACTCTAAACCAAGTTCCATGCAACATGAGTGCTTAAAAGTGTTTCAATGAGATTTGTACAAGTTTGACGAACTTATGAAACATCTAACAACGTGTTTCTAGGACTTTAAACCAAGTTTCATGCAACAAGAGTGCTTATAAGTTCCTCAATGAGCTTTATACAAGTTTGACGAACTTATGAAACATCTAACGACTTGGTTTCTAGTACACTAAACCAAGTTTCATGCAACATGTGTGCTACTAAGTTCCTCAATGAGCGTTGTACAAGTTTCAAGAACTAATGAATTATCTAACAACCCGTTTCTAGGACTCTCAACAAAGTTTCATGCAACATTAGTGCTTATAAGTGTCTCAATGAGCTTTGTACAAGTTTGACGAACTTATGAAACATCTAACAACGCGTTTCTTGGACTTTAGACCAAGTTTCATGCAACATGAGTGCTTATAAGTGTCTCAATGAGCTTTGTACAAGTTTCACGAACTTATGAAACAACTAACAACGCGTTTCTAGGACTCTAAACCAAGTTTCATGCAACATTAGTGCTTATAAGTGTCTCAATGAGCTTGTACAAGTTTGACGAACTTATGAAACATTTAACAATGCGTTTCTAGGACTCGAAACCAAGTTTCATGCAACATGAGTGCTTAAAAGTGTCTCAATGAGATATATATAAGTTTGACGAACTTATGAAACAACTAACAACGCGTTTCTAGGAATGTAAACCAAGTTTCATGCAACATGAGTGCTTATAAGTGTCTCAATGAGCTTTGTACAAGTTTTTCGAACTTGTGAAACACCTAACAACCCGTTTCTAGGACTCTAAATTAAGTTTCATGCAACAAGAGTGCTTATAAGTGTCTCAATGAGATTTTTACAAGTTTGAATAACTTATGAAACATCTAACAACGCGTTTCGAGGACTCTAAACAAAGTTTCATGCAACGTGAATGCTTATAAGTTCCTCAATGAGCTTTGTACAAGTTTGACGAACTTATGAAACATCTGACAACATGGTTTCTAGGACTCTAAACTAAGTTTCTTGCAACATGAGTGCTACTAAGTTCCTCAATGAGCTTTGTACAAGTTTCAAGAACTAATGAATCATCTAACAACGCGTTTCTAGGAATCTAAACCAAGTTTCATGCAATATTAGTGCTTTTAAGTGTCCCTATGAGCTTGTACAAGTTTGACGAACTTATGAAACATCTATAAACGCGTTTCTAGAACTCTAAACCAAGTTTCATGCAACATGAGTGCTTATAAGTGTCTCAATGAGCTTTGTACAAGTTTGACGAATTTATGAAATAACTAACAACGCGTTTCTAGGACTGTAAACCAAGTTTCATGCAACATGAGTGCTTATAAGTGTTTCAATGAGCTTTGTACAAGTTTTTCGAACTTATGAAACACCTAACAACGCGTTTCTAGGACTCTAAATTAAGTTTCATGCAACAAGAGTGCTTATAAGTTCTCAATGAGATTTATATAAGTTTGACGAACTTATGAAACATCAAACAACGTGGTTTCTAGGACACTAAACCAAGTTTCATGCAACATGAGTGCTTATAAGTGTCTCAATGAGCTTTGTACAAGTTTGACGAATTTATGAAATAACTAACAACGCGTTTCTAGGACTGTAAACCAAGTTTCATGCAACATGAGTGCTTATAAGTGTCTCAATGAGCTTTGTACAAGTTTTTCGAACTTATGAAACACCTAACAACGCGTTTCTAGGACTCTAAATTAAGTTTCTTGCAACAAGAGTGCTTATAAGTGTCTCAATGAGCTTTGTACAAGTTTGACGAACTTATGAAACATCTACCATCGCGGTTCTAGGACTTTAAACCAAGCTTCATGAAACAAGAGTGTTTATAAGTTCCTCAATGAGCTTTATACAAGTTTGACGAACTTATGAAACATCTAACAACGTGGTTTCTAGGACACTAAACCAAGTTTTATGCAACATGAGTGCTACTAAGTTCCTCAATGAGCTTTGTACAAGTTTCACGAACTAATGAATCATCTAACAACGCGTTTCTAGGACTCTAAACCAAGTTTCATGCAACATTAGTGCTTATAAGTGTCTCAATGAGCTTTGTACAAGTTTGACGAACTTATGAAACATCTAACAACGCGTTTCTAGGAATTTAAACCAAGCTTCATGCAACAAGAGTGCTTATAAGTTCCTCAATGAGCTTTATACAAGTTTGACAAACTTATGAAACATCTAACAACGTGGTTTCTAGGACACTGAACTAAGTTTCATTCAACATGAGTGCTACTAAGTTCCTCAATGAGCTTTGTACAAGTTTCACGAACTAATGAATCATCTAACAACGCGTTTCTAGGACTCTAAACCAAGTTTTATGCAACATTAGTGCTATAATTGTCTCAATGAGCTTGTACAAGTTTGACGAACTTATGAAACTTTTAACAACGCGTTTCGAGGACTCTAAACCAAGTTTCATGCAACATGAGTGCTTATAAGTGTCTCAATGAGCTTTGTACAAGTTTGACGAACTTATGAAACATCTAACAACGCGTTTCTAGGACTTTAAACCAAGTTTCATGCAACAAGAGTGCTTATAAGTTCCTCAATGAGCTTTATACAAGTTTGACAAACTTATGAAACATCTAACAACGTGGTTTCTAGGACACTAAACCAAGTTTCATTCAACATGAGTGCTACTAAGTTCCTCAATGAGCTTTGTAGAAGTTTCACGAACTAATGAATCATCTAACAACGCGTTTCTAGGACTCTAAACCAAGTTTTATGCAACATTAGTTCTTATAAGTGTCTGAATGAGCTTGTACAAGTTTGACGAACTTATGAAACATTTAACAACGCGTTTCTAGGACTCTAAACCAAGTTTCATGCAACATTAGTACTTATAAGTGTTTTAATGAGCTTTGTACATGTTTGACGAACTTATGAAACATCTAACAATGCGTTTCGAGGTCTTTAAATCAAGTTTCATGCAACATGAGTGCTTATAAGTTCCTCAATGAGCTTTGTACCAAACGCGTTTCTAGGACTCTAAACAAAGTTTCATGCAACATGAGGGCTTATAAGAGCCTCAATTTGCTTTGTTCAAGTTTGACGAAATTATGAAACATCTAACAACGTGGTTTCTAGGACTCTAAACCAAGTTTCATGAAACGTGAGTGCTTATAAGTGTCTCAATGAACTTTGTACTAGGTTGACGAACTTATGAAACATCTAACAACGCGTTTCTAGGACTCTAAATTAAGTTTCTTGCAACAAGAGTGCTTATAAGTTTCTCAATGAGCTTTGTACAAGTTTGACGAACTTATGAAACATCTACCAACGCGTTTCTAGGACTTTAAACCAAGTTTCATGCAACAAGAGTGCTTATAAGTTCCTCAATGAGATTTATACAAGTTTGACGAACTTATGAAACATCAAACAACGTGGTTTCTAGGACACTAAACCAAGTTTCATGCAACATGAGTGCTACTAAGTTCCTCAATGAGCTTTGTACAAGTTTCACGAACTAATGAATCATCTAACAACGCGTTTATAGGACTCTAAACCAAGTTTCATGCAACATTAGTGCTTATAAGTGTCTCAATGAGCTTTGTACAAGTTTGACGAGCTTATGAAACATCTAACAACGCGTTTCTAGGACTTTAAACCAAGTTTCATGCAACATGAGTGCTTATAAGTTCCTCAATGAGCTTTGTACAAGTTTAACGAACTTATGAAACATCTAACAACGTGTTTCAAGGACTTTAAACCAAGCTTCATGCAACAAGAGTGCTTATAAGTTCCTTAATGAGCTTTATACAAGTTTGACGAACTTATGAAACATCTAACAACTTGGTTTCTAGGACACTAAACCAAGTTTTATGCAACATGAGTGCTACTAAGTTCCTCAATGAGCTTTGTACTAGTTTCAGGAACTAATGAATCATCTAACAACGCGTTTCTAGGACTCTAAACCAAGTTTTATGCAACATTAGTGCTTATAAGTGTCTCAATGAGCTTGTACAAGTTTGACGAACTTATGAAACATTTAACAACGCGTTTCGAGGACTCTAAACCAAGTTTCATACAACATGAGTGCTTATAAGTGTCTCAATGAGCTTTGTACAAGTTTGATGAACTTATGAAACATCTAACAACGCGTTTCTAGGACTTTAAACCAAGTTTCATGCAACAAGAGTGCTTATAAGTTCCTCAATGAGCTTTATACAAGTTTGACAAACTTATGAGACATCTAACAACGTGGTTTCTAGGACACTAAACCAAGTTTCATTCAACATGAGTGCTACTAAGTTCCTCAATGAGCTTTGTACAAGTTTCACGAACTAATGAATCATCTAACAACGCGTTTCTAGGACTCTAAACCAAGTTGTATGCAACATTAGTTCTTATAAGTGTCTCAATGAGCTTGTACAAGTTTGACGAATTTATGAAACATTTAATAACGCATTTCTAGGACTCAAAACCAAGTTTCATGCAACATTAGTACTTATAATGTCTTAATGAGCTTTGTACAAGTTTGACGAACTTATGAAACATCTAACAATGCGTTTCTAGGACTTTAAACCAAGTTTCATGCAACATGAGTGCTTATAAGTTCCTCAATGAGCTTTGTACAAGTTTCACGAACTTATGAAACATCTACCAAACGCGTTTCTAGGACTCTAAACCAAGTTTCATGCAACATGAGTGCTTATAAGAGCCTCAACGTGCTTTGTTCAAGTTTGACGAACTTATGAAACATCTAACAACGTGGTTTCTAGGACTCTAAACCAAGTTTCATGAAACGTGAGTGCTTATAAGTGTTTCAATGAACTTTGTACTAGGTTGACGAACTTATGAAACATCTAACAACGCGTTTCTAGGACTCTAAACCAAGTTTCATGCATCATGAGTGTTTATAAGTGTCTCAATGAGCTTTGTAAAAGTTTGTCGAACTTATGAAACATCTAACAACGCAATTCTGGGACTTTAAACAAGTTTCATGCAACATGAGTTCTTTTAAGTTCCTCAAATAGCTTTGTTAAAGTTTGACGAACTTATGAAACATGTAACAACGCGTTTCGAGGACTCTAAACCAAGTTTCATGCAACATGAGTGCTTATAAGTGTCTCAATGAGCTTTCTACAAGTTTTTCGAACTTATGAAACAACTAACAACGCGTTTCTAGAACTCTAAATTAAGTTTGATGCAACAAGAGTGCTTATAAGTGTCTCAATGAGCTTTGTACAAGTTTAACGAACTTATGAAACATCTAACAACGTGTTTCTAGGACTTTAAACCAAGCTTCATGCAACTAGAGTGCTTATAAGTTCCTCAATGAGCTTTATACAAGTTTGACGAACTTATGAAACATCTAACAACGTGGTTTCTAGGACACTAAACCAAGTTTCATGCAACATGAGTGCTACTAAGTTCCTCAATGAGCTTTGTACAAGTTTCATGAACTAATGAATCATCTAACAACGTGTTTCTAGGACTCTAAACCGAGTTTTATGCAACATTAGTGCTTATAAGTGTCTCAATGAGCTTGTACAAGTTTGACGAACTTATGAAACATTTAACAACGCGTTTCGAGGACTCTAAACCAAGTTTCATGAAACATGAGTGCTTATAAGTGTCTCAATGAGCTTTGTATAAGTTTCACGAACTTATGAAACAACTAACAACTTGGTTTCTAGGACACTAAACAAAGTTTCATGCAACATGAGTGCTACTAAGTTCCTCAATGAGCTTTGTACAAGTTTCACGAACTAATGAGTCATCTAACAACGCGTTTCTAGGACTCTAAACCAAGTTTCATGCAACAGGAGCGTTTATAAGTGTCTCAATGAGCTTTGTACAAGTTTTTCGAACTTATAAAACACCTAACAACGCGTTTCTAGGACTCTAAATTAAGTTTCATGCAACAAGAGTGCTTATAAGTGTCTAAATGAGCTTTATACAAGTTTGAAGAAGTTATGAAACATCTAACAACGCGTTTCTAGGACTTTAAACCAAGTTTCATGCAACAAGAGTGCTTTTAAGTTCCTCAATGAGCTTTATACAAGTTTGACGAACTTATGAAACATCTAACAACGTGGTTTCTAGGACACTAAACCAAGTTTCATGCAATATAAGTGCTACTAAGTTTCTCAATGAGCTTTGTACAAGTTTCAAGAACTAATGAATCATCTAACAACGCGTTTCTAGGACTCTAAACCAAGTTTTATACAACATTAGTGCTTATAAGTGTCTCAATGAGCTTGTACAACTTTGACGAACTTATGAAACATTTAACAACGCCTTTCTAGGACTCTAAACCAAGTTTCATGCAACATTAGTGCTTATAAGTGTCTTAATGAGCTTTGTACAAGTTTGACGAACTTATGAAACATCTAACAATGCGTTTCTAGGACTTTAAACCAAGTTTCATGCAACATGAGTGCTTATAAGTTCCTCAATGAGCTTTGTACAAGTTTCACGAACTTATGAAACATCTACCAAACGCGTTTCTAGGACTCTAAACCAAGTTTCATGCAACATGAGTGCTTATAAGAGCCTCAATGTGCTTTTTTCAAGTTTGACGAACTTATGAAACATCTAACAACGTGGTTTCTAGGACTCTAAACCAAGTTTCATGAAACGTGAGTGCTTATAAGTGTCTCAATGAACTTTGTACTAGTTTGACGAACTTATGAAACATCTAACAACTTGGTTGCTATTACTCTAAACCAAGATTCATGCAACATGAGTGATAATAAGTGTCTCAATGTGCTTTGTACAAGTTTGACGAACTTATGAAACATCTAACAACGCGTTTCTAGGACTCTAAACCAAGTTTCATGCATCATGAGTGTTTATAAGTGTCTCAATGAGCTTTGTACAAGTTTGACGAACTTATGAAACATCTAACAACGCAATTCTAGGACTCTAAACAACTTTCATGCAACATGAGTTCTTTTAAGTTCCTCAAATAGCTTTGTTAAAGTTTGACGAACTTATGAAACATCTAACAAACACGTTTCTAGAACTCTAAACCAAGTTTCATGCAACATGAGTGCTTATAAGTTCCTCAATAAACTTTGTACAGGTTTCACGAACTTATGAAACATCTAACAACGCGTTTCTAGGACTCTAAACAAAGTTTCATGCAACATGAATGCTTATAAATTCTTCAATAAGCTTTGTACAAGATTGACGAACTTATGAAACATCTGACAACGTGGTTTCTAGGACCCTAAACCAAGTTTCAAGCAACATGAGAGCTACTAAGTTCCTCAATGAGATTTGTACAAGTTTCATGAACTAATGTATAATCTAAAAACGCTTTTCTAGGACTCTAAACCAAGTTTCATGCAATATTAGTGCTTATAAGTGTCTCAAGGAGCTTGTACAAGTTTAACGAATTTATGAAACATTTAACAACGCGTTTCTAGGACTCAAAACCAAGTTTCATGCAACATGAGTGCTTATAAGTGTCTCAATGAGCTTGTACAAGTTTGACGAACTTTTGAAACATTTAACAACGCGTTTCTAGGACTCTAAACCAAGTTTCATGCAACAGGAGCGTTTATAAGTGTTTCAATGAGCTTTGTACAAGTTTTTCGAACTTATAAAACACCTAACAACGCGTTTCTAGGACTCTAAATTAAGTTTCATGCAACAAGAGTGCTTTTAAGTGTCTAAATGAGCTTTATACAAGTTTCAAGAACTAATGAATCATCTAACAACGCGTTTCTAGGACTCTAATCCAAGTTTCATGCAACATTAGTGCTTATAAATGTCTCAATGAGCTTGTACAAGTTTGACGAACTTATGAAACATTTAACAACGCGTTTTTAGGACTCTAAACCAAGTTTCATGCAACATGAGTGCTTATAAGTGTCTCAATGAGCTTTGTACAAGTTTGAAAAAGCGTTTCTAAGACCGTAAAGTAAGTTTCATGCAACATGAGTGCTTATAAGTTTCTCAATGAGATTTGTACAAGTTTGTCGAACTTATGAAACAACTAACAACACGTTTCTAGGAATGTAAACCAAGTTTCATGCAACATGGGTGCTTATAAATGTCTCAATGAGCTTTGTACAAGTTTTACGAACTTATGAAACACCTAACAATATATTTCTAGGACCCTAAATTAAGTTTCATGCAACAAGTGTGCTTATAAGTGTCTCAATGAGCTTTTTACAAGTTTGACGAACTTATGAAACATCTAACAACGCGTTTCGAGGACTTTAAACAAAGTTTCATGCAACAAGAGTGCTTATAAGTTCCTCAATGAGCTTTATACAAGTTTCAAGAACTAATGAATCATCTAACAACGCGTTTCTAGGACTCTAAATCAAGTTTCATGCAACATTAGTGCTTATAAGTGTCTCAATGAGTTTTGTACAAGTTTGTCGAACTTATGAAACAACTAACAACGCGTTTCTAGGAATGTAAACCAAGTTTCATGCACCATGAGTGCTTATAAGTGTCTCAATGAGCTTTGTACAAGTTTTTCGAACTTATGAAACACCTAACAACGCGTTTTTAGTACTCTAAATTAAGTTTTATGCAACAAGAGTGCTTAAAAGTGTCTCAATGTGCTTTGTACAAGTTTGACGAACTTTTGAAACATCTAACAACGCGTTTCTAGGACTCTAAACCAAGTTTCATGCATCATGAGTGTTTATAAGTGTGTCAATGAGCTTTATACATGTTTGACGAACTTATGAAACATCTAACAACGCAATTCTAAGTCTCTAAACAACTTTCATGCAACATGAGTTCTTTTAAGTTCCTCAAATAGCTTTGTTAAAGTTTGACAAACTTATGAAACATCTAACAAACGCGTTTCTAGAACTCTAAACAAAGTTTAATGCAACATGAGGGCTTATAAGTTCCTCAATAAATTTTTTACAAGTTTCACGAACTTATGAAACATCTAACAACGCGTTTATAGGACTCTAAACAAAGTTTCATGCAACATGAATGCTAGCTTATAAGTTCTTCAATGAGCTTTGTACAAGATTGACGAACTTATGAAACATCTGACAACGTGGTGTCTAGGACTCTAAACCAAGTTTCAAGCAACATGAGAGCTACTAAGTTCCTCAATGAGCTTTGTACAAGTTTCATGAACTAATGAATAATCTAAAAACGCTTTTCTAGGACTCTAAACCAAGTTTCATGCAATATTAGTGCTTATAAATGTCTCAAGGATCTTGTACAAGTTTGACGAATTTATGAAACATTTAACAACGCGCTTCTAGGACTTTAAACCAAGTTTCATGCAACATGAGCGCTTATAAGTGTCTCAATGAGCTTTGTACAAGTTTGAAGAACTTATGAAACAACTATCAACGCGTTTCTAGGAATGTAAACCAGGTTTCATGCAACATGAGTGCTTATAAGTGTCTCAATGAGCTTTGTACAAGTTTTACGAACTTATGAAACACCTAACAACGCGTTTCTAGGACTCTAAATTAAGTTTCATGCAACAAGAGTTCCTATAAGTGTCTCAATGAGCTTTGTACAAGTTTGACGAAGTTATTAAACATCTAACAACGCATTTCGAGGACTTTAAACCAAGTTTCATGCAACAAGAGTGCTTATAAGTTCCTCAATGAGCTTTTTATAAGTTTCAAGAACTAATGTATCATCTAACAACGCGTTTCTAAGACTCTAAACCAAGTTTCATGCAACATTAGTGCTTATAAGTGTCTCAGTGAGCTTGTACAAGTTTGACGAACTTATGAAACATTTAACAACGCGTTTCTAGGACTCTAAACCAAGTTTCATGCAACATGAGCGCTTATAAGTGTCTCAATGAGCTTTGTACAAGTTTGACGAACTTATGAAACAACTAACAATGCGTTTCTAGGAATGTAAACCAAGTTTCATGCAACATGAGTGCTTATAAGTGTCTCAATGAGCTTTATACAATTTTTAAGAACTTATGAAACACCTAACAACGCGTTTCTAGGATTCTAAATTAAGTTTCATGCAACAAGAGTGCTTATCAGTGTCTCAATGAGCTTTGTACAAGTTTGACGAACTTATGAAACATCTAACAACGCATTTCGAGGACTTTAAACCAAGTTTCATGCAACAAGGGTGCTTATAAGTTCCTCAATGAGCTTTTGACAAGTTTCAAGAACTAATGAATCATCTAACAACGCGTTTCTAGGAGTCTAATCCAAGTTTCATGCAACATTAGTGCTTATAAATGTCTCAATGAGCTTGTAAAAGTTTGACGAACTTATGAAACACCTAACAACGCGTTT
Source organism: Cochlearia excelsa (assembly GCA_963556525.1). Taxonomy (NCBI): domain Eukaryota; kingdom Viridiplantae; phylum Streptophyta; class Magnoliopsida; order Brassicales; family Brassicaceae; genus Cochlearia; species Cochlearia excelsa. The sequence continues at coordinate 13,355,093 of OY748328.1, read as the reverse complement.
CTAGGATTCTAAATTAAGTTTCATGCAACAAGAGTGCTTATAAGTGTCTCAATGAGCTTTGTACAAGTTTGACGAACTTATGAAACCACTAACAACGCGTTTCTAAGACCGTAAACCAAGTTTCATGCAACATGAGTGCTTATAAGTTTCTCAATGAGCTTTGTACAAGTTTGTCGAACTTATGAAACAACTAACAACACGTTTCTAGGACTGTAAACCAAGTTTCATGCAACATGAGTGCTTATAAGTGTCTCAATGAGCTTTGTACAAGTTTTATGAACTTATGAAACACCTAACAACTTGTTTCTAGGACTCTAAATTAAGTTTCATGCAACAAGAGTGCTTATAAGTGTCTCAATGAGCTTTTTACAGGTTTGACGAACTTATGAAACATCTAACAACGCGTTTCGAGGACTTTAAACAAAGTTTCATGCAACAAGAGTGCTTATAAGTTCCTCAATGAGCTTTTTACAAGTTTAAAGAACTAATGAATCATCTAACAACGCGTTTCTAGGACTCTAAACCAAGTTTCATGCAACATTAGTGCTTATAAGTGTCTCAATGAGCTTTGTACAAGTTTTTCGAACTTATGAAACACCTAACAAAGCGTTTTTAGGACTCTAAATTAAGTTTTATGCAACAAGAGTGCTTATAAGTGTCTCAATGTGCTTTGTACAAGTTTGACGAACTTATGAAACATCTAACAACGCGTTTCTAGGACTCTAAACCAAGTTTCATGCATCATGAGTGTTTATAAGGGTCTCAATGAGCTTTGTACATGTTTGACGAACTTATGAAACATCTAACAACGCAATTCTAGGACTCTAAACAACTTTCATGCAACATGAGTTCTTTTAAGTTCCTTAAATAGCTTTGTTAAAGTTTGACGAACTTATGAAACATCTAACAAACGTGTTTCAGGAACTCTAAACCAAGTTTCATGCAACATGAGTGCTTATAAGTTCCTCAATAAACTTTTTACAAGTTTCACGAACTTATGAAACATCTAACAACGCGTTTCTAGGACTCTAAACAAAGTTTCATGCAACATGAATGCTTATAAGTTCTTCAATGAGCTTTGTACAAGATTGACGAATTTATGAAACATCTGACAACGTGGTGTCTAGGACTCTAAACCAAGTTTCAAGCAACATGAGAGCTACTAAGTTCCTCAATGAGCTTTGTACAAGTTTCATGAACTAATGAATAATCTAAAAATGCTTTTCTAGGACTCTAAACCAAGTTTCATGCAATATTAGTGCTTATAAGTGTCTCAAGGATCTTGTACAAGTTTGACGAATTTATGAAACATTTAACAACGCGTTTCTAGGACTTTAAACCAAGTTTCATGCAACATGAGCGCTTATAAGTGTCTCAATGAGCTTTGTACAAGTTTGACGAACTTATGAAACAACTATCAACGCGTTTCTAGGAATGTAAACCAAGTTTCATGCAACATGAGTGCATATAAGTGTCTCAATGAGCTTTGTACAAGTTTTACGAACTTATGAAACACCTAACAACGCGTTTCTAGGACTCTAAATTAAGTTTCATGCAACAAGAGTGCTTATAAGTGTCTCAATGAGCTTTGTACAAGTTTGACGAACTTATTAAACATCAAACAACGCATTTGGAGGACTTTAAACCAAGTTTCATGAAACAAGAGTGCTTATAAGTTCCTCAATGAGCTTTTTACAAGTTTCAAGAAATAATGTATCATCTAACAACGCGTTTCTAGGACTCTAAACCAAGTTTCATGCAACATTAGTGCTTATAAGTGTCTCAATGTGCTTGTACAAGTTTGACGAACTTATGAAACATTTAACAATGCGTTTCTAGGACTCTAAACCAAGTTTCATGCAACATGAGCGCTTATAAGTGTCTCAATGAGCTTTGTACAAGTTTGATGAACTTATGAAACAACTAACAACGCGTTTCTAGGAATGTAAACCAAGTTTCATGCAACATGAGTGCTTATAAGTGTCTCAATGAGCTTTGTACAATTTTTACGAACTTATGAAACACCAAACAACGCGTTTCTTGGACTCTAAATTAAGTTTCATACAAAAAGAGTGCTTATAAGTGTCTCAATGAGCTTTGTACAAGTTTGACGAACTTATGAAACATCTAACAACGCATTTCGAGGACTTTAAACCAAGTTTCATGCAATAAGGGTGCTTATAAGTTCCTCAATGAGCTTTTTACAAGTTTCAAGAACTAATGAATCATCTAACAACGCGTTTCTAGGACTCTAAACCAAGTTTCATGCAACATTAGTGCTTATAAATGTCTCAATGAGCTTGTACAAGTTTGACGAACTTATGAAACATTTAACAACGCGTTTTGAGGACTCTAAACCAAGTTTCATGCAACATGAGTGCTTATAAGTGTCTCAATGAGCTTTGTACAAGTTTGACGAACTTATGAAACAACTAACAACGCGTTTCTAGGACCGTAAACCAAGTTTCATGCAACATGAGTGCTTATAAGTTTCTCAATGAGCTTTGTACAAGTTTGTCGAACTTATGAAACAACTAACAACACGTTTCTAGGACTGCAAACCAAGTTTCATGCAACATGAGTGCTTATAAGTGTCTCAATGAGCTTTTTACATGTTTTACGAACTTATGAAACACCTAACAACGCGTTCTAGGACTCTAAATTAAGTTTCATGCAACAAGAGTGCTTATAAGTGTCTCAATGAGCTTTGTACAGGTTTGACGAATTTATGAAACATCTAACAACGCGTTTCGAGGACTTTAAACCAAGTTTCATGCAACAAGACTGCTTATAAGTTCCTCAATGAGCTTTATACAAGTTTCAAGAACTAATGAATCATCTAACAACGCGTTTCTAGGACTCTAAACCAAGTTTCATGCAACATTAGTGCTTATAAGTGTCTCAATGAGTTTTGTACAAGTTTGTCGAACTTATGAAACAACTAACAACGCGTTTCTAGGAATGTAAACCATGTTTCATGCACCATGAGTGCTTATAAGTGTCTCAATGAGCTTTGTACAAGTTTTTCGAACTTATGAAACACCTAACAACGCGTTTTTAGGACTCTAAATTAAGTTTTATGCAACAAGAGTGCTTATAAGTGTTTCAATGAGCTTTGTACAAGTTTGACGAACTTATGAAACATCTAAGAACGCGTTTCTAGGACTTTAAACCAAGTTTCATGCAACATGAGTGCTTATAAGTTCCTCAATGAGCTTTGTACAAGTTTCACGAACTTATGAAACATCTAACAACGCGTTTCTAGGACTCTAAACAAAGTTTCATTCAACATGAATGCTTATAAGTTCTTCAATGAGCTTTGTACAACATGAGAGCTACTAAGTTCCTCAATGAGCTTTGTACAAGTTTCATGAACTAATGAATAATCTAAAAACGCTTTTCTAGGACTCTAAACCAAGTTTCATACAATATTAGTGCTTATAAGTGTCTCAAGGAGCTTGGACAAGTTTAACGAATTTATGAAACATTTAACAACGCGTTTCTAGGACTCTAAACCAAGTTTCATGCAACATGAGCGCTTATAAGTGTCTCAATGAGCTTTGTACAAGTTTGACGAACTTATGAAACAACTATCAACGCGTTTCTAGGAATGTAAACCAATTTTCATGCAACATGAGTGCTTATAAGTGTCTCAATGAGCTTTGTACAAGTTTTACGAACTTATGAAACACCTAACAACGCGTTTCTACGACTCTAAATTAAGTTTCATGCAACAAGAGTGCTTATAAGTGTCTCAATGAGCTTTGTACAAGTTTGACGAACTTATTAAACATCAAACAACACATTTCGAGGACTTTAAACCAAGTTTCATGCAAAAAGAGTGCTTATAAGTTCCTCAATGAGCTTTTTACAAGTTTCAAGAACTATTGTATCATCTAACAACGCGTTTCTAGGACTCTAAACCAAGTTTCATGCAACATTAGTGCTTATAAGTGTCTCAATGAGCTTGTACAAGTTTGACGAACTTATGAAACATTTAACAACGCTTTTCTAGGACTCTAAACCAAGTTTTATGCAACATGAGTGCTTATAATTATCTCAATGAGCTATGTACAAGTTTGACGAACTTATGAAACAACTAACAACGCGTTTGTAGGACAATAAACCAAGTTTCATGCAACAAGAGTGCTAATAAGTGTCTCAATTAGCTTTGTACAAGTTTAACGAACTTATGAAACATCTAACAAGTTTATACTAGTTTGACGAACTTATGAAACATCTAACAACTTGGTTTATAGGACACTAAACCAAGTTTCATGCAACATTAGTGCTTATAAGTGTCTCAATGAGCTTTGTACAAGTTTGACGAACTTATGAAACATCTAACAACGCGTTTATAGGACTTTAAACCAAGTTTCATGCAACATGAGTGCTTATAAGTGTCTCAATGAGCTTTGTACAAATTTCACGAACTTATGAAACAACTAATAACGCGTTTCTAGGACTCTGAACTAAGTTTCATGCAACATGAGTGCTTATAAGTGTCTCAATAAGCTTTGTACAAGTTTTACGAATTTATGAAACGCCTAACAACGCGTTTCTAGGACTCTAAATTAAGTTTCATGCAACAAGAGTGCTTATAAGTGTCTCAATGAGCTTTGTACAAGTTTGACGAATTTATGAAACATCTAACAACGCGTTCCGAGGACTTTAAACCAAGTTTCATGCAACAAGAGTGCTTATAAGTTCCTAAATGAGCTTTATACAAATTTCAAGAACTAATGAATCATCTAACAACGCGTTTCTAGGACTCTAAACCAAGTTTCATGCAACATTAGTGCTTATAAGTGTCTCAATGAACTTGTACAATTTAACAACGCGTTTCTAGGACTCTAAACCAAGTTTCATGCAACATGAGTGCTTAAAAGTGTCTTAATGAGCTTTGTACAAGTTTGACGAACTTATGAAATAACTAACAACGCGTTTCTAGGACTGTAAAGCAAGTTTCATGCAACATGAGTGCTTATAAGTTTCTCAATGAGCTTTGTACAAGTTTGTCGAACTTATGAAACAACTAACAACGGGTTTCTATGACTGTAAACCAACTTTCATGCAACATGAGTTCTTATAAGTGTCTCAATGAGCTTTGTACAAGTTTTACGAACTTATGAAACACCTAACAACGCGTTTCTAGGACTCTAAATTAAGTTTCATGCAACAAGGGTGCTTATAAGTGTCTCAATGAGCTTTGTACAAGTTTGACGAACTTATGAAACATCTAACAACGCGTTTCTAGGACATTAAACCAAGTTTCATGCAACAAGAGTACTTATAAGTTCCTCAATGAGCTTTATACAAGTTTGACGAACTTATGAAACATCTAACAACATGGTTTCTAGGAAACTAAACCAAGTTTCATGCAACATGAGTGCTACTAAGTTCCTCAATGAGTTTTGTACAAGTTTCAAGAACTAATAAATAATCTAACAACGCGTTTCGAGGACTTTAAACCAAGTTTCATGCAACAAGATAGCTTATAAGTTTCTCAATGAGCTTTATACAAGTTTCAAGAACTAATGAATCATCTTACAACGCGTTTCTAGGAATCTAACCCAAGTTTCATGCAACATTAGTGCTTATAAGTGTCTCAATGAGCCTGTAAAAGTTTGACGAACTTATGAAACATTTAACAACGCGTTTCTAGGACTCTAAACCAAGTTTCATGCAACATGAGTGCTTATAAGTGTCTCAATGAGCTTTGTACAAGTTTGACGAACTTATGAAACAACTAACAACGCTTTTCTAGGTTTGTAAACCAAGTTTCATGCAACATGAGTTCTTATAAGTGTCTCAATGAGGTTTGTACAAGTTTTTCGAACTTATGAAACACCTAACAACGCGTTTCTAGGAATCTAAATTAAGTTTCATGCAACAAGAGTGCTTATAAATGTCTCAATGAGCTTTGTAAAAGTTTGACGAACTTATGAAACATCTAATAACGCGTTTCTAGGACTTTAAACCAAGTTTCATGCAACAAGAGTGCTTATAAGTTCTTCAATGAGCTTTATAAAAGTTTGACAAACTTATGAAACATCTAACAACTTGGTTTCTAGGACACTAAACCAAGTTTCATGCAACATGAGTGCTACTAAGTTCCCCAATGAGCTTTGTTCAAGTTTCAAGAACTAATGAATCATCTAACAACGCGTTTCTAGGACTCTAAACCAAGTTTCATGCAACATTAGTGCTTATAAGTGGCTCAATGAGCTTTGTACAAGTTTCACGAACTTATGAAACAACTAACAACGCATTTCTAGGACTCTAAACCAAGTTTCATGCAACATGAGTGCTTATAAGTGTCTCAATACGCTTTGTACAAGTTTTACGAACTTATGAAACACCTAACAATGCGTTTCTAGGACTCTAAAATAAGTTTCATGCAACAAGAGTGCTTATAAGTGTCTCAATGAGCTTTGTACAAGTTTGACGAACTTATGAAGCATCTAACAACGCGTTTCTAGGACTTTAAACCAAGTTTAATGCAACAAGAGTGCTTATAAGTTCCTCAATGAGCTTTCTCCAAGTTTGACGAACTTATAAAACATCTAACAACTTGGTTTCTAGGACACTAAACCAAGTTTCATGCAACATGAGTGCTGCTAAGTTCCTCAATGAGCTTTGTACAAGTTTCAAGAACTAATGAATCATCTAACAACGCGTTTCTAGGACTCTAAACCAAGTTTCATGCAACATTAGTGCTTATAAGTGTCTCCATGAGCTTTGTACAAGTTTGACGAACTTATGAAACATCTAACAACGCGTTTCTAGGAATTTAAATCAAGTTTTATGCAACATGAGTGCTTATAAGTATCTCAATGAGCTTTGCACAAGTTTTACGAACTTATGAAACACCTAACAACGCGTTTCTAAGACTCTAAATTAATTTTCATGCAACAAGAGTGGTTATATGTGTCTCAATGAGCTATGTACAAGTTTTACGAACTTATGAAACACCTAACAACGCGTTTCTAAGACTCTAAATTAATTTTCATGCAACAAGAGTGGTTATATGTGTCTCAACCTATGAAACATCTAACAACACGTTTCGAGGACTTTAAACCAAGTTTCATGCAACAAGAGTGCTTATAAGTTCCTTAATGAGCTTTATACAAGTTTCAAGAACTAATAAATCATATAACAACGCGTTTCTAGGACTCTAAACCTAGTTTCATGAAACATTAGTGCTTATAAGTGTCTCAATGAGCTTGTACAAGTTTGACGAACTTATGAAACATTTAACAACGCGTTTCTAGGACTCTAAACCAAGTTTCATGCAACATGAGTGCTTATAAGTGTCTCTGTGAGATTTGTACAAGTTTGACGAACTTATGAAACAACTAACCACGCGTTTCTAGGATTGTAAACCAAGTTTCATGCAACATGAGTGCTTATAAGTGTCTCAATGAGCTTTGTAAAGTTTTTCTAACTTATGAAACACCTAACAACATGGTTCTAGGACTCTAAATTAAGTTTCATGCAACAAGAGTGCTTATAAGTGTCTCAATGAGCTTTGTACAAGTTTGACTAACTTATGAAACATCTAACAACGCGTTTCTAGGACTTTAAACCAAGTTTCATGCAACAACAGTGCTTATAAGTTCTTCAATGATCTTTATACAAGTTTGACAAACTTATGAAACATCTAACAACTTGGTTTCTAGGACACTAAACAAAGTTTCATCCAACAAGAGTGCTACTAAGTTCCTCAATGAGCTTTGTTCAAGTTTCAAGAACTAATGAATCATCTAACAACGCGTTTCTAGGACTCTAAACCAAGTTTCATGCAACATTAGTGCTTATAAGTGTCTCAATGAGCTTTGTACAAGTTTGACGAACTTATGAAACATCTAACAACGTGTTTCTAGGACTTTAAACCAAGTTTCATGCAACATGAGTGCTTACAAGTGTCTCAATGAGCTTTGTACAAGTTTCACGAACTTATGAAACAACTAACAACGCATTTCTAGGACTCTAAACCAAGTTTCATGCAACATGGGTGCTTATAAGTGGCTCAATAAGCTTTGTACAAGTTTTACGAACTTATGAAACACCTAACAACGCGTTTATAGGACTCTAAAATAAGTTTCATGCAACAAGAGTGCTTATAAGTTTCTCAATGAGCTTTGTATAAGTTTGACGAACTTATGAAACATCGAACAACGCGTTTCGAGGACGTTAAACCAAGTTTCATGCAACAAGAGTGCTTATAAGTTCCTCAATGAGATTTATACAAGTTTCAAGAACTAATGAATCATCTAACAACGCGTTTCTAGGACTCTAAACCACGTTTCATGCAACATTAGTACTTATAAGTTTCTCAATGAGCTTGTACAAGTTTGACGAACTTATGAAACATTTAACAACGCGTTTCTAGGACTCTAAACAAAGTTTCATGCAACATGAGTGCTTATAAGTGTATCAATGAGCTTTGTACAAGTTTGACGAACTTATGAAGCATCTAACAACGCGTTTCTAGGACTTTAAACCAAGTTTCATGCAACAAGAGTTCTTATAAGTGTCTCAATGAGCTTTGTACAAGTTTGACGAACTTTTGAAACATCTAACAATGCGTTTCTAGGACTTTAAACCAAGTTTCATCCAACAAGAGTGCAACTAAGTTCCTCAATGAGCTTTGTACAAGTTTCACGAACTAATGGATCATCTAACAACGTTTTATTAGGACTCTAAACCAAGTTTCATGCAACATTAGTGCTTATAAGTGTCTCAATGAGCTTTGTACAAGTTTGACGAACTTATGATACATCTAACAACGCGTTTCTAGGACATTAAACCAAGTTTCATGCAACATGAGTGCTTATAAGTTCCTCAATGAGCTTTGTACAAGTTTCACGAACTTATGAAACATCTAATAACTTGGTTTCTAGGACTCTAACCCAAGTTTCATGCAACATGACTTCTTATAAGTGTCTCAATGTGCTTTGTACAAGTGTGACGAACTTATGAAACATCTAACAACGCGTTTCTAGGACTCTAAACCAAGTTTCATGCATCATGAGTGCTTATAAGTGTCTCAATGAGCTTGTACAAGTTTGACGAACTTATGAAACATTTAACAACGTGTTTCTAGGACTCTAAACTAAGTTTCATGCAACATGAGTGCTTATAAGTGTCTCAATGAGCTTTGTACAAGTTTTTCGAACTTATGAAACACCTAACAACGTGTTTCTAGGACTCTAAATTAAGTTTCATGCAACAAGAGTGCTTATAAGTGACTCAATGAGCTTTGTACAAGTTTGACAAACTTAGGAAACATCTACCAACGCGTTTCTAGGACTTTAAACCAAGTTTCATGCAACAAGAGTGCTTATAAGTTCCTCAATGATCTTTATACAAGTTTAACGAACTTATTAAACATCTAACAACGCGTTTCTAGGACTCTAAACCAAGTTTCATGCAACATTAGTGCTTATAAGTGTCTCAATGAGCTTTGTACAAGTTTGACGAACTTATGAAACATATAACAACGCATTTCTAGGACTTTAAACCAAGTTTCATGCAACATGAGTGCTTATAAGTGCTTCAATGAGCTTTGTACAAGTTTCACGAACTTATGAAACATCTAACAACGCGTTTCTAGGACTCTAAACCAAGTTTCATGCAACATGAGTGCTTATAAAAGTCTCAATGTGCTTTGTTCAAGTTTGACGAACTTATGAAACATCTAACAACGTGGTTTCGGGACTCTAAACCAAGTTTCATGAAACATGAGTGCTTATAAGTGTCTCAAAGAACTTTGTACTAGTTTGACGAACTTATGAAACATCTAACAAATTGGTTGCTAGGACTCTAAACCAAGTTTCATGCAACATGATTGCTTATAAGTGTATCAACGTGCTTTGTACAAGTTTAACGAACTTATGAAACATCTAACAACGCGTTTCTAGGACTCTAAACCAAGTTTCATGCTTCATGAGTGTTTATAAGTGTCTCAATGAGCTTTGTACAAGTTTGACGAACATACGAAACTTCTAACAACGCAATTCTAGAACTCTAACCCAAGTTTCATGCAACATGAGTTCTTTTAAGTTCCTCAAATACCTTTGTTAAAGTTTGACGAACTTATGATAGATCTAATAACGCGTTTCTAGGACTCTAAACGAAGTTTCATGCAACATGAGTGTTTTTATAAGTGTCTCAATGAGATTTTTACAAGTTTGACGAACTTTTGAAACATCTAACAACGCCTTTCTAGGACTCTAAACCAAGTTTCATTCTATATTAGTGCTTATAAGTGTCTCAATGAGCTTTGTACAAGTTTCACTAACTAATGAATCATCTAACAACGCGTTTCTAGGACTCTAAACCAAGTTTCATGCAACATGAGCGTTTATAATTGTCTCAATGAGCTTTGTACAAGTTTTTCGAACTTATGAAACACCTAACAACGCGTTCCTAGGACTCTAAATTCACTACTAAAAAAATGTAATATAGCCACGGCCGTATCCGTGGCTATAGCATAAATCCGTGGCTATTTAGTCACGGTTAGCCACGAAAAATTTTAGTCACGAACGTATAGCCACGGATTTAATGCTATAGCCACCGATACGGCCGTGGCTATATGACTTTTTTTTAGTAGTGATTAAGTTTCATGCAACAAGATTGCTTATAAGTGTCTCAATGAGCTTTGGACAAGTTTGACGAACTTATGAAACATCTAACAACTTTTTTCTAAGAATTTAAACCAAGTTTCATACAACAAGAGTGCTTATAAGTTCCTCAATGAGCTTTATACAAGTTTGACGAACTTATGAAACATTTAACAACGCGTTTCTAGGACTCTAAACAAAGTTTCATGCAACATGAGTGCTTATAAGTGTATCAATGAGCTTTGTACAAGTTTGACGAACTTATGAAGCATCTAACAACGCGTTTCTAGGACTTTAAACCAAGTTTCATGCAACAAGAGTTCTTATAAGTGTCTCAATGAGCTTTGTACAAGTTTGACGAACTTTTGAAACATCTAACAATGCGTTTCTAGGACTTTAAACCAAGTTTCATCCAACAAGAGTGCAACTAAGTTCCTCAATGAGCTTTGTACAAGTTTCACGAACTAATGGATCATCTAACAACGTTTTATTAGGACTCTAAACCAAGTTTCATGCAACATTAGTGCTTATAAGTGTCTCAATGAGCTTTGTACAAGTTTGACGAACTTATGATAAATCTAACAACGCGTTTCTAGGACATTAAACCAAGTTTCATGCAACATGAGTGCTTATAAGTTCCTCAATGAGCTTTGTACAAGTTTCACGAACTTATGAAACATCTAATAACTTGGTTTCTAGGACTCTAACCCAAGTTTCATGCAACATGACTTCTTATAAGTGTCTCAATGTGCTTTGTACAAGTGTGACGAACTTGTGAAACATCTAACAACGCGTTTCTAGGACTCTAAACCAAGTTTCATGCATCATGAGTGCTTATAAGTGTCTCAATGAGCTTGTACAAGTTTGACGAACTTATGAAACATTTAACAACGTGTTTCTAGGACTCTAAACCAAGTTTCATGCAACATGAGTGCTTATAAGTGTCTCAATGAGCTTTGTACAAGTTTTTCGAACTTATGAAACACCTAACAACGTGTTTCTAGGACTCTAAATTAAGTTTCATGCAACAAGAGTGCTTATAAGTGACTCAATGAGCTTTGTACAAGTTTGACAAACTTAGGAAACATCTACCAACGCGTTTCTAGGACTTTAAAACAAGTTTCATGCAACAAGAGTGCTTATAAGTTCCTCAATGATCTTTATACAAGTTTAACGAACTTATTAAACATCTAACAACGCGTTTCTAGGACTCTAAACCAAGTTTCATGCAACATTAGTGCTTATAAGTGTCTCAATGAGCTTTGTACAAGTTTGACGAACTTATGAAACATGTAACAACGCATTTCTAGGACTTTAAACCAAGTTTCATGCAACATGAGTGCTTATAAGTGCTTCAATGAGCTTTGTACAAGTTTCACGAACTTATGAAACATCTAACAACGCGTTTCTAGGACTCTAAACCAAGTTTCATGCAACATGAGTGCTTATAAAAGTCTCAATGTGCTTTGTTCAAGTTTGACGAACTTATGAAACATCTAACAACGTGGTTTCTGGGACTCTAAACCAAGTTTCATGAAACATGAGTGCTTATAAGTGTCTCAAAGAACTTTGTACTAGTTTGACGAACTTATGAAACATCTAACAAATTGGTTGCTAGGACTCTAAACCAAGTTTCATGCAACATGATTGCTTATAAGTGTATCAACGTGCTTTGTACAAGTTTAACGAACTTATGAAACATCTAACAACGCGTTTCTAGGACTCTAAACCAAGTTTCATGCTTCATGAGTGTTTATAAGTGTCTCAATGAGCTTTGTACAAGTTTGACGAACATACGAAACTTCTAACAACGCAATTCTAGAACTCTAACCCAAGTTTCATGCAACATGAGTTCTTTTAAGTTCCTCAAATACCTTTGTTAAAGTTTGACGAACTTATGATAGATCTAATAACGCGTTTCTAGGACTCTAAACGAAGTTTCATGCAACATGAGTGTTTTTATAAGTGTCTCAATGAGATTTTTACAAGTTTGACGAACTTTTGAAACATCTAACAACGCCTTTCTAGGACTCTAAACCAAGTTTCATTCTATATTAGTGCTTATAAGTGTCTCAATGAGCTTTGTACAAGTTTCACTAACTAATGAATCATCTAACAACGCGTTTCTAGGACTCTAAACCAAGTTTCATGCAACATGAGCGTTTATAATTGTCTCAATGAGCTTTGTACAAGTTTTTAGAACTTATGAAACACCTAACAACGCGTTCCTAGGACTCTAAATTAAGTTTCATGCAACAAGATTGCTTATAAGTGTCTCAATGAGCTTTGGACAAGTTTGACGAACTTATGAAACATCTAACAACTTTTTTCTAAGAATTTAAACCAAGTTTCATACAACAAGAGTGCTTATAAGTTCCTCAATGAGCTTTATACAAGTTTGACGAACTTTTGAAATATCTAACAACGTGGTTTCTAGGACACTAAATAAAGTTTCATGCAACATGATTTATACTAACTTCCTCAATGAGCTTTGTACAAGTTTCACGAACTAATGAATCATCTAAAAACGTGTTTCTAGGACTCTTAACCAAGTTTCATGCAACATTAGTGCTTATAAGTGTCTCAATGAGCTTAGTACAAGTTTGACGAACTTATGAAACATCTAACAACGCGTTTCTAGGACTTTAAACCAAGTTTCATGCAACATGAGTGCTTATAGGTTCCTCAATGAGCTTTGTACAAGTTTCACGAACTTATGAAACATCTACCAAACTCGTTTCTAGGACTCTAAACCAAGTTTCATGCAACATGAGTGCTTATAAGAATCTCAATGTGCTTTGTTCAAGTTTGACGAAATTATGAAACATCTAACAACGTGGTTTCTAGAACTCTAAACCAAGTTTCTTGCATCATTAGTGTTTATAAGTGTCTCAATGAGCTTTGTACAAGTTTGACGAACTTATGAAACATCTAACAACACAATTCTAGGACTCTATACAACTTTCACACAACATGAGTTCTTTTAAGCTCCTCAAATAGCTTTGTTAAAGTTTGACGAACTTATGAAACATCTAACAACGCGTTTCTAGAACTCTAAACCAAGTTTCATGCAACATGAGTGCTTATAAGTTCCTCAATAAACTTTGTACAAGTTTCACGAACTTATGAAACATCTAACAACGCGTTTCTAGGACTCTAAACCAAGTTTCATGCAACATGAGTATTGTTTATAAGTGTCTCAATGATCTTTTTACAAGTTTGACGAACTTATGAAACATCTAACAACGCGTTTCTAGGACTCTAAACAAAGTTTCATGCAACATGAATGCTTATAAGTTCCTCTCTGAGCTTTGTACAAGTTTGACGAACTTATGAAACATCGGACTTCGTGGTTTCTAGGACTCTAAACAAAGTTTCATGCAACATGAGTGCTACTACGGTCCTCAATGAGATTTATACAAGGTTCAAAAACTAATGAATAATCTAACAACGCGTTTCTAGGACTCTAAACCAAGTTTCATGCAATATTAGGGCTTATAAGTGTCTCAATGAGCTTGTAAAAGTTTGACGAACTGATGAAACATTTAACAACGCGTTTCTAGTACTCTAAACCAAGTTTCATGCAACATGAGTGCTTATAAGTGTCTCAATGATCTTTGTACAAGTTTGACGAACTAATGAAACAACTAACAACGCGTTTCTAGAAATGTAAACCAAGTTTCATTCAACATGAGTGCTTATAAGTGTCTCAATGGGCTTTGTACAAGTTTTTCGAACTTATGAAACACCCAACCACGCGTTTCTAGGATTCTAAATTAAGTTTCATGCAACAAGAGTGTTTATAAGTGTCTCAATGAGCTTTGTACAAGTTTGACGAACTTATGAAACATCTAACAACGCGTTTCTAGGACCTTAAACCAAGTTTCATGCAAAAAGAGTGCTTATAAGTTCCTCAATGAGCTTTGTACAAGTTTCACGAACTTATTAAACATCTAACAATGCGTTTATAGGACTGTAAACAATATTTCATGCAACATGAGTGTTTATAAGTGTCTCAATGAGCTTTGTACAAGTTTGACGAACTTATGAAACATCTAACAACGCGTTTCTAGGACTCTAAACAAAGTTTCATGCAACATCAGTGCTTATAAGTTCCTCAATGAGCTTTGTACAAATTTGACGAATTTATGAAACATCTAACAACGTGGTTTCTAGGACTCTAAACACAGGTTTCATGCAACATGAGTGCTACTAAGTTCCTCAATGAGCTTTGTACAAGTTTCAAGAATTAATGAATCATCTAACAACGTGTTTCTAGGATTCTAAACCAAGTTTCATGCAACATTAGTTCTTATAAGTGTCTCAATGAGCTTGTACAAGTTTGGCGAAGTTATGAAACATATAACCAACGCGTCTCTAAGACTCTAAACCAAGTTTCATGCAAGGTGAGTTTTTATAAGTGTCTCAATGAGCTTTTTAAGGAACTTATGAAACATCTAACAACGCGTTTCTAGGACTCTAAACAATGTTTCATGTAACATGAGTGCTTATAAGTTCCTCAATGAGCTTTGTACAAGTTTGACGATCTTATGAAACATTTAACAACGTGGTTTCTTGGATTTAAACCAAGTTTCATGCAACATGAGAGCTACTAAGTTCCTCAACGAGCTTTGTACAAGTTTCAAGAACTTATGAATCATCTAACAACGCGTTTCTAGGAATCTAAACGAAGTTTCATGCAACATTAGTGCTTATATAAGTGTCTCAATGAGCGTGTACAAGTTTGACGAACTTATGAAACATCTAACAACGCGTTTCTAGGACTCTAAACCAAGTTTCATGCAACATGAGTGCTTATAAGTGTCTCAATGAGCTTTGTACAAGTTTGACGAACTTATGAAACATCTAACAACGCGTTTCTAGGACTCTAAACCAAGTTTCATGCAACATGAGTGCTTATAAGTTCCTCAATGAGCTTTGTACAAGTTTTACGAACTTATGAAACACCTAACAACGCGTTTCTAGGACTCTAAATTAAGTTTCTTGAAACAAGAGTGCTTATAAGTTCCTCAATAAGCTTTATACAAGTTTGACGAACTTATGAAACATCTAACAACGTGGTTTCTAGGACTTAAAACCAAGTTTCGTGCAACATGAGTGTTTATAAGTTCCTCAATGAGCTTTGTAAAAGTTTCACGAACTAATGAATCATCTAACAACGCTTTTCTAGGACTCTAAACCAAGTTTCATGCAACATTAGTGCTTATAAGTTCCTCAATGAGCTTTCTACAAGTTTGAGGAAATTATGAAACATCTAACAACGTGGTTTTTAGGACTCAAAACAAAGTTTCATGCAACATGAGTGCTTATAAGTGTCTCAATGTGTTTCTTACAAGTTTGACGAACTTAAGAAACATCTAACAACGCGTTTCTAGGACTCTAAACCATGTTTTATGCAACATGAGTGCTTATAAGTGTCTCAATGAGCTTTGTAGAAGTTTGACGAATTTATGAAACATCTAACAACGCGTTTCTAGGACTCTAAACTAAATTTCATGCAACATGAGTGCATATAAATACAAAAACATACCCACAAAATCATTTTCGTGGCAAATTTCGTGGCAAATTTCGTGGCTATCAGTGCCACGAAAAATGGAGTAGCAAAAAAAGCAGGAAAAACCTTGGCTCTCTGTAGAAAAAAAATGTAGATAAAAACGTGGCAATGCGTGGCAAAATCGTGGCATTTTTTCCCTATATAAGGAAACGAATGAGTGTTCTTTTACTTTCATTACAACAACCACTTCACTATAAATTTATGGAGAGAGAAAAATTCAGATTTCTCCAAAAAAAAGTGTTCATGTCTTATTATTTTCAAAATCGAGGGTGGATGGATCGACACATTGATCCAACCAATAATAATGTTTCGCAAGAGTTCAGAGAAGGTGTTGAAGTGTTTCTCGAATTTGCCTCAAATCAAAATTCTTTCCAAGAACGAATAACCATGTTAAGTCCTTGTTTAAGATGTCAAAACCGAAAGCAACGTGATGCGAGAACCGTATCTCGCCATCTTTACCGGGTCGGTTTCAAGAGTAATTATCATGTATGGTCAAGCCATGGAGAAAGCTACTATGATGGTGGAGAATCATCGGCAAGAGGTCAATTTATGGAAGAAGAAATGTATGCGAGAGGCGGGTCATATCAAGAGAACATTCCAAGGGGAGATTTTGGATCAATTGATATATCAGAGAATTTGATGGAAGAACCCAATGAAGATGAATATTAAGAAAGACTGTTTGAGGATTTTGAAACCGCTAAACAACCACTATATGATGGACGTGTTGAAGGTATTTCTAACATATATTTGGCATCTCGTTTAATGAATTAAAAACTAATCATAATTTTGCGGAGTCGTGTATGGATGAGTTATCACAAACTTTTAGAGATGTTTTGCCACAATCAAATATAGCTCCTGGGTCATATTATGAGACGAGGAAGCTGACAAAGTGACTTGGTCTTCCTGTTGTCAAGATTGATATTTGTGAGGATAATTGTATGTTATTTTTGAAAGAAGACCGCGAACTGTTGGCGTGTCGGTTTTGTGGGAAAGATAGATTTTACCAGAACCATGTGAAGGGGAAAAACCGTCCAAACCAAAGAATGTTTTATATGCCTATTACGGAGAGGTTGAAGCGTTTGTACCAACAAGAGGCGACTGCATCACAAATGCGCTGGCACGCGGAACATGAGTCGCCAGAAAGAGAAATGCATCACCCATCTGATGCAGCAGCATGGGAGCATTTTATCAACGTATATCCTGATTTCGCTGCAGAAAGTCGAAATGTTTTTCTAGGATTATCAACAGATGGATTTAATCCAGTGGGTATGAGCGGTAAATCCCACTCAGTCTGGCCTGTCATCGTAACCCCGGATAACCTACCTCCTAGTATGTGTATGAAAAGAGAATATTTCTTTTTATCAGTACTAGTTCCTGGGCCAAGAAATCCAAAGAAGAGCATTGATATATATTTGCAGCCGTTAATTGAAGAACTAAAAAGTTTGTGGAGAAATGGCGTTTAAGCATATGATATCTCAAAGACGAAAAATTTCACGATGCGAGTTGCACTAATGTGGACAATTAATGACTTTCCCGCTTACGACATGATGTCAGGATGGATGACTCATGGTCGTTTAAGTTGTCCATATTGTCTAGATGAGACAAAGTCATTTTGGTTGCAACATGGAAAGAAGCATACCTGGTTTGACTGTCATAAAATGTTCCTTCCTAAGGACCATCCTCACCGAAGAAATGTCCAGGGGTTTCGAAACGGTCATACAATAACTGATGATCCTCCACCATGGTTGATGGGAGAAGAGGTTCTCTACGAAAGAATTAACAACATCACAGGACTGAAGAAAGTTGTCCACTGTGGAGGAAATGGACACGAGAAACCCGCGAGCACTATAGATGGCTACGGCAAAGACCACAATTGGGTGAAGAAGAGTATCTTTTGGGATTTTCCGTATTGGGAAAACCTTCTTCTTCGCCACAACCTTGACTTCATGCATGTTGAGAAAAATTTCTTTGATAATCTTATCAACACGGTGCTTAATGTTCCCGGTAAGACAAAAGATAATGCAAAGTCGAGGATGGATCTACCTGATTTGTGCAGAAGATCTGATTTACATATCAAAGATGATGGAACGATTGCAGTCCCGATATTCCGGTTGTCGAAGGAAGGAAAAAAAGAATTTTTGCGATGGTTGAAGCATGATATAAAATTTCCAGATGGGTACGCTTCGAAGTTTGGTAGATGTATAGACGAGACGAATAACAAGATTTCAGGTTTAAAAAGTCATGATTGCCACGTCATTATGCAACGACTTCTCCCTTTTGCGTTTAAGGAACTACTTCTTAAAAGTGTTCACATTGCAATTTCAGGTACATAATCTTAATAATTATTTTGATATGTGTTATTATCGACTAACTCCTTTTTTGTAACGATAGCACTCTTCTTTCGTGATATCTCTGTGAAGATACTTAAGCACGAAGATGTTGCCATTTTAAAAGAAAACATCGCGATTAAACTTTGCAATTTGGAAAAGATTTTTCCACCGTCGTTCTTTAATGTTATGGAACATTTGTCTGTGCATTTAGTAGACGAAGCTGTTTTAGGTGGTCCAGTGCAATATAGATGGATGTATCCTTTCGAACGATACATGTACCATCTGAAAAAGAAAGTTAAAAAGAAGGCACATATTGCAGGTTCCATCATTTCACAATGTGTGAATGAGGAGATATCTACCACTTCTGCAAACTTCTTTGGTAATCCACAAATGATACCTATTGTTCCCCATCCCGGAGAAGTTCGGTTTACATATCATTATCCAAATGTTCCTACCTTGTTTTACCATGAAGGTCAGGTTAGTGGAATATGTGAAGAGAAATGGCTAACCGATGATGACTACACCGTCCTCCAGACATTTATGATGCTCAATTGTGATACATTTGATCCCTACGAAAGGTACTTCAGTTATTTTTATTTTTTCAGGATTTAAGATGTTATAATCTTGTTAAACAACCCCATAGGATGTTTGAAGAGTTTATTATGGAGGGAAGCCCGAATATGTCTAGTAATGATCTACAAATGATGAAAGACCAACATTTTACCGAATGGGTGAAAAACTATGTGAGTTTATAATTTATTTAATTTATAATTTGAACTTGAAACTTACCAAATTCGTTAACAGGTTGTGCAAGCGAGTGACTAATATGAGTTTCCGATGTGGATGTTGGATTTCGTACAAGGTCCGCAACGTATGAATAAATCTTGGCCGATTTATAATTCACGGGGATATTGCTTTCACACACATAGTCATGGCCAAGATAAGAAAACCCATCATTACAGCGTCCAAGTTCGTGGAACCACAAACACTGACTATTATGGTTTGATCGAGGAGATAATCATGGTTGAGTATTTTCGTTCTGTTGGACTGAAGACGATGGTTTTTAAATGTAAATGGCTTGATACAACTGAAGGTCGGGGAATTCGAAAACATAAATCAGGAATCGTTGATGTGTCTCCGCGTTGGCAGTATGAGAAATATGATCCATTTATTTTATCTGGTAACTGTGACCAAGTTGGTTTTATCCCTTATCCACGGATACGACATACATTTGCCAACGATTGGTGGGCATGCACAAAAGTTATGCCTAGAGGGGTTCGAGAAATGTCCGAAGATGCTCTTGTTGCGTTACAAGATGATACACACAACCAAATTGTTGCACATACTGCGATGTTGCACATCGAGGCGTATGTTATCGAAAATGATTCAGATTATGATTCCATGCCATTTATTAATCCTAATGACGAGTATGTTTCAGAAAATGAATTAAAAGAGTCTTAGTAAATTTGTCGTTCATTAAGTTTTAAAATATGTAATATAACTAACTTTTAAGCATAAAATATTCCCTCCTAAACCCAAAACACATTTCCCTCTAAACTAAAAATTTTCCCTCCTAACTAAAGCCCAATAACTTTTATACTTAGGAAAGTTTTCAGTAAGTGTTAACCTTTAATCCCACAAAAACCATCGTAACCCTTCTTTCTCAATCTCACGCCGACTCATTGATAAACGAGATTTTACCCCGCTTAATCTAATATCTTATTGTAGTATTTAAGATGTCAAACCAAATCAAGAGCAAACAATGTATTTGAATTTATGCGAAACAAACTCAGTTTAAGTGTGATCAAAAGGGTTGTTTGTGTGATGTTTTTGTAACCGAAGATTTAACAAAACGAAAAACGAGAATTAAGGGTTTTGAAAGATTATTAAAAGGCTAAACAATCAGGTTAAGGTGTATTAAAGGATGATTAAACTTTCGGATTTCAAATTGTCTTTTATAAAATTTACTTTAAGGTTTTGAAAACGATTTTAGATCAATCCACTCTCGTGGCAATGATCCTTTTCTCAACGATTAAACTAAAACAATGTCTTGGATAGTTTAATCGTCGAGAAACTTTAAGGACAAATCAATTCTAACCACCAAGCTTATTAACACAGATCTCTCGGTTAAGCTAGGCTTGGTTCTAAGGTAATTGTTCAGGAGGCTTTATAATCTCTCGATTCATAAAGCTTCCTGGGTTCGATAATCGAATGGCCAACTCGATTAAAGCTTTAAGGCTGTTACCAAAGACTAAAGTTTTCAATCAATTAAGTTTTAGACAATTATCTATCCTAGATTCAATCAAACCCCTTTTACCCTAACCCAATTGTCTATTTAGAACTACTCACAAATCATATTGAGATTCATAACAATTTGATTCAAGGAAACCATAAGCATAAACAAAATAAACAAAGAGAATAAAAAGGGTAAAGAAAACTCTTATTCAATGATGATGATGAAGATTACAAGGTGGCCAAGAAGCAATCACCAAGAAATCCTCTCAAGTCTCAAAAACAAAAACAAAACTCTGAACAAGATCCCCCAAGGGTGGCTGTCTGTTTTTACCCTAATCAACAGGTCTAAACCGATAAATAAAAATAAAGGAAACCAAAAATCAAACCGGTTTTCCTTTTTACATAGCAAAAACCAAAACTTATTTAAAATTTCGCAGCCTGTATCGGTCAAACAAACCGATACAGGCTGGCCGATATGCGCTTCGGCAAATCTTCCTTCGGCTCAGTTTTCCTCGTATCGGCCAGGCTAAGCCGATACGACAGGTCGGTACGTGTCTTCGAGTCTTCTTCTCTTGTATCGGTCACTCCAAACCGATATGGTTGGCCGATACAAGCTTCGGCGAAACCTCTGTTTTCAATATCGGCCACGGAAACCGATATGCTTGGCCGATACAGACTTCGGCACACTCTCTGTCTTCTGTATCGGCCAACTGAAACCGATACAACATGCCGATGCAAGTGTATCAGTTTCTTTTTGGCTTAAATTCATCGCTTTCGCCGTCTTTATGCTCCAAAACCTGAAATACACGAAACAAACCAAAATGCAACCTATATGCAACTAAATGCAACCTAAATGAATGAGTTCTAATGCATAACCTAAAGTAAAATGTGTAAAATATGCAAGTTATCACTCATCTCTCTCACGACTCATCTCTCTTTCAATCTCTCGCCGACTCATCTCTCTTTCAATCTCTCTCTCTCTCTCTCTCTCTCTCTCTCTCTCTCTCTCTCTCTCTCTCTCTCTCTCTCTCTCTCTCTCTCTCTCTCTCTCTCTCTCTCTCTCTCTCTCTCTCTCTCTCTCTCTCTCTCTCTCTCTCTCTCTCTCTCTCTCTCTCTCTCACCGATGGCTCCAACCACAAGAACATCAAATCAATCACGCCGTCGCCCACGGCCTTACGGATTACATCTCACAGGTTTTTTATTTGGTTTTTTTTTCAAGTACGGTTTTGATTTTGATTTACACAAATTTTCAAAGTTTTGTTTTCATTTAAACATAGTTTCAAGTTCGGTTTTGATTTCAAGTTTTGTTTCGACGGTTTTTGATTTGGTTTTGATTTCAAGTTCTGTTTTAAACTATGTTTCAGTTCTTGTTTATTTAATAGCACTAGATAAACATAGTTTCAAATTTGGTTTTGATTTCAAGTTTGGTTTGGATTTCAAATTTGGTTTTGATTTGAACATAGTTTAAAAGAAGTGTATTAACGAAACTGATTCTCTCATTGAGTTCTTTTATATTTAAGAGAACTAGATAAAAATAGTTAAGTTAAATCTTTTAGTTTTGATTTAAACAGAGGTATGTCTGTCTATAGATATGCGACAGGGGAGACCTGCTGCGCCTCCTGGAGTTGTGCCTCAAGGATCTGTAACTCCTCGAACTGTACCTCATTTACCTACTGCCTCTTCAAGTGCATGTCCTGCGACTCCTGCCCCTTATGTCAGGAGAAGAGATGATGCGCTTCTACATGCGTCGGCAAGACGTAACCAACAACACCTCCATTCTCAAAAGCTCAATGGATCATTGTGGTAAGTAGTTGTTAGTAGTTCACTGTTAATATTGTTCAATGTCCATAAGAGTGATGGTTAGTATTGTTATTGTTAGCATTTTGTTGTGGTATTAGTTGGACAATGTATTAGTATAGAGTTTAATACATGATTTTTGTTTGATGTTTGCCATTTTCTTGTCTCAGGTTTGGTATTGATCCTGAAGTCCATGCTTTTATCAAAGCAACATGGCAGGGAAACTTTGGGGACCGTGGGCAACCTGGAAAGACCTTCCAGAAGAGAAGACGGATCAGTGGTTGCATGCCTTCATTGTAAGTGCTTCACTTATCTTCTTTTGTAATGACTTATAGTAATGACTTATCTAACTTGAGTTATCTGCTTCCACACACATAGTAATGACTTATCTTCTTTTGTAGCAATACTACTACTGGGAGGACCAATACCATGATGAAGTCTACTTGAAATGTAAGAAACAAACTCAGGTTACCATATGTGGCCGCATCGACCGAACGGGAGAGATAGCAGGCCTCCTTCGTACATCGGTGAGATCGACTCGGTCAAATATACTTGAGAAGTATAGCACTGCTGAAGCAAAACGCAAGAGTGAAAAAGCTGTAACTTCTCGTAAATCTGCTCCACCAGGGAAGAAGATGCACAAGCATGGTGCAGGCCCTTGTTGTTTCGTAAACATTGAGTATAAAATGGTATGTTTTTTTCAGTTTTTGCCTTAAGAACTGTCTAATTTCTATCTGTTTTCTTTCGTATAGATGGTTGATGAAGGTTTGCATGAACCACCTCCATATACAGCTCTAGCGAGGAAGACTCACTGTGGTAAAGATGGATCCTTCCTAGATGAACGTTCGGAGGAACTTGTGTTGGAGGTTGAGCAGGCCGTTGAAGAGATGTTACAAGAAGGATCTCCACTTGGCGATAATCTAACTGAAAGCTCTCCTGCTACAAATCCAAAGCGGTTTCTTCTCAACCAAGAATACATCAAGGTCATTTCTTCTCTCATCTTCATTTTAATAGTTAGTTATTGAACTCTGATAGTTTTAATGAGTTATTAAATTGTGGTTTCCTTGGCTAGTTGTTTTCTTACTTTTGATTGTCTTAATTAGTTATTGGAGTTGGGACTGACTTAGATAGTTAGTTATTGTCAAGTTTTGCTTATGCTTGGTTTCTTAATTTTCCAGAGAGGAAAAACCACGAAGGGTACAATCTACGGACTTGGTAATGTTCAGTACAAGAACGCAAGTCCATCGCAGCCGGTTTCTGTCTCACTGAAACGCAACCTCGATGTCGAGATGCGATTGTTTGGCGTTGAGACATCCATCTCTGAAATCAAGGAAGATGTCAATGCTTTCAAGACTGAATTCAAAGAGGCGATGTCTGCAAACAAATCAACGCTCAACCTTGTGCTAAAAACTCTCCAATCTCAAGCTTCCAATCCTACAGCCTCAACATCACAAACTCATTCACAACCTCAAGGTCAACCTCAAGTTCCACTCCGATCTCAACAAATGCCACGAGCTCAAGGTGAGTCTACGGCTGAACCACATCATATAATGACCCAAAAACAATCTGACTTAGATAGGATGATCCAAAAAGAACTTGGTTTCTAACTTAGTTTAGTCTGTTTAGGAACTAAGTAAGTTTGTGTAATTTTCTTGTTAACTTTGGTGCCATAAACTTATTTTGTGTACTTCTTTTATTTTAATTTTTGAACAATGTTTTGTATGCTTAAAACTGAAACTACTATGTAATATATTTTAGTTTTGGTGGTATTTAGCATTTTCATTTGGATATAACATTTGGGATTTAAAAATATTTAAATTTTTTTTTAATTTATTTAAGAAGATCCACAAACATAATCATAGCAAAATATTCATAGCCACGAAATGGATAGTAGCTAAATTGTAGCAAATATGCTACAGTATCATCCATAGCAATTCATAGCAGTTTGCTACATTACTTTCCGTAACATTTGGTGGCAAGTTTACCACGAAAATTTCGTGTCTAATCGTAGCAAAATTGCTACGAAACTTTTGTGTCAAATCGTAGCAAGTTTGCCACGAAATTTTTGTGTCAAATCGTAGCAAGTTTGCCACAAAATCTTTCGTAGCAAATTGAGGTATTTTGCTACGTTTTTAGACAGGTGCGTTTTTTGCTACAATCGTATACACACGTTTTGCATTTCGTGGCAATTCGGGGCTTTTGCTCTGTATAGCCACGAAATATTGGTTATACCCACAAAATTTAACGTGGTTGTGGCGCTAGTTTTTACTAATGACAATTTTGACGAACTTATGAAACATCTAACAACGCGTTTCTAGGACTCTAAACCAAGTTTCATGCAACATGCGTGCTTATAAGTGTCTCAATGTGCTTTGTACAATTTTTACGAACTTAAGAAACATCTAACAACGTGGTTTCTAGGACTGTAAACAAAGTTTCATGCAACATGATTGCTTTTAAATGTCTCAATGAGATTTGTACATGTTTTAGGAACTTATGAAACATCTAACAACGCGTTTCTAGACCTCTAAACCAAGTTTCATGCAACATGAGTGTTTATAAGTGTCTCATTTAACTTTTTACAAGTTTGACGAACTTATAAAACATCTAACAACGCGTTTCTAGGACTTTAAACCAAGTTTCATACAACATGAGTTCTTTTAAGTTCCTCAATGAGCTTTGTTAAAGTTGAATAACTTATGAAACATTTAACAAGGCGTTTTTAGGACTCTAAACCAAGTTTCATGCAACTTGAGTGCTTATAAGTTCTTGAATGAGCTTTGTAAGAGTTTCACGAACTAATGAATCATCTAACAACGCGTTTCTAGGACTCTAAACCAAGTTTCATGCAACATGAATGCTTATAATTAAGTTCCTCAATGAACTTTGTACAAGTTTGAGGAAATTATGAAACATCTAACAACGTGGTTTTTAGGACTCTAAACAAAGTTTCATGTAACATGAGTGCTTATAAGTGTCTCAATGTGCTACTTACAAGTTTGACGAACTTATGAAACATCTAACAACTCGTTTCTAGGACTCTGAACCAAGTTTTATGCAACATGAGTGCTTATCAGTGTCTCAATGAGCTTTATTGAAGTTTGACGAATTTATGAAACATATAACAACGCGTTTCTAGGACTCTAAACTAAGTTTCATGCAACATGAGTGCTTATAAGTTCTTAAATGAGCTTTGTACAATTTTGACGAACTTATGAAACATCTAACAACGCGTATCTAGGACTCTAAACCAAGTTTCATGCAACATGAGTGCTTATAAGTATCTCAATGTGCTTTGTACAAGTTTGACGAACTTAAGAAACATCTAACAACATGGTTTCTAGGACTGTAAACCAAGTTTCATGCAACATGATTGCTTTTAAATGTCTCAATGAGCTTTATACATGTTTTACGAACTTATAAAACATCTAACAACGCGTTTCTAGGACTCTAAACCAAGTTTCATGCAACATGACTGTTTATTAGTGTCTCAATGAACTTTGTACAAGTTTGACGAATTTATGAAACATCTAACAACGCGTTTCTAGGACTCTAAACCAAGTTTCATGCAACATGAGTTCCTTTAAGTTCCTCAATGAGCTTTGTTAAAGTTGAATAACTTATGAAACATCTAACTAGGCGTTTGTAGGACTCTAAAACAAGTTTCATGCAACATGAGTGCTTATAAGTTCCTGAATGAGCTTTGTAAGAGTTTCACGAACTAATGAATCATCTAACAACGCGTTTCTAGGACTCTAAACCAAATTTCATGCAACATGAGTGCTTATAAGTTCCTCAATGAGCTTTGTACAAGTTTGAGGAAATTATGAAACATCTAACAACGTGGTTTTTAGGACTCTAAACAAAGTTTCATGTAACATGAGTGCTTATAAGTGTCTCAATGGGCTACTTACAAGTTTGACGAACTTATGAAACATCTAACAACGCGTTTCTAGGACTCTAAACCAAGTTTTATGCAAAATGAGTGCTTATAAGTGTCTCAATGAGCTTTATTGAAGTTTGACGAATTTATGAAACATCTAACAACGCGTTTCTAGGACTCTAAACAAAGTTTCATGCAACATGAGTGCTTATAAGTTCCTAAATGAGCTTTGTAAAATTTTGACGAACTTATGAAACATCTAACAACGGGTATCTAGGACTCTAAACCAAGTTTCATGCAACATGAGTGCTTAAAAGTGTCTCAATGTGCTTTGTACAAGTTTGACGAACTTAAGAAACATCTAACAACATGGTTTCTAGGAG
Organism: Cochlearia excelsa; assembly: GCA_963556525.1. Taxonomy (NCBI): domain Eukaryota; kingdom Viridiplantae; phylum Streptophyta; class Magnoliopsida; order Brassicales; family Brassicaceae; genus Cochlearia; species Cochlearia excelsa. The sequence goes on along the minus strand of OY748328.1, from coordinate 13,328,262 downwards.
TGTAAACCAAGTTTCATGCAACATGATTGCTTTTAAATGTCTCAATTAGCTTTGTACTTGTTTTACGAACTTATGAAACATCTAACAACGCGTTTCTAGGACTCTAAACCAAGTTTCATGCAACATGAGTGTTTATAAGTGTCTCAATGAACTTTGTACAAGTTTGACGAATTTATGAAACATCTAACAACGCGTTTCTAGGACTCTAAACCAAGTTTCATGCAACATGAGTTCTTTTAAGTTCCTCGATGAGCTTTGTTAAAGTTTGACGAACTTATGAAACATCTAACAACGCGTTTCTAGGACTCTAAACAAAGTTTCATGCAACATGAGTGCTTATAAGTTCCTCAATGAGCTTTGTACAAGTTTAAGTTATTAAACATCTAACAACGCGTTTTTAGGACTCTAAACCAAGTTTCATGCAACATGAGTGTTTATACGTGTCTCAATGAGCTTTGTACAAGTTTGACGAACTTATTAAATATCTAACAACGCATTTCTAGGACTCTAAACCAAGTTTCATGCAACATGAGTGCTTAAAAGTGTCTCAATGATCTTTGGACAAGTTTCACGAACTTAAGAAACATCTAACAACGTGATTCTAGGACTCTAAACCAAGTTTCATGCTATATGAGTGTTTATAAGTGTCTCAATGAGCTTTGTACAAGTTTGACGAACTTATGAAACATCTAACAACGCGTTTCTAGGATTCCAAACCAAGTTTCATGCAACATGAGTGCTTAAAAGTGGCTCAATGATCTTTGTACAAGTTTGACGAACTTATGAAACATCTAACAACGCGTTTCTATGACTCTAAACCAAGTTTAATGCAACATGAGTGCTTATAAGTTCCTCAATGAGCTTTGTACAAGTTTCACGAACTTATGAAACATCTAACAATGTGTTTTTTAGAACTCTAAACCAAGTTTCATGCAACATGAGTTCTTTTAAGTTCCTCAATGAGCTTTGTACAATTTGTAGAACTTATGAAACATCTAACATCGTGGTTTCTAGGACTCTAAACCAAGTTTCATGCAACATGAGTGCTACTAAGTTTGTTGATGAGGTTTGTACAAGTTTCAAGAACTAATGAATCATCTAACAACGCGTTTCTAGGACTCTAAACCAAGTTTCATGCAACATTAGTGTCTCAATGAACTTGTACAAGTTTGACGAACTTATGAAACATCTAACAACGCATTTCTAGGACTCTAAACCAAGTTTCATGCAACATGAGTGCTTATAAGTGTCTCAATGAGCTTTGTACAAGTATTACGAATTTATAAAACATCTAACAACGCGTTTCTAGGACTCTAAACCAAGTTTCATGCAACATGAGTGCTTATAAGTTCCTCAATGAGCTTTGTACAAGCTTATAAGTTCCTCAATGAGCTTTGTACAAGTTTGACGAACTTATAAAACATCTAACAACGCGTTTCTAGGGCTCTAAACCAAGTTTCATGCAACATGAGTGCTTATAAGTTTCTCATTGAGCTTTGTTAAAGTTTGACGAACTTATGAAACATCTAACAACGCGTTTCTAGGACTTTACACCAAGTTTCATGCCACATGAATGCTTATAAGTTCCTCAATTAGCTTTGTACAAGTTTGACGAACTTATGAAACATCTAACAACTCATTTCTAGGACTCTAAACAAAGTTTCATGCAACATCAGTGCTTATAAGTTCCTCAATGAGCTTCGTTCAAGTTTGACGAACTTATGAAACATCTAACAACGTGGTTTCTAGGACTCTAAACACACTTTTCATGCAACATGAGTGCTACTAAGTTCCTCAATGAGCTTTGTACAAGTTTCATGAACTAATGAATTATATAACAACGCGTTTCTAGGACTCTAAACAAACTTTCAGGGAACATTAGTGCTTATAATTGTCTCAATGAGCTTTGTACAAGTTTGACGAACTTATGAAACATCTAACAACGCGTTTCTAGGACTCTAAACCAAGTTTCATGCAACATGAGTTCTTTTAAGTTCCTCAATGAGATTTGTTAAAGTTTGACGAACTTATGAAACATCTAACAACGTGTTTCTAGGACTCTAAACCATGTTTCATGCAACATGAGGTCATATAAGTTCCTCAATGAGCTTCGTACAAGTTTCAATAACTTTTGAAACATCTAACAATGTGTTTCTAGGACTCTAAACCAAGTTTCATGCAACATGAGTGTTTATAAGTGTCTCAATGAGCTTTATAATGGTTTGACGAACTTATGAAATATCTAACAACGCGTTTCTAGGACTCTAAACCAAGTTTCATGCAACATGAGTTCTTTTAAGTTCCTCAATGAGCTTTGTTAAAGTTTGACGAACTTATGAAACATCTAACAACGCGTTACTAGGACTCTAAACCAATTTTCATGCAACATGAGTGTTTATAAGTGTCTCAATGAGCTTTGTACAAGTTTGACGAACTTATGAAACATCTAACAACGCGTTTCTAGGACTCTAAACATAGTTTCATGCAACATGAGTGCTTATAAGTTCCTCAATGAGTTTTGTACAAGTTCGACGAACTTATGAAACATCTAACAACGTGGTTTCTAGGACTCTAAACCAATTTTCATGCAACATGAGTGCTACCAAGTTCCTCAATGAGCTTTGTACAAGTTTCAAGAATTAATAAATCATATAACAACACGTTTCTAGGTTTCTAAACCAAGTTTCATGCAACATTAGTGCTTATAAGTGTCTCAACGAGCATATACAAGTTTGACAAACTTATGAAACATTTAACAACGAGTTTCTAGGACTTTAAACCAAGTTTCATGCAACATGAGTGTTTATTAGTGTCTCAATGATCTTTGTACAAGTTTGACTAACTTATAAAACATCTAACAACGCGTTTCTAGGATTCTAAACAAAGTTTCATGCAACATGAGTGATTATAAGTTCCTCAATGAGCTTTGTACAAGTTTGACGAACTTATGAAACATCTAACAACGTGGTTTCTAGGACTCTAAACCAAGTTTCATGCAACATGAGCGCTACTAAGTTCCTCAATGAGGTTTGTACAAGTTTCAAGAACTAATGAATCATCTAACAACGCGTTTCTAGGACTCTAAACCAAGTTTCATACAACATGAGTTCTTATAAGTGTCTCAATAAGCTTTGTACTAGTTTGACGAACTTATGAAAAAACTAACAACGCGTTTCTATGACTCTAAACCAAGTTTCATGCAACATGAGTGTTTATAAATGTCTCAATGAGCTTTGTACAAGTTTTACGAACTTATGAAACACCTAACAATGCGTTTCTAGGACTCTAAATTAAGTTTCATGCAACAAGAGTGCTTATAAGTTCCTCAATAAGTTTTATACAAGTTTGACGAACTTATGAAACATCTAACAACGTGGTTTCTAGGACTCTAAACCAAGTTTCATTTTACATGAGTGCTACTAAGTTACTCAATGAGCTTTTTACAAGTTTCATGAACTAATGAATTATCTAACAACGCGTTTCTGGGACTCTAAACACGGTTTCATGCAACATTAGTGCTTATAAGTGTCTCAATGAGCTTTGTACAAGTTTGACGAACTTATGAAACATCTAACAACGCGTTTCTAGGACTTTAAACCAAGTTTCATGCAACATGAGTGCTTATAAGTTCCTCAATGAGCTTTGTACAATTTTCACGAACTAATGAATCATCTAACAACGCGTTTCTAGGACTCTAAACCAAGTTTCATGCAACATTAGTGCTTATAAGTTCCTCAATGAGCTTTGTACAAGTTTGAGGAAATTATGAAACATCTAACAACATGGTTTTAGGACTGTAAACAAAGTTTCATGCAACATGAGTGCTTATAAGTATCTCAATGTGCTTCTTACATGTTTGACGAACTTCGAAACATCTAACATTGTGTTTCTAGGATCGTAAACCAAGTTTCATGCGACATGAGTGCTTATAAGTTCCTCAATGAGCTTTGTTAAAGTTTGACGAACTTATGAAACATCTGACAACGCGTTTCTAGGACGTTATACAAAGTTTCATGCAACATGAGTGCTTATAAGTTCCTCAATGAGCTTTGTACAAGTTTGACGAACTTATGAAACACTTAACCACTCGTTTCTAGGACTATAAACCAAGTTTCATGCAACATGAGTGTTTATAAGAATCTCAATGAGCTTTATACAAGTTTGACGAACTTATGAAACATCTAACAACGCGTTTCTAAGACTCTAAATCAAGTTGCATGCAACATGCATGCTTATAAGTGTCTCAATGAGCTTTGTACTAGTTTGACGAACTTATGAAACAACTAACAACGCTTTTCAAAGAATCTAAACCAAGTTTCATGCAACATGAGTTTTTATAAATGTCTCAGTGAGCTTTGTACAAGTTTCACGAACTTATGAAACACCTAACAACGCGTTTCAAGGATTCTAAATTAGTTTCATGCAACAAGAGTGCTTATAAGTTCCTCAATAAGCTTTATACAAGTTTGACGAATTTATGAAACATCTAACAACGTGGTTTCTACGACTCTAAACCAAGTTTCATGTAGCATGAGAGCTACTAAGTTTCTCAATGAGCTTTTTACAAGTTTCACGAACGAATGAATTATCTAACACTGCGTTTTTGGGACTCTAAACACGGTTTCATGCAACATTAGTGCTTATAAGTGTCTCAATGAGATTTGTATAAGTTTGATGAACTTATGATACATCTAACAACGCGTTTCTAGCACTTTAAACCAAGTTTCATGCAACATAAGTGCTTATAAGTTCCTTAATGAGCTTTGTACAAGTTTCACGAACTAATGAATCATCTAACAACGCGTTTCTAGGACTCTAAACCAAGTTTCATGCAACATGAGTGCTTATAAGTGTCTCAATGTGCTCTGTACAAGTTTGACGAACTTAAGAAACATCTAACAACGTGGTTTCTAGGATTGTAAACCAAGTTTCATGCAACATGATTGCTTTTAAATGTCTCAATGAGCTTAGTACATGTTTTACGAATTTATGAAACATCTAACAACGCGTTTCTAGTATTCTAAACCAAGTTTCATACAACATGAGTGTTTATAAGTGTCTCAATGAACTTTGTACAAGTTTGACGAACTTGTGAAACATCTAACAACGCGTTTCTAGGACTCTAAACCTAGTTTCATGCAACATGAGTTCTTTTAAGTTCCTCAATGAGTTTGACGAACTTATGAAACATCTAACAACGCGTTTCTAGGACTCTAAACCAAGTTTCATGCAACATGACTGCTTATAAATTCCTCAATGAGGTATGTACAAGTTTCACGAACTTATTAAACATCTAACAACGTGTTTATAGGACTCTAAAACAAGTTTCACGCAACATGAGTGTTTATAAGTGTACCAATGAGCTTTGTACAAGTTTGACGAACTTATGAAACATCTAACAACGTGTTTCTAGGACTCTAAACAAAGTTTCATGCAACATCAAAGCTTATAAGTTCCTCAATGAATTTATGAAACATCTAACAACGTGGTTTCTAGGACTCTAAACACAATTTTCATGCAACACGAGTGGTTATAAGTGTCTCTATGAGCTTTGTACAAGTTTGACGAACTTATGAAACATCTAACAACGTGGTTTCAAGGACTCTAAACACAGGTTTCATGCAACATGAGTGCTACTAAGTTCCTCTAAAAACGTGTTTCCAGGACTCTAAACCAAGTTTCATGCAACATTAGTGCTTATAAGTGTCTCAATTAGCTTGTACAAGTTTGACGAACTTATGAAACATCTAACAACGCGTTTATAAGACACTAAACCAGGTTTCATGCAACATGAGTGCTTATAAGTGTCTCAATGAGATTTGTACAAGTTTGACGAATTTATGAAACAACTAACAACGCGTTTCAAGGACTCTAAACCAAGTTTCAGGCAACATGAGTGTTTATAAGTGTCGCAATGAGCTTTGTACAAGTTTTACAAACTTATGAAACACCTAACAACGCGTTTCAAGGACTCTAAATTAAGTTTCATGCAACAAGAGTGATTATAAGTTCCTCCATAAGCTTTATACAAGTTTGACGAACTTATGAAACATCTAACGACTTGGTTTCTAGGACACTAAACCAAGTCTCATGAACCATGAGTGCCACTAAGTTCCTCAATGAGCTTTGTACAAGTTTGACGAACTTATGAAACATCTAACCAACGCGTTTCTAAGACTCTAACCCAAGTTTCATGCAACTTCGGTGTTTATAAGTGTCTCAATGAGCTTTTTACAAGTTTGACGAACTTATGAAACATCTAACAACGTGTTTCTAGGACTCTAAACAAAGTTTCATGCAACATCAGTGCTTATAAGTTCCTCAATGAGCTTTGTACAATTTTGACGAACTTATGAAACATCTAACAACGTGGTTTCTAGGACTCTAAACACAAGTTTCATGCAACATGAGTGCTTATAAGTCTCTCAATGAGCTTTGTACAAGTTTGACGAACTTATGAAACATCTAACAACGTGTTTCTAGGACCCTAAACAAAGTATCATGCAACATCAATGCTTATAAGTTCCTGAATGTGCTTTGAACAAGTTTGACTAACTTATGAAACATCTAACAACGTGGTTTCTAGGACTCTAAACACAGGTTTCATGCAACATGAGTGCTACTAAGTTCCTCAATGAGCTTTGTACAAGTTTTAACAATTAATGAATCATCTAACAACGTGTTTCCAGGACTCTAAACCAAGTTTCATGCAACATTAGTGCTTATAAGTGTCTCAATTAGCTTGTACATGTTTGACGAACTTATGAAACATCTAACAACACGTTTATAAGACTCTAAACCAAGTTTCATGAAACATTAGTGCTTATAAGTGTCTCAATGAGCTTGTACAAGTTTGACAAACTTATGAAACATCTAACCAACGCGTTTCTAGAACTCTAAACTAGGTTTCATGCAACATGAGTGCTTATAAGTTCTTCAATGAGCTTTGTACAAGTTTGACGAACTTATGAAACATCTAACAACGTGGTTTCTAGGAATCTAAACAAAGTTTCATGCAACCTGAGTGCTTATAAGTGTCTCAATGTGCTTTTACAAGTTTGACGAACTTATGAAACATCTAACAACGCGATTCTAGGACTCTAAACCAAGTTTTATGCAACATGAGTGCTTATAAGTGTCTCAATGAGCTTTGTACAAGTTTGACGAATTTATGAAACAACTAATAACGCGTTTCAAGGACTCTAAACCAAGTTTCAGGCAACATGAGTGTTTATAAGTGTCGCAATGAGCTTTGTACAAGTTTTACGAACTTATGAAACACCTAACAACGCGTTTCAAGGACTCTAAATTAAGTTTCATGCAACAAGAGTGATTATAAGTTCCTCCATAAGCTTTATACAAGTTTGACGAACTTATGAAACATCTAACGACTTGGTTTCTAGGACACTAAACCAAGTCTCATGAACCATGAGTGCCACTAAGTTCCTCAATGAGCTTTGTACAAGTTTGACGAACTTATGAAACATCTAACCAACTCGTTTCTAAGACTCTAACCCAAGTTTCATGCAACGTGAGTGTTTATAAGTGTCTCAATGAGCTTTTTACAAGTTTGACGAACTTATGAAACATCTAACAACGTTTTCTAGGACTCTAAACAATGTTTCATGAAACATCAGTGCTTATAAGTTCCTCAATGAGCTTTGTACAAGTTTGACGAACTTATGAAACATCTAACAACGTGGTTTCTAGGACTCTAAACACAAGTTTCATGCAACATGAGTGCTTATAAGTGTCTCAATGAGCTTTGTACAAGTTTGACGAACTTATGAAACATCTAACAACGTGTTTCTAGTACCCTAAACAAAGTATCATGCAACATCAATGCTTATAAGTTCCTGAATGTGCTTTGTACAAGTTTTACGAACTTATGAAACATCTAACAACGTGGGTTTTATGACTCTAAACACAAGTTTCATGCAACATGAGTGCTACTAAGTTCCTCAATGAGTTTTGTACAAGTTTTAACAATTAATGAATCATCTAACAACTTGTTTCCAGGACTCTAAACCAAGTTTCATGCAACATTAGTGCTTATAAGTGTCTCAATTAGCTTGTACAAGTTTGACGAACTTATGAAACATCTAACAACACGTTTATAAGACTCTAAACCAAGTTTCATGAAACATTAGTGCTTATAAGTGTCTCAATGAGCTTGTACAAGTTTGACGAACTTATGAAACATCTGACCAACGCGTTTCTAGAACTCTAAACTAGGTTTCATGCAAAATGAGTGCTTATAAGTTCTTCAATGAGCTTTGTACAAGTTTGAAGAACTTATGAAACATCTAACAACGTGGTTTCTAGGAATCTAAACAACGTTTCATGCAACATGAGTGCTTATAAGTGTCTCAATGTGCTTTTACAAGTTTGACGAACTTATGAAACATCTAACAACGCGATTCTAGGACTCTAAACCAAGTTTTATGCAACATGAGTGCTTATAAGTGTCTCAATGAGCTTTGTACAAGTTTGACGAATTTATGAAACAACTAATAACGCGTTTCAAGGACTCTAAACCAAGTTTCAGGCAACATGAGTGTTTATAAGTGTCGCAATGAGCTTTGTACAAGTTTTACGAACTTATGAAACACCTAACAACGCGTTTCAAGGACTCTAAATTAAGTTTCATGCAACAAGAGTGATTATAAGTTCCTCCATAAGCTTTATACAAGTTTGACGAACTTATGAAACATCTAACGACTTGGTTTGTAGGACACTAAACCAAGTCTCATGAACCATGAGTGCCACTAAGTTCCTCAATGAGCTTTGTACAAGTTTGACGAACTTATGAAACATCTAACCAACGCGTTTCTAAGACTCTAACCCAAGTTTCATGCAACTTCGGTGTTTATAAGTGTCTCAATGAGCTTTTTACAAGTTTGACGAACTTATGAAACATCTAACAACGTGTTTCTAGGACTCTAAACAAAGTTTCATGCAACATCAGTGCTTATAAGTTCCTCAATGAGTTTTGTACAATTTTGACGAACTTATGAAACATCTAACAACGTGGTTTCTAGGACTCTAAACACAAGTTTCATGCAACATGAGTGCTTATAAGTCTCTCAATGAGCTTTGTACAAGTTTGACGAACTTATGAAACATCTAACAACGTGGTTTCTAGGACTGTAAACAAAGTTTCATGCAACATGATTGCTTTTAAATGTCTCAATGAGATTTGTACATGTTTTAGGAACTTATGAAACATCTAACAACGCGTTTCTAGACCTCTAAACCAAGTTTCATGCAACATGAGTGTTTATAAGTGTCTCATTTAACTTTTTACAAGTTTGACGAACTTATAAAACATCTAACAACGCGTTTCTAGGACTTTAAACCAAGTTTCATACAACATGAGTTCTTTTAAGTTCCTCAATGAGCTTTGTTAAAGTTGAATAACTTATGAAACATCTAACTAGGCGTTTGTAGGACTCTAAAACAAGTTTCATGCAACATGAGTGCTTATAAGTTCCTGAATGAGCTTTGTAAGAGTTTCACGAACTAATGAATCATCTAACAACGCGTTTCTAGGACTCTAAACCAAATTTCATGCAACATGAGTGCTTATAAGTTCCTCAATGAGCTTTGTACAAGTTTGAGGAAATTATGAAACATCTAACAACGTGGTTTTTAGGACTCTAAACAAAGTTTCATGTAACATGAGTGCTTATAAGTGTCTCAATGGGCTACTTACAAGTTTGACGAACTTATGAAACATCTAACAACGCGTTTCTAGGACTCTAAACCAAGTTTTATGCAAAATGAGTGCTTATAAGTGTCTCAATGAGCTTTATTGAAGTTTGACGAATTTATGAAACATCTAACAACGCGTTTCTAGGACTCTAAACAAAGTTTCATGCAACATGAGTGCTTATAAGTTCCTAAATGAGCTTTGTAAAATTTTGACGAACTTATGAAACATCTAACAACGGGTATCTAGGACTCTAAACCAAGTTTCATGCAACATGAGTGCTTAAAAGTGTCTCAATGTGCTTTGTACAAGTTTGACGAACTTAAGAAACATCTAACAACATGGTTTCTAGGAGTGTAAACCAAGTTTCATGCAACATGATTGCTTTTAAATGTCTCAATTAGCTTTGTACATGTTTTACGAACTTATGAAACATCTAACAACGCGTTTCTAGGACTCTAAACCAAGTTTCATGCAACATGAGTGTTTATAAGTGTCTCAATGAACTTTGTACAAGTTTGACGAATTTATGAAACATCTAACAACGCGTTTCTAGGACTCTAAACCAAGTTTCATGCAACATGAGTTCTTTTAAGTTCCTCGATGAGCTTTGTTAAAGTTTGACGAACTTATGAAACATCTAACAACGCGTTTCTAGGACTCTAAACAAAGTTTCATGCAACATGAGTGCTTATAAGTTCCTCAATGAGCTTTGTACAAGTTTAAGTTATTAAACATCTAACAACGCGTTTTTAGGACTCTAAACCAAGTTTCATGCAACATGAGTGTTTATACGTGTCTCAATGAGCTTTGTACAAGTTTGACGAACTTATTAAATATCTAACAACGCATTTCTAGGACTCTAAACCAAGTTTCATGCAACATGAGTCCTTAAAAGTGTCTCAATGATCTTTGGACAAGTTTCACGAACTTAAGAAACATCTAACAACGTGATTCTAGGACTCTAAACCAAGTTTCATGCTATATGAGTGTTTATAAGTGTCTCAATGAGCTTTGTACAAGTTTGACGAACTTATGAAACATCTAACAACGCGTTTCTAGGATTCCAAACCAAGTTTCATGCAACATGAGTGCTTAAAAGTGGCTCAATGATCTTTGTACAAGTTTGACGAACTTATGAAACATCTAACAACGCGTTTCTATGACTCTAAACCAAGTTTAATGCAACATGAGTGCTTATAAGTTCCTCAATGAGCTTTGTACAAGTTTCACGAACTTATGAAACATCTAACAATGTGTTTTTTAGAACTCTAAACCAAGTTTCATGCAACATGAGTTCTTTTAAGTTCCTCAATGAGCTTTGTACAATTTGTAGAACTTATGAAACATCTAACATCGTGGTTTCTAGGACTCTAAACCAAGTTTCATGCAACATGAGTGCTACTAAGTTTGTTGATGAGGTTTGTACAAGTTTCAAGAACTAATGAATCATCTAACAACGCGTTTCTAGGACTCTAAACCAAGTTTCATGCAACATTAGTGTCTCAATGAACTTGTACAAGTTTGACGAACTTATGAAACATCTAACAACGCATTTCTAGGACTCTAAACCAAGTTTCATGCAACATGAGTGCTTATAAGTGTCTCAATGAGCTTTGTACAAGTATTACGAATTTATAAAACATCTAACAACGCGTTTCTAGGACTCTAAACCAAGTTTCATGCAACATGAGTGCTTATAAGTTCCTCAATGAGCTTTGTACAAGCTTATAAGTTCCTCAATGAGCTTTGTACAAGTTTGACGAACTTATAAAACATCTAACAACGCGTTTCTAGGGCTCTAAACCAAGTTTCATGCAACATGAGTGCTTATAAGTTTCTCATTGAGCTTTGTTAAAGTTTGACGAACTTATGAAACATCTAACAACGCGTTTCTAGGACTTTACACCAAGTTTCATGCCACATGAATGCTTATAAGTTCCTCAATTAGCTTTGTACAAGTTTGACGAACTTATGAAACATCTAACAACTCATTTCTAGGACTCTAAACAAAGTTTCATGCAACATCAGTGCTTATAAGTTCCTCAATGAGCTTCGTTCAAGTTTGACGAACTTATGAAACATCTAACAACGTGGTTTCTAGGACTCTAAACACACTTTTCATGCAACATGAGTGCTACTAAGTTCCTCAATGAGCTTTGTACAAGTTTCATGAACTAATGAATTATATAACAACGCGTTTCTAGGACTCTAAACAAACTTTCAGGGAACATTAGTGCTTATAATTGTCTCAATGAGCTTTGTACAAGTTTGACGAACTTATGAAACATCTAACAACGCGTTTCTAGGACTCTAAACCAAGTTTCATGCAACATGAGTTCTTTTAAGTTCCTCAATGAGATTTGTTAAAGTTTGACGAACTTATGAAACATCTAACAACGTGTTTCTAGGACTCTAAACCATGTTTCATGCAACATGAGGTCATATAAGTTCCTCAATGAGCTTCGTACAAGTTTCAATAACTTTTGAAACATCTAACAATGTGTTTCTAGGACTCTAAACCAAGTTTCATGCAACATGAGTGTTTATAAGTGTCTCAATGAGCTTTATAATGGTTTGACGAACTTATGAAATATCTAACAACGCGTTTCTAGGACTCTAAACCAAGTTTCATGCAACATGAGTTCTTTTAAGTTCCTCAATGAGCTTTGTTAAAGTTTGACGAACTTATGAAACATCTAACAACGCGTTACTAGGACTCTAAACCAATTTTCATGCAACATGAGTGTTTATAAGTGTCTCAATGAGCTTTGTACAAGTTTGACGAACTTATGAAACATCTAACAACGCGTTTCTAGGACTCTAAACATAGTTTCATGCAACATGAGTGCTTATAAGTTCCTCAATGAGTTTTGTACAAGTTCGACGAACTTATGAAACATCTAACAACGTGGTTTCTAGGACTCTAAACCAATTTTCATGCAACATGAGTGCTACCAAGTTCCTCAATGAGCTTTGTACAAGTTTCAAGAATTAATAAATCATATAACAACACGTTTCTAGGTTTCTAAACCAAGTTTCATGCAACATTAGTGCTTATAAGTGTCTCAACGAGCATATACAAGTTTGACAAACTTATGAAACATTTAACAACGAGTTTCTAGGACTTTAAACCAAGTTTCATGCAACATGAGTGTTTATTAGTGTCTCAATGATCTTTGTACAAGTTTGACTAACTTATAAAACATCTAACAACGCGTTTCTAGGATTCTAAACAAAGTTTCATGCAACATGAGTGATTATAAGTTCCTCAATGAGCTTTGTACAAGTTTGACGAACTTATGAAACATCTAACAACGTGGTTTCTAGGACTCTAAACCAAGTTTCATGCAACATGAGCGCTACTAAGTTCCTCAATGAGGTTTGTACAAGTTTCAAGAACTAATGAATCATCTAACAACGCGTTTCTAGGACTCTAAACCAAGTTTCATACAACATGAGTTCTTATAAGTGTCTCAATAAGCTTTGTACTAGTTTGACGAACTTATGAAAAAACTAACAACGCGTTTCTATGACTCTAAACCAAGTTTCATGCAACATGAGTGTTTATAAATGTCTCAATGAGCTTTGTACAAGTTTTACGAACTTATGAAACACCTAACAATGCGTTTCTAGGACTCTAAATTAAGTTTCATGCAACAAGAGTGCTTATAAGTTCCTCAATAAGTTTTATACAAGTTTGACGAACTTATGAAACATCTAACAACGTGGTTTCTAGGACTCTAAACCAAGTTTCATTTTACATGAGTGCTACTAAGTTACTCAATGAGCTTTTTACAAGTTTCATGAACTAATGAATTATCTAACAACGCGTTTCTGGGACTCTAAACACGGTTTCATGCAACATTAGTGCTTATAAGTGTCTCAATGAGCTTTGTACAAGTTTGACGAACTTATGAAACATCTAACAACGCGTTTCTAGGACTTTAAACCAAGTTTCATGCAACATGAGTGCTTATAAGTTCCTCAATGAGCTTTGTACAATTTTCACGAACTAATGAATCATCTAACAACGCGTTTCTAGGACTCTAAACCAAGTTTCATGCAACATTAGTGCTTATAAGTTCCTCAATGAGCTTTGTACAAGTTTGAGGAAATTATGAAACATCTAACAACATGGTTTTAGGACTATAAACAAAGTTTCATGCAACATGAGTGCTTATAAGTATCTCAATGTGCTTCTTACATGTTTGACGAACTTCTGAAACATCTAACATTGTGTTTCTAGGACTGTAAACCAAGTTTCATGCGACATGAGTGCTTATAAGTTCCTCAATGAGCTTTGTTAAAGTTTGACGAACTTATGAAACATCTGACAACGCGTTTCTAGGACGTTATACAAAGTTTCATGCAACATGAGTGCTTATAAGTTCCTCAATGAGCTTTGTACAAGTTTGACGAACTTATGAAACACTTAACCACTCGTTTCTAGGACTATAAACCAAGTTTCATGCAACATGAGTGTTTATAAGAATCTCAATGAGCTTTATACAAGTTTGACGAACTTATGAAACATCTAACAACGCGTTTCTAAGACTCTAAATCAAGTTGCATGCAACATGCATGCTTATAAGTGTCTCAATGAGCTTTGTACTAGTTTGACGAACTTATGAAACAACTAACAACGCTTTTCAAAGAATCTAAACCAAGTTTCATGCAACATGAGTTTTTATAAATGTCTCAGTGAGCTTTGTACAAGTTTCACGAACTTATGAAACACCTAACAACGCGTTTCAAGGATTCTAAATTAGTTTCATGCAACAAGAGTGCTTATAAGTTCCTCAATAAGCTTTATACAAGTTTGACGAATTTATGAAACATCTAACAACGTGGTTTCTACGACTCTAAACCAAGTTTCATGTAGCATGAGAGCTACTAAGTTTCTCAATGAGCTTTTTACAAGTTTCACGAACGAATGAATTATCTAACACTTTGCGTTTCGGGACTCTAAACACGGTTTCATGCAACATTAGTGCTTATAAGTGTCTCAATGAGATTTGTATAAGTTTGATGAACTTATGATACATCTAACAACGCGTTTCTAGCACTTTAAACCAAGTTTCATGCAACATAAGTGCTTATAAGTTCCTTAATGAGCTTTGTACAAGTTTCACGAACTAATGAATCATCTAACAACGCGTTTCTAGGACTCTAAACCAAGTTTCATGCAACATGAGTGTTTATAAGTGTCTCAATGTGCTCTGTACAAGTTTGACGAACTTAAGAAACATCTAACAACGTGGTTTCTAGGATTGTAAACCAAGTTTCATGCAACATGATTGCTTTTAAATGTCTCAATGAGCTTAGTACATGTTTTACGAATTTATGAAACATCTAACAACGCGTTTCTAGTATTCTAAACCAAGTTTCATACAACATGAGTGTTTATAAGTGTCTCAATGAACTTTGTACAAGTTTGACGAACTTGTGAAACATCTAACAACGCGTTTCTAGGACTCTAAACCTAGTTTCATGCAACATGAGTTCTTTTAAGTTCCTCAATGAGTTTGACGAACTTATGAAACATCTAACAACGCGTTTCTAGGACTCTAAACCAAGTTTCATGCAACATGACTGCTTATAAATTCCTCAATGAGGTATGTACAAGTTTCACGAACTTATTAAACATCTAACAACGTGTTTATAGGACTCTAAAACAAGTTTCACGCAACATGAGTGTTTATAAGTGTACCAATGAGCTTTGTACAAGTTTGACGAACTTATGAAACATCTAACAACGTGTTTCTAGGACTCTAAACAAAGTTTCATGCAACATCAAAGCTTATAAGTTCCTCAATGAATTTATGAAACATCTAACAACGTGGTTTCTAGGACTCTAAACACAATTTTCATGCAACACGAGTGGTTATAAGTGTCTCTATGAGCTTTGTACAAGTTTGACGAACTTATGAAACATCTAACAACGTGGTTTCAAGGACTCTAAACACAGGTTTCATGCAACATGAGTGCTACTAAGTTCCTCTAAAAACGTGTTTCCAGGACTCTAAACCAAGTTTCATGCAACATTAGTGCTTATAAGTGTCTCAATTAGCTTGTACAAGTTTGACGAACTTATGAAACATCTAACAACGCGTTTATAAGACACTAAACCAGGTTTCATGCAACATGAGTGCTTATAAGTGTCTCAATGAGATTTGTACAAGTTTGACGAATTTATGAAACAACTAACAACGCGTTTCAAGGACTCTAAACCAAGTTTCAGGCAACATGAGTGTTTATAAGTGTCGCAATGAGCTTTGTACAAGTTTTACAAACTTATGAAACACCTAACAACGCGTTTCAAGGACTCTAAATTAAGTTTCATGCAACAAGAGTGATTATAAGTTCCTCCATAAGCTTTATACAAGTTTGACGAACTTATGAAACATCTAACAACTTGGTTTCTAGGACACTAAACCAAGTCTCATGAACCATGAGTGCTACTAAGTTCCTCAATGAGCTTTGTACAATTTTGACGAACTTATGAAACATCTAACCAACTCGTTTCTAAGACTCTAACCCAAGTTTCATGCAACGTGAGTGTTTATAAGTGTCTCAATGAGCTTTTTACAAGTTTGACGAACTTATGAAACATCTAACAACGTGTTTCTAGGACTCTAAACAAAGTTTCATGCAACATCAGTGCTTATAAGTTCCTCAATGAGCTTTGTACAAGTTTGACGAACTTATGAAACATCTAACAACGTGGTTTCTAGGACTCTAAACACAAGTTTCATGTAACATGAGTGCTTATAAGTGTCTCAATGAGCTTTGTACAAGTTTGACGAACTTATGAAACATCTAACAACGTGTTTCTAGGACCCTAAACAAAGTATCATGCAACATCAGTGCTTATAAGTTCCTGAATGTGCTTTGTACAAGTTTGACGAACTTATGAAACATCTAACAACGTGGGTTCTATGACTCTAAACACAGGTTTCATGCAACATGAGTGCTACTAAGTTCCTCAATAAGTTTTGTACAAGTTTTAACAATTAATGAATCATCTAACAACGTGTTTCCAGGACTCTAAACCAAGTTTCATGCAACATTAGTGCTTATAAGTGTCTCAATTAGCTTGTACAAGTTTGACGAACTTATGAAACATCTAACAACACGTTTATAAGTCTCTAAACCAAGTTTCATGAAACATTAGTGCTTATAAGTGTCTCAATGAGCTTGTACAAGTTTGACGAACTTATGAAACATCTAACCAACGCGGTTCTAGAACTCTAAACTAAGTTTCATGCAAAATGAGTGCTTATAAGTTCTTCAATGAGGTTTGTACAAGTTTGAAGAACTTATGAAACATCTAACAACGTGGTTTCTAGGAATCTAAACAAAGTTTCATGCAACCTGAGTGCTTATAAGTGTCTCAATGTGCTTTTACAAGTTTGACGAACTTATGAAACATCTAATAACGCGATTCTAGGACTCTAAACCAAGTTTTATGCAACATGAGTGCTTATAAGTGTCTCAATGAGCTTTGTACAAGTTTGACGAATTTTTGAAACAACTAATAACGCGTTTCAAGGACTCTAAACCAAGTTTCAGGCAACATGAGTGTTTATAAGTGTCGCAATGAGCTTTGTACAAGTTTTACGAACTTATGAAACACCTAACAACGCGTTTCAAGGACTCTAAATTAAGTTTCATGCAACAAGAGTGATTATAAGTTCCTCCATAAGCTTTATACAAGTTTGACGAACTTATGAAACATCTAACGACTTGGTTTCTAGGACACTAAACCAAGTCTCATGAACCATGAGTGCCACTAAATTCCTCAATGAGCTTTGTACAAGTTTGACGAACTTATGAAACATCTAACCAACTCGTTTCTAAGACTCTAACCCAAGTTTCATGCAACGTGAGTGTTTATAAGTGTCTCAATGAGCTTTTTACAAGTTTGACGAACTTATGAAACATCTAACAACGTTTTCTAGGACTCTAAACAATGTTTCATGCAACATCAGTGCTTATAAGTTCCTCAATGAGCTTTGTACAAGTTTGACGAACTTATGAAACATCTAACAACGTGGTTTCTAGGACTCTAAACACAAGTTTCATGCAACATGAGTGCTTATAAGTGTCTCAATGAGCTTTGTACAAGTTTGACGAACTTATGAAACATCTAACAACGTGTTTCTAGGACCCTAAACAAAGTATCATGCAACATCAATGCTTATAAGTTCCTGAATGTGCTTTGTACAAGTTTGACGAACTTATGAAACATCTAACAACGTGGGTTTTATGACTCTAAACACAAGTTTCATGCAACATGAGTGCTACTAAGTTCCTCAATGAGTTTTGTACAAGTTTTAACAATTAATGAATCATCTAACAACGTGTTTCCAGGACTCTAAACCAAGTTTCATGCAACATTAGTGCTTATAAGTGTCTCAATTAGCTTGTACAAGTTTGACGAACTTATGAAACATCTAACAACACGATTATAAGACTCTAAACCAAGTTTCATGAAACATTAGTGCTTATAAGTGTCTCAATGAGCTTGTACAAGTTTGACGAACTTATGAAACATCTGACCAACGCGTTTCTAGAACTCTAAACTAGGTTTCATGCAAAATGAGTGCTTATAAGTTCTTCAATGAGCTTTGTACAAGTTTGAAGAACTTATGAAACATCTAACAACGTGGTTTCTAGGAATCTAAACAACGTTTCATGCAACATGAGTGCTTATAAGTGTCTCAATGTGCTTTTACAAGTTTGACGAACTTATGAAACATCTAACAACGCGATTCTAGGACTCTAAACCAAGTTTTATGCAACATGAGTGCTTATAAGTGTCTCAATGAGCTTTGTACAAGTTTGACGAATTTATGAAACAACTAATAACGCGTTTCAAGGACTCTAAACCAAGTTTCAGGCAACATGAGTGTTTATAAGTGTCGCAATGAGCTTTGTACAAGTTTTACGAACTTATGAAACACCTAACAACGCGTTTCAAGGACTCTAAATTAAGTTTCATGCAACAAGAGTGATTATAAGTTCCTCCATAAGCTTTATACAAGTTTGACGAACTTATGAAACATCTAACGACTTGGTTTCTAGGACACTAAACCAAGTCTCATGAACCATGAGTGCCACTAAGTTCCTCAATGAGCTTTGTACAAGTTTGACGAACTTATGAAACATCTAACCAACGCGTTTCTAAGACTCTAACCCAAGTTTCATGCAACTTCAGTGTTTATAAGTGTCTCAATGAGCTTTTTACAAGTTTGACGAACTTATGAAACATCTAACAACGTGTTTCTAGGACTCTAAACAAAGTTTCATGCAACATCAGTGCTTATAAGTTCCTCAATGAGCTTTGTACAATTTTGACGAACTTATGAAACATCTAACAACGTGGTTTCTAGGACTCTAAACACAAGTTTCATGCAACATGAGTGCTTATAAGTCTCTCAATGAGCTTTGTACAAGTTTGACGAACTTATGAAACATCTAACAACGTGTTTCTAGGACCCTAAACAAAGTATCATGCAACATCAATGCTTATAAGTTCCTGAATGTGCTTTGAACAAGTTTGACTAACTTATGAAACATCTAACAACGTGGTTTCTAGGACTCTAAACACAGGTTTCATGCAACATGAGTGCTACTAAGTTCCTCAATGAGCTTTGTACAAGTTTTAACAATTAATGAATCATCTAACAACGTGTTTCCAGGACTCTAAACCAAGTTTCATGCAACATTAGTGCTTATAAGTGTCTCAATTAGCTTGTACATGTTTGACGAACTTATGAAACATCTAACAACACGTTTATAAGACTCTAAACCAAGTTTCATGAAACATTAGTGCTTATAAGTGTCTCAATGAGCTTGTACAAGTTTGACAAACTTATGAAACATCTCACCAACGCGTTTCTAGAACTCTAAACTAGGTTTCATGCAACATGAGTGCTTATAAGTTCTTCAATGAGCTTTGTACAAGTTTGACGAACTTATGAAACATCTAACAACGTGGTTTCTAGGAATCTAAACAAAGTTTCATGCAACATGAGTGCTTATAAGTGTCTCAATGTGCTTTTACAAGTTTGACGAACTTATGAAACATCTAACAACGCGATTCTAGGACTCTAAACCAAGTTTTATGCAACATGAGTGCTTATAAGTGTCTCAATGAGCTTTGTACAAGTTTGACGAATTTATGAAACAACTAATAACGCGTTTCAACGACTCTAAACCAAGTTTCAGGCAACATGAGTGTTTATAAGTGTCGCAATGAGCTTTGTACAAGTTTTACGAACTTATGAAACACCTAACAACGCGTTTCAAGGACTCTAAATTAAGTTTCATGCAACAAGAGTGATTATAAGTTCCTCCATAAGCTTTATACAAGTTTGACGAACTTATGAAACATCTAACGACTTGGTTTCTAGGACACTAAACCAAGTCTCATGAACCATGAGTGCCACTAAGTTCCTCAATGAGCTTTGTACAAGTTTGACGAACTTATGAAACATCTAACCAACTCGTTTCTAAGACTCTAACCCAAGTTTCATGCAACGTGAGTGTTTATAAGTGTCTCAATGAGCTTTTTACAAGTTTGACGAACTTATGAAACATCTAACAACGTTTTCTAGGACTCTAAACAATGTTTCATGAAACATCAGTGCTTATAAGTTCCTCAATGAGCTTTGTACAAGTTTGACGAACTTATGAAACATCTAACAACGTGGTTTCTAGGACTCTAAACACAAGTTTCATGCAACATGAGTGCTTATAAGTGTCTCAATGAGCTTTGTACAAGTTTGACGAACTTATGAAACATCTAACAACGTGTTTCTAGTACCCTAAACAAAGTATCATGCAACATCAATGCTTATAAGTTCCCGAATGTGCTTTGTACAAGTTTTACGAACTTATGAAACATCTAACAACGTGGGTTTTATGACTCTAAACACAAGTTTCATGCAACATGAGTGCTACTAAGTTCCTCAATGAGTTTTGTACAAGTTTTAACAATTAATGAATCATCTAACAACTTGTTTCCAGGACTCTAAACCAAGTTTCATGCAACATTAGTGCTTATAAGTGTCTCAATTAGCTTGTACAAGTTTGACGAACTTATGAAACATCTAACAACACGTTTATAAGACTCTAAACCAAGTTTCATGAAACATTAGTGCTTATAAGTGTCTCAATGAGCTTGTACAAGTTTGACGAACTTATGAAACATCGACCAACGCGTTTCTAGAACTCTAAACTAGGTTTCATGCAAAATGAGTGCTTATAAGTTCTTCAATGAGCTTTGTACAAGTTTGAAGAACTTATGAAACATCTAACAACGTGGTTTCTAGGAATCTAAACAACGTTTCATGCAACATGAGTGCTTATAAGTGTCTCAATGTGCTTTTACAAGTTTGACGAACTTATGAAACATCTAACAACGCGATTCTAGGACTCTAAACCAAGTTTTATGCAACATGAGTGCTTATAAGTGTCTCAATGAGCTTTGTACAAGTTTGACGAATTTATGAAACAACTAATAACGCGTTTCAAGGACTCTAAACCAAGTTTCAGGCAACATGAGTGTTTATAAGTGTCGCAATGAGCTTTGTACAAGTTTTACGAACTTATGAAACACCTAACAACGCGTTTCAAGGACTCTAAATTAAGTTTCATGCAACAAGAGTGATTATAAGTTCCTCCATAAGCTTTATACAAGTTTGACGAACTTATGAAACATCTAACGACTTGGTTTGTAGGACACTAAACCAAGTCTCATGAACCATGAGTGCCACTAAGTTCCTCAATGAGCTTTGTACAAGTTTGACGAACTTATGAAACATCTAACCAACGCGTTTCTAAGACTCTAACCCAAGTTTCATGCAACTTCAGTGTTTATAAGTGTCTCAATGAGCTTTTTACAAGTTTGACGAACTTATGAAACATCTAACAACGTGTTTCTAGGACTCTAAACAAAGTTTCATGCAACATCGGGTGCTTATAAGTTCCTCAATGAGCTTTGTACAATTTTGACGAACTTATGAAACATCTAACAACGTGGTTTCTAGGACTCTAAACACAAGTTTCATGCAACATGAGTGCTTATAAGTCTCTCAATGAGCTTTGTACAAGTTTGACGAACTTATGAAACATCTAACAACGTGTTTCTAGGACCCTAAACAAAGTATCATGCAACATCAATGCTTATAAGTTCCTGAATGTGCTTTGAACAAGTTTGACGAACCTATGAAACATCTAACAACGTGGTTTCTAGGACTCTAAACACAGGTTTCATGCAACATGAGTGCTACTAAGTTCCTCAATGAGCTTTGTACAAGTTTTAACAATTAATGAATCATCTAACAACGTGTTTCCAGGACTCTAAACCAAGTTTCATGCAACATTAGTGCTTATAAGTGTCTCAATTAGCTTGTACATGTTTGACGAACTTATGAAACATCTAACAACACGTTTATAAGACTATAAACCAAGTTTCATGAAACATTAGTGCTTATAAGTGTCTCAATGAGCTTGTACAAGTTTGACAAACTTATGAAACATCTCACCAACGCGTTTCTAGAACTCTAAACTAGGTTTCATGCAACATGAGTGCTTATAAGTTCTTCAATGAGCTTTGTACAAGTTTGACGAACTTATGAAACATCTAACAACGTGGTTTCTAGGAATCTAAACAAAGTTTCATGCAACATGAGTGCTTATAAGTGTCTCAATGTGCTTTTACAAGTTTGACGAACTTATGAAACATCTAACCAAGTTTCATGAAACATTAGTGCTTATAAGTGTCTCAATGAGCTTGTACAAGTTTGACAAACTTATGAAACATCTCACCAACGCGTTTCTAGAACTCTAAACTAGGTTTCATGCAAAATGAGTGCTTATAAGTTCTTAAATGAGCTTTGTACAAGTTTGACGAACTTATGAAACATCTAACAACATGGTTTCTAGGAATCTAAACAAAGTTTCATGCAACATGAGTGCTTATAAGTGTCTCAATGTGCTTTTACAAGTTTGACGAACTTATGAAACATCTAACAACGCGATTCTAGGACTCTAAACCAAGTTTTATGCAACATGATTGCTTATAAGTGTCTCAATGAGCTTTGTACAAGTTTGACGAATTTATGAAACAACTAACAACGCGTTTCAAGGACTCTAAACCAAGTTTCAGGCAACATGAGTGTTTATAAGTGTCGCAATGAGCTTTGTACAAGTTTTACGAAGTTATGAAACACCTAACAACACATTTCAAGGACTCTAAATTAAGTTTCATGCAACAAGAGTGATTATAAGTTCCTCCATAAGCTTTATACAAGTTTGACGAACTTATGAAACATCTAACGACTTGGTTTCTAGGACACTAAACCAAGTCTCATGAACCATGAGTGCTACTAAGTTCCTCAATGAGCTTTGTACAAGTTTGACGAACTTATGAAACATCTAACCAACGCGTTTCTAAGACTCTAACCCAAGTCTCAATGAGCTTTTTACAAGTTTGACGAATTTATGAAACATCTAACAACGTGTTTCTAGGACTCTAAACAAAGTTTCATGCAACATCAGTGCTTATAAGTTCCTCAATGAGCTTTGTACAAGTTTGACGAACTTATGAAACATCTAACAACGTGGTTTCTAGGACTCTAAACACAAGTTTCATGCAACATGAGTGCTTATAAGTGTCTCAATGAGCTTTGTACAAGTTTGACGAACTTATGAAACATCTAACAACGTGTTTCTAGGACCCTAAACAAAGTATCATGCAACATCAGTGCTTATAAGTTCCTGAATGTGCTTTGTACAAGTTTGACGAACTTATGAAACATCTAACAACGTGGTTTCTAGGACTCTAAACACAGGTTTCATGCAACATGAGTTCTACTAAGTTCTTCAATGAGCTTTGTACAAGTTTTAATAATTAATGAATCATCTAACAATGTGTTTCCAGGACTCTAAACCAAGTTTCATGCAACATTAGTGCTTATAAGTGTCTCAATTAGCTTGTACAAGTTTGACGAACTTATGAAACATCTAACAACGCGTTTATAAGACTCTAAACCAAGTTTCATGAAACATTAGTGCTTATAAGTGTCTCAATGAGCTTGTACAAGTTTGACGAACTTATGAAACATCTAACCAACGCGTTTCTAGAACTATAAACTAGGTTTCATGCAAAATGAGTGCTTATAAGTTCTTCAATGAGCTTTGTACAAGTTTGACGAACTTATGAAACATCTAACAACGTGGTTTCTAGGAATCTAAACAAAGTTTCATGCAACATGAGTGCTTATAAGTGTCTCAATGTGCTTTTACAAGTTTGACGAACTTATGAAACATCTAATAGCGCGATTCTAGGACTATAAACCAAGTTTTATGCAACATGAGTGCTTATAAGTGTCTCAATGAGATTTGTACAAGTTTGACGAATTTATGAAACATCTAACAACGCGTTTCTAGGACTCTAAACCAAGTTTCATGCAATATGAGTGCTTATAAGTTCCTCAAATAGCTTTGTACAAGTTTCACGAATTTATTAAACATCTAACAGCGCGTTTATAGGACTCTAAAATAAGTTTCATTCAACATGAGTGCTTATAAGTTCCTCAATGAGCTTTGTACAAGTTTGACGAACTTATAAAACATCTAACAAAGCGTTTCTAGGACTCTAAACCAAGTTTCATGCAACATGAGTGCTTATAAGTTCCTCAATGAGCTTTGTTAAAGTTTGACGAACTTATGAAACATCTAACAACGCGTTTCTAGGACTTTATACCAAGTTTCATGCAACATGAGTGCTTATTAGTTCCTCAATGAGCTTTGTACAAGTTTGACGAACTTATGAAACAACATCTAACAATGTGGTTTCAAGGAATCTAAACAAAGTTTCATGCAACATGAGTGCTTATAAGTGTCTCAATGTGCTTTTTACAAGTTCGACGAATTTATGAAACATCTAACAACGCGTTTCTAGGATTCTAAACCAAGTTTCATGCAACATGAGTTATTATAAGTTCCTCAATGAGCTTTGTACAAGTTTCACGAACTTATTAAACATCTAAATACGCGTTTATAGGACTCTAAAACAAGTTTCATGCAACATGAGTGTTTATAAGTGTCTCCATGAGCTTTGTACAAGTTTGACGAACTTATGAAACATCTAACAACGTGTTTCTAGGACCCTAAACAAAGTATCATGCAACATCATTGCTTATAAGTTCCTCAATGAGCTTTGTACAAGTTTTAAGAATTAATGAATCATCTAACAACGTGTTTCCAGGACTCTAAACCAAGTTTCATGCAACATTAGTGCTTATAAGTGTCTCAATGAGCTTGTACAAGTTTTACGAACTTATGAAACATCTAACAACGCGTTAATAAGACTCTAAACCAAGTTTCATGCAACATGAGTGTTTTTAAGTTCCTCAATGAGCTTTGTTAAAATTTGAAGAACTTATGAAACATCTAACAACGCGTTTCTAGGACTCTAAACCAAGTTTCATGCAACATGAAATCTTTTAAGTTCCTCAATGAGCTTTGTACTTGTTTCACGAACTAATGAATCATCTAACAAGGCGTTTCGGGGACTCTAAACACGGTTTCATGCAACATTAGTGCTTATAAGTGTCTCAATGAGCTTTGTACAAGTTTGACGAACTTATGAAACATCTAACAACGCGTTTCTAGGACTTTAAACCAAGTTTCATGCAACATGAGTTCTTATAAGTTCTTCAATGAGCTTTGTAAAAGTTTCACGAACTAATGAATCATCTAACAACGCGTTTCTAGAACTCTAAACTAGGTTTCATGCAAAATGAGTGCTTATAAGTTCTTAAATGAGTTTTGTACAAGTTTGACGAACTTATGAAACATCTAACAACGTGGTTTCTAGGACTCTAAACAAAGTTTCATACAACATGAGTCCTTATAAGTGTCTCAATGTGCTTTTTACAAGTTTGATGAACTTATGAAACATCTAACAACGCGACTCTAGGACTCTAAACCAAGTTTTATGCAACATGAGTGCTTATAAGTGTCTCAATGAGCTCTGTACAAGTTTGACGAATTTATGAAACATCTAACTACGCGTTTCTAGGACTCTAAACCAAGTTTCATGCAAGATGAGTGCTTATAACTTCCTCAATGAGCTTTGTGCAAGTTTGACAAACTTATAAAACATCTAACAACGCGTTTCTAGTACTCTTAACCAAGTTTCATGCAACATGAGTGCTTATAAGTGTCTCAATGTGCTTCTTACAAGTTTTAAGAACTTATGAAACATCTAACAACACGTTTCTAGGACTCTAAACCAAGTTTTATGCAACATGAGTGCTTAAAAGTGTCTCAATGAGCTTTGGACAAGTTTCACGAAGTTATGAAACATCTAACAACGCGTTTCTAGGACTCTAAACCAAGTTTCATGCAACAT
Organism: Cochlearia excelsa; assembly: GCA_963556525.1. Lineage (NCBI taxonomy): Eukaryota > Viridiplantae > Streptophyta > Magnoliopsida > Brassicales > Brassicaceae > Cochlearia > Cochlearia excelsa. The sequence continues at coordinate 13,302,118 of OY748328.1, read as the reverse complement.
GAGTGCTTAAAAGTGTCGCAACGAGCTTTGTACAAGTTTCACGAACTAATGAAACATCTAACAATGCGTTTCTAGGACTCTAAACCAAGTTTCATGCAGCATTAGTGCTTATAAGTGTCTAAATGAGCTTTGTACAAATTTGACGAACTTATGAAATATCTAACAACGCAGTTCTAGGACTCTAAACCAAGTTTCATGCAACATAAAAACTTATAAGTTCCTCAATGAACTTTGTACAAGTTTCACGAATTTATGAAACATCTAACAACGTGTATCTAGAACTCTGAACCAAGTTTCATGCAACATGAGTGCTTATAAGTGTCTCAATGAGCTTTGTACAAGTTTGACGAACTTATAAAATATCTTACAACGCGTTTCTAGGACTCTAAACAAAGTTTCATGCAACATGAGTGCTTATAAGTTCCTCAATGAGTTTTATACTAGTTTGACGAACTTATGAAACATTTAACAACGCGTTTCTAGCACTCTAAACCAAGTTTCATGCAACATGAATGTTTATAAGTGTCTCAATGAGATTTGTACAAGTTTGACGAACTTATGAAACATCTAAAAACACGTTTCTAGGACTCTTAAAAAAGTTTCATGCAACATGAGTGGTTAAAAGTTCCTCAATGAACAAGTTTGACGAATTTATGAAACATCTAACAACGTGGTTTCTAGGACTCTAAACCAAGTTTCATGCAACTTGAATGCTACTAAGTTCCTCGATGAGCTTTGTACAAGTTTCACGAACTAATGAAACATCTAACAACGCGTTTCTAGGACTCTAAACCAAGTTTCATGCAACATGAGTGCTTATAAGTGTCTCAATGAGCTTTGTACAAGTTTGACGAACTTATGAAACATCTAACAACACGTTTCTAGGAATCTAAACCAAGTTTCATGCAACATGAGTTCTTTTAAGTTCCTCAATGAGCTTTGTACAAGTTTTACGAACTTATGAAACATCTAACAACGCGTTTCTTGGACTCTAAACCAAGTTTCATACAACATGAGTTCTTAGAAGTTCCTCAATGAGCTTTGTACAAGTTTCACGAACTTATGAAATATCTAGCAACGCGTTTCTTGGACTCTAAACCAAGTTTGATGAAACATGAGTTTTTATAAATGTCTCAATGAGCTTTGTACAAGTTTGACGAACTTTTGAAACATCTAACAACGTGGTTTGTAGGACTCTAAACCAAGTTTCATGTAACATGAGTGCAACTAAGTTTCTCATTGAGCTTTGTACAAGTTATATGAACTTATGGATTATCTAACAACGCGTTTATGGGACTCCAAACATGGTTTCATGCAAAATTAGTTCTTATAAGTGTCTCAATGAGCTTTGTACAAGTTTGACGAACTTATGAAACATATAACAACACGTTTCTAGCACTTTAAACCAAGTTTCACACAACATGAATGCTTATAAGTTCCTCAATGAGCTTTGTACAAGTTTGACGAACTTATGAAACATCTAACAACGCGTTTCTAGGACTCTAAACCAAGTTTGATGCAACATGAGTTTTTATAAGTGTCTCAATGAGCTTTGTACAAGTTTGACGAACTTATGAAACATCTAACAACGCGTTTCTAGGACTCTAAACAAAGTTTCATGCAACATGACTGCTTATAAGTTCCTCAATGAGCTTTGTACAAGTTTCACGAACTAATGAATCATCTAACAACGCGTTTCTAGGACTCTAAACCAAGTTTCATGCAACATTAGTGCTTATAAGTGTCTCAATGATCTTTGTACAAGTTTGACGAACTTATGAAACATCTAACAAAGCGTTTCTAGGACTCTAAACCAGGTTTCATGCAACATGAGTACTTATAAGTTCCTCAATGAGTTTTGTACAAGTTTGACGAACTTATGAAACATCTAACAACGTGGTTTCTAGGACTCTAAACAAAGTTTCATGCAACATGACTGCTTATACGTGTCTCAATGTGCATATTACAAGTTTGGAGAACTTATGAAACATCTAACAACGCGTTTCTAGGACTCTAAACCAAGTTTCATGCAACATTAGTGCTTATAAGTGTCTCAATGAGATTTGTACAAGTTTGACGAATTTATGAAACATCTAACAACGCGTTTCTAGGACTCTAAACCAAGTTTCATGCAATATGAGTGCTTATAAGTTCCTCAATGAGCTTTGTACAAGTTTCACGAATTTATTAAACATCTAACAACGCGTTTATAGGACTCTAAAATAAGTTTCATTCAACATGAGTGCTTATAAGTTCCTCAATGAGCTTTGTACAAGTTTGACGAACTTATAAAACATCTAACAAAGCGTTTCTAGGACTCTAAACCAAGTTTCATGCAACATGAGTGCTTATAAGTTCCTCAATGAGCTTTGTTAAAGTTTGACGAACTTATGAAACATCTAACAACGCGTTTCTAGGACTTTATACCAAGTTTCATGCAACATGAGTGCTTATTAGTTCCTCAATGAGCTTTGTACAAGTTTGACGAACTTATGAAACATCTAACAATGTGGTTTCAAGGAATCTAAACAAAGTTTCATGCAACATGAGTGCTTATAAGTGTCTCAATGTGCTTTTTACAAGTTCGACGAATTTATGAAACATCTAACAACGCGTTTCTAGGACTCTAAACCAAGTTTCATGCAACATGAGTTATTATAAGTTCCTCAATGAGCTTTGTACAAGTTTCACGAACTTATTAAACATCTAAATACGCGTTTATAGGACTCTAAAACAAGTTTCATGCAACATGAGTGTTTATAAGTGTCTCCATGAGCTTTGTACAAGTTTGACGAACTTATGAAACATCTAACAACGTGTTTCTAGGACCCTAAACAAAGTATCATGCAACATCAGTGCTTATATGTTCCTCAATGAGCTTTGTACAAGTTTTAAGAATTAATGAATCATCTAACAACGTGTTTCCAGGACTCTAAACCAAGTTTCATGCAACATTAGTGCTTATAAGTGTCTCAATGAGCTTGTACAAGTTTTACGAACTTATGAAACATCTAACAACGCGTTTATAAGACTCTAAACCAAGTTTCATGCAACATGAGTGTTTTTAAGTTCCTCAATGAGCTTTGTTAAAATTTGAAGAACTTATGAAACATCTAACAACGCGTTTCTAGGACTCTAAACCAAGTTTCATGCAACATGAAATCTTTTAAGTTCCTCAATGAGCTTTGTACTTGTTTCACGAACTAATGAATCATCTAACAAGGCGTTTCTGGGACTCTAAACACGGTTTCATGCAACATTAGTGCTTATAAGTGTCTCAATGAGCTTTGTACAAGTTTGACGAACTTATGAAACATCTAACAACGCGTTTCTAGGACTTTAAACCAAGTTTCATGCAACATGAGTTCTTATAAGTTCTTCAATGAGCTTTGTACAAGTTTCACGAACTAATGAATCATCTAACAACGCGTTTCTAGAACTCTAAACTAGGTTTCATGCAAAATGAGTGCTTATAAGTTCTTAAATGAGCTTTGTACAAGTTTGACGAACTTATGAAACATCTAACAACGTGGTTTCTAGGACTCTAAACAAAGTTTCATACAACATGAGTCCTTATAAGTGTCTCAATGTGCTTTTTACAAGTTTGATGAACTTATGAAACATCTAACAACGCGACTCTAGGACTCTAAACCAAGTTTTATGCAACATGAGTGCTTATAAGTGTCTCAATGAGCTCTGTACAAGTTTGACGAATTTATGAAACATCTAACTACGCGTTTCTAGGACTCTAAACCAAGTTTCATGCATGATGAGTGCTTATAACTGCCTCAATGAGCTTTGTGCAAGTTTGACAAACTTATAAAACATCTAACAACGCGTTTCTAGTACTCTTAACCAAGTTTCATGCAACATGAGTGCTTATAAGTGTCTCAATGTGCTTCTTACAAGTTTTAAGAACTTATGAAACATCTAACAACACGTTTCTAGGACTCTAAACCAAGTTTTATGCAACATGAGTGCTTAAAAGTGTCTCAATGAGCTTTGGACAAGTTTCACGAAGTTATGAAACATCTAACAACGCGTTTCTAGGACTCTAAACCAAGTTTCATGCAACATGAGTGCTTAAAAGTGTCGCAACGAGCTTTGTACAAGTTTCACGAACTAATGAAACATCTAACAATGCGTTTCTAGGACTCTAAACCAAGTTTCATGCAGCATTAGTGCTTATAAGTGTCTAAATGAGCTTTGTACAAATTTGACGAACTTATGAAATATCTAACAACGCAGCTTCTAGGACTCTAAACCAAGTTTCATGCAACATAAAAACTTATAAGTTCCTCAATGAACTTTGTACAAGATTCACGAATTTATGAAACATCTAACAACGTGTATCTAGAACTCTGAACCAAGTTTCATGCAACATGAGTGCTTATAAGTGTCTCAATGAGCTTTGTACAAGTTTGACGAACTTATAAAATATCTTACAACGCGTTTCTAGGACTCTAAACAAAGTTTCATGCAACATGAGTGCTTATAAGTTCCTCAATGAGTTTTATACTAGTTTGACGAACTTATGAAACATTTAACAACGCGTTTCTAGGACTCTAAACCAAGTTTCATGCAACATGAATGTTTATAAGTGTCTCAATGAGATTTGTACAAGTTTGACGAACTTATGAAACATCTAAAAACACGTTTCTAGGACTCTTAAAAAAGTTTCATGCAACATGAGTGCTTAAAAGTTCCTCAATGAACAAGTTTGACGAATTTATGAAACATCTAACAACGTGGTTTCTAGGACTCTAAACCAAGTTTCATGCAACTTGAATGCTACTAAGTTCCTCGATGAGCTTTGTACAAGTTTCACGAACTAATGAAACATCTAACAACGCGTTTCTAGGACTCTAAACCAAGTTTCATGCAACATGAGTGCTTATAAGTGTCTCAATGAGCTTTGTACAAGTTTGACGAACTTATGAAACATCTAACAACGCGTTTCTAGGACTCTAAACCAAGTTTCATGCAATATGAGTGCTTATAAGTTCCTCAATGAGCTTTGTACAAGTTTCACGAATTTATTAAACATCTAACAACGCGTTTATAGGACTCTAAAATAAGTTTCATTCAACATGAGTGCTTATAAGTTCCTCAATGAGCTTTGTACAAGTTTGACGAACTTATAAAACATCTAACAAAGCGTTTCTAGGACTCTAAACCAAGTTTCATGCAACATGAGTGCTTATAAGTTCCTCAATGAGCTTTGTTAAAGTTTGACGAACTTATGAAACATCTAACAACGCGTTTCTAGGACTTTATACCAAGTTTCATGCAACATGAGTGCTTATTAGTTCCTCAATGAGCTTTGTACAAGTTTGACGAACTTATGAAACATCTAACAATGTGGTTTCAAGGAATCTAAACAAAGTTTCATGCAACATGAGTGCTTATAAGTGTCTCAATGTGCTTTTTACAAGTTCGACGAATTTATGAAACATCTAACAACGCGTTTCTAGGACTCTAAACCAAGTGTCATGCAACATGAGTTATTATAAGTTCCTCAATGAGCTTTGTACAAGTTTCACGAACTTATTAAACATCTAAATACGCGTTTATAGGACTCTAAAACAAGTTTCATGCAACATGAGTGTTTATAAGTGTCTCCATGAGCGTTGTACAAGTTTGACGAACTTATGAAACATCTAACAACGTGTTTCTAGGACCCTAAACAAAGTATCATGCAACATCAGTGCTTATAAGTTCCTCAATGAGCTTTGTACAAGTTTTAAGAATTAATGAATCATCTAACAACGTGTTTCCATGACTCTAAACCAAGTTTCATGCAACATTAGTGCTTATAAGTGTCTCAATGAGCTTGTACAAGTTTTACGAACTTATGAAACATCTAACAACGCGTTTATAAGACTCTAAACCAAGTTTCATGCAACATGATTGTTTTTAAGTTCCTCAATGAGCTTTGTTAAAATTTGAAGAACTTATGAAACATCTAACAACGCGTTTCTAGGACTCTAAACCAAGTTTCATGCAACATGAAATCTTTTAAGTTCCTCAATGAGCTTTGTACTTGTTTCACGAACTAATGAATCATCTAACAAGGCGTTTCGGGACTCTAAACACGGTTTCATGCAACATTAGTGCTTATAAGTGTCTCAATGAGCTTTGTACAAGTTTGACGAACTTATGAAACATCTAACAACGCGTTTCTAGGACTTTAAACCAAATTTCATGCAACATGAGTTCTTATAAGTTCTTCAATGAGCTTTGTACAAGTTTCACGAACTAATGAATCATCTAACAACGCGTTTCTAGAACTCTAAACTAGGTTTCATGCAAAATGAGTGCTTATAAGTTCTTAAATGAGCTTTGTACAAGTTTGACGAACTTATGAAACATCTAACAACGTGATTTCTAGGACTCTAAACAAAGTTTCATACAACATGAGTCCTTATAAGTGTCTCAATGTGCTTTTTACAAGTTTGATGAACTTATGAAACATCTAACAACGCGACTCTAGGACTCTAAACCAAGTTTTATGCAACATGAGTGCTTATAAGTGTCTCAATGAGCTCTGTACAAGTTTGACGAATTTATGAAACATCTAACTACGCGTTTCTAGGACTCTAAACCAAGTTTCATGCAAGATGAGTGCTTATAACTTCCTCAATGAGCTTTGTGCAAGTTTGACAAACTTATAAAACATCTAACAACGCGTTTCTAGTACTCTTAACCAAGTTTCATGCAACATGAGTGCTTATAAGTGTCTCAATGTGCTTCTTACAAGTTTTAAGAACTTATGAAACATCTAACAACACGTTTCTAGGACTCTAAACCAAGTTTTATGCAACATGAGTGCTTAAAAGTGTCTCAATGAGCTTTGGACAAGTTTCACGAAGTTATGAAACATCTAACAACGCGTTTCTAGGACTCTAAACCAAGTTTCATGCAACATGAGTGCTTAAAAGTGTCGCAACGAGCTTTGTACAAGTTTCACGAACTAATGAAACATCTAACAATGCGTTTCTAGGACTCTAAACCAAGTTTCATGCAGCATTAGTGCTTATAAGTGTCTAAATGAGCTTTGTACAAATTTGACGAACTTATGAAATATCTAACAACGCAGTTCTAGGACTCTAAACCAAGTTTCATGCAACATAAAAACTTATAAGTTCCTCAATGAACTTTGTACAAGTTTCACGAATTTATGAAACATCTAACAACGTGTATCTAGAACTCTGAACCAAGTTTCATGCAACATGAGTGCTTATAAGTGTCTCAATGAGCTTTGTACAAGTTTGACGAACTTATAAAATATCTTACAACGCGTTTCTAGGACTCTAAACAAAGTTTCATGCAACATGAGTGCTTATAAGTTCCTCAATGAGTTTTATACTAGTTTGACGAACTTATGAAACATTTAACAACGCGTTTCTAGGACTCTAAACCAAGTTTCATGCAACATGAATGTTTATAAGTGTCTCAATGAGATTTGTACAAGTTTGACGAACTTATGAAACATCTAAAAACACGTTTCTAGGACTCTTAAAAAGTTTCATGCAACATGAGTGCTTAAAAGTTCCTCAATGAACAAGTTTGACGAATTTATGAAACATCTAACAACGTGGTTTCTAGGACTCTAAACCAAGTTTCATGCAACTTGAATGCTACTAAGTTCCTCGATGAGCTTTGTACAAGTTTCACGAACTAATGAAACATCTAACAACGCGTTTCTAGGACTCTAAACCAAGTTTCATGCAACATGAGTGCTTATAAGTGTCTCAATGAGCTTTGTACAAGTTTGACGAACTTATGAAACATCTAACAACACGTTTCTAGGACTCTAAACCAAGTTTCATGCAACATGAGTTCTTTTAAGTTCCTCAATGAGCTTTGTACAAGTTTTACGAACTTATGAAATATCTAGCAACGCGTTTCTTGGACTCTAAACCAAGTTTGATGAAACATGAGTTTTTATAAATGTCTCAATGAGCTTTGTACAAGTTTGACGAACTTTTGAAACATCTAACAACGTGGTTTGTAGGACTCTAAACCAAGTTTCATGTAACATGAGTGCAACTAAGTTTCTCATTGAGCTTTGTACAAGTTTCATGAACTTATGGATTATCTAACAACGCGTTTATGGGACTCCAAACATGGTTTCATGCAAAATTAGTTCTTATAAGTGTCTCAATGAGCTTTGTACAAGTTTGACGAACTTATGAAACATCTAACAACACGTTTCTAGCACTTTAAACCAAGTTTCACACAACATGAATGCTTATAAGTTCCTCAATGAGCTTTGTACAAGTTTCACGAACTTATGAAACATCTAACAACGCGTTTCTAGGACTCTAAACCAAGTTTGATGCAACATGAGTTTTTATAAGTGTCTCAATGAGCTTTGTACAAGTTTGACGAACTTATGAAACATCTAACAACACGTTTCTAGGACTCTAAACAAAGTTTCATGCAACATGACTGCTTATAAGTTCCTCAATGAGCTTTGTACAAGTTTCACGAACTAATGAATCATCTAACAACGCGTTTCTAGGACTCTAAACCAAGTTTCATGCAACATTAGTGGTTATAAGTGTTTCAATGATCTTTGTACAAGTTTGACGAACTTATGAAACATCTAACAAAGCGTTTCTAGGACTCTAAACCAAGTTTCATGCAACATGAGTTCTTATAAGTTCCTCAATGAGTTTTGTACAAGTTTGACGAACTTATGAAACATCTAACAACGTGGTTTCTAGGACTCTAAACAAAGTTTCATGCAACATGACTGCTTATAAGTGTCTCAATGTGCATATTACAAGTTTGGAGAACTTATGAAACATCTAACAACGCGTTTCTAGGACTCTAAACCAAATTTCATGCAACATTAGTGCTTATAAGTGTCTCAATGAGCTTTGTACAAGTTTGACGAACTTATGAAACATCTAACAAAGCGTTTCTAGGACTCTAAACTAAGTTTCATGCAACATGAGTACTTATAAGTTCCTCAATGAGTTTTGTACAAGTTTGACGAAATTATAAAACATATAACAACGTGGTTTCTAGGACTCTAAACAAAGTGTCATGCAACATGAGTGCTTATAAGTGTCTCAATGTGCATATTACAAGTTTGGAGAACTTGTGAAACATCTAACAACGCGTTTCTAGGACTCTAAACCAAGTTTCATGCAAAATTAGTGCTTACAAGTGTCTCAATGAGCTTTGTACAAGTTTGACGAATTTATGAAACATCTAACAACGCGTTTCTAGGACTCTAACCCAAGTTTCATCCAACATGAGTGCTTATAAATTCCTAAATTAGCTTTGTACAATTTTGACGAACTTATGAAACATCTAACAACTCGTTTCTAGGATTCTAAACCAAGTTTCATGCGACATGACTGCTTATAAGTGTCTTAATGAACTTGTAGAAGTTTGACGACCTTATGAAACATCTAACAACGAGTTTCGAGGACTCTTAACCAAGTTTCATGCAACATGAGTGCTTATAAATGTCTCAATGAGCTTTGTACAACTTTGACGAACTTATGAAACCTCTAAGAAAGCGTTTCTAGGACTATAAACCAAGTTTCATGAAACATGAGTGCTTCTAAGTTCCTCAAGGAGCTTTATACAAGTTTCACGAACTAATTAAACATCTAACAACGTGTTTCTAAGACTCTAAACCAAGTTTCAAGCAACATGAGTGTTTATAAATGTCTCTATGAACTTTGTACAAGTTTTACGAACTTATGAAACATCTAATAATGCGTTTCTAGGACTCTAAACCAAATTTCATGCAACATGAGTACTTATAAGTTCCTCAATGAGCTTTGTATAAGTTTCACGAACTTATGAAACATCTAACAACGCGTTTCAGGACTATAAACCAAGTTTCATGCAACATGAGTGTTTATAAGTGTCTCAATGAGCTTTGTACAAGTTTGACGAACTTATGAAACATCTAACAACGCATTTCTAGGACTCTAAACAAAGTTTCATGCAACATGAGTGCTTATAAGTTCCTCAATGAGCTTTGTACAAGTTTGACGAACTTATGAAACATCTAACAACGTGGTTTCTAGGACTCTAAACCAAGTTTCATGCAACATGAGTGCTACTAAGTTCCTCAATGAGCTTTGTACAAGTTTCAAGAACTAATGAATCATCTAACAACACGTTTCTAGGACTCTAAGCCAAGTTTCATGCAACATTAGTGCTTATAATTTTTTCAATGTGCTTGTACAAGTTTGACGAACTTATGAAACATCTAACAACGCGTTTCTAGGACTCTAAACCAAGTTTCATTCAACATGAGTACTTATAAGTGTCTCGATCAGCTTTGTACTAGTTTGAAGAACTTATGAAACAAATAACAACGCGTTTCTAGGACTCTAAACCAAGTTTCATGCAACAAGAGTGTTTATAAGTTTCTCAATGAGCTTTGTACAAGTTTGACGAACTTATTAAACATCTAACAACGTGGTTTCTACGACTCTAAACCAAGTGTCATCAAAAATGAGTGCTACTAAGTTTCTCAATGAGCTTTGTCCAAGTTTCACGAACTAATGAATTATCTAACAATGAGTTTATGGGACTTTAAACACGGTTTCATGCAACATTAGTGCTTATAAGTGTCTCAATGAGATTTGTACAAGTTTGACGAACTTATGAAACATCTAACAACGCGTTTCTAGCACTTTAAAACAAGTTTCATGCAACATACGTGCTTATAAGTTCCTTAATGAGCTTTGTACAAGTTTCACGAACTAATGAATCATCTACCAACGCGTTTCTAGGACTCTAAACCAAGTTTCATGCAACAATAATGCTTATAAGTGTCTCAATGAGCTTTGTACAAGTTTGTCGAACTTATGAAACATCTAACAACGCGTTTCTAGGACTCTAAACCAAGTTTCATGCAACATGAGTTCTTATAAATGTCTCAATGAACTTGTACAATTTTGATGAACTTATGAAACATCTAACGATGTGTTTCTAGGACTCTAAACCAAGTTTCATGCAACATGAGTGCTTATAAATGTCTAAATGAACTTGTACAAGTTTGAAGAACTTATGAAACATCTAACAACGCGTTTCTAGGACTCTTAACCAAGTTTCATGCAACATGAGTGCTTATAAGTGTCTCAATGAGGTTTGTACTAGTTTGACGAACTTATGAAACAACTAACAACGCGTTTCTAGAACTCTAAACCAAGTTTCATGCAACATGAGTGATTATAAGTGTCTCAATGAGCTTTGTACAAGTTTGACGAACTTATGAAACATCTAACAGCGCGTTTCTAGTACTATAAACCAAGTTTCATGCAACATGAGTGCTTATAAGTTTTTCAATAAGCTTTGTACAAGTATCACGAAACGCGTTTCTAGGACTCTAAACCAAGGTTGATGCAACATGAGTTTTTATAAGTGTCTCAATGCGCTTTGTACAAGTTTGACGAACTTATGAAACATCTAACAACGCGTTTCTAGGACTCTAAATAAAGTTTCATGCAACATGAGTGCTTATAAGTTCCTCAATGAGCTTTGTACAAGTTTGACGAACTTATGAAACATCTAACAACGTGGTTTCTAGAACTCTAAACCAAGTTTCATGCAACATGAGTGCTTATAAGTGTCTCAATGAGCTTTGTACAAGTTTTACGAACTTATAAAACACCTAACAACGCGTTAATAGGACTCTAAATTAAGTTACATGCAACAAGAGTTCTTATAAGTTCCTCAATAAGCTTTATACAAGTTTGACGAACTTATGAAAGATCTAACAAAGTGGTTTTTAGGACTCTAAACCAAGTTTCATGTAACATGAGTGCTTATAAGTGTCTCAATGTGCTTCTTACAAGTTTGAAGAACTTATGAAACATCTAAAAACGCGTTTCTAGGACTCTAAACCAAGTTTTATGCAACATGAGTGCTTATAAGTGCCTCAATGAGCTTTGTACAAGTTTGACGAATTTATGAAATATCTAACAACGCGTTTCAAGGACTCTAACCCAAGTTTCATGCAACATGAGTGCTTATAAGTTCCTCAATGAGCTCTGTACAATTTTGACGAACTTATGGAACATCTAACAACTCGTTTCTAGGATTCTTAACCAAGTTTCATGCAACATGAGTGCTTATAAGTGTCTCAATGAACTTGTACAAGTTTGACGAACTTATGAAACATCTAACAACGCGTTTCTAGGACTCTTAACCAAGTTTCATGCAACATGAGTGCTTACAAATGTCTCACTGAGCTTTGTACAACTTTGACGAACTTATGAAACATCTAACAACGCGTTTCAAGGACTATAGACCAAGTTTCATGCAACATGAGTACTTCTAAGTTCCTCAATGAGCTTTGTACAAGTTTCACGAACTAATTAAATATCTAACAACGTGTTTCTAGGACTCTAAACCAAGTTTCATGCAACATGAGTGTTTAAAAGTGTCTCTATGAACTTTGTACAAGTTTTACGAACTTATGAAACATCTAACAACGCATTTCTAGGACTCTAAACCAAGTTTCATGCAACATGAGTGCTTATAAGTTCCTCAATGAGCTTTGTACAAGTTTGTCGAAATTATGAAACATTTAACAACGCATTTCTAGGACTCTAAACCAAGTTTCATGCAACATGAGTGCTTATAAGTTCTTCAATAAGCTTTGTACAAGTTTCACGAACTTATGAAATATCTAACAACGCGTTTCTAGGACTCTAAACTAAGTTTCATGCAACATGAGTTTTTATAAGTGTCTCAATGAGCTTTGTACAAGTTTGACGAACTTATAAAACATCTACCAACGCGTGTCTAGGACTCTAAACAAAGTTTCATGCAACATGAGTCCTTATAAGTTCCTCAATGAGATTTTTACAAGTTTGAGGAACTTATTAAACATCTAACAACGTGGTTTCTAGGACCCTAAACCAAGTGTCACGCAACATGAGTGCTTCTAAGTGTCTCAATGAGGTTTGTACTAGTTTGACGAACTTAAGAAACAACTATAAACGCGTTTCTAGGACTCTAAACCAAGTTTCATGCAACATGAGTGTTTATAAGTGTCTCAATTAGCTTTGTACAAGTTTTACGAACTCATGAAACACCTAACAACGCGTTAATAGGACTCTAAAGTTACATGCAACAAGAGTGCTTATAAGTTCCCCAATAAGCTTTATTCAAGTTTGACGAACTTATGAAACATCTAACAACGTGGTTTGTAGGACTCTAAACCAAGTTTCATGTAACATGAGTGAAACTAAGTTTCTCAATGAGCTTTGTACAAGTTTCACGAACTAGTGAATTATCTAACAATGCGTTTCTGGGACTCTAAACACGGTTTCATGCAACATAAGTGATTATAAGTTCCTTAATGAGCTTTGTACAAGTTTTACGAGCTAATGAATCATCTAACAACGCGTTTCTAGGACACTAAACCAAGTTTCATGCAACAATAGTGCTTATAAGTGTCTCAATGAGCTTTGTACAAGTTTGACGAACTTATGAAACATCTAACAACACATTTCTAGGACTCTAAACCAAGTTTCATGCAACATGAGTGCTTATAATTTCCTCAATGAGCTTTGTACTAGTTTGACGAACTTATGAAACAACTAACAACGCGTTTCTAGAACTCTAAACCAAGTTTCATGCAACATGAGTGATTATAAGTGTCTCAATGAGCTTTGTACAAGTTTGACGAACTTATGAAACATCTAACAGCGCGTTTCTAGTACTATAAACCAAGTTTCATGCAACATGAGTGCTTATAAGTTTTTCAATAAGCTTTGTACAAGTATCACGAAACGCGTTTCTAGGACTCTAAACCAAGGTTGATGCAACATGAGTTTTTATAAGTGTCTCAATGCGCTTTGTACAAGTTTGACGAACTTATGAAACATCTAACAACGCGTTTCTAGGACTCTAAATAAAGTTTCATGCAACATGAGTGCTTATAAGTTCCTCAATGAGCTTTGTACAAGTTTGACGAACTTATGAAACATCTAACAACGTGGTTTCTAGAACTCTAAACCAAGTTTCATGCAACATGAGTGCTTATAAGTGTCTCAATGAGCTTTGTACAAGTTTTACGAACTTATAAAACACCTAACAACGCGTTAATAGGACTCTAAATTAAGTTACATGCAACAAGAGTTCTTATAAGTTCCTCAATAAGCTTTATACAAGTTTGACGAACTTATGAAAGATCTAACAAAGTGGTTTTTAGGACTCTAAACCAAGTTTCATGTAACATGAGTGCTTATAAGTGTCTCAATGTGCTTCTTACAAGTTTGAAGAACTTATGAAACATCTAAAAACGCGTTTCTAGGACTCTAAACCAAGTTTTATGCAACATGAGTGCTTATAAGTGCCTCAATGAGCTTTGTACAAGTTTGACGAATTTATGAAATATCTAACAACGCGTTTCAAGGACTCTAACCCAAGTTTCATGCAACATGAGTGCTTATAAGTTCCTCAATGAGCTCTGTACCATTTTGACGAACTTATGAAACATCTAACAACTCGTTTCTAGGATTCTTAACCAAGTTTCATGCAACATGAGTGCTTATAAGTGTCTCAATGAACTTGTACAAGTTTGACGAACTTATGAAACATCTAACAACGCGTTTCTAGGACTCTTAACCAAGTTTCATGCAACATGACTGCTTACAAATGTCTCAATGAGCTTTGTACAACTTTGACGAACTTATGAAACATCTAACAACGCGTTTCAAGGACTATAGACCAAGTTTCATGCAACATGAGTACTTCTAAGTTCCTCAATGAGCTTTGTACAAGTTTCACGAACTAATTAAATATCTAACAACGTGTTTCTAGGACTCTAAACCAAGTTTCATGCAACATGAGTGTTTAAAAGTGTCTCTATGAACTTTGTACAAGTTTTACGAACTTATGAAACATCTAACAACGCATTTCTAGGACTCTAAACCAAGTTTCATGCAACATGAGTGCTTATAAGTTCCTCAATGAGCTTTGTACAAGTTTGTCGAAATTATGAAACATTTAACAACGCATTTCTAGGACTCTAAACCAAGTTTCATGCAACATGAGTGCTTATAAGTTCTTCAATAAGCTTTGTACAAGTTTCACGAACTTATGAAATATCTAACAACGCGTTTCTAGGACTCTAAACTAAGTTTCATGCAACATGAGTTTTTATAAGTGTCTCAATGAGCTTTGTACAAGTTTGACGAACTTATAAAACATCTACCAACGCGTTTCTAGGACTCTAAACAAAGTTTCATGCAACATGAGTGCTTATAAGTTCCTCAATGAGATTTTTACAAGTTTGAGGAACTTATTAAACATCTAACAACGTGGTTTCTAGGACCCTAAACCAAGTTTCACGCAACATGAGTGCTTCTAAGTGTCTCAATGAGGTTTGTACTAGTTTGACGAACTTAAGAAACAACTATAAACGCGTTTCTAGGACTCTAAACCAAGTTTCATGCAACATGAGTGTTTATAAGTGTCTCAATTAGCTTTGTACAAGTTTTACGAACTCATGAAACACCTAACAACGCGTTAATAGGACTCTAGAGTTACATGCAACAAGAGTGCTTATAAGTTCCCCAATAAGCTTTATTCAAGTTTGACGAACTTATGAAACATCTAACAACGTGGTTTGTAGGACTCTAAACCAAGTTTCATGTAACATGAGTGAAACTAAGTTTCTCAATGAGCTTTGTACAAGTTTCACGAACTAGTGAATTATCTAACAATGCGTTTCTGGGACTCTAAACACGGTTTCATGCAACATAAGTGATTATAAGTTCCTTAATGAGCTTTGTAAAAGTTTTACGAGCTAATGAATCATCTAACAACGCGTTTCTAGGACACTAAACCAAGTTTCATGCAACAATAGTGCTTATAAGTGTCTCAATGAGCTTTGTACAAGTTTGACGAACTTATGAAACATCTAACAACACATTTCTAGGACTCTAAACCAAGTTTCATGCAACATGAGTGCTTATAATTTCCTCAATGAGCTTTGTACAAGTTTGTCGAACTTATGAAAAATTTAACGACGCGTTTCTAGGACTCTAAACCAAGTTTCATGCAACATGAGTGCTTATAAGTTCTTCAATAAGCTTTGTACAAGTTTCACGAACTTATGAAATATCTAACAACGCGTTTCTAGGACTCTAAACTAAGTTTCATGTAACATGAGTGTTTATAAGCGTCTCAATGAGCTTTGTACAAGTTTGACTAATTTATAAAACATCTACCAACGCATTTCTAGGACTCTAAACAAAGTTTCATGCAACATGAGTGCTTATAAGTTCCTCAATGAGATTTGTACAAGTTTGACTAACTTATTAAACATCTAACAACGTGGTTTCTAGGACCCTAAACCAAGTTTCACGCAACATGAGTGCTTATAAGTTCCCCAATAAGCTTTATTCAAGTTTGACGAACTTATGAAACATCTAACAACGTGGTTTGTAGGACTCTAAACCAAGTTTCATGTAACATGAGTGCAACTAAGTTTCTCAATGAGCTTTGTACAAGTTTCACGAACTAATGAATTATCTAACAATGCGTTTCTGGGACTCTAAACACGGTTACATGCAACATAAGTGATTATAAGTTCCTTAATGAGCTTTGTACAAGTTTTACGAGCTAATGAATCATCTAACAACGCGTTTCTAGGACACTAAACGAAGTTTCATGCAACAATAGTGCTTATAAGTGTCTCAATGAGCTTTGTACAAGTTTGACAACTTATGAAACATCTAACAATGCGTTTCTAGGACTCTAAACTAAGTTTCATGCAACATGAGTTCTTATAAGTTCCTCAATGAGCTTTGTACAATTTTGACGAACTTATGAAACATCTAACAACGTGTTTCTAGGACTCTAAACCAAGTTTCATGCAACATGAGTGCTTATAAATGTCTCAATGAACTTGTACAAGTTTGACGAACTTATGAAACATCTAACAACGCGTTTCTAGGACTCTTAACCAAGTTTCATGCAACATGAATGCTTATAAGTGTCTCAATGAGCTTTGTAATAGTTTGACGAACTTATGAAACAACTAACTACGCGTTTCTATAACTATAAACCAAGTTTCATGCAACATGAGTGATTATAAGTGTCTAAATCAGCATTGTACAAGTTTGACGAACTTATGAAACATCTAATAACGCGTTTTTAGAACTCTAAACAAAGTTTTTAATGCAACATGAGTTCTTATAAGTTCCTCAATGAGCTTTGTACAAGATTGACGAAGTTATGAAACATCTTACAACGTGGTTTCTAGGACTCTAAACCAAGTTTCATGCAACATGAGTGCTACTAAGTTCCTCAATGAGCTTTGTACAAGTTTCAAGAACTAATGAATCATCTAACAACGCGTTTCTAGGACTCTAAACCAAGTTTCATGCAATATTAGTGCTTATAAGTGTCTCAATGAGCTTTGTACAAGTTTGACGAACTTATGAAACATCTAACAAAGCGTTTCGAGGACTCTAAACCATGTTTCATGCAACATGAGTGCTTATAAATTCCTCAATGAGCTTTGTACAAGTTTGACGAACTTATGAAACATCTAATAACGTGGTTTCTAGGACTCTAAACAAAGTTTCATGCAACATGAGTGTTTATAAGTGTCTAAATGTGCTTCTTACAAGTTTTAAGAAATTATGAAACATCTAACAACGCGTTTCTAGGACTCTAAACCAAGTTTTATGAAACATGAGTGCTTATAAGTGTCTCAATGATCTTTGTACAAGTTTGACGAATTTATGAAACATCTAATAACGCGTTTCTAGGACTCTAAACCAAGTTTCATGCAACATGAGTGCTTATAAATTCCTAAACTAACTTTATACAATTTTTACGAACTTATGAAACATCTAACAACTCGTTTCTTGGAGTCTAAACCAAGTTTTATGCAACATGACTGCTTATAAGTGTCTCAATGAACTTGTACAAGTTTGACGACTTTATGAAACATCTAACAATGCGTTTCTAGGACTCTTAACCAAGTTTCATGCAACATGAGTGCTTATAAGTGTCTCAATTAGCTTTGTACAAGTTTGACGAATTTATGAAACATCTAACAACGCGTTTCTAGGACTCTAAACCAAGTTTCATGCAACATGAGTGCTTATAAGTTCCTCAATGAGCTTTGTACAATTTTGACGAACTTATGAAACAACTAACAACGCATTTCTAGTACTCTAAACCAAGTTTCATGCAACATGAGTGTTTATAAGTGTCTCAATGAGCTTAATTTGTACAACTTTGACGAACTTATGAAACATCTAACAACGCGTTTCTTGGACTCTAAACAAAGTTTCATGAAACATGAGTGCTAATAAGTTCATCAATGAGCTTTGTACAAGTTTCAAGAATTAATGAATCATCTAACAACACGTTTCTAGGACTCTAAACCAAGTATCATGCAACATTAGTGCTTATAAGTGTCTCAATGAGCTTTTACAAGTTTGACGAACTTATGAAAAAGCTAACAACGCGTTTCTAGGATTTTAAACCAAGTTTCATGCAACATGAGTGTTTATAAGTGTTTCAATGAGCTTTGTAAGGGTTTGACGAACTTATGAAACAACTAACAACGCATTTCTAGTACTCTAAATCAAGTTTCATGCAACATGAGTGCTTATAAGTTCCTCAATGAGCTTTGTACAAGTTTCACGATCTTATGAAACATCTAACAACGCGTTTCTAGGACTCTAAACCAAGTTTCATGCAACATGAGTGCTTATAAGTTCTTCAATGAGCTTTGTACAAGTTTCACGAACTTATGAAATATCTAAAAACGCGTTTCTAGGACTCTAAACCAAGTTTCATGCAACATGAGTTTTTATAAGTGTCTCAATGAGCTTTGTACAAGTTTGACGAACTTATGAAACATCTAACAATGCGTTTCTAGGACTCTAAACAAAGTTTTATGCAACATGAGTGCTTATAAGTTCCTCAATGAGCGTTGTACAAGTTTGACGAACTTATGAAACATCTAACAAGCTGGTTTCTAGGACTCTAAAACAAGTTTCATGCAACATGAGTGCTTATAAGTGTCTCAATGAGCTTTGTAATAGTTTGACGAACTTATGAAACAACTAACAACGCGTTTCTAGGACTCTAAACAAAGTTTCATTCAACATGAGTGCTTATAAGTTCCTCAATGAGCGTTGTACAAGTTTGACGAACTTATGAAACATCTAACAAGGTGGTTTCTAGGACTCTAAACCAAGTTTCATGCAACATGAATGCTTATAAGTGTCTCAATGAGCTTTGTACAAGTTTGACGAACTTATGAAATATCTAACAACGCGTTTCTAGGACTCTAAACAAAGTTTCATGCAACATGAGTGCTTATAAGTTCTCAATGAGCTTTGTAAGTTCCTCAATGAGCTTTGTACAAGTTTGACGAACTTATGAAACATCTAACAAAGTGGTTAGGATTCTAAACCAAGTTTCATGCAACATGAGTGCTACTAAGTTCCTCAATGAGCTTTGTACAAGTTTCAAGAATTAATGAATCATCTAACAACACGTTTCTAGGACTCTAAACCAAGTTTCATGCAACATTAGTGATTATAAGTGTCTCAATGAGCTTGTACAAGTTTTACGAACTTATGAAGTATCTAACAACGCATTTCTAGGATTCTAAACCAAGTGTCATGCAACATGAGTGTTTATAAGTGTTTCAATGAGGTTTGTACAAGATTGACGAACTTATGAAACATCTAACAACACGTTTCTAGGACTCTAAACCAAGTTTCATGCAACATGAGTGCTTATAAGTTCTTCAATGAGCTTTGTACAATTTTCACGAACTTATGAAATATCTAAAAACGCGTTTCTAGGACTCTAAACCAAGTTTCATGCAACATGATTTATTATAAGTGTCTCAATGAGCTTTGTACAAGTTTGACGAACTTATGAAACATCTAACAACGCGTTTCTAGGACTCTAAACAAAGTTTTATGCTACATGAGTGCTTATAAGTTCCTTAATGAGCGTTGTACAAGTTTGACGAACTTATGAAACATCTAACAAGCTGGTTTCTAGGACTCTAAAACAAGTTTCATGCAACATGAGTGCTTATAAGTGTCTCAATGAGCTTTGTACTAGTTTGAAGAACTTATGAAACAACTAACAACGCGTTTCTAAGACTCTAAACCAAGTTTCATGCAACATGAGTGTTTATAAGTGTCTCAACGAGCTTTGTACAAGTTTTACGAACTTATGAAACAGCTAACAACGTGTTAATAGGAATCTAAATTAAGTTACATGCAACTAGAGTGCTTATAAGTTCCTCAATAAGCTTTATACAAGTTTGACGAACTTATGAAACATCTAACAACGTAGTTTGTAGGACTCTAAACAAAGTTTCATGTAACATGAGTGCTACTAAGTTTCTCAATGAGCACTGTACAAGTTTCACGAACTAATGAATTATCTAACAACGCGTTTCTGGGACTCTAAACACGGTTTCATGCAAAATTAGTGTTTATAAGTGTCTCAATGAGCTTTGTACAAGTTTCACGAACTAATGAATCATCTATCAACGCGTTTCTAGGACTTTAAACCAAGTTTCATGCAACATTAGTGCTTATAAGGGTCTCAATGAGCTTTGTACAAGTTTGACGAACTTATGAAACATCTAACAAACCTTTTCTAGGATTCTAAACCAAGTTTCATGCAACATGAGTGCTTAGAAGTTCCTCAATGAGCTTTGTACAAGTTTGACGAACTTATTAAACATCTAACAACGTGGTTTCTAGGAATCTAAACAAAGTTTTATGCAACATGAGTGCTTACAAGTGTCTCAATGTGCTTCTTACAAGTTTGAAGAACTTATGAAACATCTAACAACGCGTTTCTACGTCTTTAAGCCAAGTTTTATGCAACATGAGTGCTTATAAGTGTCTCAATGAGCTTTGTACAAGTTTGACGAACTTATGAAACATCTAACAACGCGTTTCTAGCACTTTAAACCAAGTTTCATGCAACATGAGCGCTTATAAGTTCCTCAATGAGCTTTGTACAAGTTTCACGAACTAATGAATCATCTATCAATGCGTTTCTAGGACTCTAAACCAAGTTTCATGCAACATTAGTGCTTATAAGTGTCTCAATGAGCTTTGTACAAGTTTGACGAACTTATGAAACATCTAACAACGCGTTTCTAGGACTCTAAACAAAGTTTTATGCTACATGAGTGCTTATAAGTTCCTTAATGAGCGTTGTACAAGTTTGACGAACTTATGAAACATCTAACAAGCTGGTTTCTAGGACTCTAAAACAAGTTTCATGCAACATGAGTGCTTATAAGTGTCTCAATGAGCTTTGTACTAGTTTGAAGAACTTATGAAACAACTAACAACGCGTTTCTAAGACTCTAAACCAAGTTTCATGCAACATGAGTGTTTATAAGTGTCTCAACGAGCTTTGTACAAGTTTTACGAACTTATGAAACAGCTAACAACGTGTTAATAGGAATCTAAATTAAGTTACATGCAACTAGAGTGCTTATAAGTTCCTCAATAAGCTTTATACAAGTTTGACGAACTTATGAAACATCTAACAACGTAGTTTGTAGGACTCTAAACAAAGTTTCATGTAACATGAGTGCTACTAAGTTTCTCAATGAGCATTATACAAGTTTCACGAACTAATGAATTATCTAACAACACGTTTCTGGGACTCCAAACACGGTTTCATGCAAAATTAGTGTTTATAAGTGTCTCAATGAGCTTTGTACAAGTTTCACGAACTAATGAATCATCTATCAACGCGTTTCTAGGACTTTAAACCAAGTTTCATGCAACATTAGTGCTTATAAGTGTCTCAATGAGCTTTGTACAAGTTTGACGAACTTATGAAACATCTAACAAAACTTTTCTAGGATTCTAAACCAAGTTTCATGCAACATGAGTGCTTAGAAGTTCCTCAATGAGCTTTGTACAAGTTTGACGAACTTATTAAACATCTAACAACGTGGTTTCTAGGAATCTAAACAAAGTTTTATGCAACATGAGTGCTTACAAGTGTCTCAATGTGCTTCTTACAAGTTTGAAGAACTTATGAAACATCTAACAACGCGTTTCTACGTCTTTAAGCCAAGTTTTATGCAACATGAGTGCTTATAAGTGTCTCAATGAGCTTTGTACAAGTTTGACGAATTTATGAAACCTCTAACACACGTTTCTAAGACTCTAAACCAAGTTTCATGCAACATGAGTGCTTTTAAGTTCCTCAATGAGCTTTGTAAAATTTTGACGAACTTATGAAACAACTAACAACGCGTTTCTAGGACTCTAAACCAATTTTCATGCAACATGAGTGTTTATAAGTGTCTCAATGAGCTTTGTACAAGTTTTACGAACTTATGAAACACCTAACAATGCGTTAATAGGACTCTAAAGTAAGTTACATGCAACAAGAGTGCTTATAAGTTCCTCAATGAGCTTTGTACAAGTTTGACGAACTTATGAAACATCTAACAACGCATTTCTAGGACTCTAAATCAAGTTTCATGCAACATGAGTGCTTATAAGTTCCTCAATGATCTTCGTACAAGTTTCACTAATTTATGAAACATCTAACAACACGTTTCTAGGACTCTAAACCAAGTTTCATGCAACATGAGTGCTTATAAGTTCTTCAATGAGCTTTGTACAAGTTTCACGAACTTATGAAATATCTAAAAACGCGTTTCTAGGACTCTAAACTAAGTTTCATGCAACATGAGTTTTTATAAGTGTCTCAATGAGCTTTGTACAAGTTTGAAGAACTTATGAAACATCTAACAACGCGTTTCTAGGACTCTAAACAAAGTTTCATGCAACATGAGTGCTTATAAGTGTCTCAATGAGCTTTGTACTAGTTTGACGAAGTTATGAAACAACTAACAACGCATTTCTAGGACTCTAAACCATGTTTCATGCAACATGAGTGTTTATAAGTGTCTCAACGACCTTTGTACAAGTTTGACGAACTTATGAAACACCTAATAACGTGTTAATAGGACTCTAAATTAAGTTACATGCAACTAGAGTGCTTATAAGTTCCTCAATAAGCTTTATACAAGTTTGACGAACTTATGAAACATCTAACAACGTAGTTTGTAGGACTCTAAACAAAGTTTCATGTAACATGAGTGCTACTAAGTTTCTCAATGAGCATTGTACAAGTTTCACGAACTAATGAATTATCTAACAACGCGTTTTTGGGACTCTAAACACGGTTTCATGCAAAATTAGTGTTTATAAGTGTCTCAATGAGCTTTGTACAAGTTTGACGAACTTATGAAACATCTAACAACGCGTTTCTAGCACTTTAAACCAAGTTTCATGCAACATGAGCGCTTATAATTTCCTCAATGAGCTTTGTACAAGTTTCACGAACTAATGAATCATCTATCAACGCGTTTCTAGGACTCTAAACAAAGTTTTATGCAACATGAGTGCTTATAAGTTCCTTAATGAGCGTTGTACAAGTTTGACGAACTTATGAAACATCTAACAAGCTGTTTCTAGGACTCTAAAACAAGTTTCATGCAACATGAGTGCTTATAAGTGTCTCAATGAGCTTTGTACTAGTTTGACGAACTAATGAACAACTAACAACGCATTTCTAGGACTCTAAACCAAGTTTCATGCAACATGAGTGTTTATAAGTGTCTCAACGACCTTTGTACAAGTTTGACGAACTTATGAAACACCTAACAACGTGTTAATAGGACTCTAAATTAAGTTACATGCAACTAGAGTGCTTATAAGTTCCTCAATAAGCTTTATACAAGTTTGACGAACTTATGAAACATCTAACAACGTAGTTTGTAGGACTCTAAACAAAGTTTCATGTAACATGAGTGCTACTAAGTTTCTCAATGAGCATTGTACAAGTTTCACGAACTAATGAATTATCTAACAACGCGTTTTTGGGACTCTAAGCACGGTTTCATGCAAAATTAGTGTTTATAAGTGTCTCAATGAGCTTTGTACAAGTTTGACGAACTTATGAAACATCTAACAACGCGTTTCTAGCACTTTAAACCAAGTTTCATGCAACATGAGCGCTTATAAGTTCCTCAATGAGCTTTGTACAAGTTTCACGAACTAATGAATCATCTATCAATGCGTTTCTAGGACTCTAAACCAAGTTTCATGCAACATTAGTGCTTATAAGTGTCTCAATGAGCTTTGTACAAGTTTGACGAACTTATGAAACATCTAACAAAGATTTTCTAGGATTCTAAACCAAGTTTCATGCAACATGAGTGCTTAGAAGTTCCTCAATGAGCTTTGTACAAGTTTGACGAACTTATTAAACATCTAACAACGTGGTTTCTAGGACTCTAAACAAAGTTTCATGCAACATGAGTGCTTAGAAGTGTCTCAATGTGCTTCTTACAAGTTTGAAGAACTTATGAAACATCTAACAGCGCGTTTCTACGTCTATAAACCAAGTTTTATGCAACATGAGTGCTTATAAGTGTCTCAATGAGCTTTGTACAAGTTTGACTAATTTATGAAACATCTAACAACGCGTTTCTAGGACTCTAAACCATGTTTCATGCAACATGAGTGCTTTTAAGTTCCTCAATGAGCTTTGTAAAATTTTGACGAACTTATGAAACAACTAACAACGCGTTTCTAGGACTCTAAACCAATTTTCATGCAACATGAGTGTTTATAAGTGTCTCAATCAGATTTGTACAAGTTTTACGAACTTATGAAACACATAACAACGCGTTAATAGGACTCTAAAGTAAGTTACATGCAACAAGAGTGCTTATAAGTTTGTCAATGAGCTCTGTACAAGTTTCACGAACTTATGAAATATCTAACAACGCGTTTCAAGGACTCTAAACCAAGTTTCATGGATCATGAGTGTTTATAAGTGTCTCAATGAGCTTTGTACAAGTTTGACGAACTTATGAAACATCTAACAACGCGTTTCTAGGACTCTAAACAAAGTTTCATGCAACATGAGTGCTTATAAGTTCCTCAATGAGCTTGGTACAAGTTTGACGAACTTATGAAACATCTAACAAAGTGGTTAGGACTCTAAACCAAGTTTCATGCAACATGAGTGCCACTAAGTTCCTCAATGAGCTTTGTACAAGTTTCAAGAATTAATGAATCATCTAACAACACGTTTCTAAGACTCTAAATCAAGTTTCATGCAACATTAGTGCTTAGAAGTGTCTCAATGTGCTTCTTACAAGTTTGAAGAACTTATGAAACATCTAACAGCGCGTTTCTACGTCTCTAAACCAAGTTTTATGCAACATGAGTGCTTATAAGTGTCTCAATGAGCTTTGTACAAGTTTGACTAATTTATGAAACATCTAACAACGCGTTTCTAGGACTCTATACCAAGTTTCATGCAACATGAGTGCTTTTAAGTTCCTCAATGAGTTTGTAAAATTTTGACGAACTTATGAAACAACTAACAACGCGTTTCTAGGACTCTAAACCAATTTTCATGCAACATGAGTGTTTATAAGTGTCTCAATGAGCTTTGTACAAGTTTTACGAACTTATGAAACACATAACAACGCGTTAATAGGACTCTAAAGTAAGTTACATGCAACAATAGTGCTTATAAGTTTGTCAATGAGCTTTGTACAAGTTTCACGAACTTATGAAATCTCTAACAACACGTTTCAAGGACTCTAAACCAAGTTTCATGGAACATGAGTGTTTATAAGTGTCTCAATGAGTTTGTACAAGTTTGACGAACTTATGAAACATCTAACAACGCGTTTCTTGGACTCTAAACAAAGTTTCATGCAACATGAGTGCTTATAAGTTCCTCAATGAGCTTTGTACAAGTTTGACGAACTGATGAAACATCTAACAAAGTGGTTAGGACTCTAAACCAAGTTTCATGCAACATGAGTGCCACTAAGTTCCTCAATGAGCTTTGTACAAGTTTCAAGAATTAATGAATCATCTAACAACACGTTTCTAGGACTCTAAACCAAGTTTCATGCAACATTAGTGCTTCTAAGTGTCTCAATGAGCTTGTACAAGTTTGACGAAGTTATGAAACATCTAAAAACGCATTTCTAGGATTCTAAACCAAGTTTCATGCAACATGAGTGTTTATAAGTGTTTCAATGAGCTTTGTACAAGTTTGACGAATTTATGAAACATCTAACAACGCGTTTCTAGGACTCTACATCAAGTTTCATGCAACATGAGTGCTTATAACTTCCTCAATGAGCTTTGTACAAGTTTCACGAATTTATGAAACATCTAACAACACGTTTCTAGGACTCTAAACCAAGTTTCATGCAACATGAGTGCTTATAAGTTCTTCAATGAGCTTTGTACATGTTTCACGAACTTATCAAATATCTAACAACGCGTTTCTAGGACTCTAAACCAAGTTTCTCAATGAGCTTTGTACAAGTGTCACGAACTAATGAATTATCTAACAATGCGTTTCTGGGACTCTAAACACGGTTTCATGCAACATTAGTGCTTATAAGTATCTCAATGAGCTTTGTACGAGTTTGACGAACTTATGAAACATCTAACAACGCGTTTCTAGCACTTTAAACCAAGTTTCATGCAACATGAGTGCTTATAAGTTCCTCAATAAGCTATGTACAAGTTTCACGAACTAATGAATCATCTAACCACGTGTTTCTAGGACTCTAAACCAAGTTTCATGCAACATTAGTGCTTATAAGTGTCTCAATGAGCTTTGTACAAGTTTCACGAACTTATAAAACATCTAACAACGCGTTTCAAGACTCTAAACCAAGTTTCATGCAACATGAGTGCTTATAAGTTCTCCAATGAACTTTGTACAAGTTATACGAATTTATGAAACATCTAACAACATGTTTCTAGGACTATAAACCATGTTTCATGCAACATGAGTGCTTATAAATGTCTCAATAAGCTTTGTACAAGTTTGACGAACTTATGAAATATTTAACAACGCGTTTCTAGGATTCTAAACAAAGTTTCATGCAACATGAGTGCTTATAAGTGTCTCAATGTTCTTCTTACAAATTTGAAGAACTTATGAAACATCTAACAACGCGTTTCTAGGACTCAAAACCAATTTTTATGCAACATGAGTGCTTATAAGTGTCTCAATATGCTTTGCACAAGTTCTACGAATTTATGAAAAATCTAACAACGCGTTTCTAGGACTCTAAACCAAGTTTCATGCAACATGAGTGGTTAAAAGTGTCTCAATGAGCTTTGGACAAGTTTCACGAACTTATGAATTATCTTACGACGCGTTTCTAGGACTCTAAACCAAGTATCATGCAACATGAGTGTGTATAAGTGTCTCACTGAGCTTTGTACAAGTTTGACGAACTTATGAAATATCAAACAACGTGTTTCGAGGACTCTAAACCAAGTTTCATGCAACATGAGTGTTTATAAGTGTCTCAACGAGCTTTGTACAAGTTTGAAGAACATATGAAACATCTAAAAACGCGTTTCTAGGACTCTAAACCAAGTTTCGTACAACATGAGTGTTTATAAGTGTCTCAATGAGCTTTGTACAAGTTTGTCGAACTAATGAAACATCTACCAACGCATTTCTAGGACTCTAAACCAAGTTTCATGCAACATTAGTGCTTATAAGTGTCTCAATGAGCTTTGTACAAGTTTGACGAACTTATGAAACATCTAACAACGAGTTTCTAGGACTCTAAACCAAGTTTCATGCAACATGAGTGCTTATAAGTTCCTCAATGAGCTTTGTTAAAGTTTGACAAATTATGAATTATTTTACGACGCGTTTCTAGGGCTCTAAACCAAGTTTCAAGCAACATGAGTGCTGATAAGTGTCTCAATGAGCTTTGTACAAGTTTGACGAACTTATGAAACATCTAAAAAGGCTTTTCTAGGATTCTAAACCAAGTTTCATGCAACATGAGGGTTTATAAGACTATCAACGTGGTTTCTAGGACTCTAAACCAAGTTTCATGCAACATGCTTTCTTATAAGTATCTCAATGAGCTTTATATAAGTTTGACCACATTAAAAAACATCTAACAACACGCTTCTAAACAAGGTTTCATGCAACATGAGTGCTTATAAGTGTCTCAATAAGCTTTGTACAAGTTTAACGAACTTATGAAACATCTAACAACGCGTTTCTAGGACTCTAAACCAAGTTTCATGCAATTTGAGTGATTATAATTGTCTCAATGAGCTTTGTACAAGTTTGACGAACTTATGAAACATCTAACAACGCGTTTCTAGGACTCTAAACCAAGTTTCATGCAACAAGAGTGCTTATAAGTTCCTCAATGAGCTTTATAAAAGTTTGACGAACTAATGATACATCTAACAACGTTGTTTCTAGGACTCTAAAAAAAGTTTCATGCAACATGAGTGCTTCTAAGTTCCCCAATGAGCTTTGTACAAGTTTCACGAACTAATGAAACATCTAACAACACGTTTCTCGGACTATAAACCAAGTTTCATGCAACATTAGTGCTTATAAGTGTCTCAATGAGCTTTGTACAAGTTTTACGAACTTATGAAACATTTAACAACGCGTTTCTAGGACTCTAAACAAAGTTTCATGCAATATGAGTGCTTATAAGTTCCACAATAAGCTTTGTTAAAGTTTGATGAACTTATGAAACATCTAACAACGCGTTTCTAGGACTCTAAACAAAGTTTCATGCAAAATGAGTGCTTATAAGTTCCCCAATGAGCTTTATACAAGTTTGACGAACTTATGAAACATCTAACAACGTTGTTTCTAGGACTCTAAACCAAGTTTCATGCAACATTAGTGCTTATAAGTGTCTCAATGAGCTTTGTACAAGTTTGACGAACTTATGAAACATATAAAAACCCCTTTCTAGGACTCGAAACCAAGTTTCATGCAACATGAGTTCTGTTAAGTTCCTCAATGAGCTTTGTAAAAGTTTTACAAACTTATGAAACATCTAACAACGCATTTCTAGAACTCTAAACCAAGTTTCATGCAACATGAGTGTTTATAAGTGTCACAATGAGCATTGTACAAGTTTGACGAGCTTATGAAATATCTAACAACGCGTTTACGGGACTCTAAACAAAGTTTAATGCAACAAGAGTGCTTACAAGTGTCTCAATTAGCTTTGTACAAGTTTCACGAACTAATGAAACATCTAACAATGCGTTTCTAGGACTCTAAACATAGTTTCATGCAACATGAGTGTTTATAAGTGTCTCTATAAGCTTCGTACAAGTTTCACGAACTTATGAAACATCTAACAACGTGTTTCAGGACTCTAAACAAAATTTCATGCAACATGGGTGTTTATAAGTGTCACAATGAGCTTTGTACAAGTTTGACGAACTTATGAAACATCTAACAACGCGTTTCTAGGACTCTAAACCAAGTTTCATGCAACATTAGTGCTTATAAGTGTCTCAATGAGCTTTGTACAAGTTTGACGAACTTATGAAACATCTAACAACGAGTTTCTAGGACTCTAAACCAAGTTTCATGCAACATGAGTGCTTATAAGTTCCTCAATGAGCTTTGTTAAAGTTTGACAAACTTATGAATTATTTTACGACGCGTTTCTAGGGCTCTAAACCAAGTTTCAAGCAACATGAGTGCTGATAAGTGTTTCAATGAGCTTTGTACAATTTTGATGAACTTATGAAACATCTAAAAAGGCGTTTCTAGGATTCTAAACCAAGTTTCATGCAACATGAGGGTTTATAAGACTACCAACGTGGTTTCTAGGACTCTAAACCAAGTTTCATGCAACATGCTTTCTTATAAGTATCTCAATGAGCTTTATATAAGTTTGACCACATTAAAAAACATCTAACAACACGCTTCTAAACAAGGTTTCATGCAACATGAGTGCTTATAAGTGTCTCAATAAGCTTTGTACAAGTTTGACGAACTTATGAAACATCTAACAACGCGTTTCTAGGACTCTAAACCAAGTTTCATGCAATTTGAGTGATTATAATTGTCTCAATGAGCTTTGTACAAGTTTGACAAACTTATGAAACATCTAACAACGCGTTTCTACGACTTTAAACCAAGTTTCATGCAACAAGAGTGCTTATAAGTTCCTCAATGAGCTTTATACAAGTTTGACGAACTTATGAAACATCTAACAACGTTGTTTCTAGGACTCTAAAAAAAGTTTCATGCAACATGAGTGCTTCTAAGTTCCCCAATGAGCTTTGTACAAGTTTCACAAACTAATGAAACATCTAACAACACGTTTCTAGGACTATAAACCAAGTTTCATGCAACATTAGTGCTTATAAGTGTCTCAATGAGATTTGTACAAGTTTTACGAACTTATGAAACATTTAACAACGCGTTTCTAGGACTCTAAACCAAGTTTCATGCAATATGAGTGCTTATAAGTTCCTCAATGAGCTTTGTACAAGTTTGACGAACTTATGAAACATCTAACAACGTGGTTTCTAGGACTCTAAACAAAGTTTCATGCAACATGAGTTCTTATAAGTTTCTCGATGAGCTTTGTACAAGTTTGATGAACTTATGAAACATCTAACAACGCGTTTCTAGGACTCCAAACAAAGTTTCATGCAACATGAGTGCTTATAAGTTCCTCAATGAGCTTTTTACAAGTTTTACGAACTTATGAAACATCTAACAACGTGGTTTCTAGGACTCTAAACCAAGTTTCATGCAACATGAATGCTACTAAGTTCCTCAATGAGCTTTGTAAAAGTTTCATGAACTAATGAAACATCTAACAACGCGTTTCTAGGACTCTAAACCAAGTTTCATGCAACATTAGTGCTTATAAGTGTCTCAATGAGCTTTGTACAAGTTTGACGAACTTATGAAACATATAAAAACCCGTTTCTAGGACTCGAAACCAAGTTTCATGCAACATGAGTTCTTTTAAGTTCCTTAATGAGCTTTGTACAAGTTTTACGAACTTATGAAACATCTAACAACGCATTTCTAGAACTCTAAACCAAGTTTCATGCAACATGAGTGCTTAAAAGTGTCTCAATGTGCTTCTTACAAATTTGAAGAACTTATGAAACATCTAACTACGCGTTTCTAGGACTCTAAACCAAGTTTTATGCAACATGAGTGCTTATAAGTGTCTCAATATGCTTTGCACAAGTTTGACGAATTTATGAAACATCTAACAACGCGTTTCTAGGACTCTAAACCAAGTTTCATGCAACATGAGTGTTTATAAGTGTCACAATGAGCATTGTACAAGTTTGACGAGCTTATGAAATATCTAACAACGCGTTTACGAGACTCTAAACAAATTTTAATGCAACAAGAGTGCTTACAAGTGTCTCAATTAGCTTTGTACAAGTTTCACGAGCTAATGAAACATCTAACAATGCGTTTCTAGGACTCTAAACATAGTTTCATGCAACATGAGTGTTTATAAGTGTCTCAATAAGCTTCCTACAAGTTTCACAAACTTATGAAACATCTAACAACGTGTTTCAGGACTCTAAACAAAGTTTCATGCAACATGGGTGTTTATAAGTGTCTCAATGAACTTTTTACAAGTTTTACGAACTTATGAAACATCTAACAACGCGTTTCTAGGACTGTAAACCAAGTTTCAAGCAACATGAGTGCTTATAAGTTCCTCAATAAGCTTTGTACAAGTCTCACGAACTTATGAAACATCTAACAATGCGTTTCGAACTCTAAACCAAGTTTCATGCAACTTGAGTGTTTATAAGTCTCACAATGAGCTTTGTACAAGTTTGACGAACTTATGAAACATCTAACAACGCGTTTCTAGGACTTTAAACAAAGTTTCATGCAACATGAGAGCTTATAAGTTCCTCAATCAGCTTTGTACAAGTTTGACGAACTTATGAAACATCTAACAACGTGGTTTCTAGGACTCTAAACCAAGTTTCATGCAACATGAGTGCTTAAAAGTGTCACAATGAGCTTTGTACAAATTTCACGAACTAATGAAACATCTAACAACGCGTTTCTAGGACTTTAAACCAAGTTTAGGACATGAAACATGAGTTTCATGCTTAAAAGTGTCTCAATCGGCTTTGTCAGCTTTTTAAGAGTTTCACGAACTTCGAAACTTCGAACAACATATTTCTAGGATTCTAAACCAATTTTCATACAACATGAGTGCTTCAAAGTTCCTCAATGAGTTTTGTACAAGTTTGACGAACCAATGAAACATCTACCAACGCGTTTCTAGGACTCTAAACCAAGTTTCATGCAACATTAGTGCTTATAAGTGTCTCAATGAGCTTTTTACAAGTTTGACGAACTTATGAAACATCAAACAACGAGTTTCTAGGACTCTAAACCAAGTTTCATGCAACATGAGTGCTTATAAGTTCCTCAATGAGCTTTGTTAAAGTTTGACGAACTTATGAATTATCTTACGACGCGTTTCTAGGACTCTAAACCAAGTATCATGCAACATGAGTGTGTATAAGTGTCTAACTGAGCTTTGTACAAGTTTGACGAACTTATGAAACATCAAACAACTTGTTTCGAGGACTCTAACCCAAGTTTCATGCAACATGAGTGTTTATAAGTGTCTCAATGAGCTTTGTACAAGTTTGAAGAACATATGAAACATCTAAAAACGCGTTTCTAGGACTCTAAACCAAGTTTCATGCAACATGAGTGTTTATAAGTGTCTCAATGAGCTTTGTACAAGTTTGACGAACTAATGAAACATCTACCAACGTGTTTCTAGGACTCTAAACCAAGTTTCATGCAACATTAGTGCTTATAAGTGTCTCAATGAGCTTTGTACAAGTTTGACGAACTTATGAAACATCTAACAACGAGTTTCTAGGACTCTAAACCAAGTTTCATGCAACATGAGTACTTATAAGTTCCTCAATGAGCTTTGTTAAAGTTTGACAAACTTATGAATTATTTTACGACGCGTTTTTAGGGCTCTAAACAAGGTTTCAAGCAACATGAGTGTTGATAACTGTCTCAATGAGCTTTGTACAAGTTTGACGAACTTATGAAACATTTAAAAAGGCGTTTCTGGGATTCTAAACCAAGTTTCATGCAACATGAGGGTTTATAAGACTATCTCAACGTGGTTTCTAGGACTCTAAACCAAGTTTCATGCAACATGCTTTCTTATAAGTATCTCAATGAGCTTTATATAAGTTTGACCACATTAGAAAACATCTAACAACACGCTTCTAAACAAGGTTTCATATGCAACATGAGTGCTTATAAGTGTCTCAATAAGCTTTGTACAAGTTTGACGAACTTATGAAACATCTAACAACGCGTTTCTAGGACTCTAAACCAAGTTTCATGCAATTTGAGTGATTATAATTGTCTCAATGAGCTTTGTACAAGTTTGACGAACTTATGAAACATCTAACAATGCGTTTCTAGGACTCTAAACCAAGTTTCATGCAACAAGAGTGCTTATAAGTTCCTCAATGAGCTTTATACATGTTTGACGAACTTATGAAACATCTAACAACGTTGTTTCTAGGACTCTAAAAAAAATTTCATGCAACATGAGTGCTTCTAAGTTCCCCAATGAGCTTTGTACAAGTTTCACGAACTAATGAAACATCTAACAACACGTTTCTAGGACTATAAACCAAGTTTCATGCAACATTAGTGCTTATAAGTGTCTCAATGAACTTTGTACAAGTTTTACGAACTTATGAAACATTTAACAACACGTTTCTAGGACTCTAAACCAAGTTTCATGCAATATGAGTGCTTATAAGTTCCTCAATGAGCTTTGTTAAAGTTTGACAAACTTATGAATTATTTTACGACGCGTTTCTAGGGCTCTAAACCAAGTTTCAAGCAACATGAGTGCTGATAAGTGTCTCAATGAGCTTTGTACAAGTTTGACGAACTTATGAAACATCTAACAACGTGGTTTCTAGGACTCTAAACCAAGTTTCATGCAACATGAATGCTACTAAGTTCCTCAATGAGCTTTGTACAAGTTTCACGAACTAATGAAACATCTAACAACGAGTTTCTAGGACTCTAAACCAAGTTTCATGCAACATGAGTGCTTATAAGTTCCTCAATGAGCTTTGTTAAAGTTTGACAAACTTATGAATTATTTTACGACGCGTTTCTAGGGCTCTAAACCAAGTTTCAAGCAACATGAGTGTTGATAAGTGTCTCAATGAGCTTTGTACAAGTTTGACGAACTTATGAAACATCTAACAAGGCGTTTCTTGGATTCTAAACCAAATTTCATGCAACATGAGGGTTTATAAGACTATCAACGTGGTTTCTAGGACTCTAAACAAAGTTTCATGCAACATGCTTTCTTATGAGTATCTCAATGAGCTTTATATAAGTTTGACCACATTAAAAAACATCTAACAACACGCTTCTAAACAAGGTTTCATGCAACATGAGTGCTTATAAGTGTCTCAATAAGCTTTGTACAAGTTTGACGAACTTATGAAACATCTAACAACGCGTTTCTAGGACTCTAAACCAAGTTTCATGCAATTTGAGTGATTATAATTGTCTCAATGAGATTTGTACAATTTGGACGAACTTATGAAACATCTAACAACGCGTTTCTAGGACTCTAAACCAAGTTTCATGAAACAAGAGTGCTTATAATTTCCTCGATGAGCTTTATACAAGTTTGACGAACTTATGAAACATCTAACAACGTTGTTTCTAGGACTCTAAACCAAGTTTCATGCAACATTAGTGCTTATAAGTGTCTCAATGAGCTTTGTACAAGTTTTACGAACTTATGAAACATTTAACAACGCGTTTCTAGGACTCTAAACCAAGTTTCATGCAATATGAGTGCTTATAAGTTCCTCAATAAGCTTTGTTAAAGTTTGATGAACTTATGAAACATCTAACAACGCGTTTCTAGGACCATAAACAAAGTTTCATGCAACATGAGTGCTTATAAGTTCCTCAATGAGCTTTGTACAAGTTTGACGAACTTATGAAACATCTAACAACGTGGTTTCTAGGACTCTAAACCAAGTTTCACGCAACATGAAGGCTACTAAGTTCCTCAATGAGCTTTGTACAAGTTTCACGAACTAATGAAACATCTAACAACGCGTTTCTAGGACTCTAAACCAAGTTTCATGCAACATTAGTGCTTATAAGTGTCTCAATGAGCTTTGTACAAGTTTGACGAACTTATGAAACATATAAAACCCGTTTCTAGGACTCGAAACAAAGTTTCATGCAACATGAGTTCTTTTAAGTTCCTCAATGAGCTTTGTACAAGTTTTACAAACTTATGAAACATCTAACAACGCATTTCTAAAACTCTAAACCAACTTTCATGCAACATGAGTGCTTATCAGTTCTCCAATGAACTTTGTACAAGTTTCACGAATTTATGAGACATCTAACAACATGTTTCTAGGACTATAAACCAAGTTTCATGCAACATGAGTGCTTATAAATGTCTCAATAAGCTTTGTACAAGTTTGACGAACTTATGAAATATCTAACAGCGCGTTTCTAGGATTCTAAAAAAAATTTCATGCAACATGAGTGTTTATAAGTGTCTCAATGTGCTTCTTACAAATTTGAAGAACTTATGAAACATCTAACAACGCGTTTCAAGGACTCTAAACCAAGTTTTATGCAACATGAGTGCTTATAAGGGTCTCAATATGCTTTGCATAAGTTTGACGAATTTATGAAACATCTAACAACGTATTTCTAGGACTCTAAACCAAGTTTCATACAACATGAGTGTTTATAAGTGTCACAATGAGCATTGTACAAGTTTGACGAGCTTATGAAATATTTAACAACGCGTTTCCAGGACTCTAAACAAAGTTTAATGCAACAAGAGTGCTTACAAGTGTCTCAATTAGCTTTGTACAAGTTTCACGAACTAATGAAACATCTAACAATGCGTTTCTAGTACTCTAAACATAGTTTCATGCAATATGAGTGTTTATAAGTGTCTCAATAAGCTTCGTACAAGTTTCACGAACTTATGAAACATCTAACAACGTGTTTTAGGACTCTTAACAAAGTTTCATGCAACATGAGTGTTTATAAGTGTCTCAATGAACTTTTTACAAGTTTGACGAACTTATGAAACATCTAACAACGCGTTTCTAGGACTCTAAACCAAGTTTCATGCAACATGAGTGCTTATAAGTTCCTCAATAAGCTTTATACAAGTCTCACGAACTTATGAAACATCTAACAACGCGTTTCAGGACTCTAAACCAAGTTTCATGCAACATGAGTGTTTATAAGTGTCTCAATGAGCTTTGTACAAATTTGACGAACTTATAAAAACTCTAACAACGCGTTTCTAGGACTTTAAACAAAGTTTCATGCAACATGAGTGCTTTTAAGTTCCTCAATGAGCTTTATACAAGTTTGACGAACTTATGAAACATCTAACAACACGTTTCTAGGACTCTAAACCAAGTTTCATGCAACATGAGTGCTTAAAACTGTCACAATGAGCTTTGTACAAATTTCACGAACTAATGAAACATCTAACAACGCGTTTCTAGGACTTTAAACCAAGTTTCATGCACCATTAGTGCTTATAATTTTATAAGTGTCTAAATGAGCTTTGTACAAATTTGACGAACTTGTGAAACATCTAACAACACGTTTCTAGGACTCTAAACCAAGTTTCATGCAACATGAGTTCTTTTAACTTCCTCAATGAGCTTTGTAAAAGTTTTACGAACTTATGAAAAATCTAACAACGCATTTCTAGGACTCTAAACCAAGTTTCATGCAACATAAGTGCTTATAAGTTCCTCAATGAACTTTGTACAAGTTTCACGAATTTATGAAACATCTAACAATGTGTTTCTAGGACTCTAAACCAAGTTTCATGCAACATTAGTGCTTATAAGTGTCTTAATGAGCTTTTTAAAAGTTTTAGGAACTTATGAAACATCTAACAACGCGTTTCTAGGACTCTAAACCAAGTTTCATGCAACATGAGTGCTTAAAAGTGTCTCAATGAGGTTTTTACAAGTTTGACGAACTTATGAAACATCTAACAACGCGTTTATAGGACTCTAAACCAAGTTTCATGAAACTTGAGTGCTTTAAAGTGTCTCAATCATCTTTGTAAGAGTTTCACGAACTTATGAAAATTCGAACAACACGTTTCTAGGACTCTAAACCAAGTTTCATGCAACATGAGTGCTTCAAAGTTCCTCAATGAGCTTTGTACAAGTTTGACGAACCAATGAAACATCTACCAACACGTTTCTAGGACTCTAAACCTAGTTTCATGCAACATTAGTGCTTAGAAGTGTCTCAATGAGCTTTGTACAAGTTTGAAAAACTTATGAAACATCGAACAACGAGTTTCTAGGACTCTAAACCAAGTTTCATGCAACATGAGTGCTTATAAGTTCCTCAATGAGCTTTGTTAAAGTTTGACGAACTTATGAATTATCTTACGACGTGTTTCTAGGACTCTAAACCAAGTATCATGCAACATGAGTGTTTATAAGTGTCTCACTGAGCTTTGTACAAGTTTGACGAACTTATGAAACATCAAACAAAGTTTCATGCAACATGAGTGTTTATAGGTGTCTAGCCTAGCTTTGTACAAGTTTGAAGAACATATGAAACATCTAAAAACGCGTTTCTAGGACTCTAAACCAAGTTTCATGCAACATGAGTGTTTATAAATGTCTCAATGAGCTTTGTACAAGTTTGACGAACTTATGAAACATCTAACAACGTTGTTTCTAGGACTCTAAAAAAAGTTTCATGCAACATGAGTGCTTCTAAGTTCCCCAATGAGCTTTGTACAAGTTTCACGAACTAATGAAACATCTAACAACACGTTTCTAGGACTATAAACCAAGTTTCATGCAACATGAGTGTTTATAAGTGTCTCACCTAGCTTTGTACAAGTTTGAAGAACATATGAAACATCTAAAAACGCGTTTCTAGGACTCTAAACCAAGTTTCATGCAACATGAGTGTTTATAAGTGTCTCAATGAGATTTGTACAAGTTTGAAGAACATATGAAACATCTAAAAACGCGTTTCTAAGACTCTAAACCAAGTTTCATGCAACATGAGTGCTTATAAGTTCGAGGACTCTAAACAAAGTTTCATGCAACATGAGTGTTTATAAGTGTCTCACCTAGCTTTGTACAAGTTTGAAGAACATATGAAACATCTAAAAACGCGTTTCTAGGACTCTAAACCAAGTTTCATGCAACAAGAGTGCTTAAAAGTGTCTCAATGAGCTTTGGACAAGTTTCACGAACTTATGAAACATCTAACAACACGTTTCTAGGACTCTAAACCAAGTTTCATGCAACATGAGTGCTTAAAAGTGTCACAATGAGCTTTGTACAAATTTCACGAACTAATGAAACATCTAACAACGCGTTTCTAGGACTCTAAACCAAGTTTCATGCACCATTAGTGCTTATAACTTTATAAGTGTCTAAATGAGCTTTGTACAAATTTGACGAACTTGTGAAACATCTAACAACACGTTTCTAGGACTCTAAACCAAGTTTCATGCAACATGACTTCTTTTAACTTCCTCAATGAGCTTTGTAAAAGTTTTACGAACTTATGAAAAATCTAACAACGCATTTCTAGGACTCTAAACCAAGTTTCATGCAACATAAGTGCTTATAAGTTCCTCAATGAACTTTGTACAAGTTTCACGAATTTATGAAACATCTAACAACGTGTTTCTAGGACTCTAAACCAAGTTTCATGCAACATTAGTGCTTATAAGTGTCTTAATGAGCTTTTTAAAAGTTTTAGGAACTTATTAAACATCTAACAACGCGTTTCTAGGACTCTAAACCAAGTTTCATGCAACATGAGTGCTTAAAAGTGTCTCAATGAGGTTTTTACAAGTTTGACGAACTAATGAAACATCTACCAACGTGTTTCTAGGACTCTAAACCAAGTTTCATGCAACATTAGTGCTTATAAAGGTCTCAATGAGCTTTGTACAAGTTTGACGAACTTATGAAACATCTAACAACGCGTTTATAGGACTCTAAACCAAGTTTCATGAAACTTGAGTGCTTAAAAGTGTCTCAATCATCTTTGTAAGAGTTTCACGAACTTATGAAAATTCGAACAACACGTTTCTAGGACTCTAAACCAAGTTTCATGCAACATGAGTGCTTCAAAGTTCCTCAATGATCTTTGTACAAGTTTGACGAACCAATGAAACATCTACCAACGCGTTTCTAGGACTCTAAACCAAGTTTCATGCAACATTAGTGCTTATAAGTGTCTCAATGAGCTTTGTACAAGTTTGACAAACTTATGAAACATTGAACAACGAGTTTCTAGGACTCTAAACCAAGTTTCATGCAACATGAGTGCTTATAAGTTCCTCAATGAGCTTTGTAAAAGTTTGACGAACTTATGAATTATCTTACGACGTGTTTCTAGGACTCTAAACCAAGTATCATGCAACATGAGTGTTTATAAGTGTCTCACTGAGCTTTGTACAAGTTTGACGAACTTATGAAACATCAAACAAAGTTTCATGCAACATGAGTGTTTATAGGTGTCTAGCCTAGCTTTGTACAAGTTTGAAGAACATATGAAACATCTAAAAACGCGTTTCTAGGACTCTAAACCAAGTTTCATGCAACATGAGTGTTTATAAATGTCTAAATGAGCTTTGTACAAGTTTGACGAACTTATGAAACATCTAACAACGTTGTTTCTAGGACTCTAAAAAAAGTTTCATGCAACATGAGTGCTTCTAAGTTCCCCAATGAGCTTTGTACAAGTTTCACGAACTAATGAAACATCTAACAACACGTTTCTAGGACTATAAACCAAGTTTCATGCAACATCAGTGTTTATAAGTGTCTCACCTTTGTACAAGTTTGAAGAACATATGAAACATCTAAAAACGCGTTTCTAGGGCTCTAAACCAAGTTTCATGCAACATGAGTGTTTATAAGTGTCTCAATGAGATTTGTACAAGTTTGAAGAACATATGAAACATCTAAAAACGCGTTTCTAGGACTCTAAACCAAGTTTCATGCAACATGAGTGCTTATAAGTTCGAGGACTCTAAAAAAAGTTTCATGCAACATGAGTGTTTATAAGTGTCTCACCTAGCTTTGTACAAGTTTGAAGAACATATGAAACATCTAAAAACGCGTTTCTAGGACTCTAAACCAAGTTTCATGCAACATGAGTGTTTATAAGTGCCTCAATGAGCTTTTTACAAGTTTGACGAACTTATGAAACATCTAACAACGTTGTTTCTAGGACTCTAAAAAAGTTTCATGCAACATGAGTGCTTCTAAGTTCCCCAATGAGCTTTGTTAAAGTTTGATGAACTTATGAAACATCTAACAACGCGTTTCTTGGACTCTAAACAAAGTTTCATGCAACATGAGTGCTTATAAGTTCCTCAATGAGCTTTGTACAAGTTTGACGAACTTATGAAACATCTAACAACGTGGTTTCTAGGACGCTAAACCAAGTTTCATGCAACATGAATGCTACTAAGTTCCTCAATGAGTTTTGTACAAGTTTCACGAACTAATGAAACATCTAACAACGCGTTTCTAGGACTCTAAACCAAGTTTCTTGCAACATGAGTGTTTATAAGTGTCTCAGTGAGCTTTCTACAAGTTTGACGAACTTATGAAACATCTAACAACGTTGTTTCTAGGACTCTAAAAAAAGTTTCATGCAACATGAGTGCTTCTAAGTTCCCCAATGAGCTTTGTACAAGTTTCACGAACTAATGAAACATCTAACAACACGTTTCTAGGACTATAAACCAAGTTTCATGCAACATTAGTGCTTATAAGTGTCTCAATGAGCTTTGTACAAGTTTTACTAACTAATCAAACATCTAACAACACGTTTCTAGGACTATAAACCAAGTTTCATGCAATATTAGTGCTTATAAGTGTTTCAATGAGATTTGTACAAGTTTTACGAACTTATGAAACATTTAACAACGCGTTTCTAGGACTCTAAACCAAGTTTCATGCAATATGAGTGCTTATAAGTTCCTCAATGAGCTTTGTTAAAGTTTGATGAACTAATGATACATCTAACAACGCGTTTCTAGGACTCTAAACAAAATTTCATGCAACATGAGTGCTTATAAGTTCCTCAATGAGCTTTGTACAAGTTTGACGAACTTATGAAACATCTAACAACGTGGTTTCTAGGACTCTAAACCAAGTTTCATGCAACATGAATGCTACTAAGTTCCTCAATGAGCTTTGTACAATTTTCACGAACTAATGAAACATCTAACAACGCGTTTCTAGGACTCTAAACCAAGTTTCATGCAACATTAGTGCTTATAAGTGTCTCAATGAGCTTTGTACAAGTTTGACAAACTTATGAAACATATAAAAACCCGTTTCTAGGACTCGAAACCAAGTTTCATGCAACATGAGTTCTTTTAAGTTCCTCAATGAGCTTTGTACAAGTTTTACGAACATATGAAACATCTAACAACGCATTTCTAGAAACCAAGTTTCATGCAACATGAGTGCTTATAAGTTCTCCAATGAACTTTGTACAAGTTTCACGAATTTATGAAACATCTAACAACATGTTTCTAGGACTATAAACCAAGTTTCATGCAACATGAGTGCTAATAAATGTCTCAATAAGCTTTGTACAAGTTTGACGAATTTATGAAATATCTAACAGCGCGTTTCTAGGATTCTAAACAAAGTTTCATGCAACATGAGTGCTTATAAGTGTCTCAATGTGCTTCTTACAAATTTGAATAACTTATAAAACATCTAACAACGCGTTTCTAGGACTCTAAACCAAGTTTTATGCAACATGAGAGCTTATAAGTGTCTCAATATGCTTTGCACAAGTTTGACGAATTTATGAAACATCTAACAACGTGTTTCTAGGACTCTAAACCAAGTTTCATGCAACATGAGTGTTTATAAGTGTCACAATGAGCATCGTACAAGTTTTACGCGCTTATGAAATATCTAACAACGCGTTTCCAGGACTCTAAACAAAGTTTAATGCAACAAGAGTGCTTACAAGTGTCTCAATTAGCTTTGTTCAAGTTTCACGAACTAAT
Source organism: Cochlearia excelsa (assembly GCA_963556525.1). Classification (NCBI taxonomy): domain Eukaryota; kingdom Viridiplantae; phylum Streptophyta; class Magnoliopsida; order Brassicales; family Brassicaceae; genus Cochlearia; species Cochlearia excelsa. The sequence goes on along the minus strand of OY748328.1, from coordinate 13,260,117 downwards.
GAAACATCTAACAATGAGTTTCTAGGACTCTAAACATAATTTCATGCAACATGAGTGTTTATAAGTGTCTCAATAAGCTTCGTACAAGTTTCACGAACTTATGAAACATCTAACAACGTGTTTCAGGACTCTAAACAAAGCTTCATGCAACAGGAGTGTTTATAAGTGTCTCAATGAACTTTTTACAATTTTGACGAACTTATGAAACATCTAACAACGCGTTTCTAGGACTCTAAACCAAGTTTCATGCACCATTAGTGCTTATAACTTTATAAGTGTCTAAATGAGCTTTGTACAAATTTGACGAACTTGTGAAACATCTAACAACGCGTTTCTTGGACTCTAAACCAAGTTTCATGCAACATGAGTTCTTTTAACTTCCTCAATGAGCTTTGTAAAAGTTTTACGAACTTATGAAAAATCTAGGACTCTAAACCAAGTTTCATGCAACATAAGTGCTTATAAGTTCCTCAATGAACTTTGTACAAGTTTCACGAATTTATGAAACATCTAACAACGTGTTTCTAGGACTCTAAACCAAGTTTCATGCAACATTAGTGCTTATAAGTGTCTCAATGAACTTTTTAAAAGTTTGAGGAACTTATGAAACATCTAACAACGCGTTTCTAGGACTCTAAACCAAGTTTCATGCAACATGAGTGCTTAAAAGTGTCTCAATGAGCTTTTTACAAGTTTGACGAACTAATGAAACATCTACCAACGTGTTTCTAGGACTCTAAACCAAGTTTCATGCAACATTAGTGCTTATAAATGTCTCAATGAGCTTTGTACAAGTTTGACGAACTTATGAAACATCTAACAACGCGTTTCTAGGACTCTAAACCAAGTTTTATGAAACTTGAGTGCTTAAAAGTGTCTCAATCAGCTTTGTAAGAGTTTCACGAACTTATGAAACTTCGAACAACACGTTTCTAGTACTCCAAACCAAGTTTCATGCAACATGAGTGCTTCAAAGTTCCTCAATGAGCTTTGTACAAGTTTGACGAACCAATGAAACATCAACCAATGCGTTTCTAGGACTCTAAACCAAGTTTCGTGCAACATGAGTGATAATAAGTTCCTCAATGAGCTTTGTATAAGTTTCACGAACTTATGAATCATATAACAACGCGTTTCGGGACTCTAAACCAAGTTTCATGCAACATGAGTGTTTATAAGTGTCTCAATGAGCTTTGTACAAGTTTGACGAACTTATGAAACATCTAACAACGCGTTTCTAGGACACTAAACAAAGTTTCATGCAACATGAGTGCTTATAAGTTCCTCAATGAGCTTTGTACAAGTTTGACGAACTTATGAAACATCTAACAACGCGTTTTTAGGACTCTAAACCAAGTTTCGTGCAACATGAGTGATAATAAGTTCCTCAATGAGCTTTGTATAAGTTTCACGAACTTATGAATCATATAACAACGCGTTTCAGGACTCTAAACCAAGTTTCATGCAACATGAGTGTTTATAAGTGTCTCAATGAGCTTTGTACAAGTTTGACGAACTTATGAAACATCTAACAACGCCTTTCTAGGACACTAAACAAAGTTTCATGCAACATGAGTGCTTATAAGTTCCTCAATGAGCTTTGTACAAGTTTGACGAACTTATGAAACATCTAACAACGTGGTTTCTAGGACTCTAAACCAAGTTTCATGCAACATGAGTGCTACGAAGTTCCTCAATGAGCTTTGTACAAGTTTCAAGAACTAATGAATCATCTAACAACGCGTTTCTAGGACTATAAACCAAGTTTCATGCAACATTAGTGCTTATAAGTGTCTCAATGAGCTTGTACAAGTTTGACGAACTTATGAAACATCTAACAACGCGTTTCTAGGACTCTAAACCAAGTTTCATGCAACATGAGTGTTTATAAGTGTCTCAATGAGGTTTGTACAAGTTGACGAACTTATGAAACACCTAACAACGCATTAATAGGACTCTAAATTAAGTTACATGCAACGAGAGTCCTTATAAGTTCCTCAATAAGCTTTATACAAGTTTGACGAACTTATGAAACATCCAAGTTTCGAGGTAACATGAGTTCTACTAAGTTTCTCAATGAGCTTTGTACATGTTTCACGAACTAATGAATTATCTAACAACGCGTTTCTTGGACCCTAAACACGATTTCATGCAAAATTAGTGCGTCTAAGTGGCTCAATGAGCTTTGTACAAGTTTTACGAACTTATGAAACATCTAACAACGCGTTTCTAGAACTTTAAACCAAGTTTCATGCAACATGAGTGCTTATAAATTCCTCAATGAGCTTTGTACAAGTTTCACGAACTAATGAATCATCTAACAACGCGTTTCTAGGACTCTAAACCAAGTTTCATGCAACATTAGTGCTTATAAGTGTCTCAATGAGCTTTGTACAAGTTTGACGAACTTATGAAAAATCTAACAAAGCGTTTCTAGGATTCTAAACGAAGTTTCATGCAACATGAGTGCTTATAAGTTCCTCAATGAGCTTTGTACAAGTTTGAAGAACTTATGAAACATCTAACAACGTGGTTTCTAGGACTCTAAACAAATATTTATTAAACATGAGTGCTTATAAGTGTCTCAATGTGCTTCTTACAAGTTTGAGTAACTTATGAAACATCTAACAACGCGTTTCTAGGACTCTAAACCAAGTTTTATGCAACATGAGTGCTTATAAGTGTCTCAATATGCTTTGCACAAGTTTGACGAATTTATGAAACATCTAACAACGTGTTTCTAGGACTCTAAATAAGGTTTCATGCAACATGAGTGTTTATAAGTGTCACAATGAGCATTGTACAAGTTTGACAAGCTTATGAAATATCTAACAACGCGTTTCCAGGACTCTAAATAAAGTTTAATGCAACAAGAGTGCATACAAGTGTCTCAATTAGCTTTGTACAAGTTTCACGAACTAATGAAACATCTAACAATGCGATTCTAGGACTCTAAACATAGTTTCATGCAACATGAGTGTTTATAAGTGTCTCAATAAGCTTCGTACAAGTTTCACGAACTTGTGAAACATCTAACAACGTGTTTCAGGACTCTAAACAAAGTTTCATGCAACATGAGTGTTTATTAGTGTCTCAATGAACTTCTTACAAGTTTGACGAACTTATGAAAAATCTAACAACGCGTTTCTAGGACTCTAAACCAAGTTTCATGCAACATGAGTGCTTATAAGTTCATCAATAAGCTTTTTACAAGTCTCACGAACTTATGAAAAATCTAACAACGCGTTTCAGGACTCTAAACCAAGTTTCATGCAACATGAGTGTTTATAAGTGTCTCAATGAGCTTTGTACAAGTTTGACGAACTTATGAAACATCTAACAACGCGTTTCTAGGACTTTAAACAAAGTTTCATGCAACATGAGTGCTTATAAGTTCCTCAATGAGATTTGTACAAGTTTGACGAACTTATGAAACATCTAACAATGGTGTTTCTAGGACTCTAAACCAAGTTTCATGCAACATGAGTGCTTAAAAGTGTCTCAATGAGCTTTGGACAAGTTTGACGAACTTATAAAACATCTAACAACACGTTTCTAGGACTCTAAACCAAGTTTCATGAAACATAAGTCTTTAAAAGTGTCACAATGAACTTTGTACAAGTTTCACGAACTAATGAAACATCTAACAACGCGTTTCTAGGACGCTAAACCAAGTTTCATGGAGCACTAGTGGTTATAACTGTATAAGTGTCTAAATGAACCTTGTACAAATTTGACGAACTAGTGAAACATCTAACAACGCGTTTCTAGGACTCTAGACCAAATTTCATGCAACATGAGTTCTTTTAACTTCCTCAATGAGCTTTGTAAAAGTTTTACGAACTTATGAAAAATCTAACAACGCATTTCTAGGACTCTAAACCAAGTTTCATGCAACATAAGTGCTTATAAGTTCCTCAATGAACTTTGTACAAATTTCACGAATTTATGAAACATCTAACAACGTGTTTCTAGGACTCTAAACCAAGTTTCATGCAACATTAGTGCTTATAAGTGTCTCAATGAGCTTTTTAAAAGCTTGAGGAACTTATGAAACATTTAACAACGCGTTTCTAGGACTCTAAACCAAGTTTCATGCAACATGAGTGCTTAAAAGTGTCTCAATGAGCTTTTTACAAGTTTGACGAACTAATGAAACATCTACCAACGTGTTTCTAGGACTCTAAACCAAGTTTCATGCAACATTAGTGCTTATAAGTGTCTCAATGAGCTTTTTACAAGTTTGACGAACTTATGAAACATCTAACAACGCGTTTCTAGGACTCTAAACCAAGTTTCATGAAACATGAGTGCTTAAAAGTGTCTCAATGAGCTTTGTAAGAGTTTCACGAACTTATGAAACTTCGAACAACACGTTTCTAGGACTCTAAACCAAGTTTCATGCAACATGAGTGCTTCAAAGTTCCTCAATGAGCTTTGTACAAGTTTGACGAACCAATGAAACATCTACCAACGCGTTTCTAGGACTCTAAACCAAGTTTTATGCAACATAAGTGCTTATAAGTGATGGGAATGTCCTGAAATCAATTGTACTTATTTTAGTAAGGTTGTATCGTCGAGGTTTGACAGTCGGATAATATTAGATGATTATAACGTTTTGCTAGAAGCCTCTTATAATCGATGGGCTTTAGAAGTTCATTGCTAATATTATGCGATCCTACGGGGTCACACACCTAAGCGGTGGATTAATATATTATGTTGGGTTATTGATTATAATATAATATATGTGATATTAGATATACATATATTTATATTAGTGCACTTTAATAGTATAAGATATTATATTTATATATATATGATATATATATTAATGCACATGTGAAAAAGGCAAGTCATTGTGATGTGCTTATTGGGCTTGGCTCATTAGCCATATAAGTCCATTAGGTTATTAATTAGGTTATGAGAACCTATTATATAAAGAGGCACAATGACGCTTGATAATATTAACCTTATTCTACACAACCCTAAACATAGCGGACAAATAGTTGTCTAATAGATTGAGATTAGATCTCTACGGCACTAGCATCCCGATCAATCCGTTTGTGTGCGTGTGGATACCGGTAGAGGCACGACGTTTGGAGTGCTTCTAGACCTCGATATATCTCGGTTCGATTTCCGCTACGAACCATCCAGGTATATTCATAAACCCGATGACATAGATTTGATTCAATATTTGCACGTATCCTAGGGAAAGAATTCAGAATTATTATTTATAAATCGTTATAAACCGGTACAAATTCCTACAGTGGTATCAGAGCCTACGTGTATAATTTTGAATTAAACCTATTTTAATATATATTTGATATATAAAATTAGGTCTCTGTTGTTACATGTCGATGTAGTTTGTTGAAATCGATTAATAGTTAATCGGCTTATACTACTTGTTTATAATCATGATTTACGTCTCTGTGCATATAATATAGAGAATATTACATCTATAGATACTTTCTAGATGTATAATTACATCTTAAGATACTTTGACTCTTTAGCATACTTCTAGTGTGTAAAAAGACACATGTACCCTTTAGTTCAAATCCAACTAAATCCAACTCGATTACATTTTTTAATTACAAATCTAACTTTACTCTCCTAATTCTAAATCATCAAATCACTTATCTTCAAAACCCTATTTTTTTAGTTTAAGCGTAAAACCTCGACGACCTAAACGAAGAACAAATCTCGCCGGTCCTAAAAGTGAGCTCGCGGGAGAGAAGAACAAATCTCGCCGGGAAAGAAGAACGAGCTCGACGGGAAAGAAGAACAGATCTCGCCGGAAAGGACATCGAAGGTTTTAGCGGCGGCGTAACGATTTCTACCCCATTTACTGCGACGGCGACAAAGTAATGGATGGTAAGTTCGATTTCTTACGGTTTTTCCGACGGCCACACGGGTTTCGGGAGGCTCATTATCAAACCATTTACCAAACAAATCTAACTTTTTTTTTGCATATGTTTCAGCTGAATCTAATCTCGAAACGCTGTTCGATTTCAACCTTCCACCTTCCACCACGGCTATATGCTTCAAATCGTTTTCCTAGCGGGCGGTTAAATGTATATTCGAAGACGGATTTCATCGCTCTTGTTCAGTTGAAGTTGAAAGGGAGACAAGAGCTAATTCGGATCTTAGAGTCTCAGTTTGGCAAGCTTTTTGACTTGCCAATCTATTTGTCATCGATTTCTGGAAAGCTCGTCCACGCACTCATGTCCGAGCAGCGGTGACGAAGAAGCGATATGAGTTATGGACAGTTTTTGGTGGACAACCTCTCCGTTTCTCAATGACAGAGTTTGCCAAAATCACGGGTCTGGATTGCTCTGATTTCAGCCCTGATTACTGCCACACTTGGTTTCCTAAGGAAACTAAGACGCCTTCAGAGTTTTGGGTAAAATTGTTAGGTCCCGACCCACATATACAACTAGCTGATGTTGCAAAAATGTTGGACGATGTTAGCACGATGCCAAGTTGGAGGATTTTGGGTCTTGCTCTTATCATTCTTGTCGACGGGGTGTTAATTGGTTCTCACCAGTATCCAAAACCAACACCAAAATATGTTGATATGCTGGAGGACGTGGATACTTTCCTTGCTCATCCATGGGGTAGAGAATCTTTCTTCAAGACAATTGCGGCGTTGAAACCACCGAGAGCGAGGTTCGCGGCCACCCAAATGACCCCATTCGGTATTTTCGCCTACAACTTCAACAACAAACCTTATGCCTTAAAGGGTTCCGGTTGTATTTCAGCTACTCGCCTTCGAATCGATTGACTTGTTGGCAAACAAAATATCCCGAGGATTCCGGGTTCAGAAAATCAGATCTTTGGTTGGTGTAGGAATTTTACCAAAACTAAGGGTTGCACTCTCGCTCGAAGATGTGATGGCAGTCGAAAACAATCCCAATGTAAGAAAAAAACTTATTGATATATATAGCTCGTTTATACTCATATATCTACAGTTTAAGATTTTTAAATAATGACATTATTGATATATATAGCTCGTTGTCAAGCCAACATTGGATGATATATTGTGCGAACGTGCTCCTTGGAGTCTTATAGACGGGGAAGTTGTGGACAGAAAAGTCTCCTACATGGAGAGGCTGATCATGGAGAAGCACAGCTTCAAATTAGATGAGTGGCACAGTGGTGACGAATCGTTGAATTTAATACTTCCAAAACCAATCAACCAACCTCGTCCACCTAGAAAACACTACCAAACTAGGTAGAATAAATCAACAAAACCAACATTAGGTGTCAAGAAACCTAATCGCAAGAAAACTCCCTCAAAGGCCACACAACCTTGTATGGCAGACTACTTCCAACCGTACTCGACAGACCAGCAAAGTCAAATCGAAGCTTTGCAAGCGGAGCAAATTCAGCTAAACATGAGAATAAACGCACTTGCTGCCAAAACTGCTCGCCTAGAAAAAAGAGAACAAAAACGTCGGGATCGCAAACTTGCAAGGAACGCTATCCGCAAACATCGCTTTATGCGCAGGAAGCATCACACCACTACCCAAGTATCATCACCAGAACCCGTCTCTAATTCAGAAACCCGGGGGACGGAACCAATTATTAATTTATCCACTCATGTTGGTATACCACCACAATGGGTTCAACATTCACCGGTAAGTCAGAACATACCTTTTATTCATGCACTTTGATATCCACCATGCCTATTAACACTCAACTTTCGACTTTTTAATTGGCCAGGGGAATGAGCAACAACATTCTAGTGGATCGCACACTCAGATGTATCCACAATCTCCCATCCACATGTTTCCAGAAGACAAATCACATGTAAACCTTATAAACTTAACATCTGCTATTTTACCCATATCTCAACCGCCTAAAAACCTTATAATTACACACCTCTTATTTTGAAATAAGTCTTATGACCTACCAATGGCCCAGGACACTCAAAAACAAGGGACAACACCTCACCAATCACGAAAGGGTAGTATCTTCCATGTTGAGCCGGTAAGTATTTTCATATTCACTGCAACATGCAACGCATGTGTCCCTAATAATTTTTCTATTGGTTAGGTCACAGTTCAATCCCATCCCCCAGGCACTACTGCCCTTGTATCTTCAACAACCGCGTATCCACGGAGTCCCATCCAGACAGACAATGATGTCATCCCCCAGGTTATCTTTTGTCTTTTATCCAAAGTACATTTTACTAACTGTACATCTCATAAACAAATTATCAGGCAACTCAATCGAACCAAAAAACATTTCAGCATATTCCACAAGATAGCATTGACAACATACCCATGCACACGGATGCTCACAAAAACCTTAATGTAGACAAACCCGAACAGGTAAAATCTTAAACTGTGTATGTCCATTAAAAATACACACTTTATTTCACTTTTTACACGGTCGCTAAAGTGAATCGTTTAACATTTCAGGATTGTACACCGCTTCGCAACGAAACCATCCACATGGACACGGATAATCATGCACCTGCTGAAAAAGAGGAATCTCGGCAGGTAATAACTTTAATACAGAGCAATATTACAGATAATGCGTGTACATTTGCTCGTTGGATGGTTTGCCAACACAGGCACCCAAAATTCAAGATTCCCTTAAAACCCCTATGATGCCTAACATAGATTTGTGTCCAAGAAAACAAGCTTACACGAACTATCATAAAGTCGTATACTCTAATCACTACTAAAATAAAGTCATATAGCCACGGCCGTATCGGTGGCTATAGCAAAAATCCGTGGCTATTTAGTCACGGTTTGCCACAAAATTTTTTAGCCACGGATTTAACGCTATAGCCACCGATACGGCCGTGGCTATATGAATTTTTTTTAGTAGTGAATGACTTCCAATTATATATCAATATTATATATATACACCTTACTTCCTTTATTTATTTTACTTTTTACGGTTGCACAATAAGAGTTGGGCGCTAGCGACGAACTTGAAGCGATCGCAACCCCTTCGCTCATCCTCTGCTTTGGTAACATCCACCCACAAGTTAATTACCTAACCGTGTCCACATCCCGTCCACAAACTAACTGTTAGAACTTACTTATTGCTCAGGCCTCCATCACAGGGGCACAAGGTAAAGTAATCGCAGAAGGAGTCGAGCAGTCTGCAAGACAAACCACGGTACGTTGAGCACCATAGCCCCATTATCTTTACTACTAAATTTGTATTTATTCTTACATCGATGACATGCGTACACAGAAAATTGCGGCTGCCATCAACAATGTCGTCATACAAGCTTCACTACTGCCAACTAAGGAGTCATCCGCCAACAATTCTGGTTGGGAAGAGGTAAAGGAAATGATTTTAGCATATGTTGGAATAATTCATCTAGTTACCGCAAAGATACCGGATGTAATTACTTTTTTTGTCATTGTCCACACAGTGCATGGTAGAGGTTGGCAAGTGCGTGGACAACATTTTAGCGGGGTCAACATCTGATGCAGAAAAAAAAATTATCCACCCAATCGTATTAATTAATTCTTCTCCAACGCATCAGAAACCAAGAAACATTCCAACATCCCTAGAGGTCCAGCTTGCCACGATTTTACAGAGTATCCCAGACACGCCACCGTCAGATTTAACCCCACACATCAACTGCGAAGATTACGCAATACCAGAAGCCGTTCTCAAAAACAACCCCACTACGTAAGTATTTTTTTTTGTAATTAATAGCACCATTTTAAAATTACTGAGTGAATGCCACACAACTTAAAATGCGGTTCACACACATCACCGGACGGCTTCGCGATTAACAACAACTTCTTATTGGACTTGGCAACACCCACTACACAGGTATCCACACAGTACTGTCTAAACATGCATCCATGTGTTCAACGTTTTTGGACCTCGCTTATGGACATCCATACTAACTCATTCTCAACCCCTCCACCTCAACGCACAGCACATGGAGGTTCTATGCGCACACCTGCAACACAAACACGACGACATTTTGGGCATTGAGCGGGCATACTTCGCCTCACCATGGTTAGTAAGCCACATGACCGACAAAAGCAGATCCTTAAAAGCTGTCGTCGATAAGAATAAGCTCCGAGTTGATCGCCGCATCACCGCTCTAGTCACCCAGCCGGTCATGTGTGGATAGACGATGTCGACACTCTCTACGTCCCGATGAACGGGATAACGTCCATTGGGTAGGCCTCGCGATCAACCTTAAACTTTCCTTTATTGAGGTTTTAGATCCCGACAAGCACTATCTACACCGACGACCAAGTTTGGAAACGTGTTTCGCCCATCCTTGACATGCTACCCCTCATAATCAACAAGGTATGCGGACCACACACCAAACAACCATATGGTTGCAAACCATGGGGTTGGAAACGCCCGATCTTATTCACCAAGCGAAGACGTTCGGGGACTGCGGGCCGGTTTCAATGAAACTCATGGAGTTGCACGCTTACGGTGATCCACCTCCTACCATGGCGGGACTCGAACCGATCATGTGGATACCTTGCGCAAGGAATATGTCATGGACCTTTACAAAAACCAGATCCTCCCTGTCTACTTCCCCACGCCAAGCCAAAACCTATAATGGGTTTGTCCTTTTTGTTGTGGCGACTATGTACAACTAAATACCACCCAACTCTCGGTTTTATTTTTTTGCTTACATTTTGATTTTGTCAGGTGGGCCACATCGCATTGTTCTAACTTTATCGTCACTTTCTATTGCTAAATATTTTGATTAAAAAATACAAAAAAAATTAATGCAACATAGGATCATTTTATGTTATATTCTGAAAAATTTTTAACTACATGATACACATACTTAATCCACATAATAGTGTCCACCCAAACATATTCCACATTAAAACAGTTATTTAGACACAGTTACACATCCACACACGTTGCAAAACCAAAAATTTGTTAACCAAGCATAACTATGCGTCCACAACCATAAATCCACATGTACCACAAAATAACACAAATCATCGTCCACTGCTATCCATCCACAATTAATGCTCGTCACCCTATCGCCACAACTAAACGTTCCTAAACGACGGCAATTAGAAGTTATACATCCACAACTGCACATCCACACAGATACTAAAAAAAAATAAAACGCACAAATTACCCTGAAAAACAAAAAAAAATTAAAAAAAAACCCTAATACAAAACGCACCGTTTCAATCATCATTAAAACTCAACCCCATCTAACTATAGGGCAAAATTGTTAAAGGCCATCAAACTGCCTCCCCCTCCTAAGCGCCGCCAGTTACTTACACTTGAATACGGCAAAATCGTGAAAGGGCTTCAAAGCGCCTCCCCTCCTAAGCGCCGCCGGATAGATGGGTCGAACGTTAAGCTTCGGTTTGTGTGATCCGACCGAAGCTCCAGAATACGGAATTGCCGAAGAAGAGGTAACAAGCTCCATGGTAAGGTCCGATAGCAACTCTTTCGATCCATACGCCGACCCTGGGGAAATGGGATTTACCAAGATATGCTACTGCGGAAGAGATGTTACTGTTAGGGCTTCCAACACGGCTACGAACCCAGGAAGGCGCTTCCTAACATGTCGGGCAAGAAATGTAAATGTACTAGTTATTGTTTTAATCTTATTAATGTTATTATACCCATAAAAATTAGAAATAGGTTCCTCTTCTTCATTTTGTTTACAATTGTTTTGTTCAGCTTTTTAGGACGGTCAATGTCACGTTTGGAAGTGGTGGGATGCTGCAGTTACGGAAGAGTTTCGTTTGGCTCATCTAAGGGCAACAATGATTGAAGAGAAGCTGCAATTGGTAGAGAAGATTGAAGACTTGGTTTTGAAGAATAAGACAGAAGTTGCAACAATTAAGAAGACATTCAAAGTAGGGATGTGTTTCGTCACTGGATTACTTATTGTCTTTGTGTTCGCATACAAGGGGTACGGCTATTGCGGTATGTAGACCTAAGGCCTTGTAATGTTTTTATAACGCAGAGTGTTAGTTTATGCTCCTCAGTGTGTATCTTTGTAATGTTGCTCTAAACAAACAAACATTTTAAAAACGCCGTCCACCAATCTCAGTTTCTTTTTTTTAGTACTTGTGTCCTAAAATTACACCGACTAGTTCCGCCTTGTCCACATATGCCCACAAACCTGGATAACTAACTACGTTGTCCGCCGCTATAAATCTTTTTGTGTTGCTACTTTGTGACCCATTATAATGTTACGATCCACTACTAATAATCCACACATGCTACCCATTTTCGTGTATGACAAGCTGTCTTAAATACATTTAACCAACTTTACCACAAGTTACAACAAAAGTGCGTTCCATCAGTGTGCATCCATAAATGATGGCACTATGGCAAAAGGATAAAATTCTTACAAAATTACACCAACTAGTTATGCCTTGTCCACATATACTAGACGTCGTGGACGGGGGGAACCAAAAAAAAAACCTTAGCATCCACATTTGCTGTCCATCTGGAAACCTAAACCCCCAATTATATGGGGTTCGTACCGCTGCTCCTATTGTCACCAACTTGATGACAGTGACCACACCTGTTTGGAACTGCTTTTGTGTTGCTACTTTGTGACCCATTATAATGTTACAGTCCACTACTAATAATCCACACATGCTACCCATTTTCGTGTATGACAACTGTCATAAATACATTTAACCAGCTTTACCACAAGTTACAACAAAAGTGCCTTCCATCAGTGTGCATCCATAAATGATGGCACTAGGGCAAAAGGATAAAATGCTTACAAAATTACACCAACTAGTTATGACTTGTCCACATATACCAGACGCTGTGGACGGGCGGAACAAAAACAAAAAATTTAACATCCACATTTGTTGTCCATACGGATACCTAAACCCCCAAAAAACAATTATATGGGGTTCGTACATTTGCTCCTATTGTGACCAACTTGATGACGGCGACCACACCTGTTTGGAACTGCTTTTGGTTTCTTCATGCCCTTTAATGTATATAAAACCGAACTCTTTATAAAATCCTAAAACCAACACCGATGTATATAATAATATTATACTTACAAATTCACCCTTTGACGGAAACCTCCCTTCCTTTGGCCTGCCAGACGGTCTCCTAGTTCTTGGTGGATACGGCTTAATGTTGCGAACATCCTGTGGTATGGTCTCATCCTCGGCATCACCTTCAGGGCAAATTAGACCAGCATATTGACGAACCCATGTTGCAGTCTTGAAACATTCATCGGCCAAAGTGCCTATAGGAACACCCAAACTATCCGCAGCAATAAGTGCATGACCACACGGGATTTTAAGTTTATTATATGCCCCACACGTGCATTTCCTCTCTTTTAGTTGTACATGGTTTCGCGCCCCATATATTCCAACTATGCCACAACTCCACGCAGACACACTGTTAACTTTACTTCCCTTGCAAGTAGCTAAATTTTTTGTAATCTGCTTATCAACCTCGGGTGTAAGGACACCTCTCTGCAAATTAGCTTTTTGGCGTCGGGCACAAAACCATCTGCTCATCATTGCTGTATGAATCGTAGCAGCTCCACAATAGGTGATCCACGAGCGGTTTTTAAAGCCTTATTAAGTTGCTCTGCTATATTTCTAGTCATAATGTTATAACGCTCACCCGCAAAATGAGCTATTGTCCAATGACCAATGCCTATCTTCTCTAAGTACTTCGCACATGCAACACTTTCAGACCGTATTTTAGAAAACTCATTCCTAAAATCACCCACCTTGTACGCAAATCCAGCCCTAATAACAAGCTTACCCAATCCCTTGTTAGTATACGCTGAGCTTACGTTTCTCGCTACATGCACAATACATGCTCCATGGTGCGCTTTTGGGAAGACCTTTTTCTTCGCTGCGTATATGGCATTGTGCCTGTCTGAGATTATTGTCAACTCGCTACTATCCACCAATATAGCTTCCAGCTTCTCAAAGAACCAAGTCCACGACAGGACGTTTTCACTATCCACCACAGCAAAAGCCAGTGGATATACTTGACAGTTCGCATCCTGTCCACTGGCTGTCAACAATACCCCTTTGTATTTACCAGTCAAATGGGTCCCATCCACAACAATTACCCGCCGGACTCTTCTAAACCCTACAATAGACGCCCCAAACGCGATAAACGTATATAGAAAACGACACACACCATCTTCATCTGCTTGTGTCTCTAAATGTGTAACTGTCCCAGGATTAGCTAACTTAATCATGTGCAAATATTGCGGCAAATTCATATAAGAGTCGTCGTCCGAACCGCGCACATCGTATATTGCCTTCTCCCTAGCCCTATAACATTTCATATAAGTCGCTGATAATCGCAACTCCTCAAGCACTAACTGTTGCAGATCCATTGCTTTAGGACCACCAATACCAGCCCCGTACTTAGACTTGAATACAGCAGCGAGCACCTGCTGCGTTGCTTTCCGTTTGTAACCGTCCCTCGTCTCTATCGGGCAAGAATGATCAAGATTTGCTTTTCGAATCTCATAATAACCACAACCACTCATTTCATGAGCCATTATGCGCCAATCACATTGGGGATCGGCACATGTTACTACAAAATAATCTCGTTTCGTCGTCGTCTGCTTGAAGTGGAATTGAGTTTTAATAGCATATATTGCTAATGCAATCTGGCAATCTTTTTTGCTATTAAAGTGCTTCCCCACGTACATGCGTTCATCTACACCATCTATGTCTAGGTCTGGGATTTCGTCAACCACATACTCGGTGTCATCAAATAGTGGAGGTAAGTCAAATTCTTCATCGCAAATGTCTTCTAGTTTCCTCTTTTGACCATCTGCATTAGTCCACACAGACCCGTCCACACCAACACCAGAAGGTTGATTTGTTTCCTGCTTGGTAAAACCACCTATAACTTCGTCAATTACAACACTGTGGGCAAATGCGAGTCCAGCATCACACTCTACTAATCTCCGTTTTGTTTTCAAAGGAGGCATATCTAATAAAGGTTCACTATCAGTGCACAAAAGCTCAACCGCATTGGACCCACCATATGCATCTTCAATCAATGGACTCCAAAATTCAGAATCGTAGCCTCTAGGCGCAATATCTTCGGCCAATGAACCCTCATCAAATGCTGAACACAACTCCGAATCCTCCCATTCATTGTCATCAACGTCTTCCAAGAAAACACTCCCTCTAGAATGCTTAGCTTCAACGCGCTCCACCTCTGCAATCAAGTCGTCGTCATCCAAAACAAAAGGTTTTGTTTTAGACCCTTTGCACGAACCAACACCTTCTCCACTTAAGACATTAGTAGTTTTGGTCTCACCCATAACCTTATTTTGCGAGATCTGAACTGGCGTTGAAAAACAGGTAGATGTTTCGGTGGCTTGCACCCGTCCACTGTTGGTTCTTCTTCCAAACCGTACACAGAGATTAATCCCACCATTAACACGAAGATGTCTAACAAAGTACCCTACCGAACCATCACTTGTTAACAAAACCGGTGGAGTCTTCAACCCTGTAGCTAGCTCTTTGCTATTAGGAGGCCAATAACTCAAACCATTAACGGCATATTCGGCATTACGGATACCAAAAATTTACGTCGGGCAAGCCTCTTTCAAATCTGTGAGACTCATTCCATCCTTCACAATAACAACCCTACCATACCGTTGTTTATCGATCAAGAACTCCCAATAACCATCAGATCCACAACGCCATTCACCGCTCATGACCATTGCACTGGTCGTCCATCGAAGCTTGTACAAAATCAAAATCAAACTTCAATTTTGAGAAGGAACATACTTTGTGATTTCATATTAACGGGGGAAAATCAAGCTTTAATATTCAAGCTATCAAATCGTACCATCTCCCACACCTCTACAATATTTTCCCTTTTTCCTAAAAATATTTTACTTTCTCGCAAATGGTGTTCCACGAAAAGAGACAGATCGAAAGACAAAAAACAACTTTTACATAAAATCTCATCCACGTCATCGATCCACCACCACCTTCTTCCAAAATTACACGTCAACGATCCAAAACCACCACACTCAATATATTCATTAGTTTATACAACACACAAATAGTACGGATTTGACATTCGGTTACATAATAAGTAACCGAATGTGTAACTAGTCCTTAAAATTCTCTACCCGGTTAAAAACTTCTTTTCTCTGCAAACAAGGGCAAAATGGGCAGAAAGTTACATTTTATACTAAGAAAGTGCACCTTCTAGCCTAAGTATCTTAAAGTGCAATAATAACAACACAAAGTGCCTTAAAGTGTAAATCACTCTATAATATATATGTTATTTAAAAGGTCAAACGCATGATAGCTTCAATTTTTAATTAATATAAAAGTATGTTAAATTAATTCTGTTTATGTGCATGACATGGTGCCTATCTATAACATTAGTACCAAGAGATTTAAGTCTAACGACTCGAATCCCACTTTTCTTTGGCATTGTCGTTTGGGCTATATAAACGAGAAACACATTCAAAAGCTTCACAATGATGGACTTTTGAACTCATTTGATTATGAATCATTTGAAAAATGTGAATCTTGCTTATTAGGTAAAATGACTAAGGTCCCTTTTACTGGACAAAGTGAAAGGGCCAACGACTTGTTGGGCCTTATACATACAGATGTGTGTGGGTCAATGAGTATTGGTGCTAGAGGAAACTATCAGTACTTCATCACATTTACTGATGATTTCAGTAGATATGGTTATGTTTATCTAATGAAACATAAATGTGAATCTTTCGAAAAGTTCAAAGAATTTCATAATGAAGTGCAAAACCAACTTGGCAAAAAAATTAAAGCTCTTCGATCAGATCGCGGAGGAGAATACTTGAGCCAAGTTTTTAGTGATCATCTTAGAGAATGTGGAATTGTTTCACAACTTACTCCTTCCGGAACACCTCAATGGAACGGTGTATCCGAAAGGAGAAATCGAACTTTATTAGATATGGTTCGATCTATGATGAGTCACACAGATCTTCCATTATCCTTTTGGGGATATGGTCTAGAATCGTCGCGTTTACGCTAAACGGATGTCCATCAAAATCGGTTGAAAAGACACCATATGAGATGTGGACTGGAAAGGTTCCTAATCTATCTTTTATGAAAATTTGGGGTTGCGAGGCTTATGTAAAACGTTTACTTCCCGATAAGCTTGGACCCAAATCGATAAGTGCTACTTCGTTGGTTATCCCAAAGAAACCAAAGATTATTACTTTTAAAACCCCGCCGAGAGCAAAGTGTTTGTTGCTCGGAATCGTGTCTTTTTAGAAAGAGAATTTCTTTCTAAAAGGAACGGTGGGAGTAAGGTACTACTCGAAGAAGTTCGAGATTCACAGGAGGTTGCTCCACCTATTCGGGAAGAGCAACAACTGGATTTACGAAGAGTCGTAAATACCACACTGTGGAACCCGAGGTACGTAGGTCACGAGAGGGTCATTCATGAACACGATAGATATGGGGTTTGGGTGACTGACCATCATGATCTATTGATTATAGAAAGTGATGAACCTACGTCCTATGAAGAAGCAATGATGAGCCCCGACTCGAAAAGTGGGTAGAAGCCACCGAATCCGAAATGGGATCCATGTCGTCCAACAAAGTATGGACTTTGGTCGATTTACACGATGGTGTAAAAGCCATTGAGTGTAAATGGATTTTCAAGAAGAAAATGGACGTGGATGGTAATATACAGATATACAAAGCTAGACTAGTGGCTAAAGGCTATAAGCAAATTCATGGCATTGACTATGATGAAACTTATTCCCCAGTCGCGATGTTTAAGTCCATTCGGATTCTTCTAGCAATTGCCGCTCATTATGATTATGAGATTTGGCAAATGGATGTGAAAACAGCTTTCCTTAATGGAAACCTGGAAGAGGATGTGTACATGACACAACCTGAAGGTTTCCCAAGTCCTGAAAATGCGGGGAAAGTATGTAAGCTTCATCGCTCTATATATGGGCTGAAGCAAGTGATAAACGAGATTTTACCCCGTTTAATCTAATATCTTAATTGTAGTACTTAAGATGTCAAATCAAATCAGGAGCAAACAATATATTTGAATTTATTAGAAACGGACTCAGTTTAAGTGTGATCAAAAGGTTGTTGTTTGTGTGATTTTGTAACCGCAAATTAAACAAAACAAAAACGCGAATTAAGAGTTTTGAAGATTAATTAAGAGCTAAACAATCAGGTTAAGGTGTTTTAAAAGGTGATTAAACTTTCAGATTTCAAATTGTCTTTTACAAAAATACTTTAAGGTTTTGAAAACGATTTTAGATCAATCCACTCTCGTGGCAATGATCCTTTTCTCAACAATTAAACTAAAACAATATCTTGGATAGTTTAATCGTCGAGAAACTTTAAGAGCAAATCAATTCTAACCACCAAGCTTATTAACACAGATCTCTCGGTTAAGCTAGGCTTGGTTCTAAGGTAATTGTTCAGGAACCTTTATAATCTCTCGATTCATAAAGTTTCATGGGTTCGATAATCGAATGGCCAACTCGATTGAAGCTTTAAGGTTGTTACCAAAGACTAAAGTTTTATAATCAATTAAGTTCTAGACAATTATCAATCTCAAATTCAATCAACCCCTTTCTACCCTAACCCAATTGTCTATTTGGAACTACTCACTAAGCATGTTGAAATTCAAAGCAATTAGATTCAAAGAAAACATAAACATAAACAAAAAAACAAGAGAATAAGGGTTCAAGAAAATCTTATTGATGATGATTCCAAAGGTGGCCAAGAAGCAAAACACCAAGAAGATCTCCAAGGTTCAAAAGCAAAAACAAAAGCGATGAAAAACAAAAACTAAAAGATAAAAGATAGAATAGAATGTCTAAACATAGAAAAGCCCTAATATATTAAAAACCAAAGGAAATAAAGGAAACCAATTTGGTTTAGGAATTGGTTTTCCTTTTTACAACATAAAACCGATTTCCTTATAATTTTCGCAGCTTGTATCGGTCATAGCAAACCGATACAATCTGGTCGATACGCGCTGGTCGGTGGCCTTGCTTCAGCTCAGTTTCCTTCGTATCGGCCAGGCCAAGCCGATACAACAAGTCGATACGTGTCTTCGGGTTCTTTTTCTCTTGTATCGGCCACTCCAAACCGATATGGCTGGTCGATACAAGCTTCGACAAACCTTCTTCTTCTATATCGGCCAATGGAAACCGATACAACATGCCGATGCAAGTGTATCCGCTTCTTTTTGGCTTAAATTCATCACTTTCGTCGTCTTTATGCTCCGAAACCTGAAATACACGAAACAAACCAAAATGCAACCTATATGACACTAAATGCAACCTAAATGAATGAATTTTAATGCACAAACTAAGGTAAAATGTGTAAAATATGCAAGTTATCAACTCCCCCAAACTTATCCTTTGCTTGTCCTCAAGTAAGAGAATTTCGCATCAAAGTTTAGGAAGGTGTGGAGGCGGGGACCTCGGAACCAAAAGCAACATGAAAGTATAATGAACAAGTATCCTAAACATAGTACCCTCTCGCAAGCGAACTAGTTCTACTTATTTCTATCCACCTTTAACTCCGTCTAAATCCGCTATTATTACCAAAAGCATGTGATCCACTTGCCTAGTCTAAGCACCTTTCACATTCAATTAAACACAATCAAGCATGAAACATGATCAAGAATTTCCAAGAGTTTTTCTATTTGTCTAGGTAAGAACGGGATTTTGAATCAAACGATGAGGTTAACACTCATGCATGTGGTTAGTTGTAGCGCGGTTTCTCTCGGGGAGTGAAAGGGTCAAGCAAAACCGGGAAAGACAAGAAGCAAGCGATGCATACAAGTCCGGACATCCATTCCTACTCAAAACTATCCACTAACCAATCGTCTTTCTTTTAAACATTTAAACACTTAAACATCGAGTTTCTTTTCTTTTCTTAACTACCTTATGGGAGTTTATTTTGGCTAAGTTTGTTTTTTTTTTTTTTTTTTATTTTTTAATCGATTTTTTTTTTTTTTTTTTTTTTACTTAGCCATTCTTTTTCCCCTAGGTGTTTTACAACCACTCGTGTTTATTTTCTTATTTTTCAAAACTCAAAGACGTGTCTCACCAAACAATTATCCCTTTCGAACCACTAGTCTAAGAAAAACTAGCCCAATGGATGTCCTTTTTTGTCGCTCCCTATACTTTCAAGTTTTTGCGAAACCAAACAATCACTAAATGAAAAGAATTCTCACAAGTGTTTGGGTTAAGGTTAAGGGGGTGAGAGGGGAATCATCCTTAGAATGAGAATGACCGGATTGCGCTTTAAGTGTTTCGGTTTAGGAAGCCACAATCC
This sequence comes from Cochlearia excelsa, assembly GCA_963556525.1. Lineage (NCBI taxonomy): Eukaryota > Viridiplantae > Streptophyta > Magnoliopsida > Brassicales > Brassicaceae > Cochlearia > Cochlearia excelsa. Next base: position 13,239,838 of record OY748328.1, on the reverse strand, counting down.
GTAGAAATCACAAAGCCATAGAAATTCTCTTGAAAACTATCAATCATGCTAATTAAAAGTCAAGTTTAAGTTCAGATAATTTTTTCGAAGGTGACTTAGAACTACCAAGTTTCATAACCACACAATTGGCTTTTTAAACATCAATGTCTAGGGTTGCGGTTTAAAGATTTTCAGCGAGTTCTAATTCGTTTACGGAAGATACTACACCTAAGATACTGTTCAAAACACTAAGTGCGTCGCTTTACAAGGTTAACATCATCATAGATCCCCTATGCATATGATCTAAATGCCCATGAACTAATCCTAAATGCAGAATTTATGTGTTTTTTTTTTTTTTTTTTTTTTTCTTATGCGAAAACTAATATGCTAAAGCTAATATGACTACTCCCCCAAACTTAAATCACACGGTCTCCGTGTGAAACAAGTATCGAGGGAGGTTCCTAAATGCATGTATGAATGACTCTAATATGAAAAACTAATGCGTATGCATATGGTTCAGGTGTTACCTCAGTAGTAGTAACGCGGCGAGTCGAAGTCGTCTGTATCGGTCTCAGCAAACCGATACTCTTGCCCGATATCGGTCCAGCAACCGATATAACAGGCCGATACCCCTTTCAGAATTCGTTTTCCTACTTCGTTTTCACCTGAAACCATCAAACACGACATAAACTCTAAGTAAATTATCATCTAAATGCAAACTAAATTGTATATACAAGGATAAACATGGGATTTCCTCCCAAGTGAGCTTGTTTATAGTCTCTTAGCTTGACTTTACCCCCTTCTTTTTAGGCGACATTTGCGCGTGAAAGAGATATCGAATCTCCTTCGGTGACAACTTCGTGTACCAGGGGCGGCTTGAGTTTTACTCTGTTCACCACAAACTCGACTCTATCGTTGTGCTTGCTTTGTTTTGACTCGCAACGAGCACTCCTTGCTCCTTCCTTGAAAGCTTTCTTCAAAAGTTTAACCTCGTTAACTAACTTTCTAATGACGCGGTTTTTAGACAAGTTCGAATGCGCTATTCTAAACTTTCTAGGACGAGGTTGGTGTTCCACTTTTGGAGCTTTGGGTTTGCTCCTTGCATCATCACTAGTCTTACCATTGCTAGCATCTTTCTCTACTCCAATCACCAAAGCTTCACAAGGAACCGTCTCCGTAGGCTTTTTGACCACATCGTTGATGTTGTACCGTTGAACAAGGTCCTTCCCAAGGTGTAAGTCTATCTTTCCAACCTTCACATCTATGACGGCTCCAGCGGTTGCCAAGAAAGGTCTTCCAAAGATGAGTGGATTATCGGGTTCTTTGTCCATCTCCAAGACGACAAAATCTGTTGGAATGAAAACGTCTCCCAACTTTACCGGAATATCTTCTAAGATTCCAACGGGTACCTTCACGGATCTATCGGCCAGCACCAAAGAGATCGAGTAGGTTGGAAAGAAGAAAGGCCAAGTCGTTTAGCCACGGACGAAGGCATAACGTTGACAACGGCCCCTAAATCGCATAGGCACTTTTCAAAGACCAAAGGACCAAGAGTGCAAGGCAAAGTAAAACTCCCTGGATCACCAAGTTTCTTAGGAGAATGGTTCTTTTGTATGATCACGCTGCACTCTTGTGAAAGATTCACCGTGTCTTCCGAGTTTTTGAACTTGTTTTTGATGGTGTCTTTCAAGGATTTAGTGTCGTCAGGGACTAGCTTGAAAGCGTCAATAAGTGGGATGGGAACTTGTACCTCGTTTACTTGCTTCTCGAGCTTAGCTCTAAAGTACTCCTTCAAGCGTTGCATCTTAGCTCGATACGGAAAAGGAAGTTTGGGCACGTAATCGGACGTCACATAGACCGTCTTCTTGTTTTTCTCGGATTTTTCCTCTGTATCGGCCATGTTCTTGGCCGATGTTGGTGGTCGATATCGGTCATCGAAACCGATATGCCGGGTCGATACGAGTCCCCTGTCTCCTTCTCACTCGTATCGGCCTTGTTCCTGGCCGATACAGGTGGTCGATATCGACCAGATGTGGCCGATACGACTAGCCGATACAACTGTCCTGTATCTTCCTCGTTACCGCATGCGGTGTTTCCGTCGTCTAGGACTCGTGGTCTGCGAGTCGTGTGATTGTTCCACCTCCCCGACCTGGTCCGCATTGTCCTCAATAAGATCGTGTGAAAGCATTTGTGTATCACTGCTAAGTTCTATGGAGTTGACATACTCTCTAGGATTGGCTTCGAGTTTACCCGGAAGTTGACCAATTGGTCGCTTAGAAGCCGAGGTAATTTGAGCCACTTGGTTGTCTAAAGCCTTCAAGTGTGAGTTCATGGATTCGATCTTGGCGTTGAGATCATTGTAAGTAGAGTCCACCTTTGTCTTGATGGCATCGATTTCCATGAAGCTTCGGCTTTGACCTTCTAGAATTTGCTTCAACGAGTTGGTTAGTTTGGTCACCTTGGGGAGCTGGTGAAGAAACTTGGCCTTGAGCAGCGGGAGGATGGTTGTAACCCGGTGGTGGATTAAGTGGTGGTCTCGGTGCATATCCTCCTTGTTGTGCTTGAGGATAGACTTGATCTTGAGGATTAGCTACGTTGGTGCTTCGGTAGGAAATGTTCGGGTTGTGTTTGTAGTTGTTGAAACGCCAATCACCTTGATTACCCACATAGTTTATCTCCTCATGAGTGCTGTGAAGTGGGGTCGCCTCTTCTTCTCTACTTCCTACGAAGTTGATTCCCGCTTGTTGAGACATGAGTAGCTTATCCAGCTTCTCATTCACCGCCTTTATCTCTATCTTAAATTGCTCATCATTCCCTGAGCTGCGGATGGTGCGATCATAATCTTCCCCGTAGTTGCTATCGCTTAGGGCGTAGTTTTCCACCAAAAGTTGTCCATCGGCTTCCGTCTTCCCAAGGAAATTTCCTTGGCTAGCTGAATCGAGAAGCATCCTAAACTTCGGTTTTAGACCGCGGTAGAACGTGCTGAGTAAGCTCTCTCCCGTGAAACCGTGGTGTGGACATCTCACCGTGTAACTCTTGAATCTTTCCCAAGACTCGCTGAACGTTTCTTGGTCTTTTTGTGCGAAAGCTGAGATCTCGATTCTTAGCTTTGCTGTCCTCACCACCGAGAAGAACTTTGTGAGAAAAGCCGTCTTACACGCCTCCCAAGTCTGTATGGTGTCTTTCACAAGATTCTTCTGCCATATGTGTGCTTTGTCCCCGAGTGAGAAGGGGAACAAACGCAGCTTAAACATGTCCTCGTTGACACCATTGATCTTCACCGTGTCGCATAGCATGTCAAATTGGTGAAGATGGTCAATGGGGTCTTCACTAGGCAGCCCATAGAACTTGTTGTTGGACACCATATTGATGAGACTAGACTTGATCTCGAAGTTGTTGTTGGCGATGGCTGGTGGCGTGATGCCACTACGGTTGGTGATGTTAGATGGCACATCGGCTGTTCCAATTGTGCGTGCAACGTTAGGCGCGTTGTTTGCATCACCCATCTCTAATTTTGAATCTGAACCCGAAGTTTCTGATGTAGATGAGTCAGAGTGATTGCTGGATCTTCTTTCTCTTGAGATAGCTCTTTCGTGTGCTTTGATGTCTGCGAAGAAGAGCAAGCTGTCACTTTGTCGATGACTTCTTCTTTGCATACACCTAACAAAACGAAAATCACAAGAAAAGAAAACAAATTGGTAACAAGAACTGAAACTAAATCCCAAGTAGTTTCAAAATTCTAATAATTGTTCGAGTTCCTGAATCGGCAACGACGCCAATTTGATAGACGAGATTTTACCCCGTTTAATCTAATATCTTAATTGTAGTACTTAAGATGTCAAACCAAATCGAGAGCAAACAATATACTTGAATTTATTAGAAACGGACTCAGTTTAAGTGTGATCAAAAGGTTGTTGTTTGTGTGATTTTGTAACCGCAAATTAAACAAAACGAAAACGCGAATTAAGAGTTTTGAAGATTAATTAAGAGCTAAACAATCAGGTTAAGGTGTTTTAAAAGGTGATTAAACTTTCAGATTTCAAATTGTCTTTTACAAAAATACTTTAAGGTTTTGAAAACGATTTTAGATCAATCCACTCTCGTGGCAATGATCCTTTTCTCAACAATTAAACTAAAACAATATCTTGGATAGTTTAATCGTCGAGAAACTTTAAGAGCAAATCAATTCTAACCACCAAGCTTATTAACACAGATCTCTCGGTTAAGCTAGGCTTGGTTCTAAGGTAATTGTTCATGAACCTTTATAATCTCTCGATTCATAAAGTTTCCTGGGTTCGATAATCGAATGGCCACCTCGATTAAAGCTTTAAGGTTGTTACCAAAGACTAAAGTTTTATAATCAATTAAGTTCTAGACAATTATCAATCTTAGATTCAATCAACCCCTTTCTACCCTAACCCAATTGTCTATTTGGAACTACTCACTAAGCATGTTGAAATTCAAAGCAATTAGATTCAAAGAAAACATAAACATAAACAAAAAAACAAGAGAATAAGGGTTCAAAAAAATCTTATTGATGATGATGAAGATTCCAAAGGTGGCCAAGAAGCAAAACACCAAGAAGATCTCCAAGGTTCAAAAGCAAAAACAAAAGCGATGAAAAACAAAAACTAAAAGATAAAAGATAGAATAGAATGTCTAAACATAGAAAAGCCCTAATATATTAAAAACCAAAGGAAATAAAGGAAATCAATTTGGTTTAGGAATTGGTTTTCCTTTTTACAACATAAAACCGATTTCCTTATAATTTTCGCAGCTTGTATCGGTCATAGCAAACCGATACAATCTGGTCGATACGCGCTGGTCGGTGGCCTTGCTTCAACTCAGTTTCCTTCGTATCGGCCAGGCCAAGCCGATACAACAAGTCGATACGTGTCTTCGGGTTTTTTTTCTCTTGTATCGACCACTCCAAACCGATATGGCTGGTCGATACAAGCTTCGACAAACCTTCTTCTTCTATATCGGCCAATGGAAACCGATACAACATGCCGATGCAAGTGTATCCGCGTCTTTTTGGCTTAAATTTATCACTTTCGCCGTCTTTATGCTCTGAAACCTGAAATACACGAAACAAACCAAAATGCAACCTATATGACACTAAATGCAACCTAAATGAATGAATTTTAATGCACAAACTAAGGTAACATGTGTAAAATATGCAAGTTATCAGCAAGCATCTCGGAGTTGGAATCTTCGTTTTAATGAAGCAATCAAAGAGTTTGATTTCATTATGAACGAAGAAGAACCTTGTGTTTACAAGAAGATTAGTGGGAGCGCAATTGTGTTTCTTGTGCTATATGTCGATGACATATTACTCCTAGGAAATGACATTCCTTTACTTCAGTCCGTTAAGACTTGGCTAGGAAGTTGTTTCTCAATGAAAGACATGGGAGAAGCTGCATACATACTTGGAATAAGGATCTATAGAGATAGACCTAACAGGTTGATTGGACTAAGTCAAGACACTTATATAGATAAGGTCTTACATAGGTTCAGTATGCATGATTCTAAGAAAGGTTTTCTACCAATGTCTCATGGCATAACCCTCAACAAGACTCAGTGTCCTTCAACACATGATGAGCGAGAGCGCATGAATAGAATTCCTTATGCTTCTGCTATAGGTTCTATTATGTATGCCATGCTTTGTACACGTCCTGATGTGGCATGTGCCTTAAGCATGACGAGTAGATACCAATCTGATCCAGGTGAGAGTCACTGGACTGCTGTTAAGGATAAGTTCTAGGTCTATGGAGGATGTGATGAGCTTGTTATGAGTGGTTACACTGATGCCAGCTTTCAGACAGACAAAGATGATTTCCGATCTCAATCCGGTTTTATCTTTTGTCTTAATGGAGGAGCGGTGAGTTGGAAAAGCTCCAAGCAAAGCACCGTGGCTGACTCAACAACCGAATCAGAATATATTGTCGCTTCTGAAGCGGCAAAAGAAGTTGTTTGGATTAGGAAGTTCATCACTGAACTTGGTGTAGTTCCTAGCATCTCTGGTCCGGTGGATCTTTATTGTGACAACAATGGAGCCATCGCTCAGGCGAAGGAACCAAGGTCGCACCAGAAATCCAAACACATTCAAAGACGATATCACCTCATTCGTTACATTATCGAAAGAGGAGATGTGAAGATCGACGAGTTCCAACAGATGCAAATGTTGCGGATCCTTTAACCAAGCCTCTTCCTCGGCCGAAGCATGAAAGTCATACTGCTGCTTTGTAGGCATTAGGTTTCTTAATGTTTGATTTTGTTTCTAGAGAGAAACTTATTTTTATGATATGATGTTCGTGTTTACAAACATTTGATTTATTTTCAAATTAATGAAATTGTTTCGAGCATTATTTAATTATTGGATAATAAAATAATTTGTCCCAAAATAGTTTATATCATCCTTATAAGTCATCAAGTACGTGACTTGATCATGAAACCTTATGAGTGAAAGATGACATAAATTATTGCGGTCCCTAGTCAAGGTTATTAAATGGGACAATAGTAACCAAAACGACTAGTATGTGAGGTGACCGATGACTAAGTTTCGTGGAGTCATTTAATATGTGGTATTAAAGTCAATCACATAAGTATGTGTTAGAGAACACAGTATTGGATCGACCCGCTATGGAAAACTCTGCAAGAATATTATATGAGTGTCATAAGAGTTTTTCATTACAACTATAAAATATAGTCCTTTGACCAGAGTTTGTCATGTTTTCTTATACATGGACTAGTGCGCTTTGACTGTGTCAAACGTCAACCGTAACAGGTGATTATAAAAACACTGATTGGGCGTATTACGAATTGTATAAGGAACAGGGATAAAACAAGATGGGATTTGTCCCTCCTATATAATGGGAGATAGATATCTCTGGGCCTATCGATAATTTAATACTGAGAAAATGCATGGTCGTGCTCAAACGAGGTGAATGTCAATCGTTTGTTTTATCAGTATAAATTGGGAATCGATAAACATGATCTAGCTTAATAAGGATGACACTATTGCTTGCTTTATGCTAGGATCGAGATATAGCGACGAAGGGATTATCGGAATAGATGATTCCAGTACAAGTGGGAGATTGTTGGGAATGTCCTGAAATCAATTGTACTTATTTTAGTAAGGTTTTATCGTCGAGGTTTGACAGTCGGATAATATTAGATGATTATAACGTTTTGCTAGAAGCCTCTTATAATCGATGGGCTTTAGAAGTCCATTGCTAATATTATGCGATCCTACAGGGTCACACACCTAAGCAGTGGATTAATATATTATGTTGGGTTATTGATTATAATATAATATATGTGATATTAGATATACATATATTTATATTAGTGCACTTTAATAATATAAGATATTATATTTATATATATATGATATATATATTAATGCACATGTGAAAAAGACAAGTCATTGTGATGTGCTTTTTGGGCTTGGCTCATTAGCCATATAAGTCCATTAGGTTATTAATTAGGTTATGAGAACCTATTATATAAAGAGGCACAATGACGCTTGATAATATTAACCTTATTCTACACAACCCTAAACATAGCAGACAAATAGTTGTCTAATAGATTGAGATTAGATCTCTACGGCACTAGCATCCCGATCAATCCAGTTTTTGTGCGTGTGGATACCAGTAGAGGCACGACGTTTGGAGTGCTTCTAGACCTCGATATATCTCGGTTCAGATTTTCGCTACGAACCATCCATGTATATTCATAAACTGATGACATAGATTTGATTCAATATTTGCACGTATCCTAGGGAAAGAATTTGGAATTATTATTTATAAATCGTTATAAACCGGTACAAATTCCTACAATAAGTATCTCAATGAGCTTTGTACAAGTTTGACGAACTTATGAAACATCTAACAACGAGTTTCTAGGACTCTAAACCAAGTTTCATGCAACATGAGTGCTTATAAGTTCCTCAATGAGCTTTGTTAAAGTTTGACGAACTTATGAATTGTCTTACGACGCGTTTCTATGACTCTAAACCAAGTATCATGCAACATGAGTGTGTATAAGTGTCTCACTGAGCTTTGTACAAGTTTGACGAACTTATGAAACATCAAACAACGTGTTTCGAGGACTCTAAACCAAGTTTCATGCAACATGAGTGTTTATAAGTGTCTCAACGAGCTTTGTACAAGTTTGAACAACATATGAAACATCTAAAAACGCGGTTCTTGGACTCTAAACCAAGTTTCATGCAACATGAGTGTTTATAAGTGTCTCAATGAGCTTTGTACAAGTTTGACGAACTAATGAAAAATCTACCAACGCGTTTCTAGGACTCTAAACCAAGTTTCATGCAACATTAGTGCTTATAAGTGTCTCAATGAGCTTTGTACAAGTTTGACGAACTAATGAAACATCTACCAACGCGTTTCTAGGACTCTAAACCAAGTTTCATGCAACATAAGTGCTTATAAGTGTCTCAATGAGCTTTGTACAAGTTTGACGAACTTATGAAACATCTAACAACGAGTTTCTAGGACTCTAAACCAAGTTTCATGCAACATGAGTGCTTATAAGTTCCTCAATGAGCTTTGTTAAAGTTTGACGAACTTATGAATTGTCTTACGACGCGTTTCTATGACTCTAAACCAAGTATCATGCAACATGAGTGTGTATAAGTGTCTCACTGAGCTTTTTACAAGTTTGACGAACTTATGAAATATCAAACAACGTGTTTCGAGGACTCTAAACCAAGTTTCATGCAACATGAGTGTTTATAAGTGTCTCAACGAGCTTTGTACAAGTTTGAACAACATATGAATCATCTAAAAACGCGGTTCTTGGACTCTAAACCAAGTTTCATGCAACATGAGTGTTTATAAGTGTCTCAATGAGCTTTGTACAAGTTTGACGAACTAATGAAAAATCTACCAACGCGTTTCTAGGACTCTAAACCAAGTTTCATGCAACATTAGTGCTTATAAGTGTCTCAATGAGCTTTGTACATGTTTGACGAACTTATGAAACATCTAACAACGAGTTTCTAGGACTCTAAACCAAGTTTCATGCAACATGAGTGCTTATAAGTTCCTCAATGAGCTTTGTTAAAATTTGACGAACTTATGAATTATTTTACGACGCGTTTCTAGGGCTCTAAACTAAGTTTCAAGCAACATGAGTGCTTATAAGTGTCTCAATGAGCTTTGTACAAGTTTGACGAACTTATGAAACATCTAAAAAGGCGTTTCTAGGATTCTAAACCATGTTTAATGCAACATGAGGGTTTATAAGAGTCTCAATGAGCTTTGTACAAGTTTGACGAACTTATCAAACATCTATCAACGTGGTTTCTAGGACTCTAAACCAAGTTTCATGCAATTTGAGTGATTATAAGTGTCTCAATGAGCTTTGTACAAGTTTGACGAACTTATGAAACATCTAACAACGCGTTTCTAGGACTCTAAACCAAGTTTCATGCAACATGAGTGTTTATAAGTGTCTCAATGAGCTTTGTACAAGTTTGACAAACTTATGAAACATCTAACAACACGTTTCTAGGACTCTAAACAAGGTTTCATGCAACAAGAGTGCTTATAAGTTCCTCAATGAGCTTTATACAAGTTTGACGAACTTATGAAACATCTAACAACGTTGTTTCTAGGACTCTAAAAAAGGTTTCATGCAACATGAGTGCTTCTAAGTTCCCCAATGAGCTTTGTACAAGTTTCACGAACTAATGAAACATCTAACAACACGTTTCTAGGACTATAAACCAGGTTTCATGCAACATTAGTTCTTATAAGTGTCTCAATGAGCTTTGTACAAGTTTTACGAACTTATGAAACATCTAACAACGCGTTTCTAGGACTCTAAACCAAGTTTCATGCAATATGAGTGCTCATAAGTTCCTCAATGAGCTTTGTTAAAGTTTGACGAACTTATGAAACATCTAACAACGCGTTTCTAGGACTCTAAACCAAGTTTCATGCAACATGAGTGCTTATAAGTGTCTCAGTGAGCTTTGTTCAAGTTTGGTGAACTTATGAAACATCTAACAATGTTGTTTCTAGAACTCTAAACCAAGTTTCATGCAACATCAATGCTTATAAGTGTCTCAATGAGCTTTGTACAAGTTTGACGAACTTATTAAACATCTAACAACTCGTTTCTAGGACCCTAAACCAAGTTTCATGCAACATGAGTTCTTAAAAGTGTCTCAATGAGCTTTGGACAAGTTTTACGAACTTATGAGACATCTAACAACGCGTTTCTAGGACTCTAAACCAAGTTTCATGCAACATGAGTGCTTATAAGTTCCTCAATGAGCTTTGTTAAAGTTTGACGAACTTATGAATTATTTTACGACGCGTTTCTAGGACTCTAAACGAAGTTTCAAGCAACATGAGTGCTTATAAGTGTCTCAATGAGCTTTGTACAAGTTTGATTAACTTATAAAACATCTAACAACGTGGTTTCTAGGACTTTAAACAAGGTTTTATGCAACATGAGTGCTTATAAGTGTCTCAATGAGCTTTGTACAAGTTTGACGAACTTATGAAACATCTAACAACGCGTTTCTAGGACTCTAAACCAAGTTTCATGCAACATGAGTGCTTATAAGTGTCTCAATAAGCTTTGTATAAGTTTGACGAACTTATGAAACATCTAACAACGTGTTTCTAGGACTCTAAACCAAGTTTCATGCAATTTGAGTGATTATAAGTGTCTCAATGAGCTTTGTATAATTTTGACGAACTTATGAAACATCTAACAACGCGTTTCTAGGATTCTAAACCAAGTTTCAAGCAACATGAGTGATTATAAGTGTCTCAATGAACTTTGTACAAGTTTGACGAACGTATGAAACATCTAACAACGTGGTTTCGAGGAATCTAAACCAAGTTTCATGCAACAATGAGTGCTTTTAAGTGTCTCAATAAGCTTTATAAAAGTTTGTAGAACTTATGAAACATCTAACAACGCGTTTTTAGGACTCTAAACCAAGTTTCATGCAACAAGACTGCTTATAAGTTCCTCAATGAGCTTTATACAAGTTTAACGAACTTATGAAACATCTAACAACGTTGTTTCTAGGACTCTAAACAAAGTTTCATGCAACATGAGTGCTTCTAAGTTCCTCAATGAGCTTTATACAAGTTTAAAGAACTAATGAAACATCTAACAACGCGTTTCTAGGACTATAAACCAAGTTTCATGCAACATTAGTGCTTATAAGTGTCTCAGTGAGCTTTGTACAAGTTTGAAGAACCTATGAAACATCTAACAACGCGTTTCTAGAACTCTAAACCAAGTTTCATGCAACATGAGTGCTTATAAGTTCCTCAATGAGCTTTGTTAAAGTTTGAAGAACTTATGAAACATCTAAGAACGCGTTTCTAGGACTCTAAACCAAGTTTCAAGCAACATGAGTGTTTATAAGTTTCTCAATGAGCTTTGTACAAGTTTGACGAACTTATAAAAACATCTAACAACGTGTTTCTAGGAATCTAAACCAAGTTTCATGCATCATGAGTCCTTCTAAGTGTCTCAATGAGTTTTGTACAAGTTTCACGAACTAATGAAACATCTAACAACGCGTTTCTAGGACTCTAAAACAAGTTTTATGCATCATTAGTGCTTATAAGTGTCTCAATGATCTTTGTACAAGTTTGACGAATTTATGAAACATCTAACAACGCGTTTCTAGGACTCTAAACCATGTTTCATGCAACATGAGTGCTTAAAAGTGTCTCAATGAGCTTTGTACAAGTTTGACGAACTTATGAAACATCTAACAACACATTTCTAGGATTCTAAGCCAAGTTTCATGCAATCTGAGTGCTTAAAACTGTCTCAATGAGCTTTGTACAAAATTCACGAACTTATGAAACATCAAACAACGCGTTTCTAGGACTCTAAACCTAGTTTCATGCAACATGAGTGTTTATCAGTGTCTCAATGAGCTTTGTAAAAGTTTGTCGAACTTATAAAACATCTAACAACGTATTTCTAGGACTCTAAACCAAGTTTCATGGAGCATGAGTACTTATAAGTGTCCCAATGAGCTTTGTAAGAGTTTCACGAACTTATGAAACATCTAACAACGCGTTTTCTCGGACTCTAAACCAAGTTTCATGCAACATGAGTTCTTATAAGTTCCTCAATGAGCTTTGTTAAAGTTTGACGAACTTATGAAACATCTAACAACGCGTTTCTCGGACTTTAAACCAAGTTTCATGCAACATGAGTGCTTATAAGTTCCTCAATGAGCTTTGTACAAGTTTGACGAACTTATGAAACATCTAACAACACGTTTCTAGGACTCTAAACCAAGTTTCATGCAACATGAGTGTTTATAAGAGTCTCAATGAGCTTTGTTAAAGTTTCACAACGCGTTTCTAGGATTCTAAACCAAGTTTAAAGCAACATGAGTGATTATAAGTGTCTCAATGAGCTTTGTACAAGTTTGACGAACTTATGAAACATCTAACAACGTGGTTTCGAGGAATCTAAACCAAGTTTCATGCAACAATGAGTGCTTTTAAGTGTCTCAATAAGCTTTGTAAATGTTTGTAGAACTTATGAAACATCTAACAACGCGTTTTTAGGACTCTAAACCAAGTTTCATGCAATATGAGTGATTATAAGTGTCTCAATGAGCTTTTTGTACAAGTTTGAAAAACTTATAAAACATCTAACAACGCGTTTCTAGGACTCTAAACCAAGTTTCATGCAACAAGACTGCTTATAAGTTCCTCAATGAGCTTTATACAAGTTTAACGAACTTATGAAACATCTAACAACGTTGTTTCTAGGACTCTAAACAAAGTTTCATGCAACATGAGTGCTTCTAAGTTCCTCAATGAGCTTTATACAACTTTAAAGAACTAATGAAACATCTAACAACGCGTTTCTAGGACTATAAACCAAGTTTCATGCAACATTAGTGCTTATAAATGTCTCGGTGAGCTTTGTACAAGTTTGAAGAACCTATGAAACATCTAACAACGCGTTTCTAGAACTCTAAACCAAGTTTCATGCAACATGAGTGCTTATAAGTTCCTCAATGAGCTTTGTTAAAGTTTGAAGAACTTATGAAACATCTAAGAACGCGTTTCTAGGACTCTAAACCAAGTTTCATGCAACATGAGTGTTTATAAGTTTCTCAATGAGCTTTGTACAAGTTTGACGAACTTATAAAAACATCTAACAACGTGGTTTCTAGGAATCTAAACCAAGTTTCATGCAACATGAGTCCTTCTAAGTGTCTCAATGAGTTTTGTACAAGTTTCACGAACTAATGAAACATCTAACAACGCGTTTCTAGGACTCTAAAACAAGTTTTATGCAGCATTAGTGCTTATAAGTGTCTCAATGATCTTTGTACAAGTTTGACGAATTTATGAAACATCTAACAACGCGTTTCTAGGACTCTAAACCAAGTTTCATGCAACATGAGTGTTTAAAAGTGTCTCAATGAGCTTTGTACAAGTTTGACGAACTTATGAAACATCTAACAACACGTTTCTAGGATTCTAAGCCAAGTTTCATATAATGCGAGTGCTTAAAAGCTGTCTCAATGAGCTGTGTACAAAATTCACGAACTTATGAAACATCAAACAACGCGTTTCTAGGACTCTAAACCTAGTTTCATGCAACATGAGTGTTTATCAGTGTCTCAATGAGCTTTGTACAAGTTTGACGAACTTATAAAACATCTAACAACGTATTTCTAGGACTCTAAACCAAGTTTCATGGAGCATGAGTACTTATAAGTGTCTCGGTGAGCTTTGTAAGAGTTTCACGAACTTATGAAACATCTAACAACGCGTTTTCTCGGACTCTAAACCAAGTTTCATGCAACATGAGTTCTTATAAGTTCCTCAATGAGCTTTGTACAAGTTTGACGAACTTATGAAACATCTAACAACGCGTTTCTAGGACTCTAAACCAAGTTTCAGGCAACATGAGTGTTTATAAGAGTCTCAATAAGATTTGTATAAGTTTATTGAACTAATGAAACATCTTACAACGCGTTTCTAGGACTCTAAACCAAGTTCCATGCAACATGAGGGTTTATAAGAGTCTCAATGAGCTTTGTACAAGCTTGACGAACTTATGAAATATCTAACAACGTGGTTTCTAGAATTCTAAACCAAGTTTCGGTCTACATGAGTGCTTCAAAGTTCCTCGGTGAGCTTTGTACAAGTTTGACGAACTTATAAAACATTTAACAACGCGTTTCAAGGACTCTAAAACAAGTTTCATGCAACATGAGTGTTTATAAAGTCTCAATGAGCTTTGTACAAGTTTGACGAACTTATGAAATATCTAACAACGTGGTTTCTAGGACTCTAAATCAAGTTTCATGCAACATGAGTGCTTATAAGTGTCTCAATGATTTTGTATAAGTTTGACGAACTTAAGAAACATCTAACAACGCATTTCTAGGACTCTAAACCAAGTTTCATGCAACATGAGTGCCTATAAGTGTCTCAATGAGCTTTGTCCAAGTATGACGAATTTATTAAACATCTAACAACGCGTTTCTAGGACTCTAAACCAAGTTTCATTCAACATGAGTGCTTAAAAGTGTCTCAATGAGGTTTGGACAAGTTTCACGAAGTTAAGAAACATCCAACAACGTGTTTCTAGGACTCTAAACCAAGTTTCATGCTATATGAGTGTTTATAAGTGTCTCAATGAGCTTTGTAAAAGTTTGACGAACTTATGAAACATCTAACAACACGTTTCTAGGATTCCAAACCAAGTTTCATGCAACATGAGTGCTTAAAAGTGGCTCAATGAGCTTTGTACAAGTTTCACGAACTTATGAAACACCTAACAACGCGTTTCTAGAACTCTAAACCAACTTTCATGCAAAATTAGTGCTTATAAGTGTCTCAATGAGCTTTGCACAAAATTCACGAACTTATGAATCATCAAACAACGCGTTTCTAGGACTATAAACCTAGTTTCATGCAACATAAGTGCTTATAAGTGTCTCAATGAGCTTTTTACAAGTTTGACGAACTTATGAAACATCTAACAACGCGTTTCTATGACTCTAAACCAAGTTTCATGCAACATGAGTGCTTATAAGTTCCTCAATGATGTTTGTTAAAGTTTGACGAACTAATGAAACATCTAACAACGAATTTCTAGGACTCTAAACCAAGTTTCATGCAACATGAGTGCTTATAAGTGTCTCAATGAGCTTTGTACAAGTTTGACGAACTTATGAAACATCTAACAACGTGGTTACTAGGACTATTAACCAAGTTTCATGCAACATGAGTGCTTATAAGTGTCTCAGTGAGCTTTTTACAAGTTTGAATAACTTAAGAAACATCTAATAACGCGTTTTTAGGACTCTAAACCAAGTTTCATGCAACATGAGTGCTTATAAGTGTCTCAATGAGCTTTGTACAAGTTTGACGAACTTATTTAAACATCTAACAACGCGTTTCTAGGACTCTAAACCAAGTTTCATGCAACATGAGTACTTATAAGTTCCTCAATGAGCTTTGTTAATGTTTGACGAACTTATGAAACATCTAACAACGCGTTTCTAAGACTCTAAACCAAGTATCATGCAACATGAGTGTTTATAAGTGTCTCAATGAGCTTTATACAAGTTTAACGAACTTATGAAACATCTAACAACGTTGTTTCTAGGACTCTAAACAAAGTTTCATGCAACATGAGTGCTTCTAAGTTCCTCAATGAGCTTGATACACGTTTAAAGAACTAATGAAACATCTAACAACGCGTGTCTAGGACTATAAACAAGTTTCATGCAACATTAGTGCTTATAAGTGTCTAAGTGAGCTTTGTACAAGTTTGAAGAACCTATGAAACATCTAAGAACGCGTTTCTAGGACTCTAAGCCAAGTTTCATGCAACATATGTGTTTATAAGTTTCTCATTGAGCTTTGTACAAGTTTGACGAACTTATAAAAAACATCTAACAACGTGGTTTCTAGGACTCTAAACCAAGTTTCATGCAACATGAGTCCTTCTAAGTGTCTCAATAAGTTTTGTACAAGTTTCACGAACTAATGAAACATCTAACAACGCGTTTCTAGGACTCTAAACCAAGTTTTATGCATCATTAGTACTTATAAGTGTCTCAACGAGCTTTGTACAAGTTTGACGAATTTATGAAAAATCTAACAACGCGTTTCTAGGACTCTAAACCAAGTTTCATGTAACATGAGTGTTTAAAAGTGTCTCAATGAGCTTTGTACAAGTTTGACGAACTTATGAAACATCTACCAACGCGTTTATAGGACTCTAAACCAAGTTTCATGCAACATGAGTGTTTATAAGTGTCTCAATGAGCTTTGTACAAGTTTGACGAACTTATGAAACATCTAACAACGCGTTTTTGGGACTCTAAACCAAGTTTCATGCAACATGAGTGCTTATAAGTGTCTCAATGAGCTTTGTACAAGTTTGACGAACATATGAAACATCTAACAACGTGGTTTCTAGGACTATTAACCAAGTTTCATGCAACATGAGTGCTTATAAGTGTCTCAGTGAGCTTTGTACAAGTTTGAATAACTTAAGAAACATCTAACAACGTGTTTTTAGGACTCTAAACCAAGTTTCATGCAACATGAGTGCTTATAAGTGTCTCAATGAGCTTTGTACAAGTTTGACGAACTAATGAAACATCTAACAACGCGTTTCTAGGATTCCAAACCAAGTTTCATGCAACATGAGTGCTTAAAAGTGGCTCAATGAGCTTTGTACAAGTTTCACGAATTTATGAAACACCTAACAACGCGTTTCTAGGACACTAAACCAACTTTCATGCAAAATTAGTTCTTATAAGTGTCTCAATGAGCTTTGTACAAAATTCACGAACTTATGAAACATCAAACAACGCGTTTCTAGGACTATAAACCCAGTTTCATGCAACGTTAGTGCTTATAAGTGTCTCAATGAGCTTTTTACAAGTTTGACGAACTTATGAAACATCTAACAACGCGTTTCTATGACTCTAAACCAAGTTTCATGCAACATGAGTGCTTAAAAGTTCCTCAATGATGTTTGTTAAAGTTTGACGAACTAATGAAACATCTAACAACAAATTTCTAGGACTCTAAACCAAGTTTCATGCAACATGAGTCCTTAAAAGTGTCTCAATGAGCTTTGTACAAGTTTGACGAACTAATGAAACATCTAACAACGCGTTTCTAGGACTCTAAACCAAGTTTCATGCAACATTAGTCCTGATAAGTGTCTCAGTCAGCTTTGTACAAGTTTGACGAACTTATGAAACATCTAACAACGTGTTTCTAGGACTCTAAACCAACTTTCATGCAACATGAGTACTTATAAGTTCCTCATTGAGCTTTGTTAAAGTTTGAAGTACTTATGAAACATATAACAACACGTTTCTAGGACTTTAAACCAAGTTTCATGAAACATGAGTGTTTATAAGTGTCTCAATGAGCTTTGTACAAAGTTGACGAACTTATGAAACATCTAACAACGTGGTTTCTAGGACTCTAAACCAAGTTTCATGCAACAAGACTGCTTATAAGTTCTTCAATGAGCTTTATACAAGTTTAACGAACTTATGAAACATCTAACAACGTTGTTTCTAGGACTCTAAACAAAGTTTCATGCAACATGAGTGCTTCTAAGTTCCTCAATGAGCTTGATACAAGTTTAAAGAACTAATGAAACATCTAACAACGCGTGTCTAGGACTATAAACCAAGTTTCATGCAACATTAGTGCTTATAAGTGTCTCAGTGAGCTTTGTACAAGTTTGAAGAACCTATGAAACATCTAAGAACGCGTTTCTAGGACTCTAAACCAAGTTTCATGCAACATATGTGTTTATAAGTTTCTCATTGAGCTTTGTACAAGTTTGACGAACTTATAAAAAACATCTAACAACGTGGTTTCTAGGACTCTAAACCAAGTTTCATGCAACATGAGTCCTTCTAAGTGTCTCAATATGTTTTGTACAAGTTTCACGAACTAATGAAACATCTAACAACGAGTTTCTAGGACTCTAAACCAAGTTTTATGCATCATTAGTGCTTATAAGTGTCTCAATGAACTTTGTACAAGTTTGACGAATTTATAAAAAATCTAACAACGCGTTTCTAGGACTCTAAACCAAGTTTCATGCAACATGAGTGTTTAAAAGTGTCTCAATGAGCTTTGTTCAAGTTTGACGAACTTATGAAACATCTACCAACGCGTTTATAGGACTCTAAACCAAGTTTCATGCAACATGAGTGTTTATAAGTGTCTCAATGAGCTTTGTACAAGTTTGACGAACTTATGAAACATCTAACAACGCGTTTTTGGGACTCTAAACCAAGTTTCATGCAACATGAGTGCTTATAAGTGTCTCAATGAGCTTTGTACAAGTTTGACGAACATATGAAACATCTAACAACGTGGTTTCTAGGACTATTAACCAAGTTTCATGCAACATGAGTGCTTATAAGTGTCTCAGTGAGCTTTGTACAAGTTTGAATAACTTAAGAAACATCTAACAACGCGTTTTTAGGACTCTAAATCAAGTTTCATGCAACATGAGTGCATATAAGTGTCTCAATGAGCTTTGTACAAGTTTGACGAACTAATGAAACATCTAACAACGCGTTTCTAGGACTCTAAACCAAGTTTCATGCAACATTAGTCCTTATAAGTGTCTCAGTCAGCTTTGTACAAGTTTGACGAACTTATGAAACATCTAACAACGTGTTTCTAGGACTCTAAACCAAGTTTCATGCAACATGAGTACTTATAAGTTCCTCAATGAGCTTTGTTAAAGTTTGAAGAACTTATGAAACATATAACAACGCGTTTCTAGGACTTTAAACCAAGTTTCATGCAACATAAGTGCTTAAAAGTGTCTCAATAAGCTTTGGACAAGTTTCACGAACTTAAGAAACATCTAACAACGTGTTCCTAGGACTCTAAACCAAGTTTCATGCTATATGAGTGTTTATAAGTGTCTCAATGAGCTTTGTACAAGTTTGACGAACTTATGAAACATCTAACAATGCGTTTCTAGGGTTCCAAACCAAGTTTCATGCAACATGAGTGCTTAAAAGTGGCTCAATGAGCTTTGTACAAGTTTCACGAACTTATGAAACACCTAACAACGCGTTTCTAGGACTCTAAACCAAGTTTCATGCAAAATTAGTGCTTATAAGTGTCTCAATGAGCTTTGTACAAAATTCACGAAATTATGAAACATCAAACAATGCGTTTCTAGGACTATAAACCTAGTTTCGTGCAACATTAGAGCTTATAAGTGTCTCAATGAGCTTTTTACAAGTTTGACAAACTTATGAAACATCTAACAACGCGTTTCTATAACTCTAAACCAAGTTTCATGCAACATGAGTGCTTATAAGTTCCTCAATGATGTTTGTTAAAGTTTGACGAACTAATGAAACATCTAACAACGAATTTCTAGGACTCTAAACCAAGTTTCATGCAACATGAGTGCTTCTAAGTGTCTCAATGAGCTTTGTACAAGTTTGACAAACATATGAAACATCTAACAACGCGTTTCTAGTACTCTAAACCAAGTTTCATGCAGCATGAGTTCTTATAAGTTCCTCAATGAGCTTTGTTAAAGTTTGACGAACTTATGAAACATCTAACAACGCGTTTATAGGAATCTAAACCAAGTTTCATGCAACATGAGTGCTTATAAGTGTCTCAATGAGCTTTGTACAAGTTTGACGAACTAATGAAACATCTAACAACGCGTTTCTAGGACTCTGAACCAAGTTTCATGCAACATTAGTCCTTATAACTATCTCGGTCGGCTTTGTACAAGTTTGACGAACTTATGAAACATCTAACAACGTGTTTCTAGGACTCTAAACCAAGTTTCATGCAACATGAGTACTTATAAGTTCCTCAATGAGCTTTGTTAAAGTTTGAAGAACTTATGAAACATATAACAACGCGTTTCTAGGACTTTAAACCAAGTTTCATGAAACATAAGTTTTATGAAACATGAGTGTTTATAAGTGTCTCAATGAGCTTTGTACAAGTTTAACGAACTTATGAAACATCTAACAACGTGGTTTCTAGGACTCTAAAACAAATTTCATGCAACATGAGTCCTTCTAAGTTCCTCAATGAGCTTAGTACAAGTTTCACGAACTAATGAAACATCTAACAACGCGTTTCTAGGACTCTAAACCAAGTTTCATGCAACATTAGTGTTTATAAGTGTGTCAATGAGCTTTGTACAAGTTTGACGAACTTATGAAACATCTAACAACTCGTTTCTAGGACTCTAAACAAAGTTTCATGCAACATGAGTGCTTATAAGTTCCTCAATGAGCTTTGTTAAAGTTTGACGAACTTATGAAACATCTAACAACGCGTTTCTAAGACTCCAAAACCAAGTATCATGCAAGATGAGTGCTTATTAGTGTCTCAATGAGCTTTGTACAAGTTTGTCGAACTAATGAAACATCTAACAACGCGTTTCTAGGACTCTTAACCAAGTTTCATGCAACATTAATGCTTATAAGTGTCTCAATCAGCTTGATACAAGTTTGAAGAACTTATGAAACATATAACAACGCGTTTCTAGGACTCTAAACCAAGTTTCATGCAACATGAATGTTTATAAGTGTCTCAGTCAACTTTGTACAAGTTTGACGAACTTATGAAACATCTAACAACGTGGTTTCTAGGATTCTAAACCAAGTTTCACGAACTAATGAAAGATCAAACACCGCGTTTCTAGGACTCTAAACCAACTTTCATGCAACATTAGTGCTTATAAGTGTCTCAATGAGTTTTTTACAAGTTTGTCGAACTTATGAAACATCTAACAAAGCGTTTCTAGGACTCTAAGCCAAGTTTCATGCAACATGAGTGCTTATATATGTCTCAATGAAATTTTTACAAGTTTGACGAACTTAAGAAACATCTAACAACGCGTTTCTAGGACTCTAAACCAAGTTTCATGCAACATTATTGCTTATAAGTTCCTCAATGAGCTTTTTAAAAGTTTGACGAACTTATGAAACATCAAACAACGCGTTTCTAGGACTCTAAACAAAGTTTCATGCAACATGAGTGCTTATAAATGTCTTAATGAGCTTTGTAGAAGTTTGACGAACTTATGAAACATCTAACAACACTGTTTCTAGGACTCTAAACCAAGTTTCATGCAACATGAGTACTTATAAGTGTCTCAATGAGCTTTCTACAAGTTTGACGAACTTAAGAAACATATAACAACGCGTTTCTAAGTAACTAAACCAAGTTTCATGCAACATGAGTGCTTATAAGTGTCTCAATGAGCTTTGTACAAGTATGAAAAACTTATTTAACATCTAATAACACGTTTCTAGGACTCTAAACCAAGTTTCATTCAGCATGAGTGCTTAAAAATGTCTCAATGAGCTTTGGACAAGTTTCACAAACATGAGAAACATCTAACAACACGTTTCTAGGACTCTAAACCAAGTATCATGCTACATAAATGCTATAAGTCTCTCAATGAGCTTTGTACAAGTTTGACGAACTTATGAAACATCTAACAACGCGTTTCTAGGAATGCAACATGAGTGCTTAAAAGTGTCTCAATGAGCTTTGTACAAGTTTCACGAACTTATGAAACACATAACAACGCGTTTCTAGGACTCTAAATTAAGTTTCATGCAACAAGAGTGCTTATAAGTTCCTCCATGATTTTTATACAAATTTGACAAACTTATGAAACATCTAACAACGTGGTTTCTAGGACTCTAAATCAAGTTTCATGCAACATGAGTGCTTATAAGTTACTCAATGAGCTTTGTTAAAGTTTGACGAACTTATGAAACATCTAACAACGCGTTTCTAGGACTCTAAACCAAGTTCCATGCAACATGACTGCTTATAAGTATCTCAATGAGCTTTGTACAAGTTTGACGAACTTATAAAACATCTAACAATGTGGTTTCTAGGACTCTAAATAAGGTTTCATGCAACATGAGTCCTTCTAAGTTACTCAATGAGCTTTGTACAAGTTTCACGAACTAATGAAACCTCTAATAACGTGTTTCTAGGACTATAAACAAAGTTTCATGCAACAAGAGTGCTTATAAGTTCCTCAATGAGCTTTTTACAAGTTTGACGAACTTATGAAACATCTAACAACGCGTTTCTAGGACTCTAAACCAAGTTTTATGCAACATGAGTGCTTATATGTTCCTCAATGAACTTTTGTAAAGTTTGACGAACTTATGAAACATCTAACAACACGTTTTTAGGGATGTAAATCAAGTTTCATGCAACATGAGTGCTTATAAGTGTCTCAATGAGCTTTGTACGAGTTTGACGAACTTATGAAAAATCTAACAACGTGGTTTCTAGGACTCTTAATCAAGTTTCATGCAACATGAGTGCTTATAAATGTCTCAATGATCTTTGTACAAGTTTGAATAACTTGAGAAACATCAAACAACGCGTTTCTAGGACGATAAACCAAGTTTCATGCAACATGAGTGCTTATAAGTTCCTCAATGATCTTTGTTAAAGTTTAACGAATTTTTGAAACATCTAACAACACGTTTCTAAGACTCTAAACCAAGTTTCATGCAACATGAGTTCTTTTAAGTTCCTCAATGAGCTTTGTGCAAGTTTCACGAACTAATGAAACATCTAACAACGCGTTTCTAGGACTCTAAAGCAAGTTTCATGCAACATTAGTGCTTATAAGTGTCTCAATGAGCTTTGTACAAGTTTGACGAACTTATGAAACATCTAACAAGGTGGTTTCTAGGACTATAAACCAAGTTTCATGCAACATGAGTCCTTCTAAGTTCCTCAATGAGCTGTGTACAAGTTTCACGAACTAATGAAACATCTAACAATGCGTTTCAGGATTCTAAACCAAGTTTCATGCAACAAGAGTGCTTATAAGTTCCTCAATGAGCTTTGTACAAGTTTGACGAACTTATCAAACATCTAACAACGCGTTTCAAGGACTCTAAACAAGTTTCATGCAACATGAGTGCTTATAAGTTCCTCAATGAGCTTTTTTAAAGTTTGACGAACTTATGAAACATCTAACAACGCGTTTCTAGGACTCTAAACAAAGTTTCATGCAACATGAGTGCTTATAAATTTCTCAATGAGCTTTGTACAAGTTTGACGAACTAATGAAACATCTAACAACGCGTTTCTAGGACTCTAAACCAAGTTTCATGAAACATTAGTCCTTATAAGTGTCTCAGTCAGCTTTGTACAAGTTTGACGAACTTATGAAACATCTAACAACGCGTTTCTAGGACTCTAAACAAAGTTTCATGCAACATGAGTACTTATAAGTTCCTCAATGAGCTTTGTTAAAGTTTGACGAACTTATGAAACATCTAACAACGCGTTTCTAAGACTCTAAACCAAGTATCATGCAACATGAGTGCTTATAAGTTCTTCGATGAGCTTTGTTAAAGTTTGAAGAACTTATGAAACATATAACAACGCGTTTCTAGGACTCTAAACCAAGTTTCATGCAACATGAATGTTTATAAGTGTCTCGATCAACTTTGTACAAGTTTGACGAACTTATGAAACATCTATAAACGTGGTTTCAAGGACTCTAAACCAAGTTTCATGCAACATGAGTGTTTATAAGTGTCTCAATGAGCTTTGTACAAGTTTGACGAACTTATGAAACATCTAACAACGTGGTTTCTAGGACTCTAAACCAAGTTTCATGCAACATGAGTCCTTCTAAGTTCCTCAATGAGATTTGTACAAGTTTCACGAACTAATGAAACGTCTAACAACGCGTTTCTAGGACTCTAAAACAAGTTTCATGCAACATTAATGCTTATAAGTGTCTCAATGAGCTTTGTACAAGTTTGACGAGCTTATGAAACATCAAACAACGCGTTTCTAGAACTCTAAACAAAGTTTCATGCAACATGAGTGCTTATAAGTTCCTCAATGAGCTTTGTTAAAGTTTGACGAACTTATGAAACATCTAACAACGCGTTTCTAAGACTCTAAACCAAGTATCATGCAACATGAGTGCTTATAAGTTCTTCGATGAGCTTTGTTAAAGTTTGAAGAACTTATGAAACATATAACAACGCGTTTCTAGGACTCTAAACAAAGTTTCATGCAACATGAATGTTTATAAGTGTCTCAGTCAACTTTGTACAAGTTTGACAACTTTGTACAAGTTTGACGAACTTATGAATCATCTAACAACGTGGTTTCAAGGACTCTAAACCAAGTTTCATGCAACATTAGTGCTTATAAGTGTCTAACTCAGCTTTGTAAAAGTTTGACGAACTAATGAAACATCAAACACCGCAATTCTAGGACTCTAAACCAACTTTCATGCAACATTAGTGCTTATAAGTGTCTGAATGAACTTTGTAAAAGTTTGACGAACTTATAAAACATCTAACAAAGCGTTTCTACGACACTAAACCAAGTTTCATGCAACATGAGTGCTTATAAGTGTCTCAATGAACTTTGTACAAGTTTGACGAACTTAAGAAACATCTAACAACGCGTTTCTAGGACTCTAAACCAAGTTTCATGCAACATGAGTGCTTATAAGTTCCTCAATGAGCTTTTTAAACGTTTGACGAACTTATGAAACATCTAACATCGCGTTTCTAGGCCTCTTAACAAAGTTTCATGCAACATGAGTGCTTATAAGTGTCTTAATAAGCTTTGGACAAGTTTGACGAACTTATGAAACATCTAACAACACTGTTTCTAGGACTTTAAATCAAGTTTCATGCAACATGATTGCTTATAAGTGTCTCAATGAGCTTTGTACAAGTTTGACGAACTTATGAAACATCTAACAACGTTGTTTCTTGGACTCTAAACCAAGTTTCATGCAACATGAGTGCTTAAAAGTGTCTCAATGAGCTTTGTACAAGTTTGACGAACTTAAGAAACATCTAACAACGCGTTTCTAGGACTCTAAACCAAGTTGCATGCAACATGAGTGCTTATAAGTGTCTCAATGAACTTTTTACAAGTTTGACCAACTTATTAAACATCTAACAACATGTTTCTAGGACTCTAAACCAAGTTTCATTCAGCATGAGTGCTTAAAAGTGTCTCAATGACCTTTGGACAAGTTTCAGGAACATAAGAAACATCTAACAACGCGTTTCTAGGACTCTAAACCAAGTTTCATGCTACATAAATGCTTATAAGTCTCTCAATGAGCTTTGTACAAGTTTGGCGAACTTATGAAACATCTAACAACGCGTTTCTAGGATTCCGAACCAAGTTTCATGCAACATGAGTGCTTAAAAATGTCTCAATGAGCTTTGTACAAGTTTGAAGAACATATGAAACATCTAAAAACGCGTTTCTAGGACTCTAAACCAAGTTTCATGCAATAGGAGTGTTTATAAGTGTCTCAATGAGCTTTGTACAAGTTTGACGAACTAATGAAACATCTACCAACGCGTTTCTAGGACTCTAAACCAAGTTTCATGCAACATTAGTGCTTATAAGTGTCTCAATGAGCTTTGTACAAGTTTGACGAACTTATGAAACATCTAACAACTAGTTTCTAGGAATCTAAACCATGTTTCATGCAACATGAGTGCTTATAAGTTCCTCAATGAGCTTTGTTAAAGTTTGACGAACTTATGAATTATTTTACGACGCGTTTCTAGGGCTCTAAACCAAGTTTCAAGCAACATGAGTGCTGATAAGTGTCTCAATGAGCTTTGTACCAGTTTGACGAACTTATGAAACATCTAACAAGGCGTTTCTAGGATTCTAAACCAAGTTTCATGAAACATGAGGGTTTATAAGACTATCAACGTGGTTTCTAGGACTCTAAACCAAGTTTCATGCAACATGCTTTCTTATAAGTATCTCAATGAGCTTTATATAAGTTTGACCACATTAAAAAACATCTAATAACACGCTTGTAAACAAGGTTTAATGCAACATGAGTGCTTATAAGTGTCTCAATAAGCTTTGTACAAGTTTGACGAACTTATGAAACATCTAACAACGCGTTTCTAGGACTCTAAACCAAGTTTCATTCAATTTGAGTGATTATAAGTGTATCAATGAGCTTTGTACAAGTTTGACGAACTTATGAAACATCTAACAACGCGTTTCTAGTACTCTAAACCAAGTTTCATGCAACAAGAGTGCTTATAAGTTCCTCAATGAGCTTTATACAAGTTTTACGAACTTATGAAACATCTAACAACGATGTTTCTAGGACTCTAAAAAAAGTTTCATACAACAAGAGTGCTTCTAAATTCCCCAATGAGCTTTGTACAAGTTTCACGAACTAATGAAATATGTAACAACACGTTTCTAGGACTATAAACCAAGTTTCATGCAACATTAGTGCTTATAAGTGTCTCAATGAGCTTTGTACAAGTTTTACGAACTTATGAAACTTTTAATAACGCGTTTCTAGGACTCTAAACCAAGTTTCATGCAATATGAGTGCTTATAAGTTCCTCAATGAGCTTTGTTAAAGTTTGACGAACTTATGAAACATCTAAAAACGCGTTTCTAGGACTCTAAACGAAGTTTCATGCAACATGAGTGCTTATAAGTGTCTCAGTGAGCTTTGTTCAAGTTTGACAAACTTATGAAACATCTAACAACGTTGTTTCAAGGACTCTAAACCAAGTTTCATGCAACATCAATCCTTATAAGTGTCTCAATGATTTTTGTACAAGTTTGACGAACTTATTAAACATCTAACAACGCGTTTCTAGGACCCTAAACCAAGTTTCATGCAACATGAGTTCTTAAAAGTGTCTCAATGAGCTTTGGACAAGTTTCATCAACTTATGAGACATCTAACAACGCGTTTCTAGGACTCTAAACCAAGTTTCATGCAACATGAGTGCTTATAATGTCCTCAATGAGCTTTGTTAAAGTTTGACGAACTTATGAAACATCTAACAACGTGGTTTCTAGGACTCTAAACCAAGTTTCATGCAACATTAGTGCTTATAAGTGTCTCAATGAGCTTTGTACAAGTTTGACGAACTTATGAAACATCTAACAACGAGTTTCTAGGAATCTAAACCAAGTTTCATGCAACATGAGTGCTTATAAGTTCCTCAATGAGCTTTGTTAAAGTTTGACGAACTTATGAAATATTTTACGACGCGTTTCTAGGGCTCTAAACCAAGTTTCAAGCAACATGAGTGCTGATAAGTGACTCAATGAGCTTTGTACCAGTTTGACGAACTTATGAAACATCTAAAAAGGCGTTTCTAGGATTCTAAACCAAGTTTCATGAAACATGAGGGTTTATAAGACTATCAACGTGGTTTCTAGGACTCTAAACCAAGTTTCATGCAACATGCTTTCTTATAAGTATCTCAATGAGCTTTATATAAGTTTGACCACATTAAAAAACATCTAACAACACGCTAGGACTGTAAACAAGGTTTAATGCAACATGAGTGCTTATAAGTGTCTCAATAAGCTTTGTACAAGTTTGACGAACTTATGAAACATCTAACAACGCGTTTCTAGGACTCTAAACCAAGTTTCATTCAATTTGAGTGATTATAAGTGTATCAATGAGCTTTGTACAAGTTTGACGAACTTATGAAACATCTAACAACGCGTTTCTAGTACTCTAAACCAAGTTTCATGCAACAAGAGTGCTTATAAGTTTCTCAATGAGCTTTATACAAGTTTTACGAACTTATGAAACATCTAACAACGATGTTTCTAGGACTCTAAAAAAAGTTTCATACAACAAGAGTGCTTCTAAGTTCCCCAATGAGCTTTGTACAAGTTTAACGAACTAATGAAACATGTAACAACACGTTTCTAGGACTATAAACCAAGTTTCATGCAACATTAGTGCTTATAAATGTCTCAATGAGCTTTGTTACAAGTTTTACGAACTTATGAAACTTTTAATAACGCGTTTCTAGGACTCTAAACCAAGTTTCATGCAATATGAGTGCTTATAAGTGTCCTCAATGAGCTTTGTTAAAGTTTGACGAACTTATGAAACATCTAACAACGTTGTTTCTAGGACTCTAAACGAAGTTTCATGCAACATGAGTGCTTATAAGTGTCTCGGTGAGCTTTGTTCAAGTTTGACAAACTTATGAAACATCTAACAACGCGTTTCAAGGACCCTAAACCAAGTTTCATGCAACATCAATGCTTAAAAGTGTCTCAATGAGCTTTGGACAAGTTTCATCAACTTATGAAACATCTAACAACGCGTTTCTAGGACCCTAAACCAAGTTTCATGCAACATGAGTGCTTAAAATGTCCTCAATGAGCTTTGTTAAAGTTTCACGAACTTATGAAACATCTAACAACGTGGTTTCTAGGACTCTAAACCAAGTTTCATGCAACATGAATGCTTATAAGTGTCTCAATGAGCTTTGTACAAGTTTGACGAACTTATCAAACATCTAACAACGCGTTTCAAGGACTCTAAACAAGTTTCATGCAACAGAGTGCTTATAAGTTCCTCAATGAGCTCAATTTTTTTGTACAAGTTTTTGACGAACTTCAAACATGAAACATCTAACAACGCGTTTCTAGGACTCTAAACAAAGTTTCATGCAACATGAGTGCTTTATAAGTGGCTCAATGAGCTTTGTACAAGTTTGACGAACTAATGAAACATCTAACAACGCGTTTCTAGGACTCTAAACAAAGTTTCATGCAACATGAATGCTTATAAGTGTCTCAATCAACTTTGTACAAGTTTGACGAACTAATGAAACATCTAACAACGCGTTTCAAGGACTCTAAACCAAGTTTCATGCAACATGAATGTTTATAAGTGTCTCAGTCAACTTTGTACAAGTTTGACGAACTTATGAAACATCTATAAACCTGGTTTCAAGGACTCTAAACCAAGTTTCATGCAACATGAGTGCTTATAAGTGTCCTCAATGAGCTTTGTTACAAGTTTGACGAAATTATTTAAACATCTAACAACGCGTTTCTAAGACTCTAAACCAAGTATCATGCAACATGAGTGCTTATAAGTTCTTCGATGAGCTTTGTTAAAGTTTGAAGAACTTATGAAACATATAACAACGCGTTTCTAGGACTCTAAACCAAGTTTCATGCAACATGAATGTTTATAAGTGTCTTCAGATCAACTTTGTTACAAGTTTGACGAACTTATGAAACATCTATACAACGCTGGTTTCAAGGACTCTAAACCAAGTTTCATGCAACATGAGTGTTTATAAGTGTCTCAATGAGCTTTGTACAAGTTTGACGAACTTATGAAACATCTATACAACGTGGTTTCTAGGACTCTAAACCAAGTTTCATGCAACATGAGTCCTTCTAAGTGTCCTCAATGAGGTTTGTACAAGTTTCACGAACTAATGAAACGTCTAACAACGCGGTTTCTAGGACTCTAAAACAAGTTTCATGCAACATTAGTGCTTATAAGTGTCCTCAATGAGCTTTGTACAAGTTTGACGAACTTATGAAACATCTAACAACGCGTTTCTAGGACTCTAAAACAAAGTTTCATGCAACATGAGTGCTTATAAGTGTCCTCAATGAGCTTTGTTACAAGTTTGACGAACTTATGAAACATCTAACAACGCGTTTCTAAGACTCTAAACCAAGTATCATGCAACATGAGTGCTTATAAGTTCTTCGATGAGCTTTGTTAAAGTTTGAAGAACTAATGAAACATATAACAACGCGTTTCTAGGACTCTAAACCAAGTTTCATGCAACATGAATGTTTATAAGTGTCTCAGTCAACTTTGTACAAGTTTGACAACTTTGTACAAGTTTGACGAACTTATGAATCATCTAACAACGTGGTTTCAAGGACTCTAAACCAAGTTTCATGCAACATTAGTGCTTATAAGTGTCTCGGTCAACTTTGTACAAGTTTGACAACTTTGTAAAAGTTTGACGAACTAATGAAACATCAAACACCGCGGTTTCTAGGACTCTAAACCAACTTTCATGCAACATTAGTGCTTATAAGTGTCTCTATGAACTTTGTAAAAGTTTGACGAACTTATAAAACATCTAACAAAGCGTTTCTACAACACTAAACCAAGTTTCATGCAACATGAGTGCTTATAAGTGTCTCAATGAATTTTGTACAAGTTTGACGAACTTATAGAAACATCTAACAACGCGTTTCTAGGACTCTAAACCAAGTTTCATGCAACATGAGTGCTTATAAGTGTCCTCAATGAGCTTTTGTACAACGTTTGACGAACTTATGAAACATCTAACATCGCTTTTCTAGGCCTCTAAACAAAGTTTCATGCAACATGAGTGCTTATAAGTGTCTTCAATAAGCTTTGGACAACGTTTGACGAACTTATGAAACATCTAACAACACTGTTTCTAGGACTCTAAACCAAGTTTCATGCAACATGAGTGCTTATAAGTGTCTCAATGAGCTTTTTACAAGTTTGACGAACTTATGAAACATCTAACAACGTTGTTTCTTGGACTCTAAACCAAGTTTCATGCAACATGAGTGCTTAAAAGTGTCTCAATGAGCTTTGTACAAGTTTGACGAACTTAAGAAACATCTAACAACGCGTTTCTAGGACTCTAAACCAAGTTGCATGCAACATGAGTGCTTATAAGTGTCTCAATGAACTTTTTACAAGTATGACCAACTTATTAAACATCTAACAACACGTTTCTAGGACTCTTAACCAAGTTTCATTCAGCATGAGTGCTTAGAAGTGTCTCAATGAGCTTTGGACAAGTTTCAGGAGCATAAGAAACATCTAACAACGCGTTTCTAGGACTCTAAACCAAGTTTCATGCTACATAAATGCTTATAAGTCTCTCAATGAGCTTTGTACAAGTTTCGGCGAACTTATGAAACATCTAACAACGCGTTTCTAGGATTCCGAACCAAGTTTCATGCAACATGAGTGCTTAAAAATGTCTCAATGAGCTTTGTACAAGTTTGAAGAACATATGAAACATCTAAACACGCGTTTCTAGGACTCTAAACCAAGTTTCAGGCAACAGGAGTGTTTATAAGTGTCTCAATGAGCTTTGTACAAGTTTGACGAACTAATGAAACATCTACCAACGCGTTTCTAGGACTCTAAACCAAGTTTCATGCAACATTAGTGCTTATAAGTGTCTCAATGAGCTTTGTACAAGTTTGACGAACTTATGAAACATCTAACAACGAATTTCTAGGACTCTAAACCAAGTTTCATGCAACATGATTGCTTATAAGTTCCTCAATGAGCTTTGTTAAAGTTTGACGAACTTATGAATTATTTTACGACGCGTTTCTAGGGCTCTAAACCAAGTTTCAAGCAACATGAGTGCTGATAAGTGTCTCAATGAGCTTTGTACCAGTTTGACGAACTTATGAAACATCTAAAAAGGCGTTTCTAGGATTCTAAACCAAGTTTCATGAAACATGAGGGTTTATAAGACTATCAACGTGGTTTCTAGGACTCTAAACCAAGTTTCATGCAACATGCTTTCTTATAAGTATCTCAATGAGCTTTATATAAGTTTGACCACATTAAAAAACATCTAACAACACGCTTGTAAACAAGGTTTAATGCAACATGAGTGCTTATAAGTGTCTCAATAAGCTTTGTACAAGTTTGACGAACTTATGAAACATCTAACAACGCGTTTCTAGGACTCTAAACCAAGTTTCATTCAATTTGAGTGATTATAAGTGTCTCAATGAGTTTTGTACAAGTTTGACGAACTTATGAAACATCTAACAACGCGTTTCTATGACTCTAAACCAAGTTTCATGCAACAAGAGTGCTTATAAGTTCCTCAATGAGCTTTATACGAGTTTTACGAACTTATGAAACATCTAACAACGATGTTTCTAGGACTCTAAAAAAAGTTTCATACAACAAGAGTGCTTCTAAGTTCCCCAATGAGCTTTGTACAAGTTTCACGGACTAATGAAACTTGTAACAACACGTTTCTAGGACTATAAACCAAGTTTCATGCAACATTAATGCTTATAAGTGTCTCAATGAGCTTTGTACAAGTTTTACGAACTTATCAAACATTTAACAACGCGTTTCTAGGACTCTAAACCAAGTTTCATGCAATATGAGTGCTTATAAGTTCCTCAATGAGCTTTGTTAAAGTTTGACGAACTTATGAAACATCTAACAACGCGTTTCTAGGACTCTAAACGAAGTTTCATGCAACATGAGTGCTTATAAGTGTCTCAGTGAGCTATGTTCAAGTTTGACGAACTTATGAAACATCTAACAACGTTGTTTCTAGGACTCTAAACCAAGTTTCATGCAACATCAATGCTTATAAGTGTCTCAATGATTTTTGTACAAGTTTGACGAACTTATTAAACATCTAACAACGCGTTTCTAGGACCCTAAACCAAGTTTCATGCAACATGAGTTCTTAAAAGTGTCTCAATGAGCTTTGGACAAGTTTCATCAACTTATGAGACATCTAACAACGCGTTTCTAGGACTCTAAACCAAGTTTCATGCAACATGAGTGCTTATAATGTCCTCAATGAGCTTTGTTAAAGTTTGACGAATTTATGAAACATCTAACAACGTGGTTTCTAGGACTCTAAACCAAGTTTCATGCAACATGAGTGCTTATAAGTGTCTCAATGAGCTTTGTACAAGTTTGACGAACTTATCAAACATCTAACAACGCGTTTCAAGGACTCTAAACAAGTTTCATGCAACAAGAGTGCTTATAAGTTCATCAATGAGCTTTTTTAAAGTTTGACGAACTTATGAAACATCTAACAA
The DNA here is from genome assembly GCA_963556525.1 of Cochlearia excelsa. NCBI lineage: Eukaryota > Viridiplantae > Streptophyta > Magnoliopsida > Brassicales > Brassicaceae > Cochlearia > Cochlearia excelsa. The sequence goes on along the minus strand of OY748328.1, from coordinate 13,207,139 downwards.
CGCGTTTCTAGGACTTTAAACAAAGTTTCATGCAACATGAGTGCTTATAAGTTCCTCAATGAGCTTTTTTAAAGTTTGACGAACTTATGAAACATCTAACAACGCGTTTCTAGGACTCTAAACAAAGTTTCATGCAACATGAGTGCTTATAAGTGTCTCAATGAGCTTTGTACAAGTTTGACGAACTAATGAAACATCTAACAACGCGTTTCTAGGACTCTAAACCAAGTTTCATGCAACATAAGTCCTTATAAGTGTCTCAGTCAGCTTTGTACAAGTTTGACGAACTTATTTAAACATCTAACAACGCGTTTCTAGGACTCTAAACCAAGTTTAATGCAACATGAGTACTTATAAGTTCCTCAATGAGCTTTGTTAAAGTTTGACGAACTTATGAAACATCTAACAACGCGTTTCTAAGACTCTAAACCAAGTATCATGCAACATGAGTGCTTATAAGTGTCTCAATGAGCTTTGTACAAGTTTGACGAACTTATGAAACATCTAACAACTAGTTTCTAGGAATCTAAACCATGTTTCATGCAACATGAGTGCTTATAAGTTCCTCAATGAGCTTTGTTAAAGTTTGACGAACTTATGAATTATTTTACGACGCGTTTCTAGGGCTCTAAACCAAGTTTCAAGCAACATGAGTGCTGATAAGTGTCTCAATGAGCTTTGTACCAGTTTGACGAACTTATGAAACATCTAACAAGGCGTTTCTAGGATTCTAAACCAAGTTTCATGAAACATGAGGGTTTATAAGACTATCAACGTGGTTTCTAGGACTCTAAACCAAGTTTCATGCAACATGCTTTCTTATAAGTATCTCAATGAGCTTTATATAAGTTTGACCACATTAAAAAACATCTAACAACACGCTTGTAAACAAGGTTTAATGCAACATGAGTGCTTATAAGTGTCTCAATAAGCTTTGTACAAGTTTGACGAACTTATGAAACATCTAACAACGCGTTTCTAGGACTCTAAACCAAGTTTCATTCAATTTGAGTGATTATAAGTGTATCAATGAGCTTTGTACAAGTTTGACGAACTTATGAAACATCTAACAACGCGTTTCTAGTACTCTAAACCAAGTTTCATGCAACAAGAGTGCTTATAAGTTCCTCAATGAGCTTTATACAAGTTTTACGAACTTATGAAACATCTAACAACGATGTTTCTAGGACTCTAAAAAAAGTTTCATACAACAAGAGTGCTTCTAAGTTCCCCAATGAGCTTTGTACAAGTTTCACGAACTAATGAAATATGTAACAACACGTTTCTAGGACTATAAACCAAGTTTCATGCAACATTAGTGCTTATAAGTGTCTCAATGAGCTTTGTACAAGTTTTACGAACTTATGAAACTTTTAATAACGCGTTTCTAGGACCCTAAACCAAGTTTCATGCAATATGAGTGCTTATAAGTTCCTCGATGAGCTTTGTTAAAGTTTGACGAACTTATGAAACATCTAACAACGCGTTTCTAGGACTCTAAACGAAGTTTCATGCAACATGAGTGCTTATAAGTGTCTCAGTGAGCTTTGTTCAAGTTTGACAAACTTATGAAACATCTAACAACGTTGTTTCAAGGACTCTAAACCAAGTATCATGCAACATGAGTGCTTATAAGTTCTTCGATGAGCTTTATGAAACATATAACAACGCGTTTCTAGGACTCTAAACCAAGTTTCATGCAACATGAATGTTTATAAGTGTCTCAGTCAACTTTGTACAAGTTTGACGAACTTATGAAACATCTATAAACGTGGTTTCAAGGACTCTAAACCAAGTTTCATGCAACATGAGTGTTTATAAGTGTCTCAATGAGCTTTGTACAAGTTTGACGAACTTATGAAACATCTAACAACGTGGTTTCTAGGACTCTAAACCAAGTTTCATGCAACATGAGTCCTTCTAAGTTCCTCAATGAGGTTTGTACAAGTTTCACGAACTAATGGAACGTCTAACAACGCGTTTCTAGGACTCTAAAACAAGTTTCATGCAACATTAGTGCTTATAAGTGTCTCAATGAGCTTTGTACAAGTTTGACGAACTTATGAAACATCTAACAACGCGTTTCTAGGACTCTAAACAAAGTTTCATGCAACATGAGTGCTTATAAGTTCCTCAATGAGCTTTGTTAAAGTTTGACGAAATTATGAAACATCTAACAACGCGTTTCTAAGACTCTAAACCAAGTATCATGCAACATGAGTGCTTATCAGTTCTTCGATGAGCTTTGTTAAAGTTTGAAGAACTTATGAAACATATAACAACGCGTTTCTAGGACTCTAAACCAAGTTTCATGCAACATGAATGTTTATAAGTGTCTCAGTCAACTTTGTACAAGTTTGACAACTTTGTACAAGTTTGACGAACTTATGAATCATCTAACAACGTGGTTTCAAGGACTCTAAACCAAGTTTCATGCAACATTAGTGCTTATAAGTGTCTAACTCAGCTTTGTAAAAGTTTGACGAACTAATGAAACATCAAACACCGCGTTTCTAGGACTCTAAACCAACTTTCATGCAACATTAGTGCTTATAAGTGTCTCAATGAACTTTGTAAAAGTTTGACGAACTTATAAAACATCTAACAAAGCGTTTCTACGACACTAAACCAAGTTTCATGCAACATGAGTGCTTATAAGTGTCTCAATGAATTTTGTACAAGTTTGACGAACTTAAGAAACATCTAACAACGCGTTTCTAGGACTCTAAACCAAGTTTCATGCAACATGAGTGCTTATAAGTTCCTCAATGAGCTTTTTAAACGTTTGACGAACTTATGAAACATCTAACATCGCTTTTCTAGGCCTCTAAACAAAGTTTCATGCAACATGAGTGCTTATAAGTGTCTTAATAAGCTTTGGACAAGTTTGACGAACTTATGAAACATCTAACAACACTGTTTCTAGGACTCTAAACCAAGTTTCATGCAACATGAGTGCTTATAAGTGTCTCAATGAGCTTTGTACAAGTTTGACGAACTTATGAAACATCTAACAACGTTGTTTCTTGGACTCTAAACCAAGTTTCATGCAACATGAGTGCTTAAAAGTGTCTCAATGAGCTTTGTACAAGTTTGACGAACTTAAGAAACATCTAACAACGCGTTTCTAGGACTCTAAACCAAGTTGCATGCAACATGAGTGCTTATAAGTGTCTCAATGAACTTTTTACAAGTATGACCAACTTATTAAACATCTAACAACACGTTTCTAGGACTCTAAACCAAGTTTCATTCAGCATGAGTGCTTAGAAGTGTCTCAATGAGCTTTGGACAAGTTTCAGGAGCATAAGAAACATCTAACAACGCGTTTCTAGGACTCTAAACCAAGTTTCATGCTACATAAATGCTTATAAGTCTCTCAATGAGCTTTGTACAAGTTTGGCGAACTTATGAAACATCTAACAACGCGTTTCTAGGATTCCGAACCAAGTTTCATGCAACATGAGTGCTTAAAAATGTCTCAATGAGCTTTGTACAAGTTTGAAGAACATATGAAACATATAAAAACGCGTTTCTAGGACTCTAAACCAAGTTTCAGGCAACATGAGTGTTTATAAGTGTCTCAATGAGCTTTGTACAAGTTTGACGAACTAATGAAACATCTACCAACGCGTTTCTAGGACTCTAAACCAAGTTTCATGCAACATTAGTGCTTATAAGTGTCTCAATGAGCTTTGTACAAGTTTGACGAACTTATGAAACATCTAACAACGAGTTTCCAGGACTCTAAACCAAGTTTCATGCAACATGATTGCTTATAAGTTCCTCAATGAGCTTTGTTAAAGTTTGACGAACTTATGAATTATTTTACGACGCGTTTCTAGGGCTCTAAACCAAGTTTCAAGCAACATGAGTGCTGATAAGTGTCTCAATGAGCTTTGTACCAGTTTGACGAACTTATGAAACATCTAAAAATGCGTTTCTAGGATTCTAAACCAAGTTTCATGAAACATGAGGGTTTATAAGACTATCAACGTGGTTTCTAGGACTCTAAACCAAGTTTCATGCAACATGCTTTCTTATAAGTATCTCAATGAGCTTTATATAAGTTTGACCACATTAAAAAACATCTAACAACACGCTTGTAAACAAGGTTTAATGCAACATGAGTGCTTATAAGTGTCTCAATAAGCTTTGTACAAGTTTGACGAACTTATGAAACATCTAACAACGCGTTTCTAGGACTCTAAACAAAGTTTCATTCAATTTGAGTGATTATAAGTGTCTCAATGAGTTTTGTACAAGTTTGACGAACTTATGAAACATCTAACAACACGTTTCTAGGACTCTAAACCAAGTTTCATGCAACAAGAGTGCTTATAAGTTCCTCAATGAGCTTTATACGAGTTTTACGAACTTATGAAACATCTAACAACGATGTTTCTAGGACTCTAAAAAAAGTTTCATACAACAAGAGTGCTTCTAAGTTCCCCAATGAGCTTTGTACAAGTTTCACGGACTAATGAAACTTGTAACAACACGTTTCTAGGACTATAAACCAAGTTTCATGCAACATTAGTGCTTATAAGTGTCTCAATGAGCTTTGTACAAGTTTTACGAACTTATGAAACATTTAACAACGCGTTTCTAGGACTCTAAACCAAGTTTCATGCAATATGAGTGCTTATAAGTTCCTCAATGAGCTTTGTTAAAGTTTGACGAACTTATGAAACATCTAACAACGCGTTTCTAGGACTCTAAACGAAGTTTCATGCAACATGAGTGCTTATAAGTGTCTCAGTGAGCTATGTTCAAGTTTGACGAACTTATGAAACATCTAACAACGTTGTTTCTAGGACTCTAAACCAAGTTTCATGCAACATCAATGCTTATTAGTGTCTCAATGATTTTTGTACAAGTTTGACGAACTTATTAAACATCTAACAACGCGTTTCTAGGACCCTAAACCAAGTTTCATGCAACATGAGTTCTTAAAAGTGTCTCAATGAGCTTTGGACAAGTTTCATCAACTTATGAGACATCTAAGAACGCGTTTCTAGGAGTCTAAACCAAGTTTCATGCAACATGAGTGCTTATAATGTCCTCAATGAGCTTTGTTAAAGTTTGACGAACTTATGAAACATCTAGCAACGTGGTTTCTAGGACTCTAAACCAAGTTTCATGCAACATGAGTGCTTATAAGTGTCTCAATGAGCTTTGTACAAGTTTGACAAACTTATCAAACATCTAACAACGCGTTTCAAGGACTCTAAAAAAGTTTCATGCAACAAGAGTGCTTATAAGTTCCTCAATGAGCTTTTTTAAAGTTTGACGAACTTATGAAACATCTAACAACGCGTTTCTAGGACTCTAAACAAAGTTTCATGCAACATGAGTGCTTATAAGTGTCTCAATGAGCTTTGTACAAGTTTGACGAACTAATGAAACATCTAACAACGCGTTTCTAGGACTCTAAACCAAGTTTCATGCAACATAAGTCCTTATAAGTGTCTCGATCGGCTTTGTACAAGTTTGACGAACTTATTTAAACATCTAACAACGCGTTTCTAGGACTCTAAACCAAGTTTCATGCAACATGAGTACTTATAAGTTCCTCAATGAGCTTTGTTAAAGTTTGACGAACTTATGAAACATCTAACAACGCGTTTCTAAGACTCTAAACCAAGTATCATGCAACATGAGTGCTTATAAGTTCTTCGATGAGCTTTGTTAAAGTTTGAAGAACTTATGAAACATATAACAACGCGTTTCTAGGACTCTAAACCAAGTTTCATGCAACATGAATGTTTATAAGTGTCTCAGTCAACTTTGTACAAGTTTGACAACTTTGTACAAGTTTGACGAACTTATGAATCATCTAATAACGTGGTTTCAAGGACTCTAAACCAAGTTTCATGCAACATTAGTGCTTATAAGTGTCTAACTCAGCTTTGTAAAAGTTTGACGAACTAATGAAACATCAAACACCGCGTTTCTAGGACTCTAAACCAACTTTCATGCAACATTAGTGCTTATAAGTGTCTCAATGAACTTTGTAAAAGTTTGACGAACTTATAAAACATCTAACAAAGCGTTTCTACGACACTAAACCAAGTTTCATGCAACATGAGTGCTTATAAGTTTCTCAATGAACTTTGTACAAGTTTGACGAACTTAAGAAACATCTAACAACGCGTTTCTAGGACTCTAAACCAAGTTTCATGCAACATGAGTTCTTATAAGTTCCTCAATGAGCTTTTTAAACGTTTGACGAACTTATGAAACATCTAACATCGCGTTTCTAGGCCTCTAAACAAAGTTTCATGCAACATGAGTGCTTATAAGTGTCTTAATAAGCTTTGGACAAGTTTTCCGAACTTATGAAACATCTAACAACACTGTTTCTAGGACTCTAAACCAAGTTTCATGCAACATGAGTGCTTATAAGTGTCTCAATGAGCTTTGTACAAGTTTGACGAACTTCGAAACATCTAACAACGTTGTTTCTTGGACTCTAAACCAAGTTTCATGCAACATGAGTGCTTAAAAGTGTCTCAATGAGCTTTGTACAAGTTTGACGAACTTAAGAAACATCTAACAACGCGTTTCTAGGACTCTAAACCAAGTTGCATGCAACATGAGTGCTTATAAGTGTCTCAATGAACTTTTTACAAGTATGACCAACTTATTAAACATCTAACAACTAAACCAAGTTTCATTCAGCATGAGTGCTTAGAAGTGTCTCAATGAGCTTTGGAGAAGTTTCAGGAACATAAGAAACATCTAACAACGCGTTTCTAGGACTCTAAACCAAGTTTCATGCTACATAAATGCTTATAAGTCTCTCAATGAGCTTTGTACAAGTTTGGCGAACTTATGAAACATCTAACAACGCGTTTCTAGGATTCCGAACCAAGTTTCATGCAACATGAGTGCTTAAAAATGTCTCAATGAGCTTTGTACAAGTTTGAAGAACATATGAAACATCTAAAAACGCGTTTCTAGGACGCTAAACCAAGTTTCATGCAACAGGAGTGTTTATAAGTGTCTCAATGAGCTTTGTACAAGTTTGACGAACTAATGAAACATCTACCAACGCGTTTCTAGGACTCTAAACCAAGTTTCATGCAACATTAGTGCTTATAAGTGTCTCAATAAGCTTTGTACAAGTTTGACGAACTTATGAAACATCTAACAACGAGTTTCTAGGACTCTAAACCAAGTTTCATGCAACATGAGTGCTTATAAGTTCCTCAATGAGCTTTGTTAAAGTTTGACGAACTTATGAATTATTTTACGACGCGTTTCTAGGGCTCTAAACCAAGTTTCAAGCAACATGAGTGTTGATAAGTGTCTCAATGAGCTTTGTACCAGTTTGACGAACTTATGAAACATCTAAAAAGGCGTTTCTAGGATTCTAAACCAAGTTTCATGAAACATGAGGGTTTATAAGACTATCAACGTGGTTTCTAGGACTCTAAACCAAGTTTCATGCAACATGCTTTCTTATAAGTATCTCAATGAGCTTTATATAAGTTTGACCACATTAAAAAACATCTAACAACACGCTTGTAAACAAGGTTTAATGCAACATGACTGCTTATAAGTGTCTCAATAAGCTTTGTACAAGTTTGACGAACTTATGAAACATCTAACAACGCGTTTCTAGGACTCTAAACCAAGTTTCATTCAATTTGAGTGATTATAAGTGTCTCAATGAGTTTTGTACAAGTTTGACGAACTTATGAAACATCTAACAACGCGTTTCTAGGACTCTAAACCAAGTTTCATGCAACAAGAGTGCTTATAAGTTCCTCAATGAGCTTTAGACAAGTTTTACGAACTTATGAAACATCTAACAACGATGTTTCTAGGACTCTAAAAAAAGTTTCATACAACAAGAGTGCTTCTAAGTTCCCCAATGAGCTTTGTACAAGTTTCACGGACTAATGAAACTTGTAACAACACGTTTCTAGGACTATAAACCAAGTTTCATGCAACATTAGTGCTTATAAGTGTCTCAATGAGCTTTGTACAAGTTTTACGAACTTATGAAACATTTAACAACGCGTTTCTAGAACTCTAAACCAAGTTTCATGCAATATGAGTGCTTATAAGTTCCTCAATGAACTTTGTTAAAGTTTGACGAACTTATGAAACATCTAACAACGCGTTTCTAGGACTCTAAACGAAGTTTCATGCAACATGAGTGCTTATAAGTGTCTCAGTGAGCTATGTTCAAGTTTGACGAACTTATGAAACATCTAACAACGTTGTTTCTAGGACTCTAAACCAAGTTTCATGCAACATCAATGCTTATAAGTGTCTCAATGATTTTTGTACAAGTTTGACGAACTTATTAAACATCTAACAACGCGTTTCTAGGACCCTAAACCAAGTTTCATGCAACATGAGTTCTTAAAAGTGTCTCAATGAGCTTTGGACAAGTTTCATCAACTTATGAGACATCTAACAACGCGTTTCTAGGACTCTAAACCAAGTTTCATGCAACATGAGTGCTTATAATGTCCTCAATGAGCTTTGTTAAAGTTTGACGAACTTATGAAACATCTAACAACGTGGTTTCTAGGACTCTAAACCAAGTTTCATGCAACATGAGTGCTTATAAGTGTCTCAATGAGCTTTGTACAAGTTTGACGAACTTATCAAACATCTAACAACGCGTTTCAAGGACTCTAAACAAGTTTCATGCAACATGAGTGCTTATAAGTTCCTCAATGAGCTTTTTTAAAGTTTGACGAACTTATGAAACATCTAACAACGCGTTTCTTGGACTTTAAACAAAGTTTCATGCAACATGAGTGCTTATAAGTTCCTCAATGAGCTTTTTTAAAGTTTGACGAACTTATGAAACATCTAACAACGCGTTTCTAGGACTCTAAACAAAGTTTCATGCAACATGAGTGCTTATAAGTGTCTCAATGAGCTTTGTACAAGTTTGACGAACTAATGAAACATCTAACAACGCGTTTCTAGGACTCTAAACCAAGTTTCATGCAACATAAGTCCTTATAAGTGTCTCAGTCAGCTTTGTACAAGTTTGACGAACTTATTTAAACATCTAACAACGCGTTTCTAGGATTCTAAACCAAGTTTCATGCAACATGAGTACTTATAAGTTCCTCAATGAGCTTTGTTAAAGTTTGACGAACTTATGAAACATCTAACAACGCGTTTCTAAGACTCTAAACCAAGTATCATGCAACATGAGTGCTTATAAGTTCTTCGATGAGCTTTGTTAAAGTTTGAAGAACTTATGAAACATATAACAACGCGTTTCTAGGACTCTAAACCAAGTTTCATGCAACATGAATGTTTATAAGTGTCTCAGTCAACTTTGTACAAGTTTGACGAACTTATGAAACATCTATAAACGTGGTTTCAAGGACTCTAAACCAAGTTTCATTCAACATGAGTGTTTATAAGTGTCTCAATGAGCTTTGTACAAGTTTGACGAACTTATGAAACATCTAACAACGTGGTTTCTAGGACTCTAAACCAAGTTTCATGCAACATGAGTTCTTCTAAGTTCCTCAATGAGCTTTGTACAAGTTTCACGAACTAATGAAACGTCTAACAACGCGTTTCAAGGACTCTAAAACAAGTTTCATGCAACATTAGTGCTTATAGTGTCTCAATGAGCTTTGTACAAGTTTGACGAACTTATGAAACATCTAACAACGCGTTTCTAGGACTCTACACAAAGTTTCATGCAACATGAGTGCTTATAAGTTCCTCAATGAGCTTTGTTAAAGTTTGACGAACTTATGAAACATCTAACAACGCGTTTCTAAGACTCTAAACCAAGTATCATGCAACAGAGTGCTTATAAGTTCTTCGATGAGCTTTGTTAAAGTTTGAAGAACTTATGAAACATATAACAACGCGTTTCTAGGACTCTAAACCAAGTTTCATGCAACATGAATGTTTATAAGTGTCTCAGTCAACTTTGTACAAGTTTGACAACTTTGTACAAGTTTGACGAACTTATGAATCATCTAACAACGTGGTTTCAATGACTCTAAACCAAGTTTCATGCAACATTAGTGCTTATAAGTGTCTAACTCAGCTTTGTAAAAGTTTGACGAACTAATGAAACATCAAACACCGCGTTTCTAGGACTCTAAACCAACTTTCATGCAACATTAGTGCTTATAAGTGTCTCAATGAACTTTGTAAAAGTTTGACGAACTTATAAAACATCTAACAAAGCGTTTCTACGACACTAAACCAAGTTTCATGCAACATGAGTGCTTATAAGTGTCTCAATGAACTTTGTACAAGTTTGACGAACTTAAGAAACATCTAACAACGCGTTTCTGGGACTCTAAACCAAGTTTCATGCAACATGAGTTCTTATAAGTTCCTCAATGAGCTTTTTAAACGTTTGACGAACTTATGAAACATCTAACATCGCGTTTCTAGGCCTCTAAACAAAGTTTCATGCAACATGAGTGCTTATAAGTGTCTTAATAAGCTTTGGACAAGTTTTCCGAACTTATGAAACATCTAACAACACTGTTTCTAGGACTCTAAACCAAGTTTCATGCAACATGAGTGCTTATAAGTGTCTCAATGAGCTTTGTACAAGTTTGACGAACTTATGAAACATCTAACAACGTTGTTTCTTGGACTCTAAACCAAGTTTCATGCAACATGAGTGCTTAAAAGTGTCTCAATGAGCTTTGTACAAGTTTGACGAACTTAAGAAACATCTAACAACGCGTTTCTAGGACTCTAAACCAAGTTGCATGCAACATGAGTGCTTATAAGTGTCTCAATGAACTTTTTACAAGTATGACCAACTTATTAAACATCTAACAACACGTTTCTAGGACTCTAAACCAAGTTTCATTCAGCATGAGTGCTTAGAAGTGTCTCAATGAGCTTTGGACAAGTTTCAGGAACATAAGAAACATCTAACAACGCGTTTCTAGGACTCTAAACCAAGTTTCATGCTACATAAATGCTTATAAGTCTCTCAATGAGCTTTGTACAAGTTTGGCGAACTTATGAAACATCTAACAACGCGATTCTAGGATTCCGAACCAAGTTTCATGCAACATGAGTGCTTAAAAATGTCTCAATGAGCTTTGTACAAGTTTGAAGAACATATGAAACATCTAAAAACGCGTTTCTAGGACTCTAAACCAAGTTTCATGCAACAGGAGTGTTTATAAGTGTCTCAATGAGCTTTGTACAAGTTTGACGAACTAATGAAACATCTACCAACGCGTTTCTAGGACTCTAAACCAAGTTTCATGCAACATTAGTGCTTATAAGTGTCTCAATGAGCTTTGTACAAGTTTGACGAACTTATGAAACATCTAACAACGAGTTTCTAGGACTCTAAACCAAGTTTCATGCAACATGAGTGCTTATAAGTTCCTCAATGAGCTTTGTTAAAGTTTGACGAACTTATGAATTATTTTACGACGCGTTTCTAGGGCTCTAAACCAAGTTTCAAGCAACATGAGTGCTGATAAGTGTCTCAATGAGCTTTGTACCAGTTTGACGAACTTATGAAACATCTAAAAAGGCGTTTCTAGAATTCTAAACCAAGTTTCATGAAACATGAGGGTTTATAAGACTATCAACGTGGTTTCTAGGACTCTAAACCAAGTTTCATGCAACATGCTTTCTTATAAGTATCTCAATGAGCTATATATAAGTTTGACCACATTAAAAAACATCTATCAACACGCTTATAAACAAGGTTTCATGCAACATGAGTGCTTATAAGTGTCTCAATAAGCTTTGTACAAGTTTGACGAACTTATGAAACATCTAACAACGCGTTTCTAGGACTCTAAACCAAGTTTCATGCAATTTGAGTGATTATAATTGTCTCAATGAGCTTTGTACAAGTTTGACGAACTTATGAAACATCTAACAACGCGTTTCTAGGACTCTAAACCAAGTTTCATGCAACAAGAGTGCTTATAAGTTCCCCAATGAGCTTTATACAAGTTTGACGAACTTATGAAACATCTAACAACGTTGTTTCTAGGACTCTAAAAAAAGTTTCATGCAACATGAGTGCTTCTAAGTTCCCCAATGAGCTTTGTACAAGTTTCAAGAACTAATGAAACATCTAACAACACGTTTCTAGGACTATAATACAAGTTTCATGGAACATTTGTGCTTATAAGTGTCTCAATGAGCTTTGTACAAGTTTTACGAACTTATGAAACATTAACAACGCGTTTCTAGGACTCTAAACCAAGTTTCATGCAATATGAGTGCTTATAAGTTCCTCAATGAGCTTTGTTAAAGTTTGATGAATTTATGAAACATCTAACAACGCGTTTATAGGACTCTAAACAAAGTTTCATGCAACATGAGTGCTTATAAGTTCCTCAATGAGCTTTGTACAAGTTTGACGAACTTATGAAACATCTAACAACGCGTTTCTAGGACTCTAAACCAAGTTTCATGCAACATTAGTGCTTATAAGTGTCTCAATGATCTTTTTAAAAGTTTGAGGAACTTATGAAACATCTAACAATGCGTTTCTAGGACTCTAAACCAAGTTTCATGCAACATGAGTGCTTAAAAGTGTCTCAATCAGCTTTGTAAGAGTTTCACGAACTTATGAAACTTTGAACAACATGTTTCTAGGAATCTAAACCAAGTTTCATGCAATATGAGTGCTTCAAAGGTCCTCAATGAGCTTTGTACAAGTTTGACGAACCACTGAAACATCTACCAACGCGTTTCTAGGACTCTAAACCAAGTTTCATGCAACATTAGTGCTTATAAGTGTCTCAATGAGCTTTGTACAAGTTTGACGAACTTATGAAACATCTAACAACGAGTTTCTAGGACTCTAAACCAAGTTTCATTCAACATGAGTGCTTATAAATTTCTCAATGAGCTTTGTTAAAGTTTGACGAAATTTTGAATTATCTTACGACGCGTTTCTAGGACTCTAAACCAAGTATCATGCAACATGAGTGTGTATAAGTGTCTCAATGAGCTTTGTACAAGTTTGAAGAACTTATGAAATATCAAACAACGTGTTTCGAGGACTCTAAACCAAGATTCATGCAACATGAGTGTTTATAAGTGTCTCAACGAGCTTTGTACAAGTTTGAAGAACATATGAAACATCTAAAAACGCGTTTCTAGGATTCTAAACCAAGTTTCGTGCAACATGAGTGTTTATAAGTGTCTCAATGAGCTTTGTACAAGTTTTACGAACTAATGAAACATCTACCAACGCGTTTCTAGGACTCTAAACCAAGTTTCATGCAACATTAGTGCTTATAAGTGTCTCAATGAGCTTTGTACAAGTTTGACGAACTTATGAAACATCTAACAACGAGTTTCTAGGACTCTAAACCAAGTTTCATGCAACATGAGTGCTTATAAGTTCCTCAATGAGCTTTGTTAAAGTTTGACAAACTTATGAATTATTTTACGACGCGTTTCTAGGGCTCTAAACCAAGTTTCAAGCAACATGAGTGCTGATAAGTGTTTCAATGAGCTTTGTACAATTTTGATGAACTTATGAAACATCTAAAAAGGAGTTTCTAGGATTCTAAACCAAGTTTCATGCAACATGAGGGTTTATAAGACTATCAACGTGGTTTCTAGGACTCTAAACCAAGTTTCATGCAACATGCTTTCTTATAAGTATCTCAATGAGCTTTATATAAGTTTGACCACATTAAAAAACATCTAACAACACGCTTCTAAACAAGGTTTCATGCAACATAAGTGCTTATAAGTGTCTCAATAAGCTTTGTACAAGTTTGACGAACTTATGAAACATCTAACATCGCGTTTCTAGGACTCTAAACCAAGTTTCATGCAATTTGAGTGATTATAATTGTCTCAATGAGCTTTGTACAAGTTTGACAAACTTATGAAACATCTAACAACGCGTTTCTAGGACTCTAAACCAAGTTTCATGCAACAAGAGTGCTTATAAGTTCCTCAATGAGCTTTATACAAGTTTGACGAACTTATGAAACATCTAACAACGTTGTTTCTAGGACTCTAAAAAAAGTTTCATGCAACATGAGTGCTTCTAAGTTCCCCAATGAGCTTTGTACAAGTTTCACAAACTAATGAAACATCTAACAACACGTTTCTAGGACTATAAACCAATTTTCATGCAACATTAGTGCTTATAAGTGTCTCAATGAGATTTGTACAAGTTTTACGAACTTATGAAACATTTAACAACGCGTTTCTAGGACTCTAAACCAAGTTTCATGCAATATGAGTGCTTATAAGTTCCTCAATAAGCTTTGTTAAAGTTTCACGAACTTATGAAACATATAACAACTCGTTTCTAGGACTCTAAACCAAGTTTCATGCAACATGAGTTCTTATAAGTTCCTCAATGATCTTTGTTAAACTTTGATGAACTTATGGAACATCTAAAAACGTGGTTTCAAGGACTCTAAACCAAGCTTCGTGCAACATGAATGCTTATAAGGGTCTCAATGAGCTTCGTACAAGTTTGACGAACTTATGAAACATCTAACAACGCGTTACTAGGACCTTAAACTAATTTTCATGCAAGATGAGTGCTTATAAGTGTCTCAATGAGCTTTGTACTAGTTTGACGAACTTATGAAACATCTAACAACCTGGTTGATAGTACTCTAAACCAAGTTTCATGCAGCATGAGTGCTTATAAGTGTCTCTATGAGCTTTGTACAAGTTTGACGAACTTATGAAACATCTAACAACGCGTTTCTAGGACTCTAAACCAAGTTTCATGCAACATAAGCGCTTTTAAGTGTATCAATGAGCTTTGTACTAGTTTGACGAACTAATGAAATATCTAATAACGTGGTTGCTAGTACTCTAAACCAAGTTTCATGCAACATGAGTGCTTATAAGTGTCTCAATGAGCTTTGTACAAGTTTGACGAACTTATGAAACATATAAAAACCCGTTTCTAGGACTCGAAACCAAGTTTCATGCAACATGAGTTCTTTTAAGTTCCTCAATGAGCTTTGTACAAGTTTTACAAACTTATGAAACATCTAACAACGCATTCTAGAACTCTAAACCAAGTTTCATGCAACATGAGTGCTTATAAGTTCTCCAGTGAACTTTGTACAAGTTTCACGAATTTATGAAACATCTAACAACATGTTTCTAGGACTATAAACCAAGTTTCATGCAACATGAGTGCTTATAAATGTCTCAATAAGCTTTGTACAAGTTTGACGAACTTATGAAATATCTAACAGCGCGTTTCTAGGATTCTAAACCAAGTTTCATGCAACATGAGTGCTTATAAGTGTCTCAATGTGATTCTTACAAATTTGAAGAACTTATGAAACATCTAACAACGCGTTTCTAGGACTCTAAACCAAGTTTTATGCAACATGAGTGCTTATAAGGGTCTCAATATGCTTTGCACAAGTTTGACGAATTTATGAAACATCTAACAACGTGTTTCTAGGACTCTAAACCAAGTTTCATGCAATATGAGTGTTTATAAGTGTCACAATGAGCATTGTACAAGTTTGACGAGCTTATGAAATATCTAACAACACGTTTCCTGGACTCTAAACAAAGTTTAATGCAACAAGAGTGCTTACAAGTGTCTCAATTAGCTTTGTACAAGTTTGACGAACTTATGAAACATCTAACAACTTGTTTCTAGGACTCTAAACCAAGTTTCATGCAACAAGAGTGCTTATAAGTTCCTCAATGAGCTTTATACAAGTTTGACGAACTTATGAAACATCTAACAACGTTGTTTCTTGGACTCTAAAAAAAGTTATATGCAACATGAGTGCTTCTAAGTTCCACATTGAGCTTTGTACAAGTTTCACGAACTAATGAAACATCTAACAACACGTTTCTAGGACTATAAACCAAGTTTCATGCAACATTAGTGCTTATAAGTGTCTCAATGAGCTTTGTACAAGTTTTACGAACTTATGAAACATTTAACAACGCGTTTCTAGGACTCTATACCAAGTTTCATGCAATATGAGTGCTTATAAGTTCCTCAATAAGCTTTGTTAAAGTTTGATGAACGTATGTAACATCTAACAACGCGTTTCTAGGACTTTAAACAAAGTTTCATGCAACATGAGTGCTTATAAGTTCCTCAATGAGCTTTGTACAAGTTTGACGAACTTATGAAACATCTAACAACGTGATTTCTAGGACTCTAAACCAAGTTTCATGCAACATGAATGTTACTAAGTTCCTCAATAAGCTTTGTACAAGTTTCACGAACTAATGAAACATCTAACAACGCGTTTCTAGGACTCTAAACCAAGTATCATGCAACATTAGTGCTTATAAGTGTCTCAATGAGCTTTGTACAAGTTTGACGAACTTATGAAACATATAAAAACCCGTTTCTAGGACTCGAAACCAAGTTTCATGCAACATGAGTTCTTTTAAGTTCCTCAATGAGCTTTGTACAAGTTTTACAAACTTATGAAACATCTAACAACGCATTTCTAGAACTCTAAACCAAGTTTCATGCAACATGAGTGCTTATAAGTTCTCCAATGAACTTTGTACAAGTTTCACGAATTTATGAAACATCTAAAAACATGTTTCTAGGACTATAAACCATATTTCTTGCAACATGAGTGCTTATAAATGTCTCAATAAGCTTTTCTAGGATTCTAAACAAAGTTTCATGCAACATGAGTGCTTAAAAGTGTCTCAATGTGCTTCTTACAAATTTGAAGAACTTATGAAACATCTAACAACGCGTTTCTAGGACTCTAAACCAAGTTTTATGCAACATGAGTGCTTATAAGTGTCTCAATATGCTTTGCACAAGTTTGACGAATTTATGAAACATCTAACAACGCGTTTCTAGGACTCTAAACCAAGTTTCATGCAACATGAGTGTTTATAAGTGTCACAATGAGCATTGTACAAGTTTGACGAGCTTAAGAAATATCTAACAACGCGTTTACGGGACTCTAAACAAAGTTTAATGCAACAAGAGTGCTTACAAGTGTCTCAATTAGCTTTGTACAAGTTTCACGAGCTAATGAAACATCTAACAATGCGTTTCTAGGACTCTAAACATAATTTCATGCAACATGAGTGTTTATAAGTGTCTCAATAAGCTTCCTACAAGTTTCACGAACTTATGAAACATCTAACAACGTGTTTCAGGACTCTAAACAAAGTTTCATGCAACATGGGTGTTTATAAGTGTCTCAATGAACTTTTTACAAGTTTGACGAACTTATGAAACATCTAACAACGCGTTTCTAGGACTCTAAACCAAGTTTCATGCAACATGAGTGCTTATAAGTTCCTCAATAAGCTTTGTACAAGTCTCACGAACTTATGAAACATCTAACAACGCGTTTCAGGACTCTAAACCAAGTTTCATGCAACATGAGTGTTTATAAGTGTCTCAATGAGCTTTGTACAAGTTTGACGAACTTATGAAACATCTAACAACGCGTTTCTAGGACTTTAAACAAAGTTTCATGCAACATGAGTGCTTTTAAGTTCCTCAATGAGCTTTGTACAAGTTTGATGAACTTATGAAACATCTAACAACGTGGTTTCTAGGACTCTAAACCAAGTTTCATGCAACATGAGTGCTTAAAAGTGTTTCAATGAGCTTTGGACAAGTTTCACGAACTTATGAAACATCTAACAACACGTTTCTAGGAATCTAAACCAAGTTTCATGCAACATGAGTGCTTAAAAGTCTCACAATGAGCTTTGTACAAGTTTCACGAACTAATGAAACATCTAACAACGCGTTTCTAGGACTCTAAACCAAGTTTCATGCACCATTAGTTCTTATAACTTTATAAGTGTATAAATGAGCTTTGTACAAATTTGACGAACTTGTGAAACATCTAACAACGCGTTTCTAGGACTCTAAACCAAGTTTTATGCAACATGAGTTCTTTTAACTTCCTCAATGAGCTTTGTAAAAGTTTTACGAACTTATGAAAAATCTAACAACGCATTTCTAGGACTCTAAACCAAGTTTCATGCAACATAAGTGCTTATAAGTTCCTCAATGAACTTTGTATAAGTTCCTCAATCAGCTTTATACAAGTTTGACGAACTTATTAACCATCTAACAACGTGGTTTCTAGGATACTAAACCAAGTTTCATGTAACACGAGTGCTACTAAGTTTCTCGATGAGTTTTGTACAAGTTTCACGAACTAATGAATTATCTAACAATGCGTTTATGGGACTCTAAACACGGTTTCATGCAACATTAGTGCGTATACGTATCTCAATGAGCTTTGTACAAGTTTGACGAATTGATGAAACATCTAACAACACATTTCTAGCACTTTAAACCAAGTTTCATGCAACACGAGTGCTTATAAGTTCCTCAATAAGCTTTGTACAAGTTTCACGAACTAATGAATAATCTAACAACGCGTTTCTAGGACTCTAAACTAAGTTTCATGCAACATTAGTGGTTATATGTGTCTTAATGAGCTTTGTACAAGTTTGACGAATTATGAAACATCTAACAACGCGTTTCAAGATTCTAAACCAAGTTTCATGGAACATGAGTGTTTATAAGTGTCTCAATGAGCTTTGTACAAGTTTGACGAACTTATGAAACATCTAACAACGCATTTCTAGGACTCTAAACAAAGTTTCATGCAACATGAGTGCTTATAAGTTCCTCAATGAGCTTTGTACAAGTTTGACGAACTTCTGAAAAATCTAACAACTCGTTTCTAGGATTCTAAACCAAGTTTCATGCAACATGAGTGCTTATAAGTGTCTCAATGAACTTGTACAAGTTTGAAGAAGTTATGAAACATCTAACAACACGTTTCTAGGACTCTTAACCAAGTTTCATGCAACATGAGTGCTTATAAATGTCTCAATGAGCTTTGTACAACTTTGACGAACTTATGAAACATTTAACAACGTGTTTCTAAGACTCTAAACCAAGTTTCATGCAACATGAGTTTTTATAAGTGTCTCAATGAACTTTGTATAAGTTTGACGAACTTATGAAACATGTAACAACGCGTTTCTAGGACTCTAAACAAAGTTTCATACAACATGAGTGCTTATAAGTTCCTCAATGAGCTTTGTACAAGTTTGAAGAACTTATGAAACATCTAACAACGCGTTTCTAGGACTCTAAACCAAGTTTCATGCAACATGAGTGCTTATAAGTTCCTCAATGAGCTTTGTACAAGTTTCACGAACTTATAAAACATCTAACAACGCGTTTCAGGACTCTAAACCATGTTTCATGCAACATGAGTGTTTATAAGTGTCTCAATGAGCTTTGTACAAGTTTGATGAACTTATGAAACATCTAACAACGCGTTTCTAGGACTCCAAACAAAGTTTCATGCAACATGAGTGCTTATAAGTTCCTCAATGAGCTTTTTACAAGTTTTACGAACTTATGAAACATCTAACAACGTGGTTTCTAGGACTCTAAACCAAGTTTCATGCAACATGAATGCTACTAAGTTCCTCAATGAGCTTTGTAAAAGTTTCATGAACTAATGAAACATCTAACAACGCGTTTCTAGGACTCTAAACCAAGTTTCATGCAACATTAGTGCTTATAAGTGTCTCAATGAGCTTTGTACAAGTTTGACGAACTTATGAAACATATAAAAACCCGTTTCTAGGACTCGAAACCAAGTTTCATGCAACATGAGTTCTTTTAAGTTCCTTAATGAGCTTTGTACAAGTTTTACGAACTTATGAAACATCTAACAACGCATTTCTAGAACTCTAAACCAAGTTTCATGCAACATGAGTGCTTATAAGTTCTCCAATGAACTTTGTACAAGTTTCACGAATTTATGAAACATCTAACAACATGTTTCTAGGACTATAAACCATATTTCTTGCAACATGAGTGCTTATAAATGTCTCAATAAGCTTTGTACAAGTTGGACGAACTTATGAAATATCTAACAACGCGTTTCTAGGATTCTAAACAAAGTTTCATGCAACATGAGTGCTTAAAAGTGTCTCAATGTTCTTCTTAAAAATTTGAAGAACTTATGAAACATCTAACTACGCGTTTCTAGGACTCTAAACCAAGTTTTATGCAACATGAGTGCTTATAAGTGTCTCAATATGCTTTGCACAAGTTTGACGAATTTATGAAACATCTAACAACGCGTTTCTAGGACTCTAAACCAAGTTTCATGCAACATGAGTGTTTATAAGTGTCACAATGAGCACTGTACAAGTTTGACGAGCTTATGAAATATCTAACAACGCGTTTACGAGACTCTAAACAAAGTTTAATGCAACAAGAGTGCTTACAAGTGTCTCAATTAGCTTTGTACAAGTTTCACGAGCTAATGAAACATCTAACAATGCGTTTCTAGGACTCTAAACATAGTTTCATGCAACATGAGTGTTTATAAGTGTCTCAATAAGCTTCCTACAAGTTTCACAAACTTATGAAACATCTAACAACGTGTTTCAGGACTCTAAACAAAGTTTCATGCAACATGGGTGTTTATAAGTGTCTCAATGAACTTTATACAAGTTTTACGAACTTATGAAACATCTAACAACGCGTTTCTAGGACTGTAAACCAAGTTTCAAGCAACATGAGTGCTTATAAGTTCCTCAATAAGCTTTGTACAAGTCTCACGAACTTATGAAACATCTAACAATGCGTTTCAGAACTCTAAACCAAGTTTCATGCAACTTGAGTGTTTATAAGTCTCACAATGAGCTTTGTACAAGTTTGACAAACTTATGAAACATCTAACAACGCGTTTCTAGGACTTTAAACAAAGTTTCATGCAACATGAGAGCTTATAAGTTCCTCAATCAGCTTTGTACAAGTTTGACGAACTTATGAAACATCTAACAATGTGGTTTCTAGGACTCTAAACCAAGTTTCATACAACATGAGTGCTTAAAAGTGTCTCAATGAGCTTAGGACAAGTTTCACGAACTTATGAAACATCTAACAACACGTTTCTAGGACTCTAAACCAAGTTTCATGCAACATGAGTGCTTAAAAGTGTCACAATGAGCTTTGTACAAGTTTCACGAACTAATGAAACATCTAACAACGCGTTTCTAGGACTCTAAACCAAGTTTCATGCACCATTAGTGCTTATAACTTTATAAGTGTCTAAATGAGCTTTGTACAAATTTGACGAACTTGTGAAACATCTAACAACGTGTTTCTAGGACTCTAAACCAAGTTTCATGCAACATGAGTTCTTTTAACTTCCTCAATGAGCTTTGTAAAAGTTTTACGAACTAATGAAAATTCTAACAACGCATTTCTAGGACTCTAAACCAAGTTTCATGCAACATAGGTGCTTATAAGTTCCTCAATGAACTTTGTACAAGTTTCACGAATTTATGAAACATCTAACAACGTGTTTCTAGGACTCTAAACCAAGTTTCATGCAACATTAGTGCTTATAAGTGTCTCAATGAGCTTTTTAAAAGTTTGAGGAACTTATGAATTATCTAACAACGCGTTTCTAGGACTCTAAACCATCTTTCATGCAACATCAGTGCTTAAAAGTGTCTCAATGAGCTTTTTAAAAGTTTGACGAACTAATGAAACATCTACCAACGTATTTCTAGGACTCTAAACCAAGTTTCATGCAACATTAGTGCTTATAAGTGTCGCAATGAGCTTTGTACAAGTTTGACGAACTTATGAAACATCTAACAACCCGTTTCTAGGACTCTAAACCAAGTTTCATGAAACATGAGTGCTTAAAAGTGTCTCAATCAGCTTTTTAAGAGTTTCACGAACTTCTGAAACTTCGAACAACATATTTCTAGGACTCTAAACCAATTTTCATACAACATGAGTGCTTCAAAGTTCCTCAATGAGTTTTGTACAAGTTTGACGAACCAATGAAACATCTACCAACGCGTTTCTAGGACTCTAAACCAAGTTTCATGCAACATTAGTGCTTATAAGTGTCTCAATGAGCTTTTTACAAGTTTGACGAACTTATGAAACATCTAACAACGAGTTTCTAGGACTCTATACCAAGTTTCATGCAACATGAGTGCTTATAAGTTCCTCAATGAGCTTTGTTAAAGTTTGACGAACTTATGAATTATCTTACGACGCGTTTCTAGGACTCTAAACCAAGTATCATGCAACATGAGTGTGTATAAGTGTCTCACTGAGCTTTGTACAAGTTTGACGAACTTATGAAACATCAAACAACGTGTTTCGAGGACTCTAAACCAATTTCATGCAACATGAGTGTTTATAAGTGTCTCAACGAGCTTTGTACAAGTTTGAAGAACATATGAAACATCTAAAAACGCGTTTCTAGGACTCTAAACCAAGTTTCATGCAACAGGAGTGTTTATAAGTGTATCAATGAGCTTTGTACAAGTTTGACGAACTAATGAAACATCTACCAACGTGTTTCTAGGACTCCAAACCAAGTTTCTTGCAACATTAGTGCTTATAAGTGTCTCAATGAGCTTTGTACAAGTTTGACGAACTTATGAAACATCTAACAACGAGTTTCTAGGACTCTAAACCAAGTTTCATGCAACATGAGTGCTTATAAGTTCCTCAATGAGCTTTGTTAAAGTTTGACGAACTTATGAATTATTTTACGACGCGTTTCTAGGGCTCTAAACAAGTTTCAAGCAACATGAGTGCTGATAAGTGTCTCAATGAGCTTTGTACCAGTTTGACGAACTTATGAAAGATCTAAAAAGGCGTTTCTAGGATTCTAAACCAAGTTTCATGAAACATGAGGGTTTATAAGACTATCAACGTGGTTTCTAGGACTCTAAACCAAGTTTCATGCAACATGCTTTCTTATAAGTATCTCAATGAGCTTTATATAAGTTTGACCACATTAAAAAACATCTAACAACACGCTTGTAAACAAGGTTTAATGCAACATGAGTGCTTATAAGCTTTGTACAAGTTTGACGAACTTATGAAACATCTAACAACGCGTTTCTAGGACTCTAAACCAAGTTTCATGCAATTTGAGTGATTATAAGTGTCTCAATGAGCTTTGTACAAGTTTGACGAACTTATGAAACATCTAACAACGCGTTTCTAGGACTCTAAACCAAGTTTCATGCAACAAGAGTGCTTATAAGTTCCTCAATGAGCTTTATACAAGTTTGACGAACTTATGAAACATCTAACAACGATGTTTCTAGGACTCTAAAAAAAGTTTCATACAACAAGAGTGCTTCTAAGTTCCCCAATGAGCTTTGTACAAGTTTCACGAACTAATGAAACATGTAACAACACGTTTTCTAGGACTATAAACCAAGTTTCATGCAACATTAGTGCTTATAAGTGTCTCAATGAGCTTTGTACAAGTTTTACGAACTTATGAAACATTTAACAACGCATTTCTAGGACTCTAAACCAAGTTTCATGCAATATGAGTGCTTATAAGTTCCTCAATGAGCTTTGTTAAAGTTTGACGAACTTATGAAACATCTAACAACGCGTTTCTAGGACTCTAAACGAAGTTTCATGCAACATGAGTGCTTATAAGTGTCTCAGTGAGCTTTGTTCAAGTTTGACGAACTTATGAAACATCTAACAACGTTGTTTCTAGGACTCTAAACCAAGTTTCATGCAACATCAATGCTTATAAGTGTCTCAATGATTTTTGTACAAGTTTGACGAACTTATTAAACATCTAACAACGCGTTTCTAGGACCCTAAACCAAGTTTCATGCAACATGAGTTCTTAAAAGTGTCTCAATGAGCTTTGGACAAGTTTCACCAACTTATGAGACATCTAACAACGCGTTTCTAGGACTCTAAACCAAGTTTCATGCAACATGAGTGCTTATAATGTCCTCAATGAGCTTTGTTAAAGTTTGACGAACTTATGAAACATTTAACAACTTGGTTTCTAGGACTCTAAACCAAGTTTCATGCAACATGAGTGCTTATAAGTGTCTCAATGAGCTTTGTACAAGTTTGACAAACTTTTGAAACATCTAAAAACGCGTTTCTAGGACTCTAAACCAAGTTTCATGCATCATGAGTGCTTATAAGTGTCTCAATGAGCTTGTACAAGTTTGACGAACTTATGAAACATCTAACAACGCATTTCTAGGATTCTAAACCAAGTTTCATGCAACATGAGGGTTTATAAGTGTTTCAATGAGCTTTGTACAAGTTTGACGAACTTATGAAACATCTAACAACGCGTTTCTAGGATTCTAAATCAAGTTTCATGCAACATGAGGGCTTATAAGTTCCTCAATGAGCTTTGTACAAGTTTCACGAATTTATGAAACATCGAACAACACGTTTCTAGGACTCTAAACCAAGTTTCATGCAACATGAGTGCTTATAAGTTCTTCAATGAGCTTTGTACAAGTTTCACGAACTTATGAAATATCTAAAAACGCGTTTCTAGGACTCTAATCCAGGTTTCATGCAACATTAGTTTTTATAAGTGTCTCAATGAGCTTTGTACAAGTTTGAGGAACTTATGAAACATCTAACAACGCGTTTCTAGGACTCTAAACAAAGTTTTATTCAACATGAGTGCTTATAAGTTCCTCAATGAGCTTTGTACAAGTTTGACGAACTTATGAAACATCTAACAAGGTAGTTTCTAGGACTCTAAACCAAGTTTCATGCAACATGAGTTCTTATTAGTGTCTCAATGAGCTTTGTACTAGTTTGACGAACTTATGAAACAACTAACAACGCGTTTCTAAGACTCTAAACCAAGTTTCATGCAACATGAGTGTTTATAATTGTCTCATTGAGGTTTGTACAAGTTGACGAACTTATGAAACACCTAACAACGCATTAATAGGACTCTAAATTAAGTTACATGCAACGAGAGTCCTTATAAGTTCCTCAATAAGCTTTATACAAGTTTGACAAACTTATGAAACATCCAAGTTTCATGTAACATGAGTTCTACTAAGTTTCTCAATGGGCGTTGTACAAGTTTCACGAACTAATGAATTATCTAACAACGCGTTTCTTGGACTCTAAACACGATTTCATGCAAAATTAGTGCTTATAAGTTGCTCAATGAGCTTTGTACAAGTTTGACGAACTTATGAAACATCTAGCAACGCGTTTCTAGCACTTTAAACAAAGTTTCATGCAACATGAGTGCTTATAAGTGTTAGGATTATGAGCTTCCAACTTAAAACCAATTGGCGATAAGTGGAGAGGCCCATATCCTTTATATATTAGTGTTTAACACTTTGTGTTTCCGATGTGGGACATTTATCCCTAATACGCCCCCTCGAGATAATGGGTCTCGTTAACCATTAATCTCGGGTAGTTTGGGCAAGAGAGGCGGACCAGTCGGGTCAGGCCTAAGATCGGATCGGGCTCTGATACCATGTTAGGATTATGGGCTTCCAACTTAAAACCAATTGGCGATAAGTGGAGAGGCCCATATCCTTTATATATTAGTGTTTAACCCTTTGTGTTTCCGATGTGGGACATTTATCCCTAATACGCCCCCTCGAGATAATGGGTCTCGTTAACCATTAATCTCGGGTAGTTTGGGCAAGATAGGCGGACCAGTCGGGTCAGGCCTGTGATCGGATCGGGCTCTGATACCATGTTAGGATTATGAGCTTCCAACTTAAAACCAATTGGCGATAAGTGGAGAGGCCCATATCCTTTATATATTAGTGTTTAACACTTTGTGTTTCCGATGTGGGACATTTATCCCTAATAATAAGTTCCTCAATGAGTTTTGTACAATTTTCACGAACTAATGAATCATCTAACAAAGCATTTCTAGGACTCTAAACCAAGTTTCATGCAACATTAGTGCTTATACGTGTCTCAATGAGCTTTGTACAAGTTTGACGAACTTATGAAAAATCTAAAGCGTTTCTAGGACTCTAAACGAAGTTTCATGCAACATGAGTGCTTATAAGTTCCTCAATGAGCTTTGTACAAGTTTGAAGAACTTATGGAACATCTAACAACGTGGTTTCTAGGACTCTAAACAAATTTTCATGCAACATGAGTCCTTATAAGTGTCTCAATGTGCTTCTTACAAGTTTGAAGAACTTATGAAACATCTAACAACCATTTCTAGGTCTCTAAACCAAGTTTTATGCAACATGAGTGCTTATAAGTGTCTCAATGTGCTTTGTACAAGTTTGACAAATTTATGAAACTTCTAACAACGCGTTTCTAGGACTCTAAACCAAGTTTCATGCAACATGAGTGCTTATAAGTTCCTCAATGAGCTTTGTACAATTTTGACGAACTTATGAAACATCTAACAACTCGTTTCTAGGATTCTAAACCATGTTTCATGCAACATGAGTGCTTATAAGTGTCTCAATGAACTTATGAAACATCTAACAACGAGTTTCTAGGACTCTTAACCAAGTTTCATGCAACATGAATGCTTATAAATGTCTCAATGAACTTTTTACAACTTTGACGAACTTATGAAACATCTAACAACGCGTTTCTAGGACTATAAACAGAGTTTCAAGCAACATGAGTGCTTCTAAGTTCCTCAATGAGCTTTGTAAAAGTTTCACGAACTAATTAAACATCTAACAACGTGTTTTTAGGACTCTAAACCAAGCTTCATGCAACATGAGTGTTTATAAGTGTCTCAATGAGCTTTGTACAAGTTTGACGAACTTATGAAACATCTAACAACGCGTTTCTAGGACTCTAAACCAAGTTTCATGCAACATGAGTGATAATAAGTTCCTCAATGAGCTTTGTATAAGTTTCACGAAATTATGAATCATATAACAACGAGTTTCAGGACTCTAAACCAAGTTTCATGCAACATGAGTGTTTATAAGTGTCTCAATGAGCTTTGTACAAGTTTGACGAACTTATGAAACATCTAACAACGCTTTTCTAGGACACTAAACAAAGTTTCATGCAACATGAGTGCTTATAAGTTCTTCAATGAGCTTTGTACAAGTTTGACGAACTTATGAAACATCTAACAACGTGGTTTCTAGGACTCTAAACCAAGTTTCATGCAACATGAGTGCTACGAAGTTCCTCAATGAGCTTTGTACAAGTTTCAAGAACTAATGAATCATCTAACAACGCGTTTCTAGGACTATAAACCAAGTTTCATGCAACATTAGTGCTTATAATTGTCTCAATGAGCTTGTACAAGTTTGACGAACTTATGTAACATCTAACAACGCGTTTCTAGGACTCTTAACCAAGTTTCATGCAACATGAATGCTTATAAATGTCTCAATGAACTTTTTACAACTTTGACGAACTTATGAAACATCTAACAACACGTTTCTAGGACTATAAACAGAGTTTCAAGCAACATGAGTGCTTCTAAGTTCCTCAATGAGCTTTGTAAAAGTTTCACGAACTAATTAAACATCTAACAACGTGTTTTTAGGACTCTAAACCAAGCTTCATGCAACATGAGTGTTTATAAGTGTCTCAATGAGCTTTGTACAAGTTTGACGAACTTATGAAACATCTAACAACGCGTTTCTAGGACTCTAAACCAAGTTTCATGCAACATGAGTGATAATAAGTTCCTCAATGAGCTTTGTATAAGTTTCACGAAATTATGAATCATATAACAACGCGTTTGAGGACTCTAAACCAAGTTTCATGCAACATGAGTGTTTATAAGTGTCTCAATGAGCTTTGTACAAGTTTGACGAACTTATGAAACATCTAACAACGCTTTTCTAGGACACTAAACAAAGTTTCATGCAACATGAGTGCTTATAAGTTCCTCAATGAGCTTTGTACAAGTTTGACGAACTTATGAAACATCTAACAACGTGGTTTCTAGGACTCTAAACCAAGTTTCATGCAACATATATGAGTGCTACGAAGTTCCTCAATGAGCTTTGTACAAGTTTCAAGAACTAATGAATCATCTAACAACGCGTTTCTAGGACTATAAACCAAGTTTCATGCAACATTAGTGCTTATAATTGTCTCAATGAGCTTGTACAAGTTTGACGAACTTATGAAACATCTAACAACGCGTTTCTAGGACTCTTAACCAAGTTTCATGCAACATGAATGCTTATAAATGTCTCAATGAACTTTTTACAACTTTGACGAACTTATGAAACATCTAACAACGCGTTTCTAGGACTATAAACAGAGTTTCAAGCAACATGAGTGCTTCTAAGTTCCTCAATGAGCTTTGTAAAAGTTTCACGAACTAATTAAACATCTAACAACGTGTTTTTAGGACTCTAAACCAAGCTTCATGCAACATGAGTGTTTATAAGTGTCTCAATGAGCTTTGTACAAGTTTGACGAACTTATGAAACATCTAACAACGCGTTTCTAGGACTCTAAACCAAGTTTCATGCAACATGAGTGATAATAAGTTCCTCAATGAGCTTTGTATAAGTTTCACGAAATTATGAATCATATAACAACGCGTTTCAGGACTCTAAACCAAGTTTCATGCAACATGAGTGTTTATAAGTGTCTCAATGAGCTTTGTACAAGTTTGACGAACTTATGAAACATCTAACAACGCTTTTCTAGGACACTAAACAAAGTTTCATGAAACATGAGTGCTTATAAGTTCCTCAATGAGCTTTGTACAAGTTTGACGAACTTATGAAACATCTAACAACGTGGTTTCTAGGACTCTAAACCAAGTTTCATGCAACATGAGTGCTACGAAGTTCCTCAATGAGCTATGTACAAGTTTCAAGAACTAATGAATCATCTAACAACGCGTTTCTAGGACTATAAACCAAGTTTCATGCAACATTAGTGCTTATAATTGTCTCAATGAGCTTGTACAAGTTTGACGAACTTATGAAACATCTAACAACGCGTTTCTAGGACTCTAAACCAAGTTTCATGCAACATGAGTGTTTATAAGTGTCTCAATGAGGTTTGTACAAGTTGACGAACTTATGAAACACCTAACAACGCATTAATAGGACTCTAAATTAAGTTACATGCAACGAGAGTCCTTATAAGTTCCTCAATAAGCTTTATACAAGTTTTCTGAACTTATGAAACATCCAAGTTTCATGTAACATGAGTTCTACTAAGTTTCTCAATGAGCTTTGTACATGTTTCACGAACTAATGAATTATCTAACAACGCGTTTCTTGGACCCTAAACACGATTTCATGCAAAATTAGTGCTTCTAAGTGGCTCAATGAGCTTTGTACAAGTTTTACGAACTTATGAAACATCTAACAACGCGTTTCTAGCACTTTAAACCAAGTTTCATGCAACATGAGTGCTTATAAATTCCTCAATGAGCTTTGTACAAGTTTCACGAACTAATGAATCATCTAACAACGCGTTTCTAGGACTCTAAACCAAGTTTCATGCAACATTAGTGCTTATAAGTGTCTCAATGAGCTTTGTACAAGTTTGACGAACTTATGAAAAATCTAACAAAGCGTTTCTAGGATTCTAAACGAAGTTTCATGCAACATGAGTGCTTATAAGTTCCTCAATGAGCTTTGTACAAGTTTGAAGAACTTATGAAACATCTAACAACGTGGTTTCTAGGACTCTAAACAAATTTTTATTAAACATGAGTGTTTATAAGTGTCTCAATGTGCTTCTTACAAGTTTGAATAACTTATGAAACATCTAACAACGCGTTTCGGGGACTCTAAACCAAGTTTCATGCAACATGAGTGCTTATAAGTGTCTTAATGTGCTTCTTACAAATTTGAAGAACTTATGAAACATCTAACAACGCGTTTCTAGGAATCTAAACCAAGTTTTATGCAACATGAGTGCTTATAAGTGTCTCAATATGCTTTGCATAAGTTTGACGAATTTATGAAACATCTAAAAACGTGTTTCTAGGACTCTAAATAAGGTTTCATGCAACATGAGTGTTTATAAGTGTCACAATGAGCATTGTACAAGTTTGACAAGCTTATGAAATATCTAACAACGCGTTTCCAGGACTCTAAACAAAGTTTAATGCAACATGAGTGCTTATAAGTTCCTCAATGAGCTTTGTACAAGTTTGACGAACTTATGAAACATCTAACAACGTGGTTTCTAGGACTCTAAACCAAGTTTCATGCAACATGAGTGCTACGAAGTTCCTCAATGAGCTTTGTACAAGTTTCAAGAACTAATGAATCATCTAACAACGCGTTTCTAGGACTATAAACCAAGTTTCATGCAACATTAGTGCTTATAAGTGTCTCAATGAGCTTGTACAAGTTTGACGAACTTATGAAACATCTAACAACGCGTTTCTAGGACTCTAAACCAAGTTTCATGCAACATGAGTGTTTATAAGTGTCTCAATGAGGTTTGTACAAGTTGACGAACTTATGAAACACCTAACAACGCATTAATAGGACTCTAAATTAAGTTACATGCAACGAGAGTCCTTATAAGTTCCTCAATAAGCTTTATACAAGTTTGACGAACTTATGAAACATCCAAGTTTCATGTAACATGAGTTCTACTAAGTTTCTCAATGAGCTTTGTACATGTTTCACGAACTAATGAATTATCTAACAACGCGTTTCTTGGACCCTAAACACGATTTCATGCAAAATTAGTGCTTCTAAGTGGCTCAATGAGCTTTGTACAAGTTTTACGAACTTATGAAACATCTAACAACGCGTTTCTAGCACTTTAAACCAAGTTTCATGCAACATGAGTGCTTATAAATTCCTCAATGAGCTTTGTACAAGTTTCACGAACTAATGAATCATCTAACAACGCGTTTCTAGGACTCTAAACCAAGTTTCATGCAACATTAGTGCTTATAAGTGTCTCAATGAGCTTTGTACAAGTTTGACGAACTTATGAAAAATCTAACAAAGCGTTTCTAGGATTCTAAACGAAGTTTCATGCAACATGAGTGCTTATAAGTTCCTCAATGAGCTTTGTACAAGTTTGAAGAACTTATGAAACATCTAACAACGTGGTTTCTAGGACTCTAAACAAATTTTTATTAAACATGAGTGTTTATAAGTGTCTCAATGTGCTTCTTACAAGTTTGAATAACTTATGAAACATCTAACAACGCGTTTCTGGGACTCTAAACCAAGTTTCATGCAACATGAGTGCTTATAAGTGTCTTAATGTGCTTCTTACAAATTTGAAGAACTTATGAAACATCTAACAACGCGTTTCTAGGACTCTAAACCAAGTTTTATGCAACATGAGTGCTTATAAGTGTCTCAATATGCTTTGCACAAGTTTGACGAATTTATGAAACATCTAAAAACGTGTTTCTAGGACTCTAAATAAGGTTTCATGCAACATGAGTGTTTATAAGTGTCACAATGAGCATTGTACAAGTTTGACAAGCTTATGAAATATCTAACAACGCGTTTCCAGGACTCTAAACAAAGTTTAATGCAACAAGAGTGCATACAAGTGTCTCAATTAGCTTTGTACAAGTTTCACGAACTAATGAAACATCTAACAATGCGATTCTAGGACTCTAAACATAGTTTCATGCAACATGAGTGTTTATAAGTGTCTCAATAAGCTTCGTACAAG
Organism: Cochlearia excelsa; assembly: GCA_963556525.1. Classification (NCBI taxonomy): domain Eukaryota; kingdom Viridiplantae; phylum Streptophyta; class Magnoliopsida; order Brassicales; family Brassicaceae; genus Cochlearia; species Cochlearia excelsa. Next base: position 13,175,755 of record OY748328.1, on the reverse strand, counting down.
TTTCACGAACTTGTGAAACATCTAACAACGTGTTTCAGGACTCTAAACAAAGTTTCATGCAACATGAGTGTTTATTAGTATCTCAATGAACTTTTTATAAGTTTGACGAACTTATGAAAAATCTAACAACGCGTTTCTAGGACTCTAAACCAAGTTTCATGCAACATGAGTGCTTATAAGTTCCTCAATAAGCTTTGTACAAGTCTCACGAACTTATGAAACATCTAACAACGCGTTTCAGGACTCTAAACCAAGTTTCATTCAACATGAGTGTTTATAAGTGTCTCAATGAGCTTTGTACAAGTTTGACGAACTTATGAAACATCTAACAACGCGTTTCTAGGACTTTAAACAAAGTTTCATGCAACATGAGTGCTTAAAAGTGTCTCAATGAGCTTTGGACAAGTTTGACGAACTTATAAAACATCTAACAACACGTTTCTAGGACTCTAAACCAAGTTTCATGCAACATTAGTGCTTATAAGTGTCTCAATGAGCTTTGTACAAGTTTTACGAACTTATGAAACATTTAACAACGCGTTTCTAGGACTCTAAACCAAGTTTCATGGAATATGAGTGCTTATAAGTTCCTCAATAAGCTTTGTTAAAGTTTGATGAACTTATGAAACATCTAACAACGCGTTTCTAGGACCATAAACAAAGTTTCATGCAACATGAGTGCTTATAAATTCCTCAATGAGCTTTGTACAAGTTTGACGAACTTATGAAACATCTAACAACGTGGTTTCTAGGACTCTAAACCAAGTTTCATGCAACATGAATGCTACTAAGTTCCTCAATGAGCTTTGTACAAGTTTCACGAACTAATGAAACATCTAACAACGCGTTTCTAGGACTCTAAACCAAGTTTCATGCAACATTAGTGCTTATAAGTGTCTCAATGAGCTTTGTACAAGTTTGACGAACTTATGAAACATATAAAAACCCGTTTCTAGGACTCGAAACCAAGTTTCATGCAACATGAGTTCTTTTAAGTTCCTCAATGAGCTTTGTACAAGTTTTACAAACTTATGAAACATCTAACAACGCATTTCTAGAACTCTAAACTAAGTTTCATGCAACATGAGTGCTTATCAGTTCTCCAATGAACTTTGTACAAGTTTCACGAATTTATGAAACATCTAACAACATGTTTCTAGGACTATAAACCAAGTTTCATGCAACATGAGTGCTTATAAATGTCTCAATAAGCTTTGTACAAGTTTGACGAACTTATGAAATATTTAACAGCGCGTTTCTAGGATTCTAAAAAAAGTTTCATGCAACATGAGTGATTATAAGTGTCTCAATGTGCTTCTTATAAATTTGAAGAACTTATGAAACATCTAACAACGCGTTTCAAGGACTCTAAACCAAGTTTTATGCAACATGAGTGCTTATAAGGGTCTCAATATGCTTTGCACAAGTTTGACGAATTTATGAAACATCTAACAACGTGTTTCTAAGACTCTAAACCAAGTTTCATACAACATGAGTGTTTATAAGTGTCACAATGAGCATTGTACAAGTTTGACGAGCTTATGAAATATCTAACAACGCGTTTCCAGGACTCTAAACAAAGTTTAATGCAACAAGAGTGCTTACAAGTGTCTCAATTAGCTTTGTACAAGTTTCACGAACTAATGAAACTTCTAACAATGCGTTTCTAGGACTCTAAACATAGTTTCATGCAACATGAGTGTTTATAAGTGTCTCAATAAGCTTCGTACAAGTTTCACGAACTTATGAAACATCTAACAACGTGTTTCAGGACTCTTAACAAAGTTTCATGCAACATGAGTGTTTATAAGTGTCTCAATGAACTTTTTACAAGTTTGACGAGCTTATGAAACATCTAACAACGCGTTTCTAGGACTCTAAACCAAGTTTCATGCAACATGAGTGCTTATAAGTTCCTCAATAAGCTTTGTACAAGTCTCACGAACTTATGAAACATCTAACAACGCGTTTCAGGACTCTAAACCAAGTTTCATGCAACATGAGTGTTTATAAGTGTCTCAATGAGCTTTGTACAAGTTTGACGAACTTATGAAACATCTAACAACGCGTTTCTAGGACTTTAAACAAAGTTTCATGCAACATGAGTGGTTTTAAGTTCCTCAATGAGCTTTGTACAAGTTTGACGAACTTATGAAACATCTAACAACGTGGTTTCTAGGACTCTAAACCAAGTTTCATGCAACATGAGTGCTTAAAAGTGTCTCAATGAGCTTTGGACAAGTTTCACGAACTTATGAAACATCTAACAACACGTTTGTAGGACTCTAAACCAAGTTTCATGCAACATGAGTGCTTAAAAGTGTCACAATGAGCTTTGTACAAATTTCACGAACTAATGAAACATCTAACAACGTGTTTCAAGGACTCTAAACCAAGTTTCATGCACCATTAGTGCTTGTAACTTTATAAGTGTCTAAATGAGCTTTGTACAAATTTGACGAACTTGTGAAACATCTAACAACACGTTTCTAGGACTCTAAACCAAGTTTCATGCAACATGAGTTCTTTTAACTTCCTCAATGAGCTTTGTAAAAGTTTTACGAACTTATGAAAAATCTAACAACGCATTTCTAGGACTCTAAATCAAGTTTCATGCAACATAAGTGCTTATAAGTTCCTCAATGAACTTTGTACAAGTTTCACGAATTTATGAAACATCTAACAACGTGTTTCTAAGACTCTAAACCAAGTTTCATGCAACATTAGTGCTTATAAGTGTCTTAATGAGCTTTTTAAAAGTTTTAGGAACTTATGAAACATCTAACAACGCGTTTCTAGGACTCTAAACCAAGTTTCATGCAACATGAGTGCTTAAAAGTGTCTCAATGAGGTTTTTACAAGTTTGACGAACTAATGAAACATCTACCAACGTGTTTCTAGGACTCTAAACCAAGTTTCATGCAACATTAGTGCTTATAAAGGTCTCAATGAGCTTTGTACAAGTTTGACGAACCTATGAAACATCTAACAACGCGTTTATAGGACTCTAAACCAAGTTTCATGAAACTTGAGTTCTTAAAAGTGTCTCAATCATCTTTGTAAGAGTTTCACGAACTTATGAAAATTCGAACAACACGTTTCTAGGACTCTAAACCAAGTTTCATGCAACATGAGTGCTTCAAAGTTCCTCAATAAGCTTTGTACAAGTTTGACGAACCAATGAAACATCTACCAACGCGTTTCTAGGAATCTAAACCAAGTTTCATGCAACATTAGTGATTATAAGTGTCTCAATGAGCTTTGTACAAGTTTGACAAACTTATGAAACATCGAACAACGAGTTTCTAGTACTCTAAACCAAGTTTCATGCAACATGAGTGCTTATAAGTTCCTCAATGAGCTTTGTTAAAGTTTGACGAACTTATGAATTATCTTACGACGTGTTTCTAGGACTCTAAACCAAGTATCATGCAACATGAGTGTTTATAAGTGTCTCACTGAGCTTTGTACAAGTTTGACGAACTTATGAAACATCAAACAAAGTTTCATGCAACATGAGTGTTTATAGGTGTCTAGCCTAGCTTTGTACAAGTTTGAAGAACATATGAAACATCTAAAAACGCGTTTCTAGGACTCTGAACCAAGTTTCATGCAACATGAGTGTTTATAAATGTCTCAATGAGCATTGTACAAGTTTGACGAACATATGAAACATCTAACAACGTTGTTTCTAGGACTCTAAAAAAAGTTTCATGCAACATGAGTGCTTCTAAGTTCCCCAATGAGCTTTGTACAAGTTTCACGAACTAATGAAACATCTAACAACACGTTTCTAGGACTATAAACCAAGTTTCATGCAACATGAGTGTTTATAAGTGTCTCACCTAGCTCTGTACAAGTTTGAAGAACATATGAAACATCTAAAAACGCGTTTCTAGGACTCTAAACCAAGTTTCATGCAACATGAGTGTTTATAAGTGTTTCAATGAGATTTGTACAAGTTTGAAGAACATATGAAACATCTAAAAACGCGTTTCTAGGACTCTAAACCAAGTTTCATGCAACATGAGTGCTTATAAGTTCGAGGACTCTAAACAAAGTTTCATGCAACATGAGTGTTTATAAGTGTCTCACCTAGCTTTGTACAAGTTTGAAGAACCTATGAAACATCTAAAAACGCGTTTCTAGGACTCTAAACCAAGTTTCATGCAACATGAGTGTTTATAAGTGTCTCAATGAGCTTTGTACAAGTTTGACGAACTTATGAAACATCTAACAACGTTGTTTCTAGGACTCTAAAAAAAGTTTCATGCAACATGAGTGCTTCTAAGTTCCCCAATGAGCTTTGTACAAGTTTCACGAACTAATGAAACATCTAACAACACGTTTCTAGGACTATAAACCAAGTTTCATGCAACATTAGTGCTTATAAGTGTCTCAATGGGCTTTGTACAAGTTTTACGAACTTATGAAACATCTAACAACGCGTTTCTAGGACTCTAAACCAAGTTTCATGCAACAAGAGTGCTTATAAGTTCCTCAATGAGCTTTATACAAGTTTGACGAACTTATGAAACATCTAACAACGTTGTTTCTAGGACTCTAAAAAAGTTTCATGCAACATGAGTGCTTCTAAGTTCCCCAATGAGCTTTGTTAAAGTTTGATGAACTTATGAAACATCTAACAACGCGTTTCTAGGACTCTAAACAAAGTTTCATGCAACATGAGTGCTTATAAGTTCCTCAATGAGCTTTGTACAAGTTTGACGAACTTATGAAACATCTAACAACGTGGTTTCTAGGACGCTAAACCAAGTTTCATGCAACATGAATGCTACTAAGTTCCTCAATGAGTTTTGTACAAGTTTCACGAACTAATGAAACATCTAACAACTCGTTTCTAGGACTCTAAACCAAGTTTCTTGCAACATGAGTGTTTATAAGTGTCTCAATGAGCTTTCTACAAGTTTGACGAACTTATGAAACATCTAACAACGTTGTTTCTATGACTCTAAAAAAAGTTTCATGCAACATGAGTGCTTCTAAGTTCCCCAATGAGCTTTGTACAAGTTTCACGAACTAATGAAACATCTAACAACACGTTTCTAGGACTATAAACCAAGTTTCATGCAACATTAGTGCTTATAAGTGTCTCAATGAGCTTTGTACAAGTTTTACGAACTAATCAAACATCTAACAACACGTTTCTAGGACTATAAACCAAGTTTCATGCAATATTAGTGCTTATAAGTGTTTCAATGAGCTTTGTACAAGTTTTACGAACTTATGAAACATTTAACAACGCGTTTCTAGGACTCTAAACCAAGTTTCATGCAATATGTTCTTATAAGTTCCTCAATGAGCTTTGTTAAAGTTTGATGAACTTATGAAACATCTAACAACGCGTTTCTAGGACTCTAAACAAAATTTCATGCAACATGAGTGCTTATAAGTTCCTCAATGAGCTTTGTACAAGTTTGACGAACTTATGAAACATCTAACAACGTGGTTTCTAGGACTCTAAACCAAGTTTCATGCAACATGAATGCTACTAAGTTCCTCAATGAGCTTTGTACAAGTTTCACGAACTAATGAAACATCTAACAACGCGTTTCTAGGACTCTAAACCAAGTTTCATGCAACATTAGTGCTTATAAGTGTCTCAATGAGCTTTGTACAAGTTTGACGAACTTATGAAACATATAAAAACCCGTTTCTAGGACTCGAAACCAAGTTTCATGCAACATGAGTTCTTTTAAGTTCTTCAATGAGCTTTGTACAAGTTTTACGAACTTATGAAACATCTAACAACGCATTTCTAGAAACCAAGTTTCATGCAACATGAGTGCTTATAAGTTCTCCAATGAACTTTGTACAAGTTTCACGAATTTATGAAACATCTAACAACATGTTTCTAGGACTATAAACCAAGTTTCATGCAACATGAGTGCTAATAAATGTCTCAATAAGCTTTGTACAAGTTTGACGAACTTATGAAATATCTAACATCGCGTTTCTAGGATTCTAAACAAAGTTTCATGCAACATGAGTTCTTATAAGTGTCTCAATGTGCTTCTTACAAATTTGAATAACTTATGAAACATCTAACAACGCGTTTCTAGGACTCTAAACCAAGTTTTATGCAACATGAGTGCTTATAAGTGTCTCAATATGCTTTGCACAAGTTTGACGAATTTATGAAACATCTAACAACGTGTTTCTAGGACTCTAAACCAAGTTTCATGCAACATGAGTGTTTATAAGTGTCACAATGAGCATCGTACAAGTTTGACATGCTTATGAAATATCTAACAACGCGTTTCCAGGACTCTAAACAAAGTTTAATGCAACAAGAGTGATTACAAGTGTCTCAATTAGCTTTGTTCAAGTTTCACGAACTAATGAAACATCTAACAATGAGTTTCTAGGACTCTAAACATAGTTTCATGCAACATGAGTGTTTATAAGTGTCTCAATAAGCTTCGTACAAGTTTCACGAACTTATGAAACATCTAACAACGTGTTTCAGGACTCTAAACAAAGCTTCATGCAACATGAGTGTTTATAAGTGTCTCAATGAACTTTTTACAATTTTGACGAACTTATGAAACATCTAACAACGCGTTTCTAGGACTCTAAACCAAGTTTCATGCACCATTAGTGCTTATAACTTTATAAGTGTCTAAATGAGCTTTGTACAAATTTGACGAACTTGTGAAACATCTAACAACGCGTTTCTTGGACTCTAAACCAAGTTTCATGCAACATGAGTTCTTTTAACTTCCTCAATGAGCTTTGTAAAAGTTTTACGAACTTATGAAAAATCTAGGACTCTAAACCAAGTTTCATGCAACATAAGTGCTTATAAGTTCCTCAATGAACTTTGTACAAGTTTCACGAATTTATGAAACATCTAACAACGTGTTTCTAGGACTCTAAACCAAGTTTCATGCAACATTAGTGCTTATAAGTGTCTCAATGAACTTTTTAAAAGTTTGAGGAACTTATGAAACATCTAACAACGCGTTTCTAGGACTCTAAACCAAGTTTCATGCAACATGAGTGCTTAAAAGTGTCTCAATGAGCTTTTTACGAGTTTGACGAACTAATGAAACATCTACCAACGTGTTTCTAGGACTCTAAACCAAGTTTCATGCAACATTAGTGCTTAAAAATGTCTCAATGAGCTTTGTACAAGTTTTACGAACTTATGAAACATCTAACAACGCGTTTCTAGGACTCTAAACCAAGTTTTATGAAACTTGAGTGCTTAAAAGTGTCTCAATCAGCTTTGTAAGAGTTTCACGAACTTATGAAACTTCGAACAACACGTTTCTAGGACTCCAAACCAAGTTTCATGCAACATGAGTGCTTCAAAGTTCCTCAATGAGCTTTGTACAAGTTTGACGAACCAATGAAACATCAACCAATGCGTTTCTAGGACTCTAAACCAAGTTTCGTGCAACATGAGTGATAATAAGTTCCTCAATGAGCTTTGTATAAGTTTCACGAACTTATGAATCATATAACAACGCGTTTCAGGACTCTAAACCAAGTTTCATGCAACATGAGTGTTTATAAGTGTCTCAATGAGCTTTGTACAAGTTTGACGAACTTATGAAACATCTAACAACGCGTTTCTAGGACACTAAACAAAGTTTCATGCAACATGAGTGCTTATAAGTTCCTCAATGAGCTTTGTACAAGTTTGACGAACTTATGAAACATCTAACAACGCGTTTTTAGGACTCTAAACCAAGTTTCGTGCAACATGAGTGATAATAAGTTCCTCAATGAGCTTTGTATAAGTTTCACGAACTTATGAATCATATAACAACGCGTTTCAGGACTCTAAACCAAGTTTCATGCAACATGAGTGTTTATAAGTGTCTCAATGAGCTTTGTACAAGTTTGACGAACTTATGAAACATCTAACAACGCGTTTCTAGGACACTAAACAAAGTTTCATGCAACATGAGTGCTTATAAGTTCCTCAATGAGCTTTGTACAAGTTTGACGAACTTATGAAACATCTAACAACGTGGTTTCTAGGACTCTAAACCAAGTTTCATGCAACATGAGTGCTACGAAGTTCCTCAATGAGCTTTGTACAAGTTTCAAGAACTAATGAATCATCTAACAACGCGTTTCTAGGACTATAAACCAAGTTTCATGCAACATTAGTTCTTATAAGTGTCTCAATGAGCTTGTACAAGTTTGACGAACTTATGAAACATCTAACAACGCGTTTCTAGGACTCTAAACCAAGTTTCATGCAACATGAGTGTTTATAAGTGTCTCAATGAGGTTTGTACAAGTTGACGAACTTATGAAACACCTAACAACGCATTAATAGGACTCTAAATTAAGTTACATGCAACGAGAGTCCTTATAAGTTCCTCAATAAGCTTTATACAAGTTTGACGAACTTATGAAACATCCAAGTTTCAGGTAACATGAGTTCTACTAAGTTTCTCAATGAGCTTTGTACATGTTTCACGAACTAATGAATTATCTAACAACGCGTTTCTTGGACCCTAAACACGATTTCATGCAAAATTAGTGCGTCTAAGTGGCTCAATGAGCTTTGTACAAGTTTTACGAACTTATGAAACATCTAACAACGCGTTTCTAGAACTTTAAACCAAGTTTCATGCAACATGAGTGCTTATAAATTCCTCAATGAGCTTTGTACAAGTTTCACGAACTAATGAATCATCTAACAACGCGTTTCTAGGACTCTAAACCAAGTTTCATGCAACATTAGTGCTTATAAGTGTCTCAATGAGCTTTGTACAAGTTTGACGAACTTATGAAAAATCTAACAAAGCGTTTCTAGGATTCTAAACGAAGTTTCATGCAACATGAGTGCTTATAAGTTCCTCAATGAGCTTTGTACAAGTTTGAAGAACTTATGAAACATCTAACAACGTGGTTTCTAGGACTCTAAACAAATATTTATTAAACATGAGTGCTTATAAGTGTCTCAATGTGCTTCTTACAAGTTTGAATAACTTATGAAACATCTAACAACGCGTTTCTAGGACTCTAAACCAAGTTTTATGCAACATGAGTGCTTATAAGTGTCTCAATATGCTTTGCACAAGTTTGACGAATTTATGAAACATCTAACAACGTGTTACTAGGACTCTAAATTTTCATGCAACATGAGTGTTTATAAGTGTCACAATGAGCATTGTACAAGTTTGACAAGCTTATGAAATATCTAACAACGCGTTTCCAGGACTCTAAACAAAGTTTAATGCAACAAGAGTGCATACAAGTGTCTCAATTAGCTTTGTACAAGTTTCACGAACTAATGAAACATCTAACAATGCGATTCTAGGACTCTAAACATAGTTTCATGCAACATGAGTATTTATAAGTGTCTCAATAAGCTTCGTACAAGTTTCACGAACTTGTGAAACATCTAACAACGTGTTTCAGGACTCTAAACAAAGTTTCATGCAACATGAGTGTTTATTAGTGTCTCAATGAACTTTTTACAAGTTTGACGAACTTATGAAAAATCTAACAACGCGTTTCTAGGACTCTAAACCAAGTTTCATGCAACATGAGTGCTTATAAGTTCCTCAATAAGCTTTTTACAAGTCTCACGAACTTATGAAAAATCTAACAACGCGTTTCAGGACTCTAAACCAAGTTTCATGCAACATGAGTGTTTATAAGTGTCTCAATGAGCTTTGTACAAGTTTGACGAACTTATGAAACATCTAACAACGCGTTTCTAGGACTTTAAACAAAGTTTCATGCAACATGAGTGCTTATAAGTTCCTCAATGAGATTTGTACAAGTTTGACGAACTTATGAAACATCTAACAATGGTGTTTCTAGGACTCTAAACCAAGTTTCATGCAACATGAGTGCTTAAAAGTGTCTCAATGAGCTTTGGACAAGTTTGACGAACTTATAAAACATCTAACAACACGTTTCTAGGACTCTAAACCAAGTTTCATGCAACATAAGTCTTTAAAAGTGTCACAATGAACTTTGTACAAGTTTCACGAACTAATGAAACATCTAACAACGCGTTTCTAGGACGCTAAACCAAGTTTCATGCAGCACTAGTGGTTATAACTGTATAAGTGTCTAAATGAACCTTGTACAAATTTGACGAACTAGTGAAACATCTAACAACGCGTTTCTAGGACTCTAGACCAAATTTCATGCAACATGAGTTCTTTTAACTTCCTCAATGAGCTTTGTAAAAGTTTTACGAACTTATGAAAAATCTAACAACGCATTTTTAGGACTCTAAACCAAGTTTCATGCAACATAAGTGCTTATAAGTTCCTCAATGAACTTTGTACAAATTTCACGAATTTATGAAACATCTAACAACGTGTTTCTAGGACTCTAAACCAAGTTTCATGCAACATTAGTGCTTATAAGTGTCTCAATGAGCTTTTTAAAAGCTTGAGGAACTTATGAAACATCTAACAACGCATTTCTAGGACTCTAAACCAAGTTTCATGCAACATGAGTGCTTAAAAGTGTCTCAATGAGCTTTTTACAAGTTTGACGAACTAATGAAACATCTACCAACGTGTTTCTAGGACTCTAAACCAAGTTTCATGCAACATTAGTGCTTATAAGTGTCTCAATGAGCTTTTTACAAGTTTGACGAACTTATGAAACATCTAACAACGCGTTTCTAGGACTCTAAACCAAGTTTCATGAAACATGAGTGCTTAAAAGTGTCTCAATGAGCTTTGTAAGAGTTTCACGAACTTATGAAACTTCGAAAAACACGTTTCTAGGACTCTAAACCAAGTTTCATGCAACATGAGTGCTTCAAAGTTCCTCAATGAGCTTTGTACAAGTTTGACGAACCAATGAAACATCTACCAACGCGTTTCTAGGACTCTAAACCAAGTTTTATGCAACAAAAGTGCTTATAAGTGATGGGAATGTCCTGAAATCAATTGTACTTATTTTAGTAAGGTTGTATCGTCGAGGTTTGACAGTCGGATAATATTAGATGATTATAACGTTTTGCTAGAAGCCTCTTATAATCGATGGGCTTTAGAAGTCCATTGCTAATATTATGCGATCCTACAGGGTCACACACCTAAGCAGACTGGATTAATATATTATGTTGGGTTATTGATTATAATATAATATATGTGATATTAGATATACATATATTTATATTAGTGCACTTTAATAGTATAAGATATTATATTTATATATATATATGATATATATATTAATGCACATGTGAAAAAGGCAAGTCATTGTGATGTGCTTATTGGGCTTCGCTCATTAGCCATATAAGTCCAATAGGTTATTAATTAGGTTATGAGAACCTATTATATAAAGAGGCACAATGACGCTTGATAATATTAACCTTATTCTACACAACCCTAAACATAGCAGACAAATAGTTGTCTAATAGATTGAGATTAGATCTCTACGGCACTAGCATCCCGATCAATCCAGTTTGTGTGCGTGTGGATACCAGTAGAGGCACGACGTTTGGAGTGCTTCTAGACCTCGATATATCTCGGTTCAGATTTCCGCTACGAACCATCCAGGTATATTCATAAACTGATGACATAGATTTGATTCAATATTTGCACGTATCCTAGGGAAAGAATTCGAAATTATTATTTATAAATCGTTATAAACCGGTACAAATTCCTACAGTGGTATCAGAGCCTACGTGTATAATTTTGAATTAAACCTATTTTAATATATATTTGATATATAAAATTAGGTCTCTGTTGTTACATGTCGATGTAGTTTGTTGAAATCGATTAATAGTTAATCGGCTTATACTACTTGTTTATAATCATGATTTACGTCTCTGTGCATATAATATAGAGAATATTACATCTATAGATACTTTCTAGATGTATAATTACATCTTAAGATACTTTGACTCTTTAGCATACTTCTAGTGTGTAAAAAGACACATGTACCCTTTAGTTCAAATCCAACTAAATCCAACTCAATTACATTTTTTAATTACAAATCTAACTTTACTCTCCTAATTCTAAATCATCAAATCACTTATCTTCAAAACCCTATTTTTTTAGTTTAAGCGTAAAACCTCGACGACCTAAACGAAGAACAAATCTCGCCGGTCCTAAAAGTGAGCTCGCCGGGAAAGAAGAACAAATCTCGCCGGGAAAGAAGAACAGAGCTCGACGGGAAAGAAGAACAGATCTCGCCGGGAAAGGACATCGAAGGTTTTAGCGGCGGCGTAACGATTTCTACCCCATTTACTGCGACGGCGACGAAGTAATGGATGGTAAGTTCGATTTCTTACAGTTTTTTCCGACGGCCACACGGGTTTCCGGGAGGCTCATTATCAAACCATTTACCAAACAAATCTAACTTTTTTTTTTGCATATGTTTCAGCTGAATCTAATCTCGAAACGCCGTTCGATTTCAACCTTCCACCACGGCTATATGCTTCAAATCGTTTTCCTAGCGGGCGGTTAAATGTATATTCGAAGACGGATTTCATCGCTCTTGTTCAGTTGAAGTTGAAAGGGAGACAAGAGCTAATGCGGATCTTAGAGTCTCAGTTTGGCAAGCTTTTTGACTTGCCAATCTATTTGTCATCGATTTCTGGAAAGCTCGTCCACGCACTCATGTCCAGGCAACTGGTGACGAAGAAGCGATATGAGTTATGGACAGTTTTTGGTGGACAACCTCTCCGTTTCTCAATGACAGAGTTTGCCAAAATCACGGGTCTGGATTGCTCTGATTTCAGCCCTGATTACTGCCACACTTGGTTTCCTAAGGAAACTAAGACGCCTTCAGAGTTCTGGGTAAAATTGTTAGGTCCCGACCCACATATACAACTAGCTGATGTTGCAAAAATGTTGGACGATGTTAGCACGATGCCAAGTTGGAGGATTTTGGGTCTTGCTCTTATCATTCTTGTCGACGGGGTGTTAATTTGTTCTCACCAGTATCCAAAACCAACACCAAAATATGTTGATATGCTGGAGGACGTGGATACTTTCCTTGCTCATCCATGGGGTAGAGAATCTTTCTTCAAGACAATTGCGGCGTTGAACCCACCAGAGCAGGTTCGCGGCCACCCAAATGACCCCATTCAATATTTTCGCCTACAACTTCAACAACAAACCTTATGCCTTAAAGGGTTCCCAGTTGTATTTCAGCTACTCGCCTTCGAATCGATTGACTTGTTGGCAAACAAAATATCCCGAGGATTCCGGGTTTAGAAAATCAGATCTTTGGTTGGTGTAGGAATTTTACCAAAACTAAGGGTTGCACTCTCGCTCGAAGATGTGATGACAGTCGAAAACAATCCCAATGTAAGAAAAAAACTTATTGATATATATAGCTCGTTTATACTCATATATCTACAGTTTAAGATTTTTAAATAATGACATTATTGATATATATAGCTCGTTGTCAAGCCAACATTGGATGATATATTGTGCGAACGTGCTCCTTGGAGTTTTATAGACGGGGAAGTTGTGGACAGAAAAGTCTCCTACATGGAGAGGCTGATCATGGAGAAGCACAACTTCAAATTAGATGAGTGGCACAGTGGTGACGAATCGTTGAATTTAATACTTCCAAAACCAATCAACCAACCTCGTCCACCTAGAAAACACTACCAAACTAGGTCGAATAAATCAACAAAAGCAACATTAGGTGTCAAGAAACCTAATCGCAAGAAAACTCCCTCAAAGGCCACACAACCTTGTATGGCAGACTACTTCCAACCGTACTCGACAGACCAGCAAAGTCAAATCGAAGCTTTGCAAGCGGAGCAACTTCAGCTAAACGTGAGAATAAACGCACTTGCTGCCAAAACTGCTCGCCTAGAAAAAAGAGAACAAAAACGTCGGGATCGCAGACTTGCAAGGAACGCTATCCGCAAACATCGCTTTATGCGCAGGAAGCATCACGCCACTACCCAAGTATCATCACCAGAACCCGTCTCTAATTCAGAAACCCGGGGGACGGAACCAATTATTAATTTATCCACTCATGTTGGTATACCACCACAATGGGTTCAACATTCACCCGTAAGTCAGAACATACCTTTTATTCATGCACTTTGATATCCACCATGCCTATTAACACTCAACTTTCGACTTTTTAATTGGCCAGGGGAATGAGCAACAACATTCTAGTGGATCGCACACTCAGATGTATCCACAATCTCCCATCCACATGTTTCCAGAAGACAGATCACATGTAAACCTTATAAACTTAACATCTGCTATTTTACCCATATCTCAACCGCCTAAAAACCTTATAATTACACACCTCTTATTTTGAAATAAGTCTTATGACCTACCAATGGCCCAGGACACTCAAAAACAAGGGACAACACCTCACCAGTCACGAAAGGGTAATATCTTCCATGTTGAGCCGGTAAGTATTTTCATATTCACTGCAACATGCAACGCATGTGTCCCTAATAATTTTTCTATTGGTTAGGTCACAGTTCAATCCCATCCCCCAGGCACTACTGCCCTCGTGTCTTCAACAGTCGCGTATCCACGGAGTCCCATCCAGACAGACAATGATGTCATCCCCCAGGTTATCTTTTGTCTTTTATTCAAAGTACATTTTACTAACTGTACATCTCATAAACAAATTATCAGGCAACTCAATCGAACCAAAAAACATTTCAGCATATTCCACAAGATAGCATTGGCAACATACCCATGCACACGGATGCTCACAAAAACCTTAATGTAGACAAACCCGAACAGGTAAAATCTTAAACTGTGTATGTCCATTAAAAATACACACTTTATTTCACTTTTTACACGGTCGCTGAAGTGAATCGTTTAACATTTCAGGATTGTACACCGCTTCGCAACGAAACCATCCACATGGACACGGATAATCATGCACCTGCTGAAAAAGAGGAATCTCGGCAGGTAATAACTTTAATACAGAGCAATATTACAGATAATGCGTGTACATTTGCTCGTTGGATGGTTTGCCAACACAGGCACCCAAAATTCAAGATTCCCTTAAAACCCCTATGATGCCTAACATAGATTTGTGTCCAACAAAACAAGCTTACACGAACTATCATAAAGTCGTATACTATAATAAAATAAAGATATAGCCACGGCCGTTCGGTGGCAAGCAAAAATTGGCTATATATCAATTTTTTAGCCACGGATTAACGCTATAGCCACCGATACGGCCGTGGCTATATGAATTTTTTTTAGTAGTGAATGACTTCCAATTATATATCAATATTATATATATACTTACTTCCTTTATTTATTTTACTTTTTACGGTTGCACAATAGGAGTTGGTGCTAGCAGACGAACTTGAAGCGATCGCAACCCCTTCGCTCATCCTCTGCTGGTAACATCCACCCACAAGTTAATTACCTAACCGTGTCCACATCCCGTCCACAAACTAACTGTTAGAACTTACTTATTGCTCAGGCCTCCATCACAGGGGCACAAGGTAAAGTAATCGCAGAAGGAGTCGAGCAGTCTGCAAGACAAACCACGGTACGTTGAGCACCATAGCCCCATTATCTTTACTACTAAATTTGTATTTATTCTTACATCGATGACATGCGTACACAGAAAATTGCGGCTGCCATCAACAATGTCGTCATACAAGATTCACTACTGCCAACTAAGGAGTCATCCGCCAACAATTCTGGTTGGGAAGAGGTAAAGGAAATGATTTTAGCATATGTTGGAATAATTCAACTAGTTACCGCAAAGATACTGGATGTAATTACTTTTTTTGTCATTGTCCACACAGTGCATGGTAGAGGTTGGCAAGTGCGTGGACAACATTTTAGCGGGGTCAACATCTGATGCAGGAAAAAAAATTATCCACCCAATCGTATTAATTAATTCTTCTCCAACGCATCAGAAACCAAGAAACATTCCAACATCCCTAGAGGTCCAGCTTGCCACGATTTTACAGAGTATCCCAGACACGCCACCGTCAGATTTAACCCCACACATCAACTGCGAAGATTACGCAATACTAGAAGCCGTTCTCAAAAACAACCCCACTACGTAAGTATTTTTTTTTTGTAATTAATAGCACCATTTTAAAATTACTGAGTGAATGCCACACAACTTAAAATGCAGTTCACACACATCACTGGACGGCTTCGCGATTAACAACAACTTCTTATTGGACTTGGCAACACCCACTACCTGGGTATCCACACAGGTACCTGTCTAAACATGCATCCATGTGTTCAACGTTTTTGGACCTCGCTTATGGACATCCATACTAACTCATTCTCAACCCCTCCACCTCAACGCACAGCACATGGAGGTTCTATGCACACACCTGCAACACAAACACGGCGACATTTTGGGCATTGAGCGGGCATATTTCGCATCACCATGGTTAGTAAGCCACATGACCGACAAAAGCAGATCCTTAAAAGCTGTCGTCGATAAGAATAAGCTCCGAGTTGATCGCCGCATCACCGCTCTAGTCACCCAGCCCGGTCATGTGTGGATAGACGATGTCGACACTGTCTACGTCCCGATGAACTGGGATAACGTCCATTGGGTAGGCCTCGCGATCAACCTTAAACTTTCCTTTGTTGAGGTTTTAGATCCCGACAGCACTATCTACACCGACGACCAAGTTTGGGAACGTGTTTCGCCCATCCTTGACATGCTACCCCTCATAATCAACAAGGTATGCAGACCACACACCAAACAACCATATGGTTGCAAACCATGGGGTTGGAAACGCCCGATCTTATTCACCAAGCGAAGACGTTCATGGGACTGCGGGCCGGTTTCAATGAAACTCATGGAGTTGCACGCTTACGGTGATCCACCTCCTACCATGGCAGGACTCAGAACCGATCATGTGGATACACTGCGCAAGGAATATGTCATGGACCTTTACAAAAACCAGATCCTCCCTGTCTACTTCCCCACGCCAAGCCAAAACCTATAATGGGTTTGTCCTTTTTTGTTGTGGCGACTATGTACAACTAAATACCACCCAACTCTCGGTTTTATTTTTTTGCTTACATTTTGATTTTGTCAGGTGGGCCACATCGCATTGTTCTAACTTTATCGTCACTTTCTATTGCTAAATATTTTGATTAAAAAATACAAAAAAAATTAATGCAACATAGGATCATTTTGTGTTATATTCTGAAAAATTTTTAACTACATGATACACATACTTAATCCACATAATAGTGTCCACCCAAACAGATTCCACATTAAAATAGTTATTTAGACACAGTTACACATCCACACACGTTTCAAAACCAAAAATTTGTTAACCAAGAATAACTATGCGTCCACAACCATAAATCCACATGTACCACAAAATAACACAAATCATCGTCCACTGCTATCCATCCACAATTAATGCTCGTCACCCTATCGCCACAACTAAACGTTCCTAAACGACGGCAATTAGAAGTTATACATCCACAACTGCACATCCACACAGATACTAAAAAAAAATAAAACGCACAAATTACCCCCGAAAAACAAAAAAAAATTAAAAAAAAACCCTAATACAAAACGCACCGTTTCAATCATCATTAAAACTCAACCCCATCTAACTATAGGGCAAAATTGTTAAAGGCCATCAAACTGCCTCCCCCTCCTAAGCGCCGCCAGTTACTTACACTTGAATACGGCAAAATCGTGAAAGGGCTTCAAACTGCCTCCCCCTCCTAAGCGCCGCCAGATAGATGGGTCGAACGTTAAGCTTCAGTTTGAGTGATCCGACCGAAGCTCCAGAATATGGAATTGCCGAAGAAGAGGTAACAAGCTCCATGGTAAGGTCCGATAGCAACTCTTTCGATCCATACGCCGACCCTGGGGAAATGGGATTTACCAAGGTATGCTACTGCGGAAGAGATGTTACTGTTAGGGCTTCCAACACGGCTACGAACCCAGGAAGGCGCTTCCTAACATGTCGGGCAAGAAATGTAAATGTTCTAGTTATTGTTTTAATCTTATTAATGTTATTATACCCATAAAAATTAGAAATAGGTTCCTCTTCTTCATTTTGTTTACAATTGTTTTGTTCTGCTTTTTAGGACGGTCAATGTCACGTTTGGAAGTGGTGGGATGTTGCAGTTACGGAAGAGTTTCGTTTGGCTCATCTAAGGGCAACAATGATTGAAGAGAAGCTGCAATTGGTAGAGAAGATTGAAGACTTGGTTTTGAAGAATAAGACAGAAGTTGCAACAATTAAGAAGACATTCAAAGTAGGGATGTGTTTCGTCACTGGATTACTTATTGTCTTTGTGTTCGCATACAAGGGGTACGGCTATTGCGGTATGTAGACCTATGGCCTTGTAATGTTTTTATAACGCAGAGTGTTAGTTTATGCTCCTCAGTGTGTATCTTTGTAATGTTGCTCTAAACAAACAAACATTTTAAAAACGCCGTCCACCAATCTCAGTTTCTTTTTTTTAGTACTTGTGTCCTAAAATTACACCGACTAGTTCCGCCTTGTCCACATATGCCCACAAACCTGGATAACTAACTACGTTGTCCGCCGCTATAAATCTTTTTGTGTTGCTACTTTGTGACCCATTATAATGTTACAGTCCACTACTAATAATCCACACATGCTACCCATTTTCGTGTATGACAACTGTCTTAAATACATTTAACCAACTTTACCACAAGTTACAACAAAAGTGCGTTCCATCAGTGTGCATCCATAAATGATGGCACTATGGCAAAAGGATAAAATTCTTACAAAATTACACCAACTAGTTATGCCTTGTCCACATATACCAGACGTCGTGGACGGGGGGAACCAAAAAAAAAACCTTAGCATCCACATTTGTTGTCCATCTGGAAACCTAAACCCCCAATTATATGGGGTTCGTACCGCTGCTCCTATTGTCACCAACTTGATGACAGCGACCACACCTGTTTGGAACTGCTTTTGTGTTGCTACTTTGTGACCCATTATAATGTTACAGTCCACTACTAATAATCCACACATGCTACCCATTTTCGTGTATGACAACTGTCATAAATACATTTAACCAGCTTTACCACAAGTTACAACAAAAGTGCCTTCCATCAGTGTGCATCCATAAATGATGGCACTAGGGCAAAAGGATAAAATGCTTACAAAATTACACCAACTAGTTATGACTTGTCCACATATACCAGACGCTGTGGACGGGCGGAACAAAAACAAAAAATTTAACATCCACATTTGTTGTCCATCTGGATACCTAAACCCCCAAAAAACAATTATATGGGGTTCGTACAGCTGCTCCTATTGTGACCAACTTGATGACAGCGACCACACCTGTTTGGAACTGCTTTTGGTTTCTTCATGCCCTTCAATGTATATAAAACCGAACTCTTTATAAAATCCTAAAACCAACACCGATGTATATAATAATATTATACTTACAAATTCACCCTTTGACGGAAACCTCCCTTCCTTTGGCCTGCCAGACGGTCTCCTAGTTCTTGGTGGATACGGCTTAATGTTGCGAACATCATGTGGTATGGTCTCATCCTCGGCATCACCTTTAGGGCAAATTAGACCAGCATATTGACGAACCCATGTTGCAGTCTTGAAACATTCATCGGCCAAAGTGCCTATAGGAACACCCAAACTATCCGCAGCAATAAGTGCATGACCACACGGGATTTTAAGTTTATTATATGCCCCACACGTGCATTTCCTCTCTTTTAGCTGTACATGGTTTCGCGCCCCATATATTCCAACTATGCCACAACTCCACGCAGACACACTGTTAACTTTACTTCCCTTGCAAGTAGCTAAATTTTTTGTAATCTGCTTATCAACCTCGGGTGTAAGGACACCTCTCTGCAAATTAGCTTTTTGGCGTCGGGCACAAAACCATCTGCTCATCATTGCCTGTATGAATCGTAGCAGCTCCACAATAGGTGATCCACGAGCGGTTTTTAAAGCCTTATTAAGTTGCTCTGCTATATTGCTAGTCATAATGTTATAACGCTCACCCGCAAAATGAGCTCTTGTCCAATGACCAATGCCGATCTTCTCTAAGTACTTTGCACATGCAACACTTTCAAACCGTATTTTAGAAAACTCATTCCTAAAATCACCCACCTTGTACGCAAATCCAGCCCTAATAACAAGCTTACCCAATCCCTTGTTAGTATACGCTGAGCTTACGTTTCTCGCTACATGCACAATACATGCTCCATGGTGCGCTTTTGGGAAGACCTTTTTCTTCGCTGCGTATATGGCATTGTGCCTGTCTGAGATTATTGTCAACTCGCTACTATCCGCCAATATAGCTTCCAGCTTCTCAAAGAACCAAGTCCACGACAGGACGTTTTCACTATCCACCACAGCAAAAGCCAGTGGATATACTTGACGATTCGCATCCCGTCCTTTGGTGTCAACAATACCCCTTTGTATTTACCAGTCAAATGGGTCCCATCCACAACAATTACCCGCCAGACTCTTCTAAACCCTACAATAGACGCCCCAAACGCGATAAACGTATACAGAAAACGACACACACCATCTTCATCTGCTTGTGTCTCTAAATGTCTAACTGTCCCAGGATTAGCTAACTTAATAATGTGCAAATATTGCGGCAAATTCATATAAGAGTCGTCGTCCGAACCGCGCACATCGTATATTGCCTTCTCCCTAGCCCTATAACATTTCATATAAGTCGCTGATAATCGCAACTCCTCAAGCACTAACTGTTGCAGATCCATTGCTTTAGGACCACCAATACCAGCCCCGTACTTAGACTTGAATACAGAAGCGAGCACCTGCTGCGTTGCTTTCCGTTTGTAACCGTCCCTCGTCTCTATCGGGCAAGAATGATCAAGATTTGCTTTCCGAATCTCATAATAACCACAACCACTCATTTCATGAGCCATTATGCGCCAATCACATTTGGGATCGGCACATGTTACTACAAAATAATCTCGTTTCGTCGTCGTCTGCTTGAAGTGGAATTGAGTTTTAATAGCATATATTGCTAATGCAATACGGCAATCTTTTTTGCTATTAAAGTGCTTCCCCACGTACATGCGTTCATCTACACCATCTATGTCTAGGTCTGGGATTTCGTCAACCACATACTCTGTGTCATCAAATAGTGGAGGTAAGTCAAATTCTTCATCGCAAATGTCTTCTAGTTTCCTATTTTGACCATCTGCATTAGTCCACACAGACCCGTCCACACCAACACCAGAAGGTTGATTTGTTTCCTGCTTGGTAAAACCACCTATAACTTCGTCAATTACAACACTGTGGGCAAATGCGACTCCAGCATCACACTCTACTAATCTCCGTTTTGTTTTCAAAGGAGGCATATCTAATAAAGGTTCACTATCAGTGCACAAAAGCTCAACCGCATTGGACCCACCATATGCATCTTCAATCAATGGACTCCAAAATTCAGAATCGTAGCCTCTAGGCGCAATATCTTCGGCCAATGAACCCTCATCAAACGCTGAACACAACTCCGAATCCTCCCATTCATTGTCATCACTGTCTTCCAAGAAAACACTCCCTCTAGAATGCTTAGCTTCAACGCGCTCCACCTCTGCAATCAAGTCGTCGTCATCCAAAACAAAAGGTTTTGTTTTAGACCCTTTGCACGAACCAACACCTTCTCCACTTAAGACATTAGTAGTTTTGGTCTCACCCATAACCTTATTTTGCGAGATCTGAACTGGCGTTGAAAAACAGGTAGATGTTTCGGTGGCTTGCACCCGTCCACTGTTGGTTCTTCTTCCAAACCGTACACAGAGATTAATCCCACCATTAACACGAAGATGTCTAACAAAGTACCCTACCGAACCATCACTTGTTAACAAAACCGGTGGAGTCTTCAACCCTGTAGCTAGCTCTTTGCTATTAGGAGGCCAATAACTCAAACCATTAACAGCATATTCAGCATTACGGATACCAAAAAATTCTGTCAGGCAAGCCTCTTTCAAATCTGTGAGACTCATTCCATCCTTCACAGTAACAGCCCTACCATACTGTTGTTTATCGATCAAGAACTCCCAATAACCATCAGATCCACAACGCCATTCACCGCTCATGACCATTGCCTGGTCGTCCATCGAAGCCTGTACAAAATCAAAATCAAACTTCAATTTTGAGAAGGAACATACTTTGTGATTTCATATTAACAGGGGAAAATCAAGCTTTAATATTCAAGCTATCAAATCTGTACCATCTCCCACACCTCTACAATGTTTTCCCTTTTTCCTAAAAATATTTTACTTTCTCTGCCAAATGGTGTTCCACGAAAAGAGACAGATCTGAAAGACAAAAAACAACTTTTACATAAAATCTCATCCACGTCATCGATCCACCACCACCTTCTTCCAAAATTACACGTCACCGATCCAAAACCACCACACTCAATATATTCATTAGTTTATACAACACACAAATAGTACAAATTTGACATTCTGGTTACATAATAAGTAACTGAATGTGTAACTAGTCCTTAAAATTCTCTACCCGGTTAAAAACTTCTTTTCTCTGCAAACAAGGGCAAAATGGGCAGAAAGTTACATTTTATACTAAGAAAGTGCACCTTCTAGCCTAAGTATCTTAAAGTGCAATAATAACAACACAAAGTGCCTTAAAGTGTAAATCACTCTATAATATATATGTTATTTAAAAGGTCAAACGCATGATAGCTTCAATTTTTAATTAATATAAAAGTATGTTAAATTAATTCTGTTTATGTGCATGACATGGTGTCTGCATAATTGTATTCTTATGTTGACTATTAAAAGATTTTTTAATAGAAATATTACTCTCCGTCGAAGGAGAGTTTGTAGTAGTTAATAATAGTTTTCCTATAAACAAAGTCTCCAAGACTTTGTTATGTTCTTTAATCCTTTTTACATTTATGTTCTAATATGATTAGAACTATTGAAATTTAGTTAAGATTAAAATTTAAATTGAAAATTTAATTTGATTAAATTAATTCAATAATATCTGTAATTTAATTTAACATATATTTGATATGTAATATTATATTTTATAATTTATATTAGATATAAATTTTAAATATAAAATTAAATTAAATTAAATTTATTTCCTCAATTAATATCAAATTTAATGTCTTTCCAATCTTGTCAACTGTCAAGACTTGTTTCGTTGTGTATGGGCCTGCTAAGCAGGGTGTCCACAATTACATGAGTAAGGCGGATGGTAATGGTTACCATACGAGTAAAAGATTGGTTTATTTGACTAAGCTATCAAAATGGTTTTGGGCTTAGAGACATAAGGTTGGATAAGACATAAAATGTCATCCACAACCAAGAGTTATATTGGATATAATTAGCAATGTTGTTGCTTACCTAAATAACTAAACATTCAGGCGATGAGCCAAAGCTCACTTGAATTTTAGTGAAATAAGGATCTTGGATCACTATACTCATATGAGGAAAATTGTTTTGAGTTTAGTGTGAGTTTTCTTAAATGTTGAGACAACTCAAATTTCGATGAACATCATATTACCTTTTGTTATTCTTTTGACAGTTATGTCAAACCTTCACAACTCGTTTTCACTTCGATCCGTCCTTGAGAAGGACAAGCTAAATGGATCGAATTTCCTCGAATGGTATCGAAATCTGAGAATTGTTCTCAAACAGGAGAAAAAGGACTATGTCCTTGAAAAGGCTTTGCCGGAAAAACCTAAGGCAAATCTTCCACATGCAGAGAGGAATGCTTATGATAAGCATGTCAATGATAGGGTCGATGTGTGTTGTCTCATGTTGGCTACCATGAACTCGGACTTGCAAAAACAGTTTGAGAACGTGGAGTCGCCAATTGAGATGATCACTAGCCTGAAAGGAATGTTTCAGGAGCAAGCACGAACTGAGAGATATCACACTGTTAAATCTCTCATTGAGTGTAAGCTGCCAAAGGATAGTCCAGTTAGCCCACATGTCATTAAGATGATGGGTTATATCGATAACCTGGCCAAACTGGATTCCCCTATCAGCCAAGAGTTGGCTACTGACCTCATCCTGCAGTCATTGCCGCCAAGTTTTGATCAGTTTGTTATGAACTACAACATGAATAACTTGACAAAGACTTTGACTGAGCTGCATGGGATGCTCAAAACTGCTGAACCAAACATCAGAAAGGACACTCCAAATGTTCTCATGGTGCAAGGGGGTAAAAGGTTTAAGAAACCTGGTAAGAACAAAGGAAAGGGCAAGATAAGTGGGATTGGGAATCCAACTAAGTCCGATCCTTCTCCTAAGTTTAAACCTGGCCCCTCTGGTGAAGACAAGTGCCATTATTGTAATGGTGTTGGGCATTGGAAGAGAAACGCAAGAAATACTTGGAAGATCGAAAAAGAAGAAGACTTTTAAGACTTCTTCGCCAGGTATCTATGTTATAGAAGTAAATGTTGCTACTTCTAGTTCTACCTCTTGGGTATTAGATACCGGTTGTGGTGCTCATATTTGTATGAATATGCAGGGCCTAAGCAACAGTAGAACTTTGGAGAAAGGACAAGTGGACCTGCGCGTGGGGAATGGAGCAAGAGTTGATGCATTAGCTGTAGGAACATTTCATTTGTCTTTACCTTCTGGCATGGTTTTAGAACTTAAAAATTGCTACTATGTACCTGCTATAAGCAGAAATATTATTTCTATTTCTTGTTTGGATTTGGAAGGATTTCATTTTTCGATTAAAGACAAATGTTGTGCGTTTAATCTTAATGATATGTTTTATGGTAGTGGCCCATTAGAGAATGGGCTTTATGTTCTTAACCAAAGTGCGCCTATCTATAACATTAGTACCAAGAGATTTAAGTCTAACGACTCGAATCCCACTTTTCTTTGGCATTGTCGTTTGGGCTATATAAACGAGAAACGCATTCAAAAGCTTCACAATGATGGACTTTTGAACTCATTTGATTATGAATCATTTGAAAAATGTGAATCTTGCTTATTAGGTAAAATGACTAAGGTCCCTTTTACTGGACAAAGTTAAAGGGCCAACGACTTGTTGGGCCTTATACATACAGATGTGTGTGGGTCAATGAGTATTGGGGCTAGAGGAAACTATCAGTACTTCATCACATTTACTGATGATTTCAGTAGATATGGTTATGTTTATCTAATGAAACATAAATGTGAATCTTTCGAAAAGTTCAAAGAATTTCATAATGAAGTGCAAAACCAACTTGGCAAAACAATTAAAGCTCTTCGATCAGATCGCGGAGGAGAATACTTGAGCCAAGTTTTTAGTGATCATCTTAGAAAATGTGGAATTGTTTCACAACTTACTCCTTCCGGAACACCTCAATGGAACGGTGTATCCGAAAGGAGAAATCGAACTTTATTAGATATGGTTCGATCTATGATGAGTCACACAGATCTTCCATTATCCTTTTGGGGATATGGTCTAGAATCGTCTGCGTTTACGCTAAACAGATTTCCATCAAAATCAGTTGAAAAGACACCATATGAGATGTGGACTGGAAAGGTTCCTAATCTATCTTTTATGAAAATTTGGGGTTGCGAGGCTTATGTAAAACGTTTACTTCCTGATAAGCTTGGACCCAAATCTGATAAGTGCTACTTCGTTGGTTATCCCAAAGAAACCAAAGATTATTACTTTTAAAACCCCGCCGAGAGCAAAGTGTTTGTTGCTCGGAACTGTGTCTTTTTAGAAAGAGAATTTCTTTCTAAAAGGAACAGTGGGAGTAAGGTACTACTCGAAGAAGTTCGAGATTCACAGGAGGTTGCTCCACCTATTCAGGAAGAGCAACAACTGGATTTACGAAGAGTCGTAAATACCACACCTATGGAACCTGAGGTACGTAGGTCACATAGGGTCATTCATGAACCTGATAGATATGGGGTTTGGGTGACTGACCATCATGATCTATTGATTATAGAAAGTGATGAACCTACGTCCTATGAAGAAGCAATGATGAGCCCCGACTCTGAAAAGTGGGTAGAAGCCACTGAATCCGAAATGGGATCCATGTCGTCCAACAAAGTATGGACTTTGGTCGATTTACCTGATGGTGTAAAAGCCATTGAGTGTAAATGGATTTTCAAGAAGAAAATGGACGTGGATGGTAATATACAGATATACAAAGCTAGACTAGTGGCTAAAGGCTATAAGCAAATTCATGGCATTGACTATGATGAAACTTATTCCCCAGTCGCGATGTTTAAGTCCATTCGGATTCTTCTAGCAATTGCCGCTCATTATGATTATGAGATTTGGCAAATGGATGTGAAAACAGCTTTCCTTAATGGAAACCTGGAAGAGGATGTGTACATGACACAACCTGAAGGTTTCCCAAGTCCTGAAAATGCGGGGAAAGTATGTAAGCTTCATCAACTCTATATATGGGCTGAAGCAAGTGATAAACGAGATTTTACCCCGTTTAATCTAATATCTTAATTGTAGTACTTAAGATGTCAAACCAAATCAGGAGCAAACAATATACTTGAATTTATTAGAAACGGACTCAGTTTAAGTGTGATCAAAAGGTTGTTGTTTGTGTGATTTTGTAACCGCAAATTAAACAAAACAAAAACGCGAATTAAGAGTTTTGAAGATTAATTAAGAGCTAAACAATCAGGTTAAGGTGTTTTAAAAGGTGATTAAACTTTCAGATTTCAAATTGTCTTTTACAAAAATACTTTAAGGTTTTGAAAACGATTTTAGATCAATCCACTCTCGTGGCAATGATCCTTTTCTCAACAATTAAACTAAAACAATATCTTGGATAGTTTAATCGTCGAGAAACTTTAAGAGCAAATCAATTCTAACCACCAAGCTTATTAACACAGATCTCTCGGTTAAGCTAGGCTTGGTTCTAAGGTAATTGTTCAGGAACCTTTATAATCTCTCGATTCATAAAGTTTCATGGGTTCGATAATCGAATGGCCAACTCGATTAAAGCTTTAAGGTTGTTACCAAAGACTAAAGTTTTATAATCAATTAAGTTCTAGACAATTATCAATCTTAAATTCAATCAACCCCTTTCTACCCTAACCCAATTGTCTATTTGGAACTACTCACTAAGCATGTTGAAATTCAAAGCAATTAGATTCAAAGAAAACATAAACATAAACAAAAAAACAAGAGAATAAGGGTTCAAGAAAATCTTATTGATGATGATGAAGATTCCAAAGGTGGCCAAGAAGCAAAACACCAAGAAGATCTCCAAGGTTCAAAAGCAAAAACAAAAGCGATGAAAAACAAAAACTAAAAGATAAAAGATAGAATAGAATGTCTAAACATAGAAAAGCCCTAATATATTAAAAACCAAAGGAAATAAAGGAAACCAATTTGGTTTAGGAATTGGTTTTCCTTTTTACAACATAAAACCGATTTCCTTATAATTTTCGCAGCTTGTATCGGTCATAGCAAACCGATACAATCTGGTCGATACGCGCTGGTCGGTGGCCTTGCTACAGCTCAGTTTCCTTCGTATCGGCCAGGCCAAGCCGATACAACAAGTCGATACGTGTCTTCGGGTTCTTTTTCTCTTGTATCGGCCACTCCAAACCGATATGGCTGGTCGATACAAGCTTCGACAAACCTTCTTCTTCTATATCGGCCAATGGAAACCGATACAACATGCCGATGCAAGTGTATCCGCTTCTTTTTGGCTTAAATTCATCACTTTCGTCGTCTTTATGCTCCGAAACCTGAAATACACGAAACAAACCAAAATGCAACCTATATGACACTAAATGCAACCTAAATGAATGAATTTTAATGCACAAACTAAGGTAAAATGTGTAAAATATGCAAGTTATCAACTCCCCCAAACTTATCCTTTGCTTGTCCTCAAGTAAGAGAATTTCGCATCAAAGTTTAGGAAGGTGTGGAGGCGGGGACCTCAGAACCAAAAGCAACATGAAAGTATAATGAACAAGTATCCTAAACATAGTACCCTCTCGCAAGCGAACTAGTTCTACTTATTTCTATCCACCTTTAACTCCGTCTAAATCCGCTATTATTACCAAAAGCATGTGATCCACTTGCCTAGTCTAAGCACCTTTCACATTCAATTAAACACAATCAAGCATGAAACATGATCAAGAATTTCCAAGAGTTTTTCTATTTGTCTAGGTAAGAACGGGATTTTGAATCAAACGAGGAGGTTAACACTCATGCATGTGGTTAGTTGTAGCGCGGTTTCTCTCGGGGAGTGAAAGGGTCAAGCAAAACCAGGAAAGACAAGAAGCAACTGATGCATACAAGTCCGGACATCCATTCCTACTCAAAACTATCCACTAACCAATCGTCTTTCTTTTAAACATTTAAACACTTAAACATCGAGTTTCTTTTCTTTTCTTAACTACCTTTGGGGAGTTTATTTTGGCTAAGTTTCTTTTTTTTTTTTATTTCTTAATCGATTTTTTTTTTTTTTTTTTTTTTACTTAGCCATTCTTTTTCCCCTAGGTGTTTTACAACCACTCGTGTTTATTTTCTTATTTTTCAAAACTCAAAGACGTGTCTCACCAAACAATTATCCCTTTCTGAACCACTATTCTAAAAAAAACTAGCCCAATGGATGTCCTTTTTTGTCGCTCCCTATACTTTCAAGTTTTTGCGAAACCAAACAATCACTAAATGAAAAGAATTCTCACAAGTGTTTGGGTTAAGGTTAAGGATGTGAGAGGGGAATCATCCTTAGAATGAGAATGACCGGATTGCGCTTTAAGTGTTTCGGTTTAGGAAGCCACAATCCGTAGAAATCACAAAGCCATAGAAATTCTCTTGAAAACTATCAATCATGCTAATTAAAATTCAAGTTTAAGTTCAGATAATTTTTTCGAAGGTGACTTAGAACTACCAAGTTTCATAACCACACAATTGGCTTTTTAAACATCAATGTCTAGGGTTGCGGTTTAAAGATTTTCAGCGAGTTCTAATTCGTTTACGGAAGATACTACACCTAAGATACTGTTCAAAACACTAAGTGCGTCGCTTTACAAGGTTAACATCATCATAGATCCCCTATGCATATGATCTAAATGCCCATGAACTAATCCTAAATGCAGAATTTTTGTGTTTTTTTTTTTTTTTTTTTTCTTATGCGAAAACTAATATGCTAAAGCTAATATGACTACTCCCCCAAACTTAAATCACACGGTCTCCGTGTGAAACAAGTATCGAGGGAGGTTCCTAAATGCATGTATGAATGACTCTAATATGAAAAACTAATGCGTATGCATATGGTTCAGGTGTTACCTCAGTAGTAGTAACGCGGCGAGTCGAAGTCGTCTGTATCGGTCTCAGCAGACCGATACTCTTGCCCGATATCGGTCCAGCAACCAATATAACAGGCCGATACCCCTTTCAGAATTCGTTTTCCTACTTCGTTTTCACCTGAAACCATCAAACACGACATAAACTCTAAGTAAATTATCATCTAAATGCAAACTAAATTGTATATACAAGGATAAACATGGGATTTCCTCCCAAGTGAGCTTGTTTATAGTCTCTTAGCTTGACTTTACCCCCTTCTTTTTAGGCGAAATTTGCGCGTGAAAGAGATATCGAATCTCCTTCGGTGACAACTTCGTGTACCAGGGGCGGCTTGAGTTTTACTCTGTTCACCACAAACTCGACTCTATCGTTGTGCTTGCTTTGTTTTGACTCGCAGCGAGCACTCCTTGCTCCTTCCTTGAAAGCTTTCTTCAAAAGTTTAACCTCGTTGACTAACTTTCTAATGACGCGGTTTTTAGACAAGTTCGAATGCGCTATTCTAAACTTTCTAGGACGAGGTTGGTGTTCCACTTTTGGAGCTTTGGGTTTGCTCCTTGCATCATCACTAGTCTTACCATTGCTAGCATCTTTCTCTACTCCAATCACCAAAGCTTCACAAGGAACCGTCTCCGTAGGCTTTTTGACCACATCGTTGATGTTGTACCGTTGAACAAGGTCCTTCCCAAGGTGTAAGTTTATCTTTCCAACCTTCACATCTATGACGGCTCCAGCGGTTGCCAAGAAAGGTCTTCCAAAGATGAGTGGATTATCAGGTTCTTTGTCCATCTCCAAGACGACAAAATCTGTTGGAATGAAGACGTCTCCCAACTTTACCGGAATATCTTCTAAGATTCCAACGGGTACCTTCACGGATCTATCAGCCAGCACCAAAGAGATCTAAGTAGGTTGGAAAGAAGAAAGGCCAAGTCGTTTAGCCACAGACGAAGGCATAACGTTGACACTAGCCCCTAAATCGCATAGGCACTTTTCAAAGACCAAAGGACCAAGAGTGCAAGTGATACGAACTCCCAAAGATTGCACACTCTTGTTGGTATTGAAATGGATAGATCCTTGAATGAACAAGGTGGGAAAGTGAATGGCTGCGTCGAGGGCTATGAACGGCACTCGGTAAACCTGATTCGAACCGCAGGCTAACCACCTAAGGATCGGTTGTGACTCTTCGGCTAACCACCTTGGAATCGATTGAGATCAAGAGGCTAACCACCCAATGATCGAAGTGATTTCGTTGGCTAACCACCAAAGAGATCGAAAAAGTTCACAAAAGAACAAGAGAGAAACTTCTCAAAGATTTGTTTGATAAAAGATTGATTGTTCAAAATGAAAGGATTACATGAATTTATAAGAAGAAGAAGGAGAAGAGGCTAGTCAACAAGACTACCTCGAAAATGAAAACAAAGACTACTTGGGAATGAAAACAAAGACTAAGACCAAAGACTAAAATAAATTAGAGTTTGAATGTCCCTTGGACTTCCAAGTTGGCGAGAATGTTCTTGAGGTTTGGTCATGTCCTTTTGATTTATTTCCAACCATAATGTAGATGTAATTCATGTGAGTTTGGACCGTCCATGGTAAGCATAAGTCATTGCCTCGTTAAAACCTCTACTCGGAAAACCCAATGGGACAAAACCGAGTATAGGAAAAAGAGTACAACAACTTAGCTTGCGGCCAACCTCAAGATGAATCCACAAATGATATTGAGATGTAGGTGCATTGCGTAAGTTGGTCTTCCTCCTTGTTCCTAACGTTGCCAAGTACTTTCCAAACAGCTCCGGCTAGCTTCCTTGTCTTGGATCGCGTCATGGGGCCTTCGGGAACGATCAATGCTTCCTCGGGAACCTCATCCAAAGCTTGCGTATCCATGATCATATCATCCCCCTCCTCTTGAAAAGGATTTGTCCTCAAATCGACTCCATCTGCAATAAAAGGAATAATATCAGCAATGTTGAAGCTAGAGCTAACAGAATACTTACCTTGGAGATCAATTTTGTAAGCATTATCATTGATCTTCTCCAAAATAGTAAATGGTCCATCAACTCTTGGCAAGAGTTTAGACTTCCTTTCTTCCGGGAACCGCTCCTTTCTCAAGTAAATCCAAACAAGGTCGCCGGGTTCAAACGTCTTTTTGTTCCGACCTTTGTTGGCTTGCTTGCGGTATTGCTCGGTTTTATGCTCGATGTTTTGCTTTGCCTTTTCGTGCATTAGTTTGACTAACTCAGCCTTTTTCTTTCCGTCCATACTTACACGTTCACTCAAAGGTAAAGGAGTTAGATCAAGAGGTGTAAGCGGATTAAAGCCATAAACAAGTTGAAAAGGAGAAAAACAAGTAGTAGAATGCACGGCATGATTATATGCAAACTCTACATGTGGTAAACAATCCTCCCATGACTTAAGATTCTTTTTGATCACGGTTCTCAAGAGTGTCCCTAGAGTCCTATTAACCACTTCGGTTTGTCCATCGGTTTGCGGATGACAAGTAGTAGAGAAACAAAGCTTAGTTCCTAGCTTAGACCATAGGGTCTTCCAAAAATAACTCAGAAACTTTGTATCCCTATCCGAGACTATAGTCCTAGGCATTCCATGTAGACGGACAATCTCCTTAAAGAATAAGTCGGCAATGTTAGATGCATCATCAGTTTTATGGCAAGGTATGAAATGTGCCATTTTAGAAAACCTATCGACCACAACAAAGACCGAATCTCTACCATTCCTAGTCCGAGGTAAACCTAAGACAAAATCCATCGAAATGTCGGTCCATGGTGCACTAGGAATCGGTAAAGGAGTGTACATACCTTGGCCTTGGCTTTTTGATTTAGCGAGCTTACATGTGGTGCATCGGCTGCAAATTCGTTCAACATCACGCTTCATGTGCGGCCAAAAGAAATGATCTTGCACAATGGAAAGAGTTTTGGCCACGCCAAAGTGTCCCATCAAGCCTCCTCCGTGTGCTTCCCTAACAAGAAGATCTCGCAAAGAAGAGTTGGGAATGCAAAGTCGGTTTTCATAAAACAAAAAACCATCACTTCTAAAGTACTTTCCTTTAGCAAACTTTTCACAAGTAAGGAATACTTCCTGAAAGTCTGGATCGGTTGCGTATGCTCCCTTAATCATCTCAAACCCGAGAATCTTGGCATCGAGAGTCGAGATCAAAGTGTACCTCCGAGATAGAGCATCGGCCACCACATTCTCTTTGCCTTGCTTGTATTGAATCACATATGGAAAGGTTTCCACGAACTCCATCCAACGGGCATGCCTCTTGTTCAACTTTTGTTGGCTCTTTAGGTGCCTAAGTGATTGATGATCGGTGTGGATCACGAACTCCTTCGGCCGAGAGATAGTGTTGCCATGTTTGGAGTGCACGGACTAAGGCGTAGAACTCCTTATCGTACGTCGGGTAGTTGAGAGTAGCTCCTCCGAGTTTCTCACTAAAGAAAGCAATTGGCTTCTTCTCTTGCATGAGCACGGCTCCTATACCTACACCGAAGCATCGCATTCAATCTCAAATGTTTTCATAAAATCAGGTAGAACGAGAAGAGGGGCGTGAGTAAGCTTGTGTTTTAGGAGTTGGAAAGCGTCCTCTTGAGCTTGTTCCCATTTAAAACCCACGTCCTTCTTGATTACTTCGGTTAGTGGCGCGGCAATGGTGCTGAAGTCCCGAACAAACCGTCTATAGAAACCGGCTAAACCGTGGAAGCTTCGGACCTCACCTACCGTCTTAGGACTCGGCCAATCTTGGATCGCCTTGATCTTGCTCACATCGACCTGTATGCCCTGTGAACTTACAACAAAACCTAGAAACACCACGTCATTTGAACAAAAAGAACACTTTTTAAAATTGCCAAAGAGGCGTTCCTTCCTAAGCACGTTCAACACCTTTCGCAAATGCTCCACATGTTCGTCCAAGGTCTTGCTATAAACCAAGATGTCATCAAAATAAACAACAACAAAGACACCTATAAATGACCTAAGAACATGATTCATAAGACGCATGAAAGTACTAGGTGCATTCGTAAGACCAAACGGCATAACAAGCCACTCATATAATCCGTGCTTAGTTTTGAAAGCGGTTTTCCATTCATCACCTTCCTTCATCCGGATTTGGTGATATCCACTTTTCAAATCAATTTTAGAAAAGACACTAGACCCATGAAGTTCGTCTAACATGTCATCTAGCCTAGGAATTGGATGGCGATACTTTACCGTAATATTGTTGATGGCTCGGCAATCAACACACATCCGCCAAGATCCATCCTTCTTGGGCACAAGTAATACCGGAACGGCGCAAGGACTCATACTTTCTCGGATATGACCCTTCTCCAAAAGTTCACCGACTTGTCGCTGGAGTTCCTTGGTTTCAACCGGGTTGGTTCGGTAAGCGGGCCGGTTCGGAAGTGTTGCTCCGGGAACAAAGTCTATTTGATGTTCTATTCCACGAATGGGAGGTAGACCGCCTGGACTGTCTTCCGGAAAGACATCACTATATTCCTGCAAAAGAGACAACACATTGCTCGGAAGATCCGGCTCGGGGTTAGTCAAGAGAGCATCTTTAAAGACAAGCAACACGAAAGGTTGCTTAGTAACAAGAGCATGCTTAATCTCACTCGGTCTCACAAAAAAAGTTTCTTGCCTCACGGGTTTACTCTCAAAGGCCTTTAGTGGGGTTTTTCTCGAACTCTCACTCTCATTTTTAGTAGAAGAAGTGTTTAGGGGATCACTCACAATGTTCTTTCCTTGGTTAAGCTTGAGCTGATCTAGGTACACCTCATGTGGTGACATAGGTGCAAGAGTGATCTTCCGTCCTTGGTACTCAAAGGAATACTTGTTAGTGTACCCATCATGAACCGTCCTTCGATCGTACTGCCATGGTCTTCCAAGTAGAATGTGACCAGCTTCCATGGATAACACATCGCAAAGGATTTCATCCTCATATCGGCCAATAGACAAAGATACCAAAACTTGATGTGTCACCGTTTGTTTTTGGTCACTCAACCAACTTAGACTATACGGCCGTGGATGTTTCTTCATTTCCAAGTTTAGTTTCTTCACCAAAGTCATGCTAGCAACATTAGTACAACTTCCGCCATCGATAATTAGGCTACATACCTTATCTTTGATATGGCATCGCGTGTGGAACAAGTTTTCCCGTTGTTCGTCTTCTAGACTTTTCTCTTGGGAAAGAAGAACTCGTCTTGCCACAAGTAACTCTCCTTTAACCGCATGTTCTTCATCGTCATCATAGATTGGTGCGGAGTCATAATTCTTCTCATCTTCGGTCACGATTTTGCCGCTATCTAGCATCAACATGGCGCGCTGGTTTGGACACTTGTTCGCATAATGACCTTTGCCTTTACACCTGAAACACTCTATGTCACGGTTACGACTAGAAGTAGAAGCCTCGGTCTTACCCTTGTAGTCTTGACTTGAAACGTTAGGTTTGAATTCCGATTTTGGCTTGGAATCGGTGCGGCTTGGGTAACTTGGCTTCTCGCTTTTAGGGTAACTTGGCTTGGTTGTGACGCTCTTTCTCCTAAGTTGTTGTTCCACGAGAATGGCCTTGTGCAACATATCCTCTATGGTGTCATAAGTTTGCATCTCCATACGATCTTGTAATTCTCGATTCATTCCGGATAGGAATCGGGCCATTGTTGCATCACGGTGTTCATCTACATCGGCTTTGAGCATGAGTTTCTCCATCTCTTGGAAATAATCTTCCACATTCCTACTTCCTTGAGATAGCCTTCGTAGTTTTTGGTGCAATTCTCGGTGGTAATGGCTCGGAATGAACCGTCTTCTCATAAGTATCATCATCTCTTCCCAAGTCTCTACGGGATTTTCTCTATTTCGCTTCCTGTTAGTCACCAATTGATCCCACCAGTCAATAGCATAATCATGAAATCCAGTGGCTGCTAACCTAACTTTCTTGCGATCGGAAAAGTGTTGACAATCGAAGAGTAGATCGATCTTTTTTTCCCACTCAAGGAAAGCATCGGGATCGTTTTTCCCAT
This sequence comes from Cochlearia excelsa, assembly GCA_963556525.1. Classification (NCBI taxonomy): domain Eukaryota; kingdom Viridiplantae; phylum Streptophyta; class Magnoliopsida; order Brassicales; family Brassicaceae; genus Cochlearia; species Cochlearia excelsa. The sequence continues at coordinate 13,140,547 of OY748328.1, read as the reverse complement.
GGAATGGTGGAATGCGTAGCTTCAAGCCGCCAAGATCATTTTCATTTCTTCCTCTGGCCGGTGGTTGCCTATCTTGTTCCCCAACGGTGAGGTCGTGAAACGGATTGTCGTATGGCTCCATTCGTTGTTGTTGTTGGTTGCGTCGGTGTTGCCTATGTCTAGGCGGTACTCGGTGACGTCTATGATGATCAATTCTGCCCGATCCTTGACTCTCCGTCGAGTTATCTCCTCTTTCATGGCCATGGTTAGCTCTTTCTCGTCCAACAGAAAGAGTGGCCATTTGGTCTCTCATTTCGTCGAGCATTGTGGACATGGCTTCCATTTGGCGGGCCATTTCGGCTTCTCTTTCATTCCGTGAAAAATTGCTTCCATTGGACATTTTTCCTCGCAAAAAGAACAAACACGTTAGTAAAAATATTCCTCACAAGTGTTTCACTCAAGTGTTTCTCACAACCCTCACAATATCCTCACACACACACAAGAAGTTCTCCTCGGTTCTTAAGAAACTAAATCGAAACAATTCGATGGTAGCGTCAAAAACCAAATCGTCAAACTAAGGTAGATAGATAGATAGATAGTGAAGAATTTCTTTAACCAAATTGTTTTTTTTTTTTTTTTTTTTTTTTTTTTTTTTTTGATTTTGGTTTCTTACAAAAGATAGAAAGAAAAGATATAGAATAAAGAAGTGAAGAGATATAGCTTGCTTAGAAAATACCGATATTCAAGAGCGTGGCTCTGATACCACTTGATACGAACTCCCAAAGATTGCACACTCTTGTTGGTATTGAAATGGATAGATCCTTGAATGAACAAGGTGGGAAAGTGAATGGCTGCGTCGAGGGCTATGAACGGCACTCGGTAAACCTGATTCGAACCGCAGGCTAACCACCTAAGGATCGGTTGTGACTCTTCGGCTAACCACCTTGGAATCGATTGAGATCAAGAGGCTAACCACCCAATGATCGAAGTGATTTCGTTGGCTAACCACCAAAGAGATCGAAAAAGTTCACAAAAGAACAAGAGAGAAACTTCTCAAAGATTTGTTTGATAAAAGATTGATTGTTCAAAATGAAAGGATTACATGAATTTATAAGAAGAAGAAGGAGAAGAGGCTAGTCAACAAGACTACCTCGAAAATGAAAACAAAGACTACTTGGGAATGAAAACAAAGACTAAGACCAAAGACTAAAATAAATTAGAGTTTGAATGTCCCTTGGACTTCCAAGTTGGCGAGAATGTTCTTGAGGTTTGGTCATGTCCTTTTGATTTATTTCCAACCATAATGTAGATGTAATTCATGTGAGTTTGGACCGTCCATGGTAAGCATAAGTCATTGCCTCGTTAAAACCTCTACTCGGAAAACCCAATGGGACAAAACCGAGTATAGGAAAAAGAGTACAACAACTTAGCTTGCGGCCAACCTCAAGATGAATCCACAAATGATATTGAGATGTAGGTGCATTGCGTAAGTTGGTCTTCCTCCTTGTTCCTAACGTTGCCAAGTACTTTCCAAACAGCTCCGGCTAGCTTCCTTGTCTTGGATCGCGTCATGGGGCCTTCGGGAACGATCAATGCTTCCTCGGGAACCTCATCCAAAGCTTGCGTATCCATGATCATATCAGCAAGGCAAAGTAAAACTCCCTGGATCACCAAGTTTCTTAGGAGAATGGTTCTTTTGTATGATCACGCTGCACTCTTGTGAAAGATTCACCGTGTCTTCCGAGTTTTTGAACTTGTTTTTGATGGTGTCTTTCAAGGATTTAGTGTCGTCAGGGACTAGCTTGAAAGCGTCAATAAGTGGGATGGGAACTTGTACCTCGTTTACTTGCTTCTCGAGCTTAGCTCTAAAGTACTCCTTCAAGCGTTGCATCTTAGCTCGATACGGAAAAGGAAGTTTGGGCACGTAATCGGACGTCACATAGACCGTCTTCTTGTTTTTCTCGGATTTTTCCTCTGTATCGGCCATGTTCTTGGCCGATGTTGGTGGTCGATATCGGTCATCTGAAACCGATATGCCAGGTCGATACGAGTCCCCTGTCTCCTTCTCACTCGTATCGGCCTTGTTCCTGGCCGATACAGGTGGTCGATATCGACCAGATGTGGCCGATACGACTAGCCGATACAACTGTCCTGTATCTTCCTCGTTACCGCATGCGGTGTTTCCGTCGTCTAGGACTGTGGTCTCTGAGTCGTGTGACTGTTCCACCTCCCCGACCTGATCCGCATTGTCCTCAATGAGATCGTGTGAAAGCATTTGTGTATCACTGCTAAGTTCTATGGAGTTGACATACTCTCTAGGATTGGCTTCAGGTTTACCCGGAAGTTGACCAATTGGTCGCTTAGAAGCCGAGGTAATTTGAGCCACTTGGTTGTCTAAAGCCTTCAAGTGTGAGTTCATGGATTCGATCTTGGCGTTGAGATCATTGTAAGTAGAGTCCACCTTTGTCTTGATGGCATCGATTTCCATGAAGCTTCGGCTTTGACCTTCTAGAATTTGCTTCAACAGTTGGTTAGTTTGGTCACCTTGGGGAGCTGGTGAAGAAACTTGGCCTTGAGCAGCGGGAGGATGGTTGTAACCCGGTGGTGGATTAAGTGGTGGTCTCGGTGCATATCCTCCTTGTTGTGCTTGAGGATAGACTTGATCTTGAGGATTAGCTACGTTGGTGCTTCGGTAGGAAATGTTCGGGTTGTGTTTGTAGTTGTTGAAACGCCAATCACCTTGATTACCCACATAGTTTATCTCCTCATGAGTGTTGTGAAGTGGGGTCGCCTCTTCTTCTCTACTTCCTACGAAATTGATTCCCGCTTGTTGAGACATGAGTAGCTTTTCCAGCTTCTCATTCACCGCCTTTATCTCTATCTTAAATTGCTCATCATTCCCTGAGCTGGGTATGGTGCGATCATAATCTTCCCCGTAGTTGCTATCGCTTAGGGCGTAGTTTTCCACCAAAAGCTGTCCATCGGCTTCCGTCTTCCCAAGGAAATTTCCTTGGCTAGCTGAATCGAGAAGCATCCTAAACTTCGGTTTTAGACCGCGGTAGAACGTGCTGAGTAAGCTCTCTCCCGTGAAACCGTGGTGTGGACATCTCACCGTGTAACTCTTGAATCTTTCCCAAGACTCGCTGAACGTTTCTTGGTCTTTTTGTGCGAAAGCTGAGATCTCGATTCTTAGCTTTGCTGTCCTCACCACCGAGAAGAACTTTGTGAGAAAAGCCGTCTTACACGCCTCCCAAGTCTGTATGGTGTCTTTCACAAGATTCTTCTGCCATATGTGTGCTTTGTCCCCGAGTGAGAAGGGGAACAAACGCCGCTTAAACATGTCCTCGTTGACACCATTGATCTTCACCGTGTCGCATAGCATGTCAAATTGGTGAAGATGGTCAATGGGGTCTTCACTAGGCAGCCCATAGAACTGGTTGTTGGACACCATATTGATGAGACTAGACTTGATCTCGAAGTTGTTGTTGGCGATGGCTGGTGGCGTGATGCCACTACGGTTGGTGATGTTAGATGGCACATCGGCTGTTCCAATTGTGCGTGCAACGTTAGGCGCGTTGTTTGCATCACCCATCTCTAATTCTGAATCTGAACCCGAAGTTTCTGATGTAGATGAGTCGGAGTGATTGCTGGATCTTCTTTCTCTTGAGATAGCTCTTTCGTGTGCTTTGATGTCTGCGAAGAAGAGCAAGTTGTCACTTTGTCGATGACTTCTTCTTTGCATACACCTAACAAAACGAAAATCACAAGAAAAGAAAACAAATTAGTAACAAGAACTGAAACTTAATCCCAAGTAGTTTCAAAATTCTAATAATTGTTCGAGTTCCTGAATCGGCAACGGCGCCAATTTGATAGACGAGATTTTACCCCGTTTAATCTAATATCTTAATTGTAGTACTTAAGATGTCAAATCAAATCAGGAGCAAACAATATACTTGAATTTATTAGAAACGGACTCAGTTTAAGTGTGATCAAAAGGTTGTTGTTTGTGTGATTTTGTAACCGCAAATTAAACAAAACGAAAACGCGAATTAAGAGTTTTGAAGATTAATTAAGAGCTAAACAATCAGGTTAAGGTGTTTTAAAAGGTGATTAAACTTTCAGATTTCAAATTGTCTTTTACAAAAATACTTTAAGGTTTTGAAAACGATTTTAGATCAATCCACTCTCGTGGCAATGATCCTTTTCTCAACAATTAAACTAAAACAATATCTTGGATAGTTTAATCGTCGAGAAACTTTAAGAGCAAATCAATTCTAACGACCAAGCTTATTAACACAGATCTCTCGGTTAAACTAGGCTTGGTTCTAAGGTAATTGTTCATGAACCTTTATAATCTCTCGATTCATAAAGTTTCCTGGGTTCGATAATCGAATGGCCAACTCGATTAAAGCTTTAAGGTTGTTACCAAAGACTAAAGTTTTATAATCAATTAAGTTATAGACAATTATCAATCTTAGATTCAATCAACCCCTTTCTACCCTAACCCAATTGTCTATTTGGAACTACTCACTAAGCATGTTGAAATTCAAAGCAATTAGATTCAAAGAAAACATAAACATAAACAAAAAAACAAGAGAATAAGGGTTCAAGAAAATCTTATTGATGATGATGAAGATTCCAAAGGTGGCCAAGAAGCAAAACACCAAGAAGATCTCCAAGGTTCAAAAGCAAAAACAAAAGCGATGAAAAACAAAAACTAAAAGATAAAAGATAGAATAGAATGTCTAAACATAGAAAAGCCCTAATATATTAAAAACCAAAGGAAATAAAGGAAACCAATTTGGTTTAGGAATTGGTTTTCCTTTTTACAACATAAAACCGATTTCCTTATAATTTTCGCAGCTTGTATCGGTCATAGCAAACCGATACAATCTGGTCGATACGCGCTGGTCGGTGGCCTTGCTTCAGCTCAGTTTCCTTCGTATCGGCCAGGCCAAGCCGATACAACAAGTCGATACGTGTCTTCGGGTTCTTTTTCTCTTGTATCGACCACTCCAAACCGATATGGCTGGTCGATACAAGCTTCGGCAAACCTTCTTCTTCTATATCGGCCAATGGAAACCGATACAACATGTCGATGCAAGTGTATCCGCTTCTTTTTGGCTTAAATTCATCACTTTCGCCGTCTTTATGCTCCGAAACCTGAAATACACGAAACAAACCAAAATGCAACCTATATGACACTAAATGCAACCTAAATGAATGAATTTTAATGCACAAACTAAGGTAAAATGTGTAAAATATGCAAGTTATCAGCAAGCATCTCGGAGTTGGAATCTTCGTTTTAATGAAGCAATCAAAGAGTTTGATTTCATTATGAACGAAGAAGAACCTTGTGTTTACAAGAAGATTAGTGGGAGCGCAATTGTGTTTCTTGTGCTATATGTCGATGACATATTACTCCTAGGAAATGACATTCCTTTACTTCAGTCCGTTAAGACTTGGCTAGGAAGTTGTTTCTCAATGAAAGACATGGGAGAAGCTGCATACATACTTGGAATAAGGATCTATAGAGATAGACCTAACAGGTTGATTGGACTAAGTCAAGACACTTATATAGATAAGGTCTTACATAGGTTCAATATGCATGATTCTAAGAAAGGTTTTCTACCAATGTCTCATGGCATAACCCTCAGCAAGACTCAATGTCCTTCAACACATGATGAGCGAGAGCGCATGAATAGAATTCCTTATGCTTCTGCTATAGGTTCTATTATGTATGCCATGCTTTGTACACGTCCTGATGTGGCATGTGCCTTAAGCATGACGAGTAGATACCAATCTGATCCAGGTGAGAGTCAGCTGGATCGTTGTTAAGAACATCCTTAAGTATTTGAGAAAAACTAAGGATAAGTTCTTGGTCTATGGAGGATGTGATGAGCTTGTTGTGAGTGGTTACACTGATGCCAGCTTTCAGACAGACACAGATGATTTCCGATCTCAATCCGGTTTTATCTTTTGTCTTAATGGAGGAGCGGTGAGTTGGAAAAGCTCCAAGCAAAGCACCGTGGCTGACTCAACAACCGAATCAGAATATATTGCCGCTTCTGAAGCGGCAAAAGAAGTTGTTTGGATTAGGAAGTTCATCACTGAACTTGGTGTAGTTCCTAGCATCTCTGGTCCGGTGGATCTTTATTGTGACAACAATGGAGCCATCGCTCAGGCGAAGGAACAAAGGTCGCACCAGAAATCCAAACACATTCAAAGACGATATCACCTCATTCGTGACATTATCGAAAGAGGAGATGTGAAGATCAACAGAGTTCCAACAGATGCAAATGTTGCAGATCCTTTAACCAAGCCTCTTCCTCGGCCGAAGCATGAAAGTCATACTGCTGCTGTAGGCATTAGGTTTCTTAATGTTTGATTTTGTTTCTAGAGAGAAACTTATTTTTATGATATGATGTTCGTGTTTACAAACATTTGATTTATTTTCAAATTAATGAAATTGTTTCAGCATTATTTAATTATTGGATAATAAAATAATTTGTCCCAAAATAGTTTATATCATCCTTATAAGTCATCAAGTACGTGACTTGATCATGAAACCTTATGAGTGAAAGATGACATAAATTATTGCGGTCCCTAGTCAAGGTTATTAAATGGGACAATAGTAACCAAAACGACTAGTATGTGAGGTGACTGATGACTAAGTTTCGTGGAGTCATTTAATATGTGGTATTAAAGTCAATCACATAAGTATGTGTTAGAGAACACAATATTGGACTGACCCGCTATGGAAAACTCTGCAAGAATATTATATGAGTGTCATAAGAGTTTTTCATTACAACTATAAAATATAGTCCTTTGACCTGAGTTTGTCATGTTTTCTTATACATGGACTAGTGCGCTTTGACTGTGTCAAACGTCAGCCGTAACAGGTGATTATAAAAACACTGATTGGGCGTATTACGAATTGTATAAGGAACGGGGATAAAACAAGATGGGATTTGTCCCTCCTAAACAAGATATTGTCCCTCCTAATGGGAGATAGATATCTCGGGCCTATCGATAATTTAATGCGAGAAAATGCATGGTCGTGCTCAAACGAGGTGAATGTCAATCTTTTGTTTTATCAGTATAAATTGGGAATCGATATACATGATCTAGCTTAATAAGGATGACACTATTGCTTGCTTTATGCTAGGATCGAGATATAGCGACGAAGGGATTATCGGAATAGATGATTCCAGTACAAGTGGGAGATTGTTGGGAATGTCCTGAAATCAATTGTACTTATTTTAGTAAGGTTGTATCGTCGAGGTTTGACAGTCGAATAATATTAGATGATTATAACGTTTTGCTAGAAGCCTCTTATAATCGATGGGCTTTAGAAGTCCATTGCTAATATTATGCGATCCTACAGGGTCACACACCTAAGCGGATTGGATTAATATATTATGTTGGGTTATTGATTATAATATAATATATGTGATATTAGATATACATATATTTATATTAGCGCACTTTAATAATATAAGATATTATATTTATATATATATGATATATATATTAATGCACATGTGAAAAAGGCAAGTCATTGTGATGTGCTTATTGGGCTTGGCTCATTAGCCATATAAGTCCATTAGGTTATTAATTAAGTTATGAGAACCTATTATATAAAGAGGCACAATGACGCTTGATAATATTAACCTTATTCTACACAACCCTAAACATAGCAGACAAATAGTTGTCTAATAGATTGAGATTAGATCTCTACGGCACTAGCATCCCGATCAATCCAGTTTTTCTGCGTGTGGATACCAGTAGAGGCACGACGTTTGGAGTGCTTCTAGACCTCGATATATCTCGGTTCAGATTTTCGCTACGAACCATCCAGGTATATTCATAAACTGATGACATAGATTTGATTCAATATTTGCACGTATCCTAGGGAAAGAATTCGGAATTATTATTTATAAATCGTTATAAACCGGTACAAATTCCTACAATAAGTATCTCAATGAGCTTTGTACAAGTTTGACGAACTTATGAAACATCTAACAACGAGTTTCTAGGACTCTAAACCAAGTTTCATGCAACATGAGTGCTTATAAGTTCCTCAATGAGCTTTGTTAAAGTTTGACGAACTTATGAATTGCCTTACGACGCGTTTCTATGACTCTAAACCAAGTATCATGCAACATGAGTGTGTATAAGTGTCTCACTGAGCTTTGTACAAGTTTGACGAACTTATGAAACATCAAACAACGTGTTTCGAGGACTCTAAACCAAGTTACATGCAACATGAGTGTTTATAAATGTCTCAACGAGCTTTGTACAAGTTTGAACAACATATGAAACATCTAAAAACGCGGTTCTTGGACTCTAAACCAAGTTTCATGCAACATGAGTGTTTATAAGTGTCTCAATGAGCTTTGTACAAGTTTGTCGAACTAATGAAAAATCTACCAACGCGTTTCTAGGACTCTAAACCAAGTTTCATGCAACATTAGTGCTTATAAGTGTCTCAATGAGCTTTGTACAAGTTTGACGAACTAATGAAACATCTACCAACGCGTTTCTAGGACTCTAAACCAAGTTTCATGCAACATAAGTGCTTATAAGTGTCTCAATGAGCTTTGTACAAGTTTGACGAACTTATGAAACATCTAACAACGAGTTTCTAGGACTCTAAACCAAGTTTCATGCAACATGAGTGCTTATAAGTTCCTCAATGAGCTTTGTTAAAGTTTGACGAACTTATGAATTGTCTTACGACGCGTTTCTATGACTCTAAGTATCATGCAACATGAGTGTGTATAAGTGTCTCACTGAGCTTTTTACAAGTTTGACGAACTTATGAAACATCAAACAACGTGTTTCGAGGACTCTAAACCAAGTTTCATGCAACATGAGTGTTTATAAGTGTCTCAACGAGCTTTGTACAAGTTTGAACAACATATGAATCATCTAAAAACGCGGTTCTTGGACTCTAAACCAAGTTTCATGCAACATGGTGTTTATAAGTGTCTCAATGAGCTTTGTACAAGTTTGACGAACTAATGAAAAATCTACCAACGCGTTTCTAGGACTCTAAACCAAGTTTCATGCAACATTAATGCTTATAAGTGTCTCAATGAGCTTTGTACATGTTTGACGAACTTATGAAACATCTAACAACGAGTTTCTAGGACTCTAAACCAAGTTTCATGCAACATGAGTGCTTATAAGTTCCTCAATGAGCTTTGTTAAAATTTGACGAACTTATGAATTATTTTACGACGCGTTTCTAGGGCTCTAAACTAAGTTTCAAGCAACATGAGTGCTTATAAGTGTCTCAATGAGCTTTGTACAAGTTTGACGAACTTATGAAACATCTAAAAAGGCGTTTCTAGGATTCTAAACCATGTTTAATGCAACATGAGGGTTTATAAGAGTCTCAATGAGATTTGTACAAGTTTGACGAACTTATCAAACATCTATCAACGTGGTTTCTAGGACTCTAAACCAAGTTTCATGCAATTTGAGTGATTATAAGTGTCTCAATGAGCTTTGTACAAGTTTGACGAACTTATGAAACATCTAACAACGCGTTTCTAGGACTCTAAACCAAGTTTCATGCAACATGAGTGTTTATAAGTGTCTCAATGAGCTTTGTACAAGTTTGACAAACTTATGAAACATCTAACAACACGTTTCTAGGACTCTAAACAAGGTTTCATGCAACAAGAGTGCTTATAAGTTCCTCAATGAGCTTTATACAAGTTTGACGAACTTATGAAACATCTAACAACGTTGTTTCTAGGACTCTAAAAAAGGTTTCATGCAACATGAGTGCTTCTAAGTTCCCCAATGAGCTTTGTACAAGTTTCACGAACTAATGAAACATCTAACAACACGTTTCTAGGACTATAAACCAGGTTTCATGCAACATTAGTTCTTATAAGTGTCTCAATGAGTTTTGTACAAGTTTTACGAACTTATGCAACATCTAACAACGCGTTTCTAGGACTCTAAACCAAGTTTCATGCAATATGAGTGCTCATAAGTTCCTCAATGAGCTTTGTTAAAGTTTGACGAACTTATGAAACATCTAACAACGCGTTTCTAGGACTCTAAACCAAGTTTCATGCAACATGAGTGCTTATAAGTGTCTCAGTGAGCTTTGTTCAAGTTTGGTGAACTTATGAAACATCTAACAATGTTGTTTCTAGGACTCTAAACCAAGTTTCATGCAACATCAATGCTTATAAGTGTCTCAATGAGCTTTGTACAAGTTTGACGAACTTATTAAACATCTAACAACTCGTTTCTAGGACCCTAAACCAAGTTTCATGCAACATGAGTTCTTAAAAGTGTCTCAATGAGCTTTGGACAAGTTTCACGAACTTATGAGACATCTAACAACGCGTTTCTAGGACTCTAAACCAAGTTTCATGCAACATGAGTGCTTATAAGTTCCTCAATGAGCTTTGTTAAAGTTTGACGAACTTATGAATTATTTTACGACGCGTTTCTAGGACTCTAAACGAAGTTTCAAGCAACATGAGTGCTTATAAGTGTCTCAATGAGCTTTGTACAAGTTTGATGAACTTATAAAACATCTAACAACGTGGTTTCTAGGACTTTAAACAAGGTTTTATGCAACATGAGTGCTTATAAGTGTCTCAATGAGCTTTGTACAAGTTTGACGAACTTATGAAACATCTAAAAATGCGTTTCTAGGATTCTAAACCAAGTTTCATGCAACATGAGGGTTTATAAGAGTCTCAATGAGCTTTGTACAAGTTTGACGAACTTATGAAACATCTAAAAAGGCGTTTCTAGGATTCTAAACCAAGTTTAATGCAACATGAGGGTTTATAAGAGTCTCAATGAGCTTTGTACAAGTTTGACGAACTTATCAAACATCTATCAACGTGGTTTCTAGGACTCTAAACCAAGTTTCATGCAACATGCTTTCTTATAAGTGTCTCAATGAGCTTTATATAAGTTTGACCACCTTTAAAACCATCTAACAACACGCTTCTACACAAGGTTTCATGCAACATGAGTGCTTAGAAGTGTCTCAATAAGCTTTGTATAAGTTTGACGAACTTATGAAACATCTAACAACGTGTTTCTAGGACTCTAAACCAAGTTTCATGCAATTTGAGTGATTATAAGTGTCTCAATGAGCTTTGTATAAGTTTGACGAACTTATGAAACATCTAACAACGCGTTTCTAGGATTCTAAACCAAGTTTCAAGCAACATGAGTGATTATAAGTGTCTCAATGAACTTTGTACAAGTTTGACGAACTTATGAAACATCTAACAACGTGGTTTCGAGGAATCTAAACCAAGTTTCATGCAACAATGAGTGCTTTTAAGTGTCTCAATAAGCTTTATAAAAGTTTGTAGAACTTATGAAACATCTAACAACGCGTTTTTAGGACTCTAAACCAAGTTTCATGCAATATGAGTGATTATAAGTGTCTCAATGAGCTTTGTACAAGTTTGAAAAACTTATAAAACATCTAACAACGCGTTTCTAGGACTCTAAACCAAGTTTCATGCAACAAGACTGCTTATAAGTTCCTCAATGAGCTTTATACAAGTTTAACGAACTTATGAAACATCTAACAACGTTGTTTCTAGGACTCTAAACAAAGTTTCATGCAACATGAGTGCTTCTAAGTTCCACAATGAGCTTTATACAAGTTTAAAGAACTAATGAAACATCTAACAACGCGTTTCTAGGACTATAAACCAAGTTTCATGCAACATTAGTGCTTATAAGTGTCTCAGTGAGCTTTGTACAAGTTTGAAGAACCTATGAAACATCTAACAACGCGTTTCTAGAACTCTAAACCAAGTTTCATGCAACATGAGTGCTTATAAGTTCCTCAATGAGCTTTGTTAAAGTTTGAAGAACTTATGAAACATCTAAGAACGCGTTTCTAGGACTCTAAACCAAGTTTCAAGCAACATGAGTGTTTATAAGTTTCTCAATGAGCTTTGTACAAGTTTGACGAACTTATAAAAACATCTAACAACGTGTTTCTAGGAATCTAAACCAAGTTTCATGCATCATGAGTCCTTCTAAGTATCTCAATGAGTTTTGTACAAGTTTCATGAACTAATGAAACATCTAACAACGCGTTTCTAGGACTCTAAAACAAGTTTTATGCATCATTAGTGCTTATAAGTGTCTCAATGATCTTTGTACAAGTTTGACGAATTTATGAAACATCTAACAACGCGTTTCTAGGACTCTAAACCATGTTTCATGCAACATGAGTGTTTAAAAGTGTCTCAATGAGCTTTGTACAAGTTTGACGAACTTATGAAACATCTAACAACACATTTCTAGGATTCTAAGCCACGTTTCATGCAATCTGAGTGCTTAAAACTGTCTCAATGAGCTTTGTACAAAATTCACGAACTTATGAAACATCAAACAACGCGTTTCTAGGACTCTAAACCTAGTTTCATGCAACATGAGTGTTTATCAGTGTCTCAATGAGCTTTGTAAAAGTTTGTCGAACTTATAAAACATCTAACAACGTATTTCTAGGACTCTAAACCAAGTTTCATGGAGCATGAGTACTTATAAGTGTCCCAGTGAGCTTTGTAAGAGTTTCACGAACTTATGAAACATCTAACAACGCGTTTTCTCGGACTCTAAACCAAGTTTCATGCAACATGAGTTCTTATAAGTTCCTCAATGAGCTTTGTTAAAGTTTGACGAACTTATGAAACATCTAACAACGCGTTTCTCGGACTTTAAACCAAGTTTCATGCAACATGAGTGCTTATAAGTTCCTCAATGAGCATTGTACAAGTTTGACGAACTTATGAAACATCTAACAACGCGTTTCTAGGACTCTAAACCAAGTTTCATGCAACATGAGTGTTTATAAGAGTCTCAATGAGATTTGTACAAGTTTATTGAACTAATGAAACATCTAACAACGCGTTTCTAGGACTCTTAACCAAGTTCCATGCAACATGAGTGTTTATAATAGTCTCAATGAGCTTTGTACAAGCTTGACGAACCTATGAAATATCTAACAACGTGGTTTCTAGAACTCTAAACCAAGTTTCAGCCTACATGAGTGCTTCAAAGTTCCTCAGTGAGCTTTGTACAAGTTTGACGAAATTATAAAACATTTAACAACGCGTTTCAAGGACTCCAAAACAAGTTTCATGCAACATGAGTGTTTATAAAGTCTCAATGAGCTTTGTACAAGTTTGACGATCTTATGAAATATCTAACAACGTGGTTTCTAGGACTCTAAATCAAGTTTCATGCAACATGAGTGCTTATAAGTGTCACAATGATTTTGTATAAGTTTGACGAACTTAAGAAACATCTAACAACGCATTTCTAGGAATCTAAACCAAGTTTCATGCAATATGAGTGCCTATAAGTGTCTCAATGAGCTTTGACCAAGTATGACGAACTTATTAAACATCTAACAACGCGTTTCTAGGACTCTAAACCAAGTTTCATGCAACATGAGTGCTTAAAAGTGTCTCAATGAGGTTTGGACAAGTTTCACGAACTTAAGAAACATCCAACAATGTGTTTCTAGGACTCTAAACCAAGTTTCATGCTATATGAGTGTTTATAAGTGTCTCAATGAGCTTTGTACAAGTTTGACGAACTTATGAAACATCTAACAACGCGTTTCTAGGATTCCAAACCAAGTTTCATGCAACATGAGTGCTTAAAAGTGGCTCCATGAGCTTTGTACAAATTTCACGAACTTATGAAACACCTAACAACGCGTTTCTAGAACTCTAAACCAACTTTCATGCAAAATTAGTGCTTATAAGTGTCTCAATGACCTTTGTACAAAATTCACGAACTTATGAAACATCAAACAACGCGTTTCTAGGACTATAAACCTAGTTTCATGCAACATTAGTGCTTATAAGTGTCTCAATGAGCTTTTTACAAGTTTGACGAACTTATGAAACATCTAACTACGCGTTTCTATGACTCTAAACCAAGTTTCATGCAACATGAGTGCTTATAAGTTCCTCAATGATGTTTGCTAAAGTTTGCGAACTAATGAAACATCTAACGACGAATTTCTAGGACTCTAAACCAAGTTTCATGCAACATGAGTGCTTATAAGTGTCTCAATGAGCTTTGTACAAGTTTGACAAACTTATGAAACATCTAACAACGCGTTTCTAGGACTCTAAACCAAGTTTCATGCATCATGAGTTCTTATAAGTTCCTCAATGACCTTTGTTAAAGTTTGACGAACTTATGAAACATCTAACAACGCGTTTATAGGACTCTAAACCAAGTTTCATGCAACATGAGTGCTTATAAGTGTCTCAATGAGCTTTGTACAAGTTTGACGAACTTATGAAACATCTAACAACGCGTTTTTGGGACTCTAAACCATGTTTCATGCAACATGAGTGCTTATAAGTGTGTCAATGAGCTTTGTACAAGTTTGACGAACTTATGAAACATCTAACAACATGGTTTCTAGGACTATTAACGAGGTTTCATGCAACATGAGTGCTTAGAAGTGTCTCAGTGAGCTTTGTACAAGTTTGAATAACTTAAGAAACATCTAACAACGCGTTTTTAGGTCTCTAAACCAAGTTTCATGCAACATGAGTGCTTTTTAGTGTCTCAATGAGCTTTGTACAAGTTTGACGAACTAATGAAGAATCTAACAACGTGTTTCTAGGACTCTAAACCAAGTTTCATGCAACATTAGTCCTTATAAGTGTCTCAGTCAGCTTTGTACAAGTTTGACGAACTTATGAAACATCTAACAACGTGTTTCTAGGACTCTAAACCAAGTTTCATGCAACATGAGTTTTTATCAGTGTCTCATTGAGCTTTGTACAAGTTTGACGAACTTATGAAACATCTAAAAATGCGTTTCTAGGATTCTAAACCAAGTTTCATGCAACATGAGGGTTTATAAGAGTCTCAATGAGCTTTGTACAAGTTTGACGAACTTATGAAACATCTAAAAAGGCGTTTCTAGGATTCTAAACCAAGTTTAATGCAACATGAGGGTTTATAAGAGTCTCAATGAGCTTTTTACAAAATTCACGAACTTATGAAACATCAAACAACGCGTTTCTAGGACTCTAAACCTAGTTTCATGCAACATGAGTGTTTATCAGTGTCTCAATGACCTTTGTACAAGTTTGACGAACTTATAAAACATCTAACAACGTATTTCTAGGACTCTAAACCAAGTTTCATGGAGCATGAGTACTTATAAGTGTCTCAGTGAGCTTTGTAAGAGTTTCACGAACTTATGAAACATCTAACAACGCGTTTTCTCGGACTCTAAACCAAGTTTCATGCAACATGAGTTCTTATAAGTTCCTCAATGAGCTTTGTACAAGTTTGACGAACTTATGAAACATCTAACAACGCGTTTCTAGGACTCTAAACCAAGTTTCAGGCAACATGAGTGTTTATAAGAGTCTCAATGAGATTTGTATAAGTTTATTGAACTAATGAAACATCTTACAACGCGTTTCTAGGACTCTAAACCAAGTTCCATGCAACATGAGGGTTTATAAGAGTCTCAATGAGCTTTGTACAAGCTTGACGAACTTATGAAATATCTAACAACGTGGTTTCTAGAATTCTAAACCAAGTTTCAGTCTACATGAGTGCTTCAAAGTTCCTCAGTGAGCTTTGTACAAGTTTGACGAACTTATAAAACATTTAACAACGCGTTTCAAGGACTCTAAAACAAGTTTCATGCAACATGAGTGTTTATAAAGTCTCAATGAGCTTTGTACAAGTTTGACGAACTTATGAAATATCTAACAACGTGGTTTCTAGGACTCTAAATCAATTTTCATGCAACATGAGTGCTTATAAGTGTCTCAATGATTTTGTATAAGTTTGACGAACTTAAGAAACATCTAACAACGCATTTCTAGGACTCTAAACCAAGTTTCATGCAACATGAGTGCCTATAAGTGTCTCAATAAGCTTTGTCCAAGTATGACGAATTTATTAAACATCTAACAACGCGTTTCTAGGACTCTAAACCAAGTTTCATTCAACATGAGTGCTTAAAAGTGTCTCAATGAGGTTTGGACAAGTTTCACGAAGTTAAGAAACATCCAACAACGTGTTTCTAGGACTCTAAACCAAGTTTCATGCTATATGAGTGTTTATAAGTGTCTCAATGAGCTTTGTACAAGTTTGACGAACTTATGAAACATCTAACAACGCGTTTCTAGGATTCCAAACCAAGTTTCATGCAACATGAGTGCTTAAAAGTGGCTCAATGAGCTTTGTACAAGTTTCACGAACTTATGAAACACCTAACAACGCGTTTCTAGAACTCTAAACCAACTTTCATGCAAAATTAGTGCTTATAAGTGTCTCAATGAGCTTTGCACAAAATTCACGAACTTATGAATCATCAAACAACGCGTTTCTAGGACTATAAACCTAGTTTCATGCAACATTAGTGCTTATAAGTGTCTCAATGAGCTTTTTACAAGTTTGACGAACTTATGAAACATCTAACAACGCGTTTCTATGACTCTAAACCAAGTTTCATGCAACATGAGTGCTTATAAGTTCCTCAATGATGTTTGTTAAATTTTGACGAACTAATGAAACATCTAACAACGAATTTCTAGGACTCTAAACCAAGTTTCATGCAACATGAGTGCTTATAAGTGTCTCAATGAGCTTTGTACAATTTTGACGAACTTATGAAAAATCTAACAACGCGTTTTTGGGACTCCAAACCAAGTTTCATGCAACATGAGTGCTTATAAGTGTCTCAATGAGCTTTGTACAAGTTTGACGAACTTATGAAACATCTAACAACGTGGTTACTAGGACTATTAACCAAGTTTCATGCAACATGAGTGCTTATAAGTGTCTCGGTGAGCTTTTTACAAGTTTGAATAACTTAAGAAACATCTAATAACGCGTTTTTAGGACTCTAAACCAAGTTTCATGCAACATGAGTGCTTATAAGTGTCTCAATGAGCTTTGTACAAGTTTGAGGAACTAATGAAACATCTAACAACGCGTTTCTAGGACTCTAAACCAAGTTTCATGCAACATTAGTCCTTATAAGTGTCTCAGTCAGCTTTGTACAAGTTTGACGAACTTATTTAAACATCTAACAACGCGTTTCTAGGACTCTAAACCAAGTTTCATGCAACATGAGTACTTATAAGTTCCTCAATGAGCTTTGTTAAAGTTTGACGAACTTATGAAACATCTAACAACGCGTTTCTAAGACTCTAAACCAAGTATCATGCAACATGAGTGTTTATAAGTGTCTCAATGAGCTTTATACAAGTTTAACGAACTTATGAAACATCTAACAACGTTGTTTCTAGGACTCTAAACAAAGTTTCATGCAACATGAGTGCTTCTAAGTTCCTCAATGAGCTTGATACACGTTTAAAGAACTAATGAAACATCTAACAACGCGTGTCTAGGACTATAAACCAAGTTTCATGCAACATTTGTGCTTATAAGTGTCTAAGTGAGCTTTGTACAAGTTTGAAGAACCTATGAAACATCTAAGAACGCGTTTCTAGGACTCTAAGCCAAGTTTCATGCAACATATGTGTTTATAAGTTTCTCATTGAGCTTTGTACAAGTTTGACGAACTTATAAAAAATATCTAACAACGTGGTTTCTAGGACTCTAAACCAAGTTTCATGCAACATGAGTCCTTCTAAGTGTCTCAATAAGTTTTGTACAAGTTTCACGAACTAATGAAACATCTAACAACGCGTTTCTAGGACTCTAAACCAAGTTTTATGCATCATTAGTACTTATAAGTGTCTCAACGAGCTTTGTACAAGTTTGACGAATTTATGAAAAATCTAACAACGCGTTTCTCGGACTCTAAACCAAGTTTCATGTAACATGAGTGTTTAAAAGTGTCTCAATGAGCTTTGTACAAGTTTGACGAACTTATGAAACATCTACCAACGCGTTTATAGGACTCTAAACCAAGTTTCATGCAACATGAGTGTTTATAAGTGTCTCAATGAGCTTTGTACAAGTTTGACGAACTTATGAAACATCTAACAACGCGTTTTTGGGACTCTAAACCAAGTTTCATGCAACATGAGTTCTTATAAGTGTCTCAATGAGCTTTGTACAAGTTTGACGAACATATGAAACATCTAACAACGTGGTTTCTAGGACTATTAACCAAGTTTCATGCAACATGAGTGCTTATAAGTGTCTCAGTGAGCTTTGTACGAGTTTGAATAACTTAAGAAACATCTAACAACGTGTTTTTAGGACTCTAAACCAAGTTTCATGCAACATGAGTGCTTATAAGTGTCTCAATGAGCTTTGTACAAGTTTGACGAACTAATGAAACATCTAACAACGCGTTTCTAGGACTCTAAACCAAGTTTCATGCAACATTAGTCCTTATAAGTGTCTCAGTCAACTTTGTACAAGTTTGACGAACTTATGAAACATCTAACAACGTGGTTTCTAGGACTCTAAACCAAGTTTCATGCTATATGAGTGTTTATAAGTGTCTCAATGAGCTTTGTACAAGTTTGACGAACTTATGAAACATCTAACAACGCGTTTCTAGGATTCCAAACCAAGTTTCATGCAACATGAGTGCTTAAAAGTGGCTCAATGAGCTTTGTACAAGTTTCACGAATTTATGAAACACCTAACAACGCGTTTCTAGGACACTAAACCAACTTTCATGCAAAATTAGTTCTTATAAGTGTCTCAATGAGCTTTGTACAAAATTCACGAACTTATGAAACATCAAACAACGCGTTTCTAGGACTATAAACCCAGTTTCATGCAACATTAGTGCTTATAAGTGTCTCAATGAGCTTTTTACAAGTTTGACGAACTTATGAAACATCTAACAACGCGTTTCTATGACTCTAAACCAAGTTTCATGCAACATGAGTGCTTAAAAGTTCCTCAATGATGTTTGTTAAAGTTTGACGAACTAATGAAACATCTAACAACAAATTTCTAGGACTCTAAACCAAGTTTCATGCAACATGAGTCCTTAAAAGTGTCTCAATGAGCTTTGTACAAGTTTGACGAACTAATGAAACATCTAACAACGCGTTTCTAGGACTCTAAAACAAGTTTCATGAAACATTAGTCCTGATAAGTGTCTCAGTCAGCTTTGTACAAGTTTGACGAACTTATGAAACATCTAACAACGTGTTTCTAGGACTCTAAACCAACTTTCATGCAACATGAGTACTTATAAGTTCCTCATTGAGCTTTGTTAAAGTTTGAAGTACTTATGAAACATATAACAACACGTTTCTAGGACTTTAAACCAAGTTTCATGAAACATGAGTGTTTATAAGTGTCTCAATGAGCTTTGTACAAGTTTGATGAACTTATGAAACATCTAACAACGTTGTTTCTAGGACTCTAAACAAAGTTTCATGCAACATAAGTGCTTCTAAGTTCCTCAATGAGCTTGATACAAGTTTAAAGAACTAATGAAACATCTAACAACGCGTGTCTAGGACTATAAACCAAGTTTCATGCAACATTAGTGCTTATAAGTTATAAGTCTCGGTGAGCTTTGTACAAGTTTGAAGAACCTATGAAACATCTAAGAACGCGTTTCTAGGACTCTAAACCAAGTTTCATGCAACATATGTGTTTATAAGTTTCTCATTGAGCTTTGTACAAGTTTGACGAACTTATAAAAAACATCTAACAACGTGGTTTCTAGGACTCTAAACCAAGTTTCATGCAACATGAGTCCTTCTAAGTGTCTCAATATGTTTTGTACAAGTTTCACGAACTAATGAAACATCTAACAACGAGTTTCTAGGACTCTAAACCAAGTTTTATGCATCATTAGTGCTTATAAGTGTCTCAATGAACTTTGTACAAGTTTGACGAATTTATAAAAAATCTAACAACGCGTTTCTAGGACTCTAAACCAAGTTTCATGCAACATGAGTGTTTAAAAGTGTCTCAATGAGCTTTGTACAAGTTTGACGAACTTATGAAAAATCTACCAACGCGTTTATAGGACTCTAAACCAAGTTTCATGCAACATGAGTGTTTATAAGTGTCTCAATGAGCTTTGTACAAGTTTGACGAACTTATGAAACATCTAACAACGCGTTTTTGGGACTCTAAACCAAGTTTCATGCAACATGAGTGCTTATAAGTGTCTCAATGAGCTTTGTACAAGTTTGACGAACATATGAAACATCTAACAACGTGGTTTCTAGGACTATTAACCAAGTTTCATGCAACATGAGTGCTTATAAGTGTCTCAGTGAGCTTTGTACAAGTTTGAATAACTTAAGCAACATCTAACAATGCGTTTTTAGGACTCTAAACCAAGTTTCATGCAACATGAGTGCTTATAAGTGTCTCAATGAGCTTTGTACAAGTTTGACGAACTAATGAAACATCTAACAACGCGTTTCTAGGACTCTAAACCAAGTTTCATGCATCATGAGTTCTTATAAGTTCCTCAATGACCTTTGTTAAAGTTTGACGAACTTATGAAACATCTAACAACGCGTTTATAGGACTCTAAACCAAGTTTCATGCAACATGAGTGCTTATAAGTGTCTCAATGAGCTTTGTACAAGTTTGACGAACTTATGAAACATCTAACAACGCGTTTTTGGGACTCTAAACCATGTTTCATGCAACATGAGTGCTTATAAGTGTGTCAATGAGCTTTGTACAAGTTTGACGAACTTATGAAACATCTAACAACATGGTTTCTAGGACTATTAACGAGGTTTCATGCAACATGAGTGCTTAGAAGTGTCTCAGTGAGCTTTGTACAAGTTTGAATAACTTAAGAAACATCTAACAACGCGTTTTTAGGTCTCTAAACCAAGTTTCATGCAACATGAGTGCTTATAAGTGTCTCAATGAGCTTTGTACAAGTTTGACGAACTAATGAAGAATCTAACAACGTGTTTCTAGGACTCTAAACCAAGTTTCATGCAACATTAGTCCTTATAAGTGTCTCAGTCAGCTTTGTACAAGTTTGACGAACTTATGAAACATCTAACAAGGTGTTTCTAGGACTCTAAACCAAGTTTCATGCAACATGAGTTTTTATCAGTGTCTCATTGAGCTTTGTACAAGTTTGACGAACTTATGAAACATCTAAAAATGCGTTTCTAGGATTCTAAACCAAGTTTCATGCAACATGAGGGTTTATAAGAGTCTCAATGAGCTTTGTACAAGTTTGACGAACTTATGAAACATCTAAAAAGGCGTTTCTAGGATTCTAAACCAAGTTTAATGCAACATGAGGGTTTATAAGAGTCTCAATGAGCTTTTTACAAAATTCACGAACTTATGAAACATCAAACAACGCGTTTCTAGGACTCTAAACCTAGTTTCATGCAACATGAGTGTTTATCAGTGTCTCAATGAGCTTTGTACAAGTTTGACGAACTTATAAAACATCTAACAACGTATTTCTAGGACTCTAAACCAAGTTTCATGGAGCATGAGTACTTATAAGTGTCTCGGTGAGCTTTGTAAGAGTTTCACGAACTTATGAAACATCTAACAACGCGTTTTCTCGGACTCTAAACCAAGTTTCATGCAACATGAGTTCTTATAAGTTCCTCAATGAGCTTTGTACAAGTTTGACGAACTTATGAAACATCTAACAACGCGTTTCTAGGACTCTAAACCAAGTTTCAGGCAACATGAGTGTTTATAAGAGTCTCAATGAGATTTGTATAAGTTTATTGAACTAATGAAACATCTTACAACGCGTTTCTAGGACTCTAAACCAAGTTCCATGCAACATGAGGGTTTATAAGAGTCTCAATGAGCTTTGTACAAGCTTGACGAACTTATGAAATATCTAACAACGTGGTTTCTAGAATTCTAAACCAAGTTTCAGTCTACATGAGTGCTTCAAAGTTCCTCAGTGAGCTTTGTACAAGTTTGACGAACTTATAAAACATTTAACAACGCGTTTCAAGGACTCTAAAACAAGTTTCATGCAACATGAGTGTTTATAAAGTCTCAATGAGCTTTGTACAAGTTTGACGAACTTATGAAATATCTAACAACGTGGTTTCTAGGACTCTAAATCAATTTTCATGCAACATGAGTGCTTATAAGTGTCTCAATGATTTTGTATAAGTTTGACGAACTTAAGAAACATCTAACAACGCATTTCTAGGACTCTAAACCAAGTTTCATGCAACATGAGTGCCTATAAGTGTCTCAATAAGCTTTGTCCAAGTATGACGAATTTATTAAACATCTAACAACGCGTTTCTAGGACTCTAAACCAAGTTTCATTCAACATGAGTGCTTAAAAGTGTCTCAATGAGGTTTGGACAAGTTTCACGAAGTTAAGAAACATCCAACAACGTGTTTCTAGGACTCTAAACCAAGTTTCATGCTATATGAGTGTTTATAAGTGTCTCAATGAGCTTTGTACAAGTTTGACGAACTTATGAAACATCTAACAACGCGTTTCTAGGATTCCAAACCAAGTTTCATGCAACATGAGTGCTTAAAAGTGGCTCAATGAGCTTTGTACAAGTTTCACGAACTTATGAAACACCTAACAACGCGTTTCTAGAACTCTAAACCAACTTTCATGCAAAATTAGTGCTTATAAGTGTCTCAATGAGCTTTGCACAAAATTCACGAACTTATGAATCATCAAACAACGCGTTTCTAGGACTATAAACCTAGTTTCATGCAACATTAGTGCTTATAAGTGTCTCAATGAGCTTTTTACAAGTTTGACGAACTTATGAAACATCTAACAACGCGTTTCTATGACTCTAAACCAAGTTTCATGCAACATGAGTGCTTATAAGTTCCTCAATGATGTTTGTTAAATTTTGACGAACTAATGAAACATCTAACAACGAATTTCTAGGACTCTAAACCAAGTTTCATGCAACATGAGTGCTTATAAGTGTCTCAATGAGCTTTGTACAATTTTGACGAACTTATGAAAAATCTAACAACGCGTTTTTGGGACTCCAAACCAAGTTTCATGCAACATGAGTGCTTATAAGTGTCTCAATGAGCTTTGTACAAGTTTGACGAACTTATGAAACATCTAACAACGTGGTTACTAGGACTATTAACCAAGTTTCATGCAACATGAGTGCTTATAAGTGTCTCAGTGAGCTTTTTACAAGTTTGAATAACTTAAGAAACATCTAATAACGCGTTTTTAGGACTCTAAACCAAGTTTCATGCAACATGAGTGCTTATAAGTGTCTCAATGAGCTTTGTACAAGTTTGAGGAACTAATGAAACATCTAACAACGCGTTTCTAGGACTCTAAACCAAGTTTCATGCAACATTAGTCCTTATAAGTGTCTCAGTCAGCTTTGTACAAGTTTGACGAACTTATTTAAACATCTAACAACGCGTTTCTAGGACTCTAAACCAAGTTTCATGCAACATGAGTACTTATAAGTTCCTCAATGAGCTTTGTTAAAGTTTGACGAACTTATGAAACATCTAACAACGCGTTTCTAAGACTCTAAACCAAGTATCATGCAACATGAGTGTTTATAAGTGTCTCAATGAGCTTTATACAAGTTTAACGAACTTATGAAACATCTAACAACGTTGTTTCTAGGACTCTAAACAAAGTTTCATGCAACATGAGTGCTTCTAAGTTCCTCAATGAGCTTGATACACGTTTAAAGAACTAATGAAACATCTAACAACGCGTGTCTAGGACTATAAACCAAGTTTCATGCAACATTAGTGCTTATAAGTGTCTAAGTGAGCTTTGTACAAGTTTGAAGAACCTATGAAACATCTAAGAACGCGTTTCTAGGACTCTAAGCCAAGTTTCATGCAACATATGTGTTTATAAGTTTCTCATTGAGCTTTGTACAAGTTTGACGAACTTATAAAAAACATCTAACAACGTGGTTTCTAGGACTCTAAACCAAGTTTCATGCAACATGAGTCCTTCTAAGTGTCTCAATAAGTTTTGTACAAGTTTCACGAACTAATGAAACATCTAACAACGCGTTTCTAGGACTCTAAACCAAGTTTTATGCATCATTAGTACTTATAAGTGTCTCAACGAGCTTTGTACAAGTTTGACGAATTTATGAAAAATCTAACAACGCGTTTCTCGGACTCTAAACCAAGTTTCATGTAACATGAGTGTTTAAAAGTGTCTCAATGAGCTTTGTACAAGTTTGACGAACTTATGAAACATCTACCAACGCGTTTATAGGACTCTAAACCAAGTTTCATGCAACATGAGTGTTTATAAGTGTCTCAATGAGCTTTGTACAAGTTTGACGAACTTATGAAACATCTAACAACGCGTTTTTGGGACTCTAAACCAAGTTTCATGCAACATGAGTTCTTATAAGTGTCTCAATGAGCTTTGTACAAGTTTGACGAACATATGAAACATCTAACAACGTGGTTTCTAGGACTATTAACCAAGTTTCATGCAACATGAGTGCTTATAAGTGTCTCAGTGAGCTTTGTACGAGTTTGAATAACTTAAGAAACATCTAACAACGTGTTTTTAGGACTCTAAACCAAGTTTCATGCAACATGAGTGCTTATAAGTGTCTCAATGAGCTTTGTACAAGTTTGACGAACTAATGAAACATCTAACAACGCGTTTCTAGGACTCTAAACCAAGTTTCATGCAACATTAGTCCTTATAAGTGTCTCAGTCAACTTTGTACAAGTTTGACGAACTTATGAAACATCTAACAACGTGGTTTCTAGGACTCTAAACCAAGTTTCATGCTATATGAGTGTTTATAAGTGTCTCAATGAGCTTTGTACAAGTTTGACGAACTTATGAAACATCTAACAACGCGTTTCTAGGATTCCAAACCAAGTTTCATGCAACATGAGTGCTTAAAAGTGGCTCAATGAGCTTTGTACAAGTTTCACGAATTTATGAAACACCTAACAACGCGTTTCTAGGACACTAAACCAACTTTCATGCAAAATTAGTTCTTATAAGTGTCTCAATGAGCTTTGTACAAAATTCACGAACTTATGAAACATCAAACAACGCGTTTCTAGGACTATAAACCCAGTTTCATGCAACATTAGTGCTTATAAGTGTCTCAATGAGCTTTTTACAAGTTTGACGAACTTATGAAACATCTAACAACGCGTTTCTATGACTCTAAACCAAGTTTCATGCAACATGAGTGCTTAAAAGTTCCTCAATGATGTTTGTTAAAGTTTGACGAACTAATGAAACATCTAACAACAAATTTCTAGGACTCTAAACCAAGTTTCATGCAACATGAGTCCTTAAAAGTGTCTCAATGAGCTTTGTACAAGTTTGACGAACTAATGAAACATCTAACAACGCGTTTCTAGGACTCTAAAACAAGTTTCATGAAACATTAGTCCCGATAAGTGTCTCACTCAGCTTTGTACAAGTTTGACGAACTTATGAAACATCTAACAACGTGTTTCTAGGACTCTAAACCAACTTTCATGCAACATGAGTACTTATAAGTTCCTCATTGAGCTTTGTTAAAGTTTGAAGTACTTATGAAACATATAACAACACGTTTCTAGGACTTTAAACCAAGTTTCATGAAACATGAGTGTTTATAAGTGTCTCAATGAGCTTTGTACAAGTTTGATGAACTTATGAAACATCTAACAACGTTGTTTCTAGGACTCTAAACAAAGTTTCATGCAACATAAGTGCTTCTAAGTTCCTCAATGAGCTTGATACAAGTTTAAAGAACTAATGAAACATCTAACAACGCGTGTCTAGGACTATAAACCAAGTTTCATGCAACATTAGTGCTTATAAGTGTCTCAGTGAGCTTTGTACAAGTTTGAAGAACCTATGAAACATCTAAGAACGCGTTTCTAGGACTCTAAACCAAGTTTCATGCAACATATGTGTTTATAAGTTTCTCATTGAGCTTTGTACAAGTTTGACGAACTTATAAAAAACATCTAACAACGTGGTTTCTAGGACTCTAAACCAAGTTTCATGCAACATGAGTCCTTCTAAGTGTCTCAATATGTTTTGTACAAGTTTCACGAACTAATGAAACATCTAACAACGAGTTTCTAGGACTCTAAACCAAGTTTTATGCATCATTAGTGCTTATAAGTGTCTCAATGAACTTTGTACAAGTTTGACGAATTTATAAAAAATCTAACAACGCGTTTCTAGGACTCTAAACCAAGTTTCATGCAACATGAGTGTTTAAAAGTGTCTCAATGAGCTTTGTACAAGTTTGACGAACTTATGAAAAATCTACCAACGCGTTTATAGGACTCTAAACCAAGTTTCATGCAACATGAGTGTTTATAAGTGTCTCAATGAGCTTTGTACAAGTTTGACGAACTTATGAAACATCTAACAACGCGTTTTTGGGACTCTAAACCAAGTTTCATGCAACATGAGTGCTTATAAGTGTCTCAATGAGCTTTGTACAAGTTTGACGAACATATGAAACATCTAACAACGTGGTTTCTAGGACTATTAACCAAGTTTCATGCAACATGAGTGCTTATAAGTGTCTCAGTGAGCTTTGTACAAGTTTGAATAACTTAAGAAACATCTAACAATGCGTTTTTAGGACTCTAAACCAAGTTTCATGCAACATGAGTGCTTATAAGTGTCTCAATGAGCTTTGTACAAGTTTGACGAACTAATGAAACATCTAACAACGCGTTTCTAGAACTCTAAACCAAGTTTCATGCAACATTAGTCCTTATAAGTGTCTCAGTCAGCTTTGTACAAGTTTGACGAACTTATGAAACATCTAACAACGTGTTTCTAGGACTCTAAACCAAGTTTCATGCAACATGAGTACTTATAAGTTCCTCAATGAGCTTTGTTAAAGTTTGAAGAACTTATGAAACATATAACAACGCGTTTCTAGGACTTTAAACCAAGTTTCATGCAACATAAGTGCTTAAAAGTGTCTCAATAAGCTTTGGACAAGTTTCACGAACTTAAGAAACATCTAACAACGTGTTGCCAGGACTCTAAACCAAGTTTCATGCTATATGAGTGTTTATAAGTGTCTCAATGAGCTTTGTACAAGTTTGACGAACTTATGAAACATCTAACAATGCGTTTCTAGGGTTCCAAACCAAGTTTCATGCAACATGAGTGCTTAAAAGTGGCTCAATGAGCTTTGTACAAGTTTCACGAACTTATGAAACACCTAACAACGCGTTTCTAGGACTCTAAACCAAGTTTCATGCAAAATTAGTGCTTATAAGTGTCTCAATGAGCTTTGTACAAAATTCACGAAATTATGAAACATCAAACAATGCGTTTCTAGGACTATAAACCTAGTTTCATGCAACATTAGTGCTTATAAGTGTCTCAATGAGCTTTTTACAAGTTTGACAAACTTATGAAACATCTAACAACGCGTTTCTATAACTCTAAACCAAGTTTCATGCAACATGAGTGCTTATAAGTTCCTCAATGATGTTTGTTAAAGTTTGACGAACTAATGAAACATCTAACAACGAATTTCTAGGACTCTAAACCAAGTTTCATGCAACATGAGTGCTTCTAAGTGTCTCAATGAGCTTTGTACAAGTTTGACAAACATATGAAACATCTAACAACGCGTTTCTAGTACTCTAAACCAAGTTTCATGCAGCATGAGTTCTTATAAGTTCCTCAATGAGCTTTGTTAAAGTTTGACGAACTTATGAAACATCTAACAACGCGTTTATAGGAATCTAAACCAAGTTTCATGCAACATGAGTGCTTATAAGTGTCTCAATGAGCTTTGTACAAGTTTGACGAACTAATGAAACATCTAACAACGCGTTTCTACGACTCTGAACCAAGTTTCATGCAACATTAGTCCTTATAACTATCTCAGTCAGCTTTGTACAAGTTTGACGAACTTATGAA
Source organism: Cochlearia excelsa (assembly GCA_963556525.1). NCBI lineage: Eukaryota > Viridiplantae > Streptophyta > Magnoliopsida > Brassicales > Brassicaceae > Cochlearia > Cochlearia excelsa. The sequence continues at coordinate 13,112,733 of OY748328.1, read as the reverse complement.
ACATCTAACAACGTGTTTCTAGGACTCTAAACCAAGTTTCATGCAACATGAGTACTTATAAGTTCCTCAATGAGCTTTGTTAAAGTTTGAAGAACTTATGAAACATATAACAACGCGTTTCTAGGACTTTAAACCAAGTTTCATGAAACATAAGTTTTATGAAACATGAGTGTTTATAAGCGTCTCAATGAGCTTTGTACAAGTTTAACGAACTTATGAAACATCTAACAACGTGGTTTCTAGGACTCTAAACCAAATTTCATGCAACATGAGTCCTTCTAAGTTCCTCAATGAGCTTAGTACAAGTTTCACGAACTAATGAAACATCTAACAACGCGTTTCTAGGACTCTAAACCAAGTTTCATGCAACATTAGTGTTTATAAGGGTCTCAATGAGCTTTGTACAAGTTTGACGAACTTATGAAACATCTAACAACTCGTTTCTAGGACTCTAAACAAAGTTTCATGCAACATGAGTGCTTATAAGTTCCTCAATGAGCTTTGTTAAAGTTTGACGAACTTATGAAACATCTAACAACGCGTTTCTAAGACTCCAAAACCAAGTATCATGCAACATGAGTGCTTATTAGTGTCTCAATGAGCTTTGTACAAGTTTGTCGAACTAATGAAACATCTAACAACGCGTTTCTAGGACTCTTAACCAAGTTTCATGCAACATTAATGCTTATAAGTGTCTCAATCAGCTTGATACAAGTTTGAAGAACTTATGAAACATATAACAACGCGTTTCTAGGACTCTAAACCAAGTTTCATGCAACATGAATGTTTATAAGTGTCTCAGTCAACTTTGTACAAGTTTGACGAACTTATGAAACATCTAACAACGTGGTTTCTAGGATTCTAAACCAAGTTTCATGCAACTTGAGTCCTTCTAAATTCCTCAATGAGCTTGGTACAAGTTTCACGAACTAATGAAAGATCAAACACCGCGTTTCTAGGACTCTAAACCAACTTTCATGCAACATTAGTGCTTATAAGTGTCTCAATGAGCTTTTTACAAGTTTGTCGAACTTATGAAACATCTAACAAAGCGTTTCTAGGACTCTAAGCCAAGTTTCATGCAACATGAGTGCTTATATATGTCTCAATGAAATTTTTACAAGTTTGACGAACTTAAGAAACATCTAACAACGCGTTTCTAGGACTCTAAACCAAGTTTCATGCAACATTATTGCTTATAAGTTCCTCAATGAGCTTTTTAAAAGTTTGACGAACTTATGAAACATCAAACAACGCGTTTCTAGGACTCTAAACAAAGTTTCATGCAACATGAGTGCTTATAAATGTCTTAATGAGCTTTGTAGAAGTTTGACGAACTTATGAAACATCTAACAACACTGTTTCTAGGACTCTAAACCAAGTTTCATGCAACATGAGTACTTATAAGTGTCTCAATGAGCTTTCTACAAGTTTGACGAACTTAAGAAACATCTAACAACGCGTTTCTAAGTAACTAAACCAAGTTTCATGCAACATGAGTGCTTATAAGTGTCTCAATGAGCTTTGTACAAGTATGAAAAACTTATTTAACATCTAATAACACGTTTTTAGGACTCTAAACCAAGTTTCATTCAGCATGAGTGCTTAAAAATGTCTCAATGAGCTTTGGACAAGTTTCACAAACATGAGAAACATCTAACAACACGTTTCTAGGACTCTAAACCAAGTATCATGCTACATAAATGCTATAAGTCTCTCAATGAGCTTTGTACAAGTTTGACGAACTTATGAAACATCTAACAACGCGTTTCTAGGAATGCAACATGAGTGCTTAAAAGTGTCTCAATGAGCTTTGTACAAGTTTCACGAACTTATGAAACACATAACAACGCGTTTCTAGGACTCTAAATTAAGTTTCATGCAACAAGAGTGCTTATATGTTCCTCCATGATCTTTATACAAATTTGACAAACTTATGAAACATCTAACAACGTGGTTTCTAGGACTCTAAATCAAGTTTCATGCAACATGAGTGCTTATCAGTTACTCAATGAGCTTTGTTAAAGTTTGACGAACTTATGAAACATCTAACAACGCGTTTCTAGGACTCTAAACCAAGTTCCATGCAACATGACTGCTTATAAGTATCTCAATGAGCTTTGTACAAGTTTGACGAACTTATAAAACATCTAACAATGTGGTTTCTAGGACTCTAAATAAGGTTTCATGCAACATGAGTCCTTCTAAGTTACTCAATGAGCTTTGTACAAGTTTCACGAACTAATGAAACCTCTAATAACGTGTTTCTAGGACTATAAACAAAGTTTCATGCAACAAGAGTGCTTATAAGTTCCTCAATGAGCTTTGTACAAGTTTGACGAACTTATGAAACATCTAACAACGCGTTTCTAGGACTCTAAACCAAGTTTCATGCAACATGAGTGCTTATATGTTCCTCAATGAACTTTTGTAAAGTTTGACGAACTTATGAAACATCTAACAACGCGTTTTTAGGGATGTAAATCAAGTTTCATGCAACATGAGTGCTTATAAGTGTCTCAATGAGCTTTGTACGAGTTTGACGAACTTATGAAAAATCTAACAACGTGGTTTCTAGGGCTCTTAATCAAGTTTCATGCAACATGAGTGCTTATAAATGTCTCAATGATCTTTGTACAAGTTTGAATAACTTAAGAAACATCAAACAACGCGTTTCTAGGACGATAAACCAAGTTTCATGCAACATGAGTGCTTATAAGTTCCTCAATGATCTTTGTTAAAGTTTAACGAATTTTTGAAACATCAAACAACACGTTTCTAAGACTCTAAACCAAGTTTCATGCAACATGAGTTCTTTTAAGTTCCTCAATGAGCTTTGTGCAAGTTTCACGAACTAATGAAACATCTAACAACGCGTTTCTAGGACTCTAAAGCAAGTTTCATGCAACATTAGTGCTTATAAGTGTCTCAATGAGCTTTGTACAAGTTTGACGAACTTATGAAACATCTAACAAGGTGGTTTCTAGGACTATAAACCAAGTTTCATGCAATATGAGTCCTTCTAAGTTCCTCAATGAGCTGTGTACAAGTTTCACGAACTAATGAAACATCTAACAATGCGTTTCAGGATTCTAAACCAAGTTTAATGCAACAAGAGTGCTTATAAGTTCCTCAATGAGCTTTGTACAAGTTTGACGAACTTATCAAACATCTAACAACGCGTTTCAAGGACTCTAAACAAGTTTCATGCAACATGAGTGCTTATAAGTTCCTCAATGAGCTTTTTTAAAGTTTGACGAACTTATGAAACATCTAACAACGCGTTTCTAGGACTCTAAACAAAGTTTCATGCAACATGAGTGCTTATAAGTTTCTCAATGAGCTTTGTACAAGTTTGACAAACTAATGAAACATCTAACAACGCGTTTCTAGGACTCTAAACCAAGTTTCATGCAACATTAGTCCTTATAAGTGTCTCAGTCAGCTTTGTACAAGTTTGACGAACTTATGAAACATCTAACAACGCGTTTCTAGGACTCTAAACCAAGTTTCATGCAACATGAGTACTTATAAGTTCCTCAATGAGCTTTGTTAAAGTTTGACGAACTTATGAAACATCTAACAACGCGTTTCTAAGACTCTAAACCAAGTATCATGCAACATGAGTGCTTATAAGTTCTTCGATGAGCTTTGTTAAATTTTGAAGAACTTATGAAACATATACCAACGCGTTTCTAGGACTCTAAACCAAGTTTCATGCAACATGAATGTTTATAAGTGTCTCAGTCAACTTTGTACAAGTTTGACGAACTTATGAAACATCTATAAACGTGGTTGCAAGGACTCTAAACCAAGTTTCATGCAACATGAGTGTTTATAAGTGTCTCAATGAGCTTTGTACAAGTTTGACGAACTTATGAAACATCTAACAACGTGGTTTCTAGGACTCTAAACCAATTTTCATGCAACATGAGTCCTTCTAAGTTCCTCAATGAGCTTTGTACAAGTTTCACGAACTAATGAAACGTCTAACAACGCGTTTCTAGGACTCTAAAACAAGTTTCATGCAACATTAATGCTTATAAGTGTCTCAATGAGCTTTGTACAAGTTTGACGAGCTTATGAAACATCAAACAACGCGTTTCTAGGACTCTAAACAAAGTTTCATGCAACATGAGTGCTTATAAGTTCCTCAATGAGCTTTGTTAAAGTTTGACGAACTTATGAAACATCTAACAACGCGTTTCTAAGACTCTAAACCAAGTATCATGCAACATGAGTGCTTATAAGTTCTTCGATGAGCTTTGTTAAAGTTTGAAGAACTTATGAAACATATAACAACGCGTTTCTAGGACTCTAAACCAAGTTTCATGCAACATGAATGTTTATAAGTGTCTCAGTCAACTTTGTACAAGTTTGACAACTTTGTACAAGTTTGACGAACTTATGAATCATCTAACAACGTGGTTTCAAGGACTCTAAACCAAGTTTCATGCAACATTAGTGCTTATAAGTGTCTAACTCAGCTTTGTAAAAGTTTGACGAACTAATGAAACATCAAACACCGCGTTTCTAGGACTCTAAACCAACTTTCATGCAACATTAGTGCTTATAAGTGTCTCAATGAACTTTGTAAAAGTTTGACGAACTTATAAAACATCTAACAAAGCGTTTCTACGACACTAAACCAAGTTTCATGCAACATGAGTGCTTATAAGTGTCTCAATGAACTTTGTACAAGTTTGACGAACTTAAGAAACATCTAACAACGCGTTTCTAGGACTCTAAACCAAGTTTCATGCAACATGAGTGCTTATAAGTTCCTCAATGAGCTTTTTAAACGTTTGACGAACTTATGAAACATCTAACATCGCGTTTCTAGGCCTCTTAACAAAGTTTCATGCAACATGAGTGCTTATAAGTGTCTTAATAAGCTTTGGACAAGTTTGACGAACTTATGAAACATCTAACAACACTGTTTGTAGGACTTTAAACCAAGTTTCATGCAACATGAGTGCTTATAAGTGTCTCAATGAGCTTTGTACAAGTTTGACGAACTTATGAAACATCTAACAACGTTGTTTCTTGGACTCTAAACCAAGTTTCATGCAACATGAGTGCTTAAAAGTGTCTCAATGAGCTTTGTACAAGTTTGACGAACTTAAGAAACATCTAACAACGCGTTTCTAGGACTCTAAACCAAGTTGCATGCAACATGAGTGCTTATAAGTGTCTCAATGAACTTTTTACAAGTATGACCAACTTATTAAATATCTAACAACACGTTTCTAGGACTCTAAACCAAGTTTCATTCAGCATGAGTGCTTAAAAGTGTCTCAATGAGCTTTGGACAAGTTTCAGGAACATAAGAATCATCTAACAACGCGTTTCTAGGACTCTAAACCAAGTTTCATGCTACATAAATGCTTATAAGTCTCTCAATGAGCTTTGTACAAGTTTGGCGAACTTATGAAACATCTAACAACGCGTTTCTAGGATTCCGAACCAAGTTTCATGCAACATGAGTGCTTAAAAATGTCTCAATGAGCTTTGTACAAGTTTGAAGAACTTATGAAACATCTAACAACGCATTTCTAGGACTCTAAACCAAGTTTCATGCAGCATGAGTTCTTATAAGTTCCTCAATGACCTTTGTTAAAGTTTGACGAACTTATGAAACATCTAACAACGCGTTTATAGGACTCTAAACCAAGTTTCATGCAACATGAGTGCTTATAAGTGTCTCAATGAGCTTTGTACAAGTTTGACGAACTTATGAAACATCTAACAACGCGTTTTTGGGACTCTAAACCATGTTTCATGCAACATGAGTGCTTATAAGTGTGTCAATGAGCTTTGTACAAGTTTGACGAACTTATGAAACATCTAACAACATGGTTTCTAGGACTATTAACGAGGTTTCATGCAACATGAGTGCTTAGAAGTGTCTCAGTGAGCTTTGTACAAGTTTGAATAACTTAAGAAACATCTAACAACGCGTTTTTAGGACTCTAAACCAAGTTTCATGCAACATGAGTGCTTATAAGTGTCTCAATGAGCTTTGTACAAGTTTGACGAACTAATGAAGCATCTAACAACGCGTTTCTAGGACTCTAAACCAAGTTTCATGCAACATTAGTCCTTATAAGTGTCTCAGTCAGCTTTGTACAAGTTTGACGAACTTATGAAACATCTAACAACGTGTTTCTAGGACTCTAAACCAAGTTTCATGCAACATGAGTTTTTATCAGTGTCTCATTGAGCTTTGTACAAGTTTGACGAACTTATGAAACATCTAAAAATGCGTTTCTAGGATTCTAAACCAAGTTTCATGCAACATGAGGGTTTATAAGAGTCTCAATGAGCTTTGTACAAGTTTGACGAACTTATGAAACATCTAAAAAGGCGTTTCTAGGATTCTAAACCAAGTTTAATGCAACATGAGGGTTTATAAGAGTGTCAATGAGCTTTGTACAAGTTTGACGAACTTATCAAACATCTATCAACGTGGTTTCTAGGACTCTAAACCAAGTTTCATGCAACATGCTTTCTTATAAGTGTCTCAATGAGCTTTATATAAGTTTGACCACCTTAAAAAACATCTAACAACACGCTTCTACACAAGGTTTCATGCAACATGAGTGCTTATAAGTGTCTCAATAAGCTTTGTACAAGTTTGACGAACTTATGAAACATCTAACAACGTGTTTCTAGGACTCTAAACCAAGTTTCATGCAATTTGAGTGATTATAAGTGTCTCAATGAGCTTTGTACAAGTTTGACGAACTTATGAAACATCTAACAACGCGTTTCTAGGACTCTAAACCAAGTTTCATGCAACATGAGTGCTTAAAAGTTCTACAATGAGCTTTGTTAAAGTTTCACAACGCGTTTCTAGGATTCTAAACCAAGTTTAAAGCAACATGAGTGATTATAAGTGTCTCAATGAGCTTTGTACAAGTTTGACGAACTTATGAAACATCTAACAACGTGGTTTCGAGGAATCTAAACCAAGTTTCATGCAACAATGAGTGCTTTTAAGTGTCTCAATAAGCTTTTTAAATGTTTGTAGAACTTATGAAACATCTAACAACGCGTTTTTAGGACTCTAAACCAAGTTTCATGCAATATGAGTGATTATAAGTGTCTCAATGAGCTTTTTGTACAAGTTTGAAAAACTTATAAAACATCTAACAACGCGTTTCTAGGACTCTAAACCAAGTTTCATGCAACAAGACTGCTTATAAGTTCCTCAATGAGCTTTATACAAGTTTAACGAACTTATGAAACATCTAACAACGTTGTTTCTAGGACTCTAAACAAAGTTTCATGCAACATGAGTGCTTCTAAGTTCCTCAATGAGCTTTATACAACTTTAAAGAACTAATGAAACATCTAACAACGCGTTTCTAGGACTATAAACCAAGTTTCATGCAACATTAGTGCTTATAAATGTCTCAGTGAGCTTTGTACAAGTTTGAAGAACCTATGAAACATCTAACAACGCGTTTCTAGAACTCTAAACCAAGTTTCATGCAACATGAGTGCTTATAAGTTCCTCAATGAGCTTTGTTAAAGTTTGAAGAACTTATGAAACATCTAAGAACGCGTTTCTAGGACTCTAAACCAAGTTTCATGCAACATGAGTGTTTATAAGTTTCTCAATGAGCTTTGTACAAGTTTGACGAACTTATAAAAACATCTAACAACGTGGTTTCTAGGAATCTAAACCAAGTTTCATGCAACATGAGTCCTTCTAAGTGTCTCAATGAGTTTTGTACAAGTTTCACGAACTAATGAAACATCTAACAACGCGTTTCTAGGACTCTAAAACAAGTTTTATGCAGCATTAGTGCTTATAAGTGTCTCAATGATCTTTGTACAAGTTTGACGAATTTATGAAACATCTAACAACGCGTTTCTAGGACTCTAAACCAAGTTTCATGCAACATGAGTGTTTAAAAGTGTCTCAATGAGCTTTGTACAAGTTTGACGAACTTATGAAACATCTAACAACACGTTTCTAGGATTCTAAGCCAAGTTTCATATAATCTGAGTGCTTAAAACTGTCTCAATGAGCTTTGTACAAAATTCACGAACTTATGAAACATCAAACAACGCGTTTCTAGGACTCTAAACCTAGTTCCATGCAACATGAGTGTTTATCAGTGTCTCAATGAGCTTTGTACAAGTTTGACGAACTTATAAAACATCTAACAACGTATTTCTAGGACTCTAAACCAAGTTTCATGGAGCATGAGTACTTATAAGTGTCTCAGTGAGCTTTGTAAGAGTTTCACGAACTTATGAAACATCTAACAACGCGTTTTCTCGGACTCTAAACCAAGTTTCATGCAACATGAGTTCTTATAAGTTCCTCAATGAGCTTTGTACAAGTTTGACGAACTTATGAAACATCTAACAACGCGTTTCTAGGACTCTAAACCAAGTTTCAGGCAACATGAGTGTTTATAAGAGTCTCAATGAGATTTGTATAAGTTTATTGAACTAATGAAACATCTTACAACGCGTTTCTAGGACTCTAAACCAAGTTCCATGCAACATGAGTGTTTATAAGAGTCTCAATGAGCTTTGTACAAGCTTGACAAACTTATGAAATATCTAACAACGTGGTTTCTAGAATTCTAAACCAAGTTTCAGTCTACATGAGTGCTTCAAAGTTCCTCAGTGAGCTTTGTACAAGTTTGACGAACTTATAAAACATTTAACAACGCGTTTCAAGGACTCTAAAACAAGTTTCATGCAACATGAGTGTTTATAAAGTCTCAATGAGCTTTGTACAAGTTTGACGAAATTATGAAATATCTAACAACGTGGTTTCTAGGACTCTAAATCAAGTTTCATGCAACATGAGTTCTTATAAGTGTCTCAATGATTTTGTATAAGTTTGACGAACTTAAGAAACATCTAACAACGCATTTCTAGGACTCTAAACCAAGTTTCATGCAACATGAGTGCCTATAAGTGTCTCAATGAGCTTTGTCCAAGTATGACGAATTTATTAAACATCTAACAACGCGTTTCTAGGACTCTAAACCAAGTTTCATTCAACATGAGTGCTTAAAAGTGTCTCAATGAGGTTTGGACAAGTTTCACGAAGTTAAGAAACATCCAACAACGTGTTTCTAGGACTCTAAACCAAGTTTCATGCTATATGAGTGTTTATAAGTGTCTCAATGAGCTTTGTACAAGTTTGACGAACTTATGAAACATCTAACAACGCGTTTCTAGGATTCCAAACCAAGTTTCATTCAACATGAGTGCTTAAAAGTGGCTCAATGAGCTTTGTACAAGTTTCACGAACTTATGAAACACCTAACAACGGGTTTCTAGAACTCTAAACCAACTTTCATGCAAAATTAGTGCTTATAAGTGTCTCAATGAGCTTTGCACAAAATTCACGAACTTATGAATCATCAAACAACGCGTTTCTAGGACTATAAACCTAGTTTCATGCAACATTAGTGCTTATAAGTGTCTCAATGAGCTTTTTGCAAGTTTGACGAACTTATGAAACATCTAACAACGCGTTTCTATGACTCTAAACCAAGTTTCATGCAACATGAGTGCCTATAAGTTCCTCAATGATGTTTGTTAAAGTTTGACGAACTAATGAAACATCTAACAACGAATTTCTAGGACTCTAAACCAAGTTTCATGCAACATGAGTGCTTATAAGTGTCTCAATGAGCTTTGTACAAGTTTGACGAACTTATGAAAAATCTAACAACGCGTTTTTGGGACTCCAAACCAAGTTTCATGCAACATGAGTGTTTATAAGTGTCTCAATGAGCTTTGTACAAGTTTGACGAACTTATGAAACATCTAACAACGTGGTTACTAGGACTATTAACCAAGTTTCATGCAACATGAGTGCTTATAAGTGTCTCAGTGAGCTTTTTACAAGTTTGAATAACTTAAGAAACATCTAATAACGCGTTTTTAGGACTCTAAACCAAGTTTCATGCAACATGAGTGCTTATAAGTGTCTCAATGAGCTTTGTACAAGTTTGAGGAACTAATGAAACATCTAACAACGCGTTTCTAGGACTCTAAACCAAGTTTCATGCAACATTAGTCCTTATAAGTGTCTCAGTCAGCTTTGTACAAGTTTGACGAACTTATTTAAACATCTAACAACGCGTTTCTAGGACTCTAAACCAAGTTTCATGCAACATGAGTACTTATAAGTTCCTCAATGAGCTTTGTTAAAGTTTGACGAACTTATGAAACATCTAACAACGCGTTTCTAAGACTCTAAACCAAGTATCATGCAACATGAGTGTTTATAAGTGTCTCAATGAGCTTTATACAAGTTTAACGAACTTATGAAACATCTAACAACGTTGTTTCTAGGACTCTAAACAAAGTTTCATGCAACATGAGTGCTTCTAAGTTCCTCAATGAGCTTGATACACGTTTAAAGAACTAATGAAACATCTAACAACGCGTGTCTAGGACTATAAACCAAGTTTCATGCAACATTAGTGCTTATAAGTGTCTAAGTGAGCTTTGTACAAGTTTGAAGAACCTATGAAACATCTAAGAACGTGTTTCTAGGACTCTAAGCCAAGTTTCATGCAACATATGTGTTTATAATTTTCTCATTGAGCTTTGTACAAGTTTGACGAACTTATAAAAAACATCTAACAACGTGGTTTCTAGGACTCTAAACCAAGTTTAATGCAACATGAGTCCTTCTAAGTGTCTCAATAAGTTTTGTACAAGTTTCACGAACTAATGAAACATCTAACAACGCGTTTCTAGGACTCTAAACCAAGTTTTATGCATCATTAGTACTTATAAGTGTCTCAACGAGCTTTGTACAAGTTTGACGAATTTATGAAAAATCTAACAACGCGTTTCTAGGACTCTAAACCAAGTTTCATGTAACATGAGTGTTTAAAAGTGTCTCAATGAGCTTTGTACAAGTTTGACGAACTTATGAAACATCTACCAACGCGTTTATAGGACTCTAAACCAAGTTTCATGCAACATGAGTGTTTATAACTGTCTCAATGAGCTTTGTACAAGTTTGACGAACTTATGAAACATCTAACAACGCGTTTTTGGGACTCTAAACCAAGTTTCATGCAACATGAGTGCTTATAAGTGTCTCAATGAGCTTTGTACAAGTTTGACGAACATATGAAACATCTAACAACGTGGTTTCTAGGACTATTAACCAAGTTTCATGCAACATGAGTGCTTATAAGTGTCTCAGTGAGCTTTGTACAAGTTTGAATAACTTAAGAAACATCTAACAACGTGTTTTTAGGACTCTAAACCAAGTTTCATGCAACATGAGTGCTTATAAGTGTCTCAATGAGCTTTGTACAAGTTTGACGAACTAATGAAACATCTAACAACGCGTTTCTAGGACTCTAAACCAAGTTTCATGCAACATTAGTCCTTATAAGTGTCTCAGTCAGCTTTGTACAAGTTTGACGAACTTATGAAACATCTAACAACGTGGTTTCTAGGACTCTAAACCAAGTTTCATGCTATATGAGTGTTTATAAGTGTCTCAATGAGCTTTGTACAAGTTTGACGAACTTATGAAACATCTAACAACGCGTTTTTGGGACTCTAAACCAAGTTTCATGCAACATGAGTGCTTATAAGTGTCTCAATGAGCTTTGTACAAGTTTGACGAACATATGAAACATCTAACAACGTGGTTTCTAGGACTTTTAACCAAGTTTCATGCAACATGAGTGCTTATAAGTGTCTCAGTGAGCTTTGTACAAGTTTGAATAACTTAAGAAACATCTAACAACGCGTTTTTAGGACTCTATACCAAGTTTCATGCAACATGAGTGCTTATAAGTGTCTCAATGAGCTTTGTACAAGTTTGACGAACTAATGAAACATCTAACAACGCGTTTCTAGGACTCTAAACCAAGTTTCATGCAACATTAGTCCTTATAAGTGTCTCAGTCAGCTTTGTACAAGTTTGACGAACTTATGAAACATCTAACAACGTGTTTCTAGGACTCTAAACCAAGTTTCATGCAACATGAGTACTTATAAATTCCTCAATGAGCTTTGTTACAGTTTGAAGAACTTATGAAACATATAACAACGCGTTTCTAGGACTTTAAACCAAGTTTCATGCAACATAAGTGCTTAAAAGTGTCTCAATAAGGTTTGGACAAGTTTCACGAACTTAAGAAACATCTAACAACGTGTTCCTAGGACTCTAAACCAAGTTTCATGCTATATGAGTGTTTATAAGTGTCTCAATGAGCTTTGTACAAGTTTGACGAACTTATGAAACATCTAACAATGCGTTTCTAGGGTTCCAAACCAAGTTTCATGCAACATGAGTGCTTAAAAGTGGCTCAATGAGCTTTGTACAAGTTTCACGAACTTATGAAACACCTAACAACGCGTTTCTAGGACTCTAAACCAAGTTTCATGCAAAATTAGTGCTTATAAGTGTCTCAATGAGCTTTGTACAAAATTCACGAAATTATGAAACATCAAACAATGCGTTTCTAGGACTATAAACCTAGTTTCATGCAACATTAGTGCTTGTAAGTGTCTCAATGAGCTTTTTACAAGTTTGAAAAACTTATGAAACATCTAACAACGCGTTTCTATAACTCTAAACCAAGTTTCATGCAACATGAGTGCTTATAAATTCCTCAATGATGTTTGTTAAATTTTGACGAACTAATGAAACATCTAACAACGAATTTCTAGGACTCTAAACCAAGTTTCATGCAACATGAGTGCTTCTAAGTGTCTCAATGAGCTTTGTACAAGTTTGACAAACATATGAAACATCTAACAACGCGTTTCTAGTACTCTAAACCAAGTTTCATGCAGCATGAGTTCTTATAAGTTCCTCAATGAGCTTTGTTAAAGTTTGACGAACTTATGAAACATCTAACAACGCGTTTATAGGAATCTAAACCAAGTTTCATGCAACATGAGTGCTTATAAGTGTCTCAATGAGCTTTGTACAAGTTTGACGAACTAATGAAACATCTAACAACGCGTTTCTAGGACTCTGAACCAAGTTTCATGCAACATTAGTCCTTATAACTATCTCAGTCAGCTTTGTACAAGTTTGACGAACTAATGAAACATCTAACAACGCGTTTCTAGGACTCTGAACCAAGTTTCATGCAACATTAGTCCTTATAACTATCTCAGTCAGCTTTGTACAAGTTTGACGAACTTATGAAACATCTAACAACGTGTTTCTAGGACTCTAAACCAAGTTTCATGCAACATGAGTACTTATAAGTTCCTCAATGAGCTTTGTTAAAGTTTGAAGAACTTATGAAACATATAACAACGCGTTTCTAGGACTTTAAACCAAGTTTCATGAAACATAAGTTTTATAAAACATGAGTGTTTATAAGTGTCTCAATGAGCTTTGTACAAGTTTAACGAACTTATGAAACATCTAACAATGTGGTTTCTAGGACTCTAAACCAAATTTCATGCAACATGAGTCCTTCTAAGTTCCTCAATGAGCTTAGTACAAGTTTCACGAACTAATGAAACATCTAACAACGCGTTTCTAGGACTCTAAACCAAGTTTCATGCAACATTAGTGTTTATAAGTGTCTCAATGAGCTTTGTACAAGTTTGACGAACTTATGAAACATCTAACAACTCGTTTCTAGGACTCTAAACAAAGTTTCATGCAACATGAGTGCTTATAAGTTCCTCAATGAGCTTTGTTAAAGTTTGACGAACTTATGAAACATCTAACAACGCGTTTCTAAGACTCCAAAACCAAGTATCATGCAACATGAGTTCTTATTAGTGTCTCAATGAGCTTTGTACAAGTTTGTCGAACTAATGAAACATCTAACAACGCGTTTCTAGGACTCTTAACCAATTTTCATGCAACATTAATGCTTATAAGTGTCTCAATCAGCTTGATACAAGTTTGAAGAACTTATGAAACATATAACAACGCGTTTCTAGGACTCTAAACCAAGTTTCATGCAACATGAATGTTTTTAAGTGTCTCAGTCAACTTTGTACAAGTTTGACGAACTTATGAAACATCTAACAACGTGGTTTCTAGGATTCTAAACCAAGTTTCATGCAACTTGAGTCCTTCTAAATTCCTCAATGAGCTTGGTACAAGTTTCACGAACTAATGAAAGATCAAACACCGCGTTTCTAGGACTCTAAACCAACTTTCATGCAACATTAGTGCTTATAAGTGTCTCAATGAGCTTTTTTACAAGTTTGTCGAACTTATGAAACATCTAACAAAGCGTTTCTAGGACTCTAAGCCAACTTTCATGCAACATGAGTGCTTATATATGTCTCAATGAAATTTTTTACAAGTTTGACGAACTTAAGAAACATCTAACAACGCGTTTCTAGGACTCTAAACCAAGTTTCATGCAACATTATTGCTTATAAGTTCCTCAATGAGCTTTTTAAAAGTTTGACGAACTTATGAAACATCAAACAACGTGTTTCTAGGACTCTAAACAAAGTTTCATGCAACATGAGTGCTTATAAATGTCTTAATGAGCTTTGTAGAAGTTTGACGAACTTATGAAACATCTAACAACACTGTTTCTAGGACTCTAAACCAAGTTTCATGCAACATGAGTACTTATAAGTGTCTCAATGAGCTTTCTACAAGTTTGACGAACTTAAGAAACATCTAACAACGCGTTTCTAAGTAACTAAACCAAGTTTCATGCAACATGAGTGCTTATAAGTGTCTCAATGAGCTTTGTAGAAGTATGAAAAACTTATTTAACATCTAATAACACGTTTCTAGGACTCTAAACCAAGTTTCATTCAGCATGAGTGCTTAAAAATGTCTCAATGAGCTTTGGACAAGTTTCACAAACATGAGAAACATCTAACAACACGTTTCTAGGACTCTAAACCAAGTATCATGCTACATAAATGCTATAAGTCTCTCAATGAGCTTTGTACAAGTTTGACGAACTTATGAAACATCTAACAACGCGTTTCTAGGAATGCAACATGAGTGCTTAAAAGTGTCTCAATGAGCTTTGTACAAGTTTCACGAACTTATGAAACACATAACAACGCGTTTCTAGGACTCTAAATTAAGTTTCATGCAACAAGAGTGCTTATAAGTTCCTCCATGATCTTTATACAAATTTGACAAACTTATGAAACATCTAACAACGTGGTTTCTAGGGACTCTAAATCAAGTTTCATGCAACATGAGTGCTTATAAGTTACTCAATGAGCTTTGTTAAAGTTTGACGAACTTATGAAACATCTAACAACGCGTTTCTAGGACTCTAAACCAAGTTCCATGCAACATGACTGCTTATAAGTATCTCAATGAGCTTTGTACAAGTTTGACGAACTTATAAAACATCTAACAATGTGGTTTCTAGGACTCTAAATAAGGTTTCATGCAACATGAGTCCTTCTAAGTTACTCAATGAGCTTTGTACAAGTTTCACGAACTAATGAAACCTCTAATAACGTGTTTCTAGGACTATAAACAAAGTTTCATGCAACAAGAGTGCTTATAAGTTCCTCAATGAGCTTTGTACAAGTTTGACGAACTTATGAAACATCTAACAACGCGTTTCTAGGACTCTAAACCAAGTTTCATGCAACATGAGTGCTTATATGTTCCTCAATGAACTTTTGTAAAGTTTGACGAACTTATGAAACATCTAACAACGCGTTTTTAGGGATGTAAATCAAGTTTCATGCAACATGAGTGCTTATAAGTGTCTCAATGAGCTTTGTACGAGTTTGACGAACTTATGAAAAATCTAACAACGTGGTTTCTAGGACTCTTAATCAAGTTTCATGCAACATGAGTGCTTATAAATGTCTCAATGATCTTTGTACAAGTTTGAATAACTTAAGAAACATCAAACAACGCGTTTCTAGGACGATAAACCAAGTTTCATGCAACATGAGTGCTTATAAGTTCCTCAATGATCTTTGTTAAAGTTTAACGAATTTTTGAAACATCTAACAACACGTTTCTAAGACTCTAAACCAAGTTTCATGCAACATGAGTTCTTTTAAGTTCCTCAATGAGCTTTGTGCAAGTTTCACGAACTAATGAAACATCTAACAACGCGTTTCTAGGACTCTAAAGCAAGTTTCATGCAACATTAGTGCTTATAAGTGTCTCAATGAGCTTTGTACAAGTTTGACGAACTTATGAAACATCTAACAAGGTGGTTTCTAGGACTATAAACCAAGTTTCATGCAACATGAGTGCTTATAAGTTCCTCAATGAGCTTTGTTAAAGTTTGACGAACTTATGAATTATTTTACGACGCGTTTCTAGGGCTCTAAACCAAGTTTCAAGCAACATGAGTGCTGATAAGTGTCTCAATGAGCTTTGTACCAGTTTGACGAACTTATGAAACATCTAAAAAGGCGTTTCTAGGATTCTAAACCAAGTTTCATGAAACATGAGGGTTTATAAGACTATCAACATGGTTTCTAGGACTCTAAACCAAGTTTCATGCAACATGCTTTCTTATAAGTATCTCAATGAGCTTTATATAAGTTTGACCACATTAAAAAACATCTAACAACACGCTTGTAAACAAGGTTTAATGCAACACGAGTGCTTATAAGTGTCTCAATAAGCTTTGTACAAGTTTGACGAACTTATGAAACATCTAACAACGCGTTTCTAGGACTCTAAACCAAGTTTCATGCAATTTGAGTGATTATAAGTGTCTCAATGAGCTTTGTACAAATTTGACGAACTTATGAAACATCTAACAACGCGTTTCTAGGACTCTAAACCAAGTTTCATGCAACAAGAGTGCTTATAAGTTCCTCAATGAGCTTTATACAAGTTTGACGAACTTATGAAACATCTAACAACGATGTTTCTAGGACTCTAAACCAAGTTTCATGCAATTTGAGTGATTATAAGTGTCTCAATGAGCTTTGTACAAGTTTGACGAACTTATGAAAAATCTAACAACGCGTTTCTAGGACTCTAAACCAAGTTTCATGCAACATGAGTGTTTATAAGTGTCTCAATGAGCTTTGTACAAGTTTGACAAACTTATGAAACATCTAACAACACGTTTCTAGGACTCTAAACAAGGTTTCACGCAACAAGAGTGCTTATAAGTTCCTCAATGAGCTTTATACAAGTTTGACGAACTTATGAAACATCTAACAATGTTGTTTCTAGGACTCTAAAAAAGGTTTCATGCAACATGAGTGCTTCTAAGTTCCCCAATGAGCTTTGTACAAGTTTCACGAACTAATGAAACATCTAAAAACACGTTTCTAGGACTATAAACCAGGTTTCATGCAACATTAGTGCTTATAAGTGTCTCAATGAGCTTTGTACAAGTTTTACGAACTTATGAAACATCTAACAACGCGTTTCTAGGACTCTAAACCAAGTTTCATGCAATATGAGTGCTTATAAGTTCCTCAATGAGCTTTGTTAAAGTTTGAAGAACTTATGAAACATCTAACAACGCGTTTCTAGGACTCTAAACCAAGTTTCATGCAACATGAGTGCTTATAAGTGTCTCAGTGAGCTTTGTTCAAGTTTGGTGAACTTATGAAACATCTAACAATGTTGTTTCTAGGACTCTAAACCAAGTTTCATGCAACATCAATGCTTATAAGTGTCTCAATGAGCTTTGTACAAGTTTGACGAACTTATTAAACATCTAACAACTCGTTTCTAGGACCCTAAACCAAGTTTCATGCAACATGAGTTCTTAAAAGTGTCTCAATGAGCTTTGGACAAGTTTCACGAACTTATGAGACATCTAACAACGCGTTTATAGGACTCTAAACCAAGTTTCATGCAACATGGTGCTTATAAGTTCCTCAATGAGCTTTGTTAAAGTTTGACGAACTTATGAATTATTTTACGACGCGTTTCTAGGACTCTAAACGAAGTTTCAAGCAACATGAGTGCTTATAAGTGTCTCAATGAGCTTTGTACAAGTTTGATGAACTTATAAAACATCTAACAACGTGGTTTCTAGGACTTTAAACAAGGTTTTATGCAACATGAGTGCTTATAAGTGTCTCAATGAGCTTTGTACAAGTTTGACGAACTTATGAAACATCTAAAAATGCGTTTCTAGAATTCTAAACCAAGTTTCATGCAACATGAGGGTTTATAAGAGTCTCAATGAGCTTTGTACAAGTTTGACGAACATATGAAACATCTAAAAAGGCGTTTCTAGGATTCTAAACTAAGTTTAATGCAACATGAGGGTTTATGAGAGTCTCAATGAGCTTTGTACAAGTTTGACGAACTTATCAAACATCTATCAACGTGATTTCTAGGACTCTAAACCAAGTTTCATGCAACATGCTTTCTTATAAGTGTCTCAATGAGCTTTATATAAGTTTGACCACCTTAAAAAACATCTAACAACACGCTTCTACACAAGGTTTCATGCAACATGAGTGCTTATAAGTGTCTCAATAAGCTTTGTCCAAGTTTGACGAACTTATGAAACATCTAACAACGTGTTTCTAGGACTCTAAACCAAGTTTCATGCAATTTGAGTGATTATAAGTGTCTCAATGAGCTTTGTACAAGTTTGACGAACTTATGAAACATCTAACAACGCGTTTCTAGGACTCTAAACCAAGTTTCATGCAAAATGAGTGCTTAAAAGTTCTACAATGAGCTTTGTTAAAGTTTCACGAACTTATGAAACATCTAACAACGCGTTTCTAGGATTCTAAACCAAGTTTCAAGCAACATGAGTGATTATAAGTGTCTCAATGAGCTTTGTACAAGTTTGACGAACTTATGAAACATCTAACAACGTGGTTTCGAGGAATCTAAACCAAGTTTCATGCAACAATGAGTGCTTTTAAGTGTCTCAATAAGCTTTGTAAAAGTTTGTAGAACTTATGAAACATCTAACAACGCGTTTTTAGGACTCTAAACCAAGTTTCATGCAATATGAGTGATTATAAGTGTCTCAATGAGCTTTGTACAAGTTTGAAAAACTTATAAAACATCTAACAACGCGTTTCTAGGACTCTAAACCAAGTTTCATGCAACAAGACTGCTTATAAGTTCCTCAATGAGCTTTATACAAGTTTAACGAACTTATGAAACATCTAACAACGTTGTTTCTAGGACTCTAAACAAAGTTTCATGCAACATGAGTGCTTCTAAGTTCCTCAATGAGCTTTATACAAGTTTAACGAACTAATGAAACATCTAACAACGCGTTTCTAGGACTATAAACCAAGTTTCATGCAACATTAGTGCTTATAAGTGTCTCAGTGAGCTTTGTACAAGTTTGAAGAACCTATGAAACATCTAACAACGCGTTTCTAGAACTCTAAACAAAGTTTCATGCAACATGAGTTCTTATAAGTTCCTCAATGAGCTTTGTTAAAGTTTGAAGAACTTATGAAACATCTAAGAACGCGTTTCTAGGACTCTAAACCAAGTTTCATGCAACATGAGTGTTTATAAGTTTCTCAATGAGCTTTGTACAAGTTTGACGAACTTATAAAAACATCTAACAACGTGTTTCTAAGAATCTAAACCAAGTTTCATGCAACATGAGTCCTTCTAAGTGTCTCAATGAGTTTTGTACAAGTTTCACGAACTAATGAAAAATCTAACAACGCGTTTCTAGGACTCTAAAATAAGTTTTATGCATCATTAGGGCTTATAAGTGTCTCAATGATCTTTATACAAGTTTGACGAATTTATGAAACATCTAACAACGCGTTTCTAGGACTCTAAACCAAGTTTCATGCAACATGAGTGTTTAAAAGTGTCTCAATGAGCTTTGTACAAGTTTGACGAACTTATGAAACATCTAACAACACGTTTCTAGGATTTTAAGCCAAGTTTCATGCAATCTGAGTGCTTAAAACTGTCTCAATGAGCTTTGTACAAAATTCACGAACTTATGAAACATCAAACAACGCGTTTCTAGGACTCTAAACCTAGTTTCATGCAACATGAGTGTTTATCAGTGTCTCAATGAGCTTTGTACAAGTTTGTCGAACTTATAAAACATCTAACAACGTATTTCTAGGACTCTAAACTAAGTTTCATGGAGCATGAGTACTTATAAGTGTCTCAGTGAGCTTTGTAAGAGTTTCACGAACTTATGAAACATCTAACAACGCGTTTTCTCGGGACTCTAAACCAAGTTTCATGCAACATGAGTTCTTATAAGTTCCTCAATGAGCTTTGTTAAAGTTTGACGAACTTATGAAACATCTAACAACGCGTTTCTCGGACTTTAAACCAAGTTTCATGCAACATGAGTGCTTATAAGTTCCTCAATGAGCTTTGTACAAGTTTGATGAACTTATGAAACATCTAACAACGCGTTTCTAGGACTCTAAACCAAGTTTCATGCAACATGAGTGTTTATAAGAGTCTCAATGAGATTTGTACAAGTTTATTGAACTAATGAAACATCTAACAACGCGTTTCTAGGACTCTAAACCAAGTTCCATGCAACATGAGTGTTTATAAGAGTCTCAATGAGCTTTGTACAAGCTTGACGAAGTTATGAAATATCTAACAACGTGGTTTTCTAGAACTCTAAACCAAGTTTCAGGCTACATGAGTGCTTCAAAGTTCCTCAGTGAGCTTTGTACAAGTTTGACGAAATTATAAAACATTTAACAACGCGTTTCAAGGACTCTAAAACAAGTTTCATGCAACATGAGTACTTATAAGTGTCTCAATGATTTTGTATAAGTTTGACGAACTTAAGAAACATCTAACAACGCATTTCTAGGACTCTAAACCAAGTTTCATGCAATATGAGTGCCTATAAGTGTCTCAATGAGCTTTGTCCAAGTATGAAGAACTTATTAAACATCTAACAACGTGTTTCTAGGACTCTAAACCAAGTTTCATGCTATATGAGTGTTTATAAGTGTCTCAATGAGCTTTGTACAAGTTTGACGAACTTATGAAACATCTAACAACGCGTTTCTAGGATTCCAAACCAAGTTTCATGCAACATGAGTGCTTAAAAGTGACTCCATGAGCTTTGTACAAGTTTCACGAACTTTTGAAACACCTAACAACGCGTTTCTTGAACTCTAAACCAACTTTCATGCAAAATTAGTGCTTATAAGTGTCTCAATGAGCTTTGTATAAAATTCACGAACTTATGAAACATCAAACAACGCGTTTCTAGGACTATAAACCTAGTTTCATGCAACATTAGTGCTTATAAGTGTCTCAATGAGCTTTTTACAAGTTTGACGAACTTATGAAACATCTAACTACGCGTTTCTATGACTCTAAACCAAGTTTCATGCAACATGAGTGTTTATAAGTGTCTCAATGAGCTTTGTACAAGTTTGACAAACTTATGAAACATCTAACAACGCGTTTCTAGGACTCTAAACCAAGTTTCATGCAGCATGAGTTCTTATAAGTTCCTCAATGACCTTTGTTAAAGTTCGACGAACTTATGAAACATCTAACAACGCGTTTATAGGACTCTAAACCAAGTTTCATGCAACATGAGTGCTTATAAGTGTCTCAATGAGCTTTGTACAAGTTTGACGAACTTATGAAACATCTAACAACGCGTTTTTGGAACTCTAAACCATGTTTCATGCAACATGAGTGCTTATAAGTGTGTCAATGAGCTTTGTACAAGTTTGACGAACTTATGAAACATCTAACAACATGGTTTCTAGGACTATTAACGAGGTTTCATGCAACATGAGTGCTTAGAAGTGTCTCGGTGAGCTTTGTACAAGTTTGAATAACTTAAGAAACATCTAACAACGCGATTTTAGGACTCTAAACCAAGTTTCATGCAACATGAGTGCTTATAAGTGTCTCAATGAGCTTTGTACAAGTTTGACGAACTAATGAAACATCTAACAACGCGTTTCTAGGACTCTAAACCAAGTTTCATGCAACATTAGTCCTTATAAGTGTCTCAGTCAGCTTTGTACAAGTTTGACGAACTTATGAAACATCTAACAACGTCTTTCTAGGACTCTAAACCAAGTTTCATGCAACATGAGTTTTTATCAGTGTCTCATTGAGCTTTATACAAGTTTGACGAACTTATGAAACATCTAAAAATGCGTTTCTAGGATTCTAAACCAACTTTCATGCAACATGAGGGTTTATAAGAGTCTCAATGAGCTTTGTACAAGTTTGACGAACTTATGAAACATCTAAAAAGGCGTTTCTAGGATTCTAAACCAAGTTTAATGCATAATGAGGGTTTATAAGAGTCTCAATGAGCTTTGTACAAGTTTGACGAACTTATCAAACATCTATCAACGTGGTTTCTAGGACTCTAAACCAAGTTTCATGCAACATGCTTTCTTATAAGTGTCTCAATGAGCTTTATATAAGTTTGACCACCTTAAAAAAAATCTAACGACACGCATCTACACAAGGTTTCATGCAACATGAGTGCTTATAAGTGTCTCAATAAGCTTTGTACAAGTTTGACCAACTTATGAAACATCTAACAACGTGTTTCTAGGACTCTAAACCAAGTTTCATGCAATTTGAGTGATTATAAGTGTCTCAATGAGCTTTGTACAAGTTTGACGAACTTATGAAACATCTAACAACGCGTTTCTAGGACTCTAAACCAAGTTTCATGCAACATGAGTGCTTAAAAGTTCTACAATGAGCTTTGTTAAAGTTTCACAAACTTATGAAACATCTAACAACGCGTTTCTAGGATTCTAAACCAAGTTTCAAGCAACATGAGTGATTATAAGTGTCTCAATGAGCTTTGTACAAGTTTGACGAACTTATGAAACATCTAACAACGTGGTTTCGAGGAATCTAAACCAAGTTTCATGCAACAATGAGTGCTTTTAAGTGTCTCAATAAGCTTTGTAAAAGTTTGTAGAACTTATGAAACATCTAACAACGCGTTTTTAGGACTCTAAACCAAGTTTCATGCAATATGAGTGATTATAAGTGTCTCAATGAGCTTTTTACAAGTTTGAAAAACTTATAAAACATCTAACAACGCGTTTCTAGGACTCTAAACCAAGTTTCATGCAACAAGACTGCTTATAAGTTCCTCAATGAGCTTTATACAAGTTTAACGAACTTATGAAACATCTAACAACGTTGTTTCTAGGACTCTAAACAAAGTTTCATGCAACATGAGTGCTTCTAAGTTCCTCAATGAGCTTTATACAAGTTTAAAGAACTAATGAAACATCTAACAACGCGTTTCTAGGACTATAAACCAAGTTTCATGCAACATTAGTGCTTATAAGTGTCTCAGTGAGCTTTGTACAAGTTTGAAGAACCTATGAAACATCTAACAACGCGTTTCTAGAACTCTAAACCAAGTTTCATGCAAGATGAGTGCTTATAAGTTCCTCAATGAGCTTTGTACAAGTTTGAAGAACTTATAAAAACATCTAACAACGTGGTTTCTAGGAATCTAAACCAAGTTTCATGCAACATGAGTCCTTCTAAGTGTCTCAATGAGTTTTGTACAAGTTTCACGAACTAATGAAACATCTAACAACGCGTTTCTAGGACTCTAAAACAAGTTTTATGCAGCATTAGTGCTTATAAGTGTCTCAATGATCTTTGTACAAGTTTGACGAATTTATGAAACATCTAACAACGCGTTTCTAGGACTCTAAACCAAGTTTCATGCAACATGAGTGTTTAAAAGTGTCTCAATGAGCTTTGTACAAGTTTGACGAACTTATGAAACATCTAACAACACGTTTCTAGGATTCTAAGCCAAGTTTCATGCAATCTGAGTGCTTAAAACTGTCTCAATGAGCTTTGTACAAAATTCACGAACTTATGAAACATCAAACAACGCGTTTCTAGGACTCTAAACCTAGTTTCATGCAACATGAGTGTTTATCAGTGTCTCAATGAGCTTTGTACAAGTTTGACGAACTTATAAAACATGTAACAACGTATTTCTAGGACTCTAAACCAAGTTTCATGCAACATGAGTTTTTATCAGTGTCTCATTGAGCTTTATACAAGTTTGACGAACTTATGAAACATCTAAAAATGCGTTTCTAGGATTCTAAACCAACTTTCATGCAACATGAGGGTTTATAAGAGTCTCAATGAGCTTTGTACAAGTTTGACGAACTTATGAAACATCTAAAAAGGCGTTTCTAGGATTCTAAACCAAGTTTAATGCATAATGAGGGTTTATAAGAGTCTCAATGAGCTTTGTACAAGTTTGACGAACTTATCAAACATCTATCAACGTGGTTTCTAGGACTCTAAACCAAGTTTCATGCAACATGCTTTCTTATAAGTGTCTCAATGAGCTTTATATAAGTTTGACCACCTTAAAAAAAATCTAACGACACGCATCTACACAAGGTTTCATGCAACATGAGTGCTTATAAGTGTCTCAATAAGCTTTGTACAAGTTTGACCAACTTATGAAACATCTAACAACGTGTTTCTAGGACTCTAAACCAAGTTTCATGCAATTTGAGTGATTATAAGTGTCTCAATGAGCTTTGTACAAGTTTGACGAACTTATGAAACATCTAACAACGCGTTTCTAGGACTCTAAACCAAGTTTCATGCAACATGAGTGCTTAAAAGTTCTACAATGAGCTTTGTTAAAGTTTCACAAACTTATGAAACATCTAACAACGCGTTTCTAGGATTCTAAACCAAGTTTCAAGCAACATGAGTGATTATAAGTGTCTCAATGAGCTTTGTACAAGTTTGACGAACTTATGAAACATCTAACAACGTGGTTTCGAGGAATCTAAACCAAGTTTCATGCAACAATGAGTGCTTTTAAGTGTCTCAATAAGCTTTGTAAAAGTTTGTAGAACTTATGAAACATCTAACAACGCGTTTTTAGGACTCTAAACCAAGTTTCATGCAATATGAGTGATTATAAGTGTCTCAATGAGCTTTTTACAAGTTTGAAAAACTTATAAAACATCTAACAACGCGTTTCTAGGACTCTAAACCAAGTTTCATGCAACAAGACTGCTTATAAGTTCCTCAATGAGCTTTATACAAGTTTAACGAACTTATGAAACATCTAACAACGTTGTTTCTAGGACTCTAAACAAAGTTTCATGCAACATGAGTGCTTCTAAGTTCCTCAATGAGCTTTATACAAGTTTAAAGAACTAATGAAACATCTAACAACGCGTTTCTAGGACTATAAACCAAGTTTCATGCAACATTAGTGCTTATAAGTGTCTCAGTGAGCTTTGTACAAGTTTGAAGAACCTATGAAACATCTAACAACGCGTTTCTAGAACTCTAAACCAAGTTTCATGCAAGATGGGTGCTTATAAGTTCCTCAATGAGCTTTGTTAAAGTTTGAAGAACTTATGAAACATCTAAGAACGCGTTTCTAGGACTCTAAACCAAGTTTCATGCAACATGAGTGTTTATAAGTTTCTCAATGAGCTTTGTACAAGTTTGACGAACTTATAAAAACATCTAACAACGTGTTTCTAAGAATCTAAACCAAGTTTCATGCAACATGAGTCCTTCTAAGTGTCTCAATGAGTTTTGTACAAGTTTCACGAACTAATGAAAAATCTAACAACGCGTTTCTAGGACTCTAAAATAAGTTTTATGCATCATTAGGGCTTATAAGTGTCTCAATGATCTTTATACAAGTTTGACGAATTTATGAAACATCTAACAACGCGTTTCTAGGACTCTAAACCAAGTTTCATGCAACATGAGTGTTTAAAAGTGTCTCAATGAGCTTTGTACAAGTTTGACGAACTTATGAAACATCTAACAACACGTTTCTAGGATTTTAAGCCAAGTTTCATGCAATCTGAGTGCTTAAAACTGTCTCAATGAGCTTTGTACAAAATTCACGAACTTATGAAACATCAAACAACGCGTTTCTAGGACTCTAAACCTAGTTTCATGCAACATGAGTGTTTATCAGTGTCTCAATGAGCTTTGTACAAGTTTGTCGAACTTATAAAACATCTAACAACGTATTTCTAGGACTCTAAACTAAGTTTCATGGAGCATGAGTACTTATAAGTGTCTCAGTGAGCTTTGTAAGAGTTTCACGAACTTATGAAACATCTAACAACGCGTTTTCTCGGACTCTAAACCAAGTTTCATGCAACATGAGTTCTTATAAGTTCCTCAATGAGCTTTGTTAAAGTTTGACGAACTTATGAAACATCTAACAACGCGTTTCTCGGACTTTAAACCAAGTTTCATGCAACATGAGTGCTTATAAGTTCCTCAATGAGCTTTGTACAAGTTTGATGAACTTATGAAACATCTAACAACGCGTTTCTAGGACTCTAAACCAAGTTTCATGCAACATGAGTGTTTATAAGAGTCTCAATGAGATTTGTACAAGTTTATTGAACTAATGAAACATCTAACAACGCGTTTCTAGGACTCTAAACCAAGTTCCATGCAACATGAGTGTTTATAAGAGTCTCAATGAGCTTTGTACAAGCTTGACGAAGTTATGAAATATCTAACAACGTGGTTTCTAGAACTCTAAACCAAGTTTCAGGCTACATGAGTGCTTCAAAGTTCCTCAGTGAGCTTTGTACAAGTTTGACGAAATTATAAAACATTTAACAACGCGTTTCAAGGACTCTAAAACAAGTTTCATGCAACATGAGTACTTATAAGTGTCTCAATGATTTTGTATAAGTTTGACGAACTTAAGAAACATCTAACAACGCATTTCTAGGACTCTAAACCAAGTTTCATGCAATATGAGTGCCTATAAGTGTCTCAATGAGCTTTGTCCAAGTATGAAGAACTTATTAAACATCTAACAACGTGTTTCTAGGACTCTAAACCAAGTTTCATGCTATATGAGTGTTTATAAGTGTCTCAATGAGCTTTGTACAAGTTTGACGAACTTATGAAACATCTAACAACGCGTTTCTAGGATTCCAAACCAAGTTTCATGCAACATGAGTGCTTAAAAGTGACTCCATGAGCTTTGTACAAGTTTCACGAACTTTTGAAACACCTAACAACGCGTTTCTTGAACTCTAAACCAACTTTCATGCAAAATTAGTGCTTATAAGTGTCTCAATGAGCTTTGTATAAAATTCACGAACTTATGAAACATCAAACAACGCGTTTCTAGGACTATAAACCTAGTTTCATGCAACATTAGTGCTTATAAGTGTCTCAATGAGCTTTTTACAAGTTTGACGAACTTATGAAACATCTAACTACGCGTTTCTATGACTCTAAACCAAGTTTCATGCAACATGAGTGTTTATAAGTGTCTCAATGAGCTTTGTACAAGTTTGACAAACTTATGAAACATCTAACAACGCGTTTCTAGGACTCTAAACCAAGTTTCATGCAGCATGAGTTCTTATAAGTTCCTCAATGACCTTTGTTAAAGTTCGACGAACTTATGAAACATCTAACAACGCGTTTATAGGACTCTAAACCAAGTTTCATGCAACATGAGTGCTTATAAGTGTCTCAATGAGCTTTGTACAAGTTTGACGAACTTATGAAACATCTAACAACGCGTTTTTGGAACTCTAAACCATGTTTCATGCAACATGAGTGCTTATAAGTGTGTCAATGAGCTTTGTACAAGTTTGACGAACTTATGAAACATCTAACAACATGGTTTCTAGGACTATTAACGAGGTTTCATGCAACATGAGTGCTTAGAAGTGTCTCAGTGAGCTTTGTACAAGTTTGAATAACTTAAGAAACATCTAACAACGCGATTTTAGGACTCTAAACCAAGTTTCATGCAACATGAGTGCTTATAAGTGTCTCAATGAGCTTTGTACAAGTTTGACGAACTAATGAAACATCTAACAACGCGTTTCTAGGACTCTAAACCAAGTTTCATGCAACATTAGTCCTTATAAGTGTCTCAGTCAGCTTTGTACAAGTTTGACGAACTTATGAAACATCTAACAACGTCTTTCTAGGACTCTAAACCAAGTTTCATGCAACATGAGTTTTTATCGTTGTCTCATTGAGCTTTATACAAGTTTGACGAACTTATGAAACATCTAAAAATGCGTTTCTAGGATTCTAAACCAACTTTCATGCAACATGAGGGTTTATAAGAGTCTCAATGAGCTTTGTACAAGTTTGACGAACTTATGAAACATCTAAAAAGGCGTTTCTAGGATTCTAAACCAAGTTTAATGCATAATGAGGGTTTATAAGAGTCTCAATGAGCTTTGTACAAGTTTGACGAACTTATCAAACATCTATCAACGTGGTTTCTAGGACTCTAAACCAAGTTTCATGCAACATGCTTTCTTATAAGTGTCTCAATGAGCTTTATATAAGTTTGACCACCTTAAAAAAAATCTAACGACACGCATCTACACAAGGTTTCATGCAACATGAGTGCTTATAAGTGTCTCAATAAGCTTTGTACAAGTTTGACCAACTTATGAAACATCTAACAACGTGTTTCTAGGACTCTAAACCAAGTTTCATGCAATTTGAGTGATTATAAGTGTCTCAATGAGCTTTGTACAAGTTTGACGAACTTATGAAACATCTAACAACGCGTTTCTAGGACTCTAAACCAAGTTTCATGCAACATGAGTGCTTAAAAGTTCTACAATGAGCTTTGTTAAAGTTTCACAAACTTATGAAACATCTAACAACGCGTTTCTAGGATTCTAAACCAAGTTTCAAGCAACATGAGTGATTATAAGTGTCTCAATGAGCTTTGTACAAGTTTGACGAACTTATGAAACATCTAACAACGTGGTTTCGAGGAATCTAAACCAAGTTTCATGCAACAATGAGTGCTTTTAAGTGTCTCAATAAGCTTTGTAAAAGTTTGTAGAACTTATGAAACATCTAACAACGCGTTTTTAGGACTCTAAACCAAGTTTCATGCAATATGAGTGATTATAAGTGTCTCAATGAGCTTTTTACAAGTTTGAAAAACTTATAAAACATCTAACAACGCGTTTCTAGGACTCTAAACCAAGTTTCATGCAACAAGACTGCTTATAAGTTCCTCAATGAGCTTTATACAAGTTTAACGAACTTATGAAACATCTAACAACGTTGTTTCTAGGACTCTAAACAAAGTTTCATGCAACATGAGTGCTTCTAAGTTCCTCAATGAGCTTTATACAAGTTTAAAGAACTAATGAAACATCTAACAACGCGTTTCTAGGACTATAAACCAAGTTTCATGCAACATTAGTGCTTATAAGTGTCTCAGTGAGCTTTGTACAAGTTTGAAGAACCTATGAAACATCTAACAACGCGTTTCTAGAACTCTAAACCAAGTTTCATGCAAGATGAGTGCTTATAAGTTCCTCAATGAGCTTTGTACAAGTTTGAAGAACTTATAAAAACATCTAACAACGTGGTTTCTAGGAATCTAAACCAAGTTTCATGCAACATGAGTCCTTCTAAGTGTCTCAATGAGTTTTGTACAAGTTTCACGAACTAATGAAACATCTAACAACGCGTTTCTAGGACTCTAAAACAAGTTTTATGCAGCATTAGTGCTTATAAGTGTCTCAATGATCTTTGTACAAGTTTGACGAATTTATGAAACATCTAACAACGCGTTTCTAGGACTCTAAACCAAGTTTCATGCAACATGAGTGTTTAAAAGTGTCTCAATGAGCTTTGTACAAGTTTGACGAACTTATGAAACATCTAACAACACGTTTCTAGGATTCTAAGCCAAGTTTCATGCAATGAGTGCTTAAAACTGTCTCAATGAGCTTTGTACAAAATTCACGAACTTATGAAACATCAAACAACGCGTTTCTAGGACTCTAAACCTAGTTTCATGCAACATGAGTGTTTATCGTTGTCTCAGGTGTCTCAATGAGCTTTGTACAAGTTTGACGAACTTATAAAACATGTAACAACGTATTTCTAGGACTCTAAACCAAGTTTCATGCAACATGAGTTTTTATCGTGTCTCATTGAGCTTTATACAAGTTTGACGAACTTATGAAACATCTAAAAATGCGTTTCTAGGATTCTAAACCAACTTTCATGCAACATGAGGGTTTATAAGAGTCTCAATGAGCTTTGTACAAGTTTGACGAACTTATGAAACATCTAAAAAGGCGTTTCTAGGATTCTAAACCAAGTTTAATGCATAATGAGGGTTTATAAGAGTCTCAATGAGCTTTGTACAAGTTTGACGAACTTATCAAACATCTATCAACGTGGTTTCTAGGACTCTAAACCAAGTTTCATGCAACATGCTTTCTTATAAGTGTCTCAATGAGCTTTATATAAGTTTGACCACCTTAAAAAATCTAACGACACGCATCTACACAAGGTTTCATGCAACATGAGTGCTTATAAGTGTCTCAATAAGCTTTGTACAAGTTTGACCAACTTATGAAACATCTAACAACGTGTTTCTAGGACTCTAAACCAAGTTTCATGCAATTTGAGTGATTATAAGTGTCTCAATGAGCTTTGTACAAGTTTGACGAACTTATGAAACATCTAACAACGCGTTTCTAGGACTCTAAACCAAGTTTCATGCAACATGAGTGCTTAAAAGTTCTACAATGAGCTTTGTTAAAGTTTCACAAACTTATGAAACATCTAACAACGCGTTTCTAGGATTCTAAACCAAGTTTCAAGCAACATGAGTGATTATAAGTGTCTCAATGAGCTTTGTACAAGTTTGACGAACTTATGAAACATCTAACAACGTGGTTTCGAGGAATCTAAACCAAGTTTCATGCAACAATGAGTGCTTTTAAGTGTCTCAATAAGCTTTGTAAAAGTTTGTAGAACTTATGAAACATCTAACAACGCGTTTTTAGGACTCTAAACCAAGTTTCATGCAATATGAGTGATTATAAGTGTCTCAATGAGCTTTTTACAAGTTTGAAAAACTTATAAAACATCTAACAACGCGTTTCTAGGACTCTAAACCAAGTTTCATGCAACAAGACTGCTTATAAGTTCCTCAATGAGCTTTATACAAATTTAACGAACTTATGAAACATCTAACAACGTTGTTTCTAGGACTCTAAACAAAGTTTCATGCAACATGAGTGCTTCTAAGTTCCTCAATGAGCTTTATACAAGTTTAAAGAACTAATGAAACATCTAACAACGCGTTTCTAGGACTATAAACCAAGTTTCATGCAACATTAGTGCTTATAAGTGTCTCAGTGAGCTTTGTACAAGTTTGAAGAACCTATGAAACATCTAACAACGCGTTTCTAGAACTCTAAACCAAGTTTCATGCAAGATGGGTGCTTATAAGTTCCTCAATGAGCTTTGTACAAGTTTGACGAACTTATAAAAACATCTAACAACGTGGTTTCTAGGAATCTAAACCAAGTTTCATGCAACATGAGTCCTTCTAAGTGTCTCAATGAGTTTTGTACAAGTTTCACGAACTAATGAAACATCTAACAACGCGTTTCTAGGACTCTAAAACAAGTTTTATGCAGCATTAGTGCTTATAAGTGTCTCAATGATCTTTGTACAAGTTTGACGAATTTATGAAACATCTAACAACGCGTTTCTAGGACTCTAAACCAAGTTTCATGCAACATGAGTGTTTAAAAGTGTCTCAATGAGCTTTGTACAAGTTTGACGAACTTATGAAACATCTAACAACACGTTTCTAGGATTCTAGGCCAAGTTTCATGCAATCTGAGTGCTTAAAACTGTCTCAATGAGCTTTGTACAAAATTCACGAACTTATGAAACATCAAACAACGCGTTTCTAGGACTCTAAACCTAGTTTCATGCAACATGAGTGTTTATCAGTGTCTCAATGAGCTTTGTACAAGTTTGACGAACTTATAAAACATGTAACAACGTATTTCTAGGACTCTAAACCAAGTTTCATGCAACATGAGTGCTTATAAGTGTCTCAATGAGGTTTGTACAAGTTTGACGAACTAATGAAACATCTAACAACGCGTTTCTAGGACTCTAAACCAAGTTTCATGTAACATTAGTCCTTATAAGTGTCTCAGTCAGCTTTGTACAAGTTTGACGAACTTATGAAACATCTAACAACGTGTTTCTAGGACTCTAAACCAAGTTTCATGCAACATGAGTACTTATAAGTTCCTCATTGAGCTTTGTTAAAGTTTGAAGTACTTATGAAACATATAACAACACGTTTCTAGGACTTTAAACCAAGTTTCATGAAACATGAGTGTTTTTAAGTGTCTCAATGAGCTTTGTACAAGTTTGATGAACTTATGAAACATCTAACAACGTGTTTTCTAGGACTCTAAACCAAGTTTCATGCAACAAGACTGCTTATAAGTTCCTCAATGAGCTTTATACAAGTTTAACGAACTTATGAAACATCTAACAACGTTGTTTCTAGGACTCTAAACAAAGTTTCATGTAACATGAGTGCTTCTAAGTTCCTCAATGAGCTTGATACACGTTTAAAGAACTAATGAAACATCTAACAACAAAATTCTAGGACTCTAAACCAAGTTTCATGCAACATGAGTGCTTATAAGTGTCTCAATGAGCTTTGTACAAGTTTGACGAACTAATGAAACATCTAACAACGCGTTTCTAGGACTCTAAACCAAGTTTCATGCAACATTAGTCCTGATAAGTGTCTCAGTCAGCTTTGTACAAGTTTGACGAACTTATGAAACATCTAACAACGTGTTTCTAAGACTCTAAACCAAGTTTCATGCAACATGAGTACTTATAAGTTCCTCATTGAGCTTTGTTAAAGTTTGAAGTACTTATGAAACATATAACAACACGTTTCTAGGACTTTAAACCAAGTTTCATGAAACATGAGTGTTTATAAGTTTCTCAATGAGTTTTGTACAAGTTTAACGAACTTATGAAACATCTAACAACGTGGTTTCTAGGAATCTAAACCAAGTTTCATGCAACAAGACTACTTATAAGTTCCTCAATGATGTTTGTTAAAGTTTGACGAACTATTGAAACATCTAACAACGAATTTCTAGGACTCTAAACCAAGTTTCATGCAACATGAGTGCTTATAAGTGTCTCAATGAGCTTTGTACAAGTTTGACGAACTTATGAAACATCTAACAACGCGTTTTTGGGACTCTAATCCAAGTTTCATGCAACATGAGTGCGTATAAGTGTCTCAATGAGCTTTGTACAAGTTTGACGAACTTATGAAACATCTACCAACGCGTTTATAGGACTCTAAACCAAGTTTCATGCAACATGAGTGTTTATAAGTGTCTCAATGAGCTTTGTACAAGTTTGACGAACTTATGAAACATCTAACAACGCGTTTTTGG
This sequence comes from Cochlearia excelsa, assembly GCA_963556525.1. NCBI lineage: Eukaryota > Viridiplantae > Streptophyta > Magnoliopsida > Brassicales > Brassicaceae > Cochlearia > Cochlearia excelsa. The sequence goes on along the minus strand of OY748328.1, from coordinate 13,079,577 downwards.
GACTCTAAACCAAGTTTCATGCAACATGAGTGCTTATAAGTGTCTCAATGAGCTTTGTACAAGTTTGAGGAACATATGAAACATCTAACAACGTGGTTTCTAGGACTATTAACCAAGTTTCATGCAACATGAGTGCTTATAAGTGTCTCAGTGAGCTTTGTACAAGTTTGAATAACTTAAGAAACATCTAACAACGCGTTTTTAGGACTCTAGACCAAGTTTCATGCAACATGAGTGCTTATAAGTGTCTCAATGAGCTTTGTACAAGTTTGACGAACTAATGAAACATCTAACAACGCGTTTCTAGGACTCTAAACCAAGTTTCATGCAACATTAGTCCTTATAAGTGTCTCAGTCAGCTTTGTACAAGTTTGACGAACTTATGAAACATCTAACAACGTGTTTCTAGGACTCTAAACCAAGTTTCATGCAACATGACTACTTATAAGTTCCTCAATGAGCTTTGTTAAAGTTTGAAGAACTTATGAAACATATAACAACACGTTTCTAGGACTTTAAACCAAGTTTCATGCAACATGAGTGCTTAAAAGTGTCTCAATGAGCTTTGGACAAGTTTCACGAACTTATGAAACATCTAACAATGTGGTTTCTAGGACTCTAAACCAAGTTTCATGCTATATGAGTGTTTATAAGTGTCTCAATGAGCTTTGTACAAGTTTGACGAACTTATGAAACATCTAACAACGCGTTTCTAGGATACCAAACCAAGTTTCATGCAACATGAGTGCTTAAAAGTGGCTCAATGAGCTTTGTACAAGTTTCACGAATTTATGAAACACCTAACAACGCGTTTCTAGGACACTAAACCAACTTTCATGCAAAATTAGTTCTTATAAGTGTCTCAATGAGCTTTGTACAAAATTCACGAACTTATGAAACATCAAACAACGCGTTTCTAGGACTAAAAACCCAGTTTCATGCAACATTAGTCCTTATAAGTGTCTCAATGAGCTTTTTACAAGTTTGACGAACTTATGAAACATCTAACAACGCGTTTCTATGACTCTAAACCAAGTTTCATGCAACATGAGTGCTTAAAAGTTCCTCAATGATGTTTGTTAAAGTTTGACGAACTAATGAAACATCTAACAACAAATTTCTAGGACTCTAAACAAAGTTGCATGCAACATGAGTGCTTATAAGTGTCTCAATGAGCTTTGTACAAGTTTGACGAACTAATGAAACATCTAACAACGCGTTCCTAGGACTCTAAACCAAGTTTCATGCAACATTAGTCCTGATAAGTGTCTCAGTCAGCTTTGTACAAGTTTGACGAACTTATGAAACATCTAACAACGTGTTTCTAGGACTCTAAACCAAGTTTCATGCAACATGAGTACTTATAAGTTCCTCATTGAGCTTTGTTAAAGTTTGAAGTACTTATGAAACATATAACAACACGTTTCTAGGACTTTAAACCAAGTTTCATGAAATATGAGTGTTTATAAGTGTCTCAATGAGCTTTGTACAAGTTTGACGAACTTATGAAACATCTAACAACGTGGTTTCTAGAACTCTAAACCAAGTTTCAGGCAACAAGACTGCTTATAAGTTCTTCAATGAGCTTTATACAAGTTTAACGAACTTATGAAACATCTAACAACGTTGTTTCTAGGACTCTAAACAAAGTTTCATGCAACATGAGTGCTTCTAAGTTCCTCAATGAGCTTGATACAAGTTTAAAGAACTAATGAAACATCTAACAACGCGTGTCTAGGACTATAAACCAAATTTCATGCAACATTAGTGCTTATAAGTGTCTCAGTGAGCTTTGTACAAGTTTGAAGAACCTATGAAACATCTAAGAACGCGTTTCTAGGACTCTAAACCAAGTTTCATGCAACATATGTGTTTATAAGTTTCTCATTGAGCTTTGTACAAGTTTGACGAACTTATAAAAAATATCTAACAACGTGGTTTCTAGGACTCTAAACCAAGTTTCATGCAACATGAGTCCTTCTAAGTGTCTCAATAAGTTTTGTACAAGTTTCACGAACTAATGAAACATCTAACAACGCGTTTCTAGGACTCTAAACCAAGTTTTATGCATCATTAGTGCTTATAAGTGTCTCAATGAGCTTTGTACAAGTTTGACGAATTTATGAAAAATCTAACAACGAGTTTCTAGGACTCTAAACCAAGTTTCATGCAACATGCGTGTTTAAAAGTGTCTCAATGAGCTGTGTACAAGTTTGACGAACTTATGAAACATCTACCAACGCGTTTATAGGACTCTAAACCAAGTTTCATGCAACATGAGTGTTTATAAGTGTCTCAATGAGCTTTGTACAAGTTTGACGAACTTATCAAACATCTAACAACGCGTTTTTGGGACTCTAAACCAAGTTTCATGCAACATGAGTGCTTATAAGTGTCTCAATGAGCTTTGTACAAGTTTGACGAACATATGAAACATCTAACAACGTGGTTTCTAGGACTATTAACCAAGTTTCATGCAACATGAGTGCTGATAAGTGTCTCAGTGAGCTTTGTACAAGTTTGAATAACTTAAGAAACATCTAACAACGCGTTTTTAGGACTCTAAACCAAGTTTCATGCAACATGAGTGCTTATAAGTGTCTCAATGAGCTTTGTACAAGTTTGACGAACAAATGAAACATCTAACAACGCGTTTCTAGGACTCTAAACCAAGTTTCATGCAACATTAGTCCTTATAAGTGTCTCAGTCAGCTTAGTACAAGTTTGATGAACTTATGAAACATCTAACAACGTGTTTCTAGGACTCTAAACCAAGTTTCATGCAACATGAGTACTTATAAATTCCTCAATGAGCTTTGTTAAAGTTTGAAGAACTTATGAAACATATAACAACACGTTTCTAGGACTTTAAACCAAGTTTGATGCAACATGAGTGCTTAAAAGTGTCTCAATGAGCTTTGGACAAGTTTCACGAACTTATGAAACATCTAACAACGTGGTTTCTAGGACTCTAAACCAAGTTTCATGCTATATGAGTGTCTATAAGTGTCTCAATGAGCTTTGTACAAGTTTGACGATCTTATGAAACATCTAACAACGCGTTTCTAGGATTCCAAACCAAGTTTCATGCAACATGAGTGCTTAAAAGTGGCTCATTGAGCTTTGTACAAGTTTCACGAATTTATGAAACATCTAACAACGCCTTTCTAAGACACTAAACCAACTTTCATGCAAAATTAGTTCTTATAAGTGTCTCAATGAGCTTTGTACAAAATTCACGAACTTATGAAACATCAAACAACGCGTTTCTAGGACTATAAACCCAGTTTCATGCAACATTAGTGCTTATAAGTGTCTCAATGAGCTTTTTTTATGAAACATCTAACAACGCGTTTCTATGACTCTAAACCAAGTTTCATGCAACATGAGTGCTTAAAAGTTCCTCAATGATGTTTGTTTAAGTTTGACGAACTAATGAAACATCTAACAACAAATTTCTAGGACTCTAAACCAAGTTTCATGCAACATGAGTGGTTATAAGTGTCTCAATGAGCTTTGTACAAGTTTGACAAACTTATGAAACATCTAACAACGCGTTTCTAGGATTCCAAACCAAGTTTCATGCAACATGAGTGCTTAAAAGTGGTTCAATGAGCTTTGTACAAGTTTCACGAACTTATGAAACACCTAACAACGCGTTTCTAGGACTCTAAACCAACTTTCATGCAAAATTAGTGCTTATAAGTGTCTCAATGAGCTTTGTACAAGTTTGACGAACTTATGAAAAATCTAACAACGCGTTTTTGGGACTCCAAACCAAATTTCATGCAACATGAGTGCTTATAATTGTCTCAATGAGCTTTGTACAAGTTTGACGAACTTATGAAACATCTAACAACATGGTTTCTAGGACTATTAACCAAGTTTCATGCAACATGAGTGCTTATAAGTGTCTCAGTGAGCTTTTTACAAGTTTGAATAACTTAAGAAACATCTAATAACGCGTTTTTAGGACTCTAAACCAAGTTTCATGCAACATGAGTGCTTATAAGTGTCTCAATGAGCTTTGTACAAGTTTGAGGAACTAATGAAACATCTAACAACACGTTTCTAGGACTCTAAACCAAGTTTCATGCAACATTAATCCTTATAAGTGTCTCAGTCAGCTTTGTACAAGTTTGACGAACTTATGAAACATCTAACAACGTGTTTCTAGGACTCTAAACCAAGTTTCATGCAACATGAGTACTTATAAGTTCCTCAATGAGCTTTGTTAAAGTTTGAAGAACTTATGAAACATATAACAACGCGTTTCTAGGACTTTAAACCAGGTTTCATGCAACATGAGTGCTTAAAAGTGTCTCAATGAGCTTTGGACAAGTTTCACGAACTTAAGAAACATCTAACAACGTGTACCTAGGACTCTAAACCAATTTTCATGCTATATGAGTGTTTATAAGTGTCTCAATGAGCTTTGTACAAGTTTGACGAACTTATGAAACATCTAACAATGCGTTTCTAGGGTTCCAACCCAAGTTTCATGCAACATGAGTGCTTAAAAGTGGCTCAATGAGCTTTGTACAAGTTTCACGAACATATGAAACACCTAACAACGCGTTTCTAGGACTCTAAACCAACTTTCATGCAAAATTAGTGCTTATAAGTGTCTCAATGAGCTTTGTACAAAATTCACGAAATTATGAAACATCAAACAATGCGATTCTAGGACTATAAACCTAGTTTCATGCAACATTAGTACTTATAAGTGTCTCAATGAGCTTTTTACAAGTTTGACAAACTTATGAAACATCTAACAACGCGTTTCTATGACTCTAAACCAAGTTTCATGCAACATTAGTGCTTATAAGTTCCTCAATGATGTTTGTTAAAGTTTGACGAACTAATGAAACATCTAACAACGAATTTCTAGGACTCTAAACCAAGTTTCATGCAACATGAGTGCTTCTAAGTGTCTCAATGAGCTTTGTACAAGTTTGACAAACTTATGAAACATCTAACAACGCGTTTCTAGGACTCTAAACCAAGTTTCATGCAGCATGAGTTCTTATAAGTTCCTCAATGAGCTTTGTTAAAGTTTGACGAACTTATGAAACATCTAACAACACTGTTTCTAGGACTCTAAACCAAGTTTCATGCAACATGAGTGCTTATAAGTGTCTCAATGAGCTTTCTACAAATTTGACGAACTTAAGAAACATCTAACAACGCGTTTCTAGGACTCTGAACCAAGTTTCATGCAACATTAGTCCTTATAACTGTCTCAGTCAGCTTTGTACATGTTTGACGAACTTATGAAACATCTAACAACGTGTTTCTAGGACTCTAAACCAAGTTTCATGCAACATGAGTACTTATAAGTTCCTCAATGAGCTTTGTTAAAGTTTGAAGAACTTATGAAACATATAACAACGCGTTTCTAGGACTTTAAACCAAGTTTCATGAAACATGAGTGTTTATAAGTGTCTCAATGAACTTTGTACAAGTTTAACGAACTTATGAAACATCTAACAACGTGGTTTCTAGGACTCTAAACCAAATTTCATGCAACATGAGTCCTTCTAAGTTCCGCAATGAGCTTAGTACAAGTTTCACGAACTAATGAAACATCTAACAACGCGTTTCTAGGACTCTAAACCAAGTTTCATGCAACATTAGTGTTTATAAGTGTCTCAATGAGCTTTGTACAAGTTTGACGAACTTATGAAACATCTAACAACTCGTTTCTAGGACTCTAAACAAAGTTTCATGCAACATGAGTGCTTATAAGTTCCTCAATGAGCTTTGTTAAAGTTTAACGAACTTATGAAACATCTAAAAACGCGTTTCTAAGACTCCAAAACCAAGTATCATGCAACATGAGTGCTTATAAGTGTCTCAATGAGCTTTGTACAAGTTTGACGAACTAATGAAACATCTAACAACGCGTTTCTAGGACTCTAAACCAAGTTTCATGCAACATTAATGCTTATAAGTGTCTCAATCAGCTTTGTACAAGTTTGAAGAACTTATGAAACATATAACAACGCGTTTCTAGGACTCTAAACCAAGTTTCATGCAACATGAATGTTTATAAGTGTCTCAATCAACTTTGTACAAGTTTGACGAACTTATGAAACATCTAAAAACGTGGTTTCTAGGATTCTAAACCAAGTTTCATGCAACATGAGTCCTTCTAAATTCCTCAATGAGCTTGGTACAAGTTTCACGAACTAATGAAACATCAAACACCGCGTTTCTAGGACTCTAAACCAACTTTCATGCAACATTAGTGCTTATAAGTGTCTCAATGAGCTTTTTACAAGTTTGACGAACTTATGAAACATCTAACAAAGCGTTTCTAGGACTCTAAGCCAAGTTTCATGCAACATGAGTGCTTATATATGTCTCAATGAACTTTTTACAAGTTTGACGAACTTAAGAAACATCTAACAACGCGTTTCTAGGACTCTAAACCAAGTTTCATGCAACATTATTGCTTATAAGTTCCTCAATGAGCTTTTTAAAAGTTTGACGAACTTATGAAACATCAAACAACGCGTTTCTAGGACTCTAAACAAAGTTTCATGCAACATGAGTGCTTATAAATGTCTTAATGAGCTTTGTAGAAGTTTGACGAACTTATGAAACATCTAACAACACTGTTTCTAGGACTCTAAACCAATTTTCATGCAACATGAGTACTTATAAGTGTCTCAATGAGCTTTCTACAAGTTTGACGAACTTAAGAAACATCTAGCAACGCGTTTCTAAGTAACTAAACCAAGTTTCATGCAACATGAGTGCTTATAAGTGTCTCAATGAGGTTTGTACAAGTATGAAAAACTTATTTAACATCTAATAACACGTTTCTAGGACTCTAAACCAAGTTTCATTCAACATGAGTGCTTAAAAGTGTCTCAATGAGCTTTGGACAAGTTTCACAAACATGAGAAACATCTAACAACACGTTTCTAGGACTCTAAACCAAGTATCATGCTACATAAATGCTATAAGTCTCTCAATGAGCTTTGTACAAGTTTGACGAACTTATGAAACATCAAACAACGCGTTTCTAGGAATGCAACATGAGTGCTTAAAAGTGTCTCAATGAGCTTTGTACAAGTTTCACGAACTTATGAAACACATAACAACGCGTTTCTAGGACTCTAAATTAAGTTTCATGCAACAAGAGTGCTTATAAGTTCCTCCATGATCTTTATACAAATTTGACAAACTTATGAAACATCTAACAACGTGGTTTCTAGGACTCTAAATCAAGTTTCATGCAACATGAGTGCTTATAAGTTACTCAATGAGCTTTGTTAAAGTTTGACGAACTTATGAAACATCTAACAACGCGTTTCTAGGACTCTAAACCAAGTTCCATGCAACATGACTGCTTATAAGTATCTCAATGAGCTTTGTACAAGTTTGACGAACTTATAAAACATCTAACAATGTGGTTTCTAGGACTCTAAATAAGGTTTCATGCAACATGAGTCCTTCTAAGTTCCTCAATGAGCTTTATACAAGTTTCACGAACTAATGAAACCTCTTATAACGTGTTTCTAGGACTATAAACAAAGTTTCATGCAACAAGAGTGCTTATAAGTTCCTCAATGAGCTTTGTACAAGTTTGACGAACTTATGAAACATCTAACAACGCGTTTCTAGGACTCTAAACCAAGTTTCATGCAACATGAGTGCTTATATGTTCCTCAATGAACTTTTGTAAAGTTTGACGAACTTATGATACATCTAACAACGCGTTTTTTGGACTCTAAATCAAGTTTCATGCAACATGAGTGCTTATAAGTGTCTCAATGAGCTTTGTACGAGTTTGACGAACTTATGAAAAATCTAACAACGTGGTTTCTAGGACTCTTAATCAAGTTTCAAGCAACATGAGTGCTTATAAATGTCTCAATGATCTTTGTACAAGTTTGAATAACTTAAGAAACATCTAACAACGCGTTTCTAGGACGATAAACCAAGTTTCATGCAACATGAGTGCTTATAAGTTCCTCAATGATCTTTGTTAAAGTTTAACGAATTTTTGAAACATCTAACAACACGTTTCTAAGACTCTAAACCAAGTTTCATGCAACATGAGTTCTTTTAAGTTCCTCAATGAGCTTTGTGCAAGTTTCACGAACTAATGAAACATCTAACAACGCGTTTCTAGGACTCTAAAGCAAGTTTCATGCAACATTAGTGCTTATAAGTGTCTCAATGAGCTTTATACAAGTTTGACGAACTTATGAAACATCTAACAAGGTGGTTTCTAGGACTATAAACCAAGTTTCATGCAACATGAGTCCTTCTAAGTTCCTCAATGAGCCGTGTACAAGTTTCACGAACTAATGAAACATCTAACAATACGTTTCAGGATTCTAAACCAAGTTTCATGCAACAAGAGTGCTTATAAGTTCCTCAATGAGCTTTGTACAAGTTTGACGAACTTATCAAACATCTAACAACGCGTTTCAAGGACTCTAAACACGTTTCATGCAACATGAGTGCTTATAAGTTCCTCAATGAGCTTTTTTAAAGTTTGACGAACTTATGAAACATCTAACAACGCGTTTCTAGGACTCTAAACAAAGTTTCATGCAACATGAGTGCTTATAAGTGTATCAATGAGCTTTGTAAAAGTTTGACGAACTAATGAAACATCTAACAACGCGTTTCTAGGACTCTAAACCAAGTTTCATGCAACATTAGTCCTTAGAAGTGTCTCAGTCAGCTTTGTACATGTTTGACGAACTTATGAAACATCTAACAACGCGTTTCTAGGACTCTAAACCAAGTTTCATGCAACATGAGTACTTATAAGTTCCTCAATGAGCTTTGTTAAAGTTTGACGAACTTATGAAACATCTAACAACGCGTTTCTAAGACTCTAAACCAAGTATCATGCAACATGAGTGCTTATAAGTTCTTCGATGAGCTTTGTTAAAGTTTGAAGAACTTATGAAACATATAACAACGCGTTTCTAGGACTCTAAACCAAGTTTCATGCAACATGAATGTTTATAAGTGTCTCAGTCAACTTTGTACAAGTTTGACGAACTTATGAAACATCTATAAACGTGGTTTCAAGGACTCTAAACCAAGTTTCATGCAACATGAGTGTTTATAAGTGTCTCAATGAGCTTTGTACAAGTTTGACGAACTTATGAAACATCTAACAACGTGGTTTCTAGGACTCTAAACCAAGTTTCATGCAACATGAGTCCTTCTAAGTTCCTCAATGAGCTTTGTACAAGTTTCACGAACTAATGAAACGTCTAACAACGCGTTTCTAGGACTCTAAAACAAGTTTCATGCAACATTAGTGCTTATAAGTGTCTCAATGAGCTTTGTACAAGTTTGACGAACTTATGAAACATCTAACAACGTTGTTTCTTGGACTCTAAACCAAGTTTCATGCAACATGAGTGCTTAAAAGTGTCTCAATGAGCTTTGTACAAGTTTGACGAACTTAAAAAACATCTAACAACGCGTTTCTAGGACTCTAAACCAAGTTGCATGCAACATGAGTGCTTATAAGTGTCTCAATGAACTTTTTACAAGTATGACCAACTTATTAAACATCTAACAACACGTTTCTAGGACTCTAAACCAAGTTTCATTCAGCATGAGTGCTTAAAAGTGTCTCAATGAGCTTTGGACAAGTTTCAGGAACATAAGAAACATCTTACAACGCGTTTCTAGGACTCTAAACCAAGTTTCATGCTACATAAATGCTTATAAGTCTCTCAATGAGCATTGTACAAGTTTGGCGAACTTATGAAACATCTAACAACGCGTTTCTAGGATTCCGAACCAAGTTTCATGCAACATGAGTGCTTAAAAATGTCTCAATGAGCTTTGTACAAGTTTCACGAACTTATGAAACACCTAACAACGCGTTTCTAGGACTCTAAACTAAGTTTCATGCAACAAGAGTTCTTTTAAGTTCCTCAATGAGCTTTATACAAATTTGACGAACTTATGAAACATCTAACAACGTGGTTTCTAGGACTCTAAACCAAGTTTCATGCAACATGAGTGCCTATAAGTTCCTCAATGAGCTTTGTTAAAGTTTGACGAACTTATGAAACATCTAACAACGCGTTTCTAGGACTCTAAACCAAGTTTCATGCAACATGAGTGCTTATAAGTTCATCAATGAGCTTTTTAAAGTTTGTTGAACTTATAAAACATCTAACAACGCGTTTCTAGGACTCTAAACCAAGTTTCATGCAACATGAGTGCTTATAAGTGTCTCAATGAGCTTTGTACAAGTTTGACGAACTTATGAAACATCTAACAACGTTGTTTCTAGGACTCTAAACCAAGTTTCATGCAACATGATTACTTATAAGTGTCTCAATGAGCTTTGTACAAGTTTGATGAACTTATGAAACATCTAACAACGCGTTTCTAGGACTCTAAACCAAGTTTCATGCAACATGAGTGCTTATAAGTGTCTCAATGAGCTTTGTACAAGTTTGACAAACTTATGAAACATCTAACAACGTGGTTTCTAGTACTCTAAACTAAGTTTCATGCAACATGAGTGCTTAAAAGTGTCTCAATGAGCTTTGTACAAGTTTGACGAACTTAAGAAACATCTAACAACGCGTTTCTAGGACTCTAAACCAAGTTTCATGCAACATGAGTGCTTATAAGTGTCTCAATGAGCTTTGTACAAGTATGAAGAAGTTATTAAACATCTAACAACACGTTTCTAGGACTCTAAACCATGTTTCATGTAGCATGAGTGCTTAAAAGTGTCTCAATGAGCTTTGGACAAGTTTCACGAACATAAGAAACATCTAACAACACATTTCTAGGATTCCAAACCAAGTTTCATGCAACATGAGTGCTTAAAAGTGTCTCAATGAGCTTTGTACAAGTTTCACAAACTTATGAAACACCTACTAACGCGTTCTAGAACTCTAAACTAAGTTTCATGCAACAAGAGTGCTTATAAGTTCTTCAATGAGCTTTATACAAGTTTGACGAACTTATGAAACATCTAACAACGTGGTTTCTAGGACTCTAACCCAAGTTTCATGCAACATGAGTCCTTCTAAATTCCTCAATGAGCTATGTACAAGTTTCACGAGCTAATGAAAAATAAAACACCGCGTTTCTAGGAATCTAAACCAACTTTCATGCAACATTAGTGCTTATAAGTGTCTCAATGAGCTTTGTACAAGTTTGAAGAACTTATAAAACATCTAACAAAGCGTTTCTAGGACACTAAACCAAGTTTTATGCAACATGACTGCTTATAAGTGTCTCAATGAACTTTGTACAAGTTTGACGAACTTATGAAACATCTAACAAGGTGGTTTCTAGGACTATAAACCAAGTTTCATGCAACATGAGTCCTTCTAAGTTCCTCAATGAGCTTTGTACAAGTTTCACGAACTAATGAAACATCTAACAATGCGTTTCTAGGATTCTAAACCAAGTTTCATATAACAAGAGTGCTTATAAGTTCCTCAATGAGCTTTGTACAAGTTTGACGAACTTATGAAACATCTAACAACGCGTTTCTAGGACTCTAAACCAAGTTTCATGCAACAACGCGTTTCTAGGACTCTAAACCAAGTTTCAATGAGCTTTTTTAAAGTTTGACGAACTTATGAACCATCTAACAATGGGCTTTTGGGACTCTAAACCAATTTTCATGCAACATGAGTGCATCTAAGTGCCTCAATGAGCTTTGTACAAGTTTGACGAACTTATGAAACATCTAACAATGTGGTTTCTAGGACTATTAACGAAGTTTCATGCAACATGACTGCTTATAAGTGTCTCAATGAACTTTGTACAAGTTTGACGAACTTATGAAACATCTAACAAGGTGTTTCTAGGACTATAAACCAAGTTTCATGCAACATGAGTCCTTCTAAGTTCCTCAATGAGCTTTGTACAAGTTTCACGAACTAATGAAACATCTAACAATGCGTTTCTAGGATTCTAAACCAAGTTTCATGCAACAAGAGCGCTTATAAGTTCTTCGATGAGCTTTGTTAAAGTTTGGAGAACTTATGAAACATATAACAACGCGTTTCTAGGACTCTAAACCAAGTTTCATGCAACATGAATGTTTATAAGTGTCTCAGTCAACTTTGTACAAGTTTGACAAACTTATGAAACATCTAACAACGTGGTTTCAAGGACTCTAAACCAACTTTCATGCAACATTAGTTCTTATAAGTGTCTCAATGAGCTTTGTACAAGTTTGACGACAAACTTATAAAACATCTAACAAAGCGTTTCTAGGACACTAAACCAAGTTTCATGCAACATGACTGCTTATAAAAGTCTCAATGAACTTTGTACAAGTTTGACGAACTTAAGAAACATCTAACAACGCGTTTCTAGGACTCTAAACCAAGTTTCATGCAACATGAGTGCTTATAAGTTCCTCAATGAGCTTTTTAAACGTTTGACGAACTCATGAAACATCTAACATCGCGTTTCTAGGCCTCTAAACAAAGTTTCATGCAACATGAGTGCTTATAAGTGTCTTAATGAGCTTTGGACAAGTTTGGCGAACTTATGAAACATATAACAACACTTTTTCTAGGACACTAAACCAAGTTTCATGCAACATGAGTACTTATAAGTGTCTCAAAGAGCTTTGTACAAGTTTGACGAACTTATGAAACATCTAACAACGCGTTTCTAGGACTCTAAACCAAGTTTCATGCAACATGAGTGCTTATAAGTGTCTCAATGAGCTTTGTACAAGTTTGACGAACTTATGAAACATCTAACAACGTTGTTTCTTGGACTCTAAATCAAGTTTCATGCAACATGAGTGCTTAAAAGTGTCTCAATGAGCTTTGTACAAGTTTGACGAACTTAAGAAACATCTAACAACGCGTTTCTAGGACTCTAAACCAAGTTTCATGCAACATGAGTGCTTATAAGTGTCTCAATGAGCTTTTTACAAGTATGAACAACTTATTAAACATCTAACAACACGTTTCTAGGACTCTAAACCAAGTTTCATTCAGCATGAGTGCTTAAAAGTGTCTCAATGAGCTTTGGACAAGTTTCAGGAACATAAGAAACATCTAACAACGCGTTTCTAGGACTCTAAACCAAGTTTCATGCTACATAAATGCTTATAAGTCTCTCAATGAGCTTTGTACAAGTTTGGCGAACTTATGAAACATCTAACAACGCGTTTCTAGGATTCCGAACCAAGTTTCATGCAACATGAGTGCTTAAAAGTGTCTCAATGAGCTTTGTACAAGTTTCACGAACTTATGAAACACCTAACAACGCGTTTCTAGGACTCTAAACTAAGTTTCATGCAACAAGAGTGCTTATAAGTTCCTCAATGAGCTTTATACAAATTTGACGAACTTATGAAACATAACGTGGTTTCTAGGAATCTAAACCAAGTTTCATGTAACATGAGTGCCTATAAGTTCCTCAATGAGCTTTGTTAAAGTTTTTCGAACTTATGAAACATCTAACAACGCGTTTCTTGGATTCTAAACCAAGTTTCATGCAACATGACTGCTTATAAGTGTCTCAATGAGCTTTGTACAAGTTTGACGAAATTATGAAACATCTAACAAAGTGGTTTCTAGGACTCTAAATCAAGTTTCATGCAACATGAGTCCTTCTAAGTTCCTCAATGAGCTTTGTACAAGTTTCACGAACTAATGAAACATCTAATAACGCGTTTCTAGGACTCTAAACCAAGTTTCATGCAACAAGACTGCTTATAAGTTCCTCAATGAGCTTTGTACAAGTTTGACGAACTTTTGAGACATCTAACAACGCGTTTCTAGGACTTTAAACCAAGTTTCATGCAACATGAGTGCTTATATGTTCCTCAATGAGCTTTTGTAAAGTTTGACGAACTTATGAAAAATCTACCAACGCGTTTTTAGGACTCTAAACCATGTTTCATGCAACACGAGTGCTTATAAGTGTCTCAATGAGCTTTGGACAAGTTTGACGAACTTATGAAATATCTAACAACGTGGTTTCTAGGACTCTTAAGCAATTTTCATGCAACATGAGTGCTTATAAGTGTATCAATGATCTTTGTACAAGTTTGAATAACTTAAGAATCATCTAACAACGCGTTTCTAGGACGCTAAACCAAGTTTCATGTAACACGAGTTCTTATAAGTTCCTCAATGATCTTTGTTAAAGTTTGACGAATTTTTGAAACATCTAACAACACGTTTCTAAGACTCTAAATCAAGTTTTATGCAACATGAGTTCTTCTAAGTTCCTCAATGAGCTTTGTACAAGTTTCACGAACTAATGAAACATCTAACAATGCGTTTCTAGGACTCTAAAGCAAGTTTCATGCAACATTAGTGCTTATAAGTGTCTCAATGAGCTTTGTACAAGTTTGAGGAACTTATGAAACATCTAATAACGCGTTTCTAGGACTCTAAACCAAGTTTCATGCACCATGAGTGCTTATAAGTTCCTCAATGAGCTTTGTTAAAGTTTGACGAACTTATAAAACATCTAACAACGCGTTTCTAAGACTCTAAACCAAGTACCATGCAACATGAGTGCTTATAAGTGTCTCAATGAGCTTTGTACAAGTTTGACAAACTAATGAAACATCTAACAACGCTTTCTATGACTCTAAACCAAGTTTCATGCAACATTAGTGCTTATAAGTGTCTCAGTCAGCTTTGTACAAGTTTGACGAACTTATGAAACATCTAACAACGCGTTTCTAGGACTCTAAACCAAGTTTCAGCCAACATGAGTGCTTATAAGTTCGTGGATGAGCTTTGTTAAAGTTTGAAGAACTTATGAAACATATAACAACGCGGTTTCTAGGACTCTAAACCAAGGTTCATGCAACATGAATGTTTATAAATGTCTTAGTCAGCTTTGTACAAGTTTGACGAACTTATGAAACATCTAACAACGTGGTTTCTAGGACTCTTACCCAAGTTTCATGCAACATGAGTCCTTCTAAATTCCTCAATGAGCTTTGTACAAGTTTCACGAACTAATGAAACATCTAACACCGCGTTTCTAGGACTCTAAACCAACTTTCATGCAACATTAGTGCTTATAAGTGTCTCAATGAGCTTTGTACAAGTCTGACGAACTTCTGAAACATCTAACAAAGCGTTTCTAGGACTCTAAACAAAGTTTCATGCAACATGAGTGCTCATAAGTTTCTCAATGAATTTTTGCTATAGTTTGACGAACTTATGAAATATCTAACAACGCATTTCTAGGATTCTAAACCAAGTTTCATGCATCATGAGTGCTTATAAGTGTCTCAATGAGCTTTGTACAAGTTTGACGAACTTAAGAAACATCTAACAACGCGTTTCTAGGACTCTAAACCAAGTTTCATGCAACATGAGTGCTTATAAGTTCCTCAATGAATTTTTGTTATAGGTTGACGAACTTATGAAATATCTAACAACGTGTTTCTAGGTCTCTAAACAAATTTTCATGCAACATGAGTGCTTATAAGTGTCTCAATGAGCTTTGTACAAGTTTAACGAACTTATGAAACATCTAACAACGTTGTTTCTAGGACTCTAAACCAAGTTTCATGCAACATGAGTACTTATAAGTTTCTCAAAGAGCTTTGTACAAGTTTGACGAACTTATGAAACATCTAACAACGCCTTTATTGGACTCTAAACAAAGTTTCATGCAACATGAGTGCTTATAAGTGGCTCAATGAGCTTTGTACAAGTTTGACGAACTTATGAAACATCTAACAACGTGGTTTCTAGGACTCTAAACCAAGTTTCATGCAAAATGAGTGCTTAAAAGTGTCTCAATGAGCTTTGTACAAGTTTGACGAACTTAAGAAACATCTAACAACGCATTTCTAGGAATCTAAACCAAGTTTCATGCAACATGAGTGCTTATAAGTGTCTCAATGAGCTTTCTACAAGTATGACGAACTTATTAAACATCTAACAACACGTTTCTAAGACTCTAAACCAAGTTTCATGCAACATGAGTGCTTAAAAGTGTCTTAATGAGCTTTGGACAAGTTTCACGAACATAAGAAACATCTAACAACGCGTTTCTAGGACTCTAAACCAAGTTTCATGCTACATAAATGCTTATATGTCTCTCAATGAGCTTTGTACAAGTTTGACGAACTTATGAAACACCTAACAACGCGTTTCTAGGACTCTAAACTAAGTTTCATGCAACAAGAGTGCTTATAAGTTCCTCAATGAGATGTATACAAGTTTGAATAACTTATGAAACATCTAACAACGCATTTCTAGGACTCTAAACAAAGTTTCATGCAACATGAGTGTTTATAAGAGTTTCAATGAGCTTTGTACAAGCTTGACGAACTTATGAAATATCTAACAACGTGGTTTCTAGGACTCTAAACCAAGTTTCTTGCAACATGAGTGCTTCAAAATTCCTCAATGAGCTTTGTACAAGTTTTACGAACTAATGAAACATCTAACAACGCGTTTCTAGGACTCTTGATAACTTGCATATTTTACACATTTTACTCTAGTTGATGCATTAGAATTCATTCATTTAGGTTGCATTTAGTGTCATATAGGTTGCATTTTGGTTCGTTTCGTGTATTTCAGGTTTTGGACCGTAAAGACGGCGAAAGTGATGAATTTAAGCCAAAAAGAGGCGGATACACTTGCATCGGCATGTTGTATCGGCTTCTGTTGGCCGATATAGAAGACAGAAAGTTTGCCGCAGCTTGTATCGGCCAAACATATCGGTTTGGAGTGGCCGATACAAGAGAAAAAGACCCGAAGACACATATCGACTTGTTGTATCGGCTTAGCTTGGCCGATACAAAGAAAACTGGGCTGAAGGAAGACTGCCGAAGCGCATATCGGCCAGCCTGTATCGGTTTGCTTTGACCGATACAGGCTGCGAAATTTTATAAGAACTTTGGTTTTGTTATGTGTAAAAAGGAAAACCGACTAAACCAATTTTGGTTTCCTTTATTTTAAATTTGGTTTGGTTTTTATTAGGGTTAAAAGACTTTAGACAGCCACCCTAATGATCTATCTTGTTTTTTCATCGTTTGTTTTTGTTTTTGAGACTTGGAGGAGATTTCTTGGTGATTGCTTCTTGGCCACCTTGTAATTTTCATCATCATCATTCAATAAGAGATTTCTTTACCCGTTATTCTCCTTGTTTTTGTTTATGCTATTGATATCTATAAACCTAATTGCTATGAGTTTCAATATGATTTGTGAGTAGTTCCAAATAGACAATTGGGTTAGGGTAAAAGGGGTTTGATTAAATCTAGGATAGATGATTGTCTAAAACTTGATTGATTATAAAACTTTAGTCTTTGGTAACAGCCTTAAAGCTTTAATCGAGTTGGCCATTCGATTATCGAACCCATGAAACTTTATGAATCGAGAGATTATAAAGCTCCCTGAACAATTACCTTAGAACCAAGCCTAGCTTAACCGAGAGATCTGTGTTAATAAGCTTGGTGGTTAGAATTGATTTGATCTTAAAGTTTCTCGACGATTAAACTATCCAAGACATTGTTTTAGTTTAATTGTTGAGAAAAGAATCATTGCCACGAGAGTGGATTGATCTATAATCGTTTTCAAAACCTTAAAGTTATTTTTGTAAAAGACAATTTGAAATCCGAAAGTTTAATCACCCTTTAAAACACCTTAACCTGATTGTTTAGTTTTTTATAAATCTTTCAAAACTTTTAATTCTCGTTTTCGTTTTATTTAATTTTCGGTTACAAAATCACACAAACAACAATCCTTGATCACGCTTAAACTAAGTCCGTTTCTTACAAATTCAAATAAATTGTTTGCTCCTGATTTGGTTTGACATCTTAAGTACTACATTAAGATATTCGATTAAACGGGGTAAAATCTCGTTTATCAACTCTAAACCAAGTTTTATGCAACATGAGTGTTTATAAGAGACTCGATGAGCTTTGTACAAGTTTGACGAACTTATGAAATATCTAGCAACGTGGTTTCTAGGACTCTAAACCAAGTTTCATGCAATATGAGTGCTTCAAAATTCCTCAATGAGCTTTGTACAAGTTTCACGAACTAATAAAACATCTAATAACGCGCTTCTAGGACTCTAAACCAAGTTTCATGCAAAAAGAGTGCTTATAAGTTCCTCAGTTAGCTTTGTACAAGTTTGACGAACTTATGAAACATCTAACAATGCGTTTCTAGGACTCTAAACCAAGTTTCATGCAACATGAGTGATTATAAATTCCTCAATGAACTTTTTTAAATTTGACGAACTTATGAAACACTAACAACGCGTTTTTAAGACTCTAAACCAAGTTTCATGCAACATGAGTGCTTATAAGTGTCTCAATGAGCTTTGTACAAGTTTGACGAACTTATGAAACATCTAACAACGTGGTTTCAAGGACTCTAAACCAAGTTTCATGCAACATTAGTGCTTATAGGTGTCTCAGTCAGCTTTGTACAAGTTTGACGAACTTATGAAACATCTAACAACGCGTTTCTAGGACTCTAAATCAAGTTTCATGCAACATGAATGCTTAAAAGTTCCTCAATGAGCTTTGTTAAAGTTTGAAGAACTTATGAAACATATAACAACGCGTTTCTAGGACTCTAAACCAAGTTTCATGCAACATGAGTTCTTATAAGTGTCTCAATGAGCTTTGTACAAGTTTGACGAACTTATGAAACATCTAACAACGTGGTTTCTAGGAATCTAAACCAAGTTTCATCCACCATGAGTCCTTCTAAGTTCCTCAATGAGATTTGTACAAGTTTCACGAACTAATGAAACATCTAACAACACGTTTCTAGGACTCTAAACCAAGTTTCATGCAACATGAGTGCTTATAAGTGTCTCAATGAGCTTTGTACAAGTTTGACGAACTTATGAAACATCTAACAACGCGTTTCTAGGACTCTAAACCAAGTTTCATGCAACATGAGTGCTTATAAGTTCCTCAATGAGCTTTGTTAAAGTTTCACGAACTTATGAAACATCTAACATCGCGTTTCTAAGTCTCTAAACCAAGTATCATGCAACATGAGTGCTTATAAGTGTCTCAATGAGCTTTGTACAAGTTTGACGAACTAATGAAACATCTAACAACGCGTTTCTAGGACTCTAAACCAAGTTTCATGCAACATTAGTGCTTATAAGTGTCCCAGTCAGCTTTGTAAAAGTTTGACGAACTTATGAAACATCTAACAACGCGTTTCTAGGACTCTAAACCAAGTTTCATGCAACATGAGTGCTTATAAGTTCCTGGATGAGCTTTGTTAAAGTTTGAAGAATTTATGAAACATATAACAACGCGTTTCTAGGACTCTAAACCAAGTTTCATGCAACATGAGTGCTTATAAGTTCCTTAATGAACATTTTAAATTTGACGAACTTATGAAACATCTAACAACGCGTTTTTAAGACTCTAAACCACGTTTCATGCAACATGAGTGCTTATAAGTGTCTCAATGAGCTTTGTACAAGTTTGAAGAACTTATGAAACATCTAAGAACGTGGTTTCTAGGACTCTAAATCAAGTTTCATGCAACATGAGTGCTTCAAAATTCCTCAATGAGCTTTGTACAAGTTTTACGAACTAATGAAACATCTAACAACGCGTTTCTAGGACTCTCAACCAAGTTTCATGCAACATGAGTGTTTATAAGAGACTCAATGAGCTTTGTACAAGTTTGACGAACTTATGAAATATCTAACAATGTGGTTTCTAGGACTCTAAACCAAGTTTCATGAAATATGAGTGCTTCAAAATTCCTCAATGATCTTTGTACAAGTTTCACGAACTAATGAAACATCTAGTAACGCGTTTCTAGGAATCTAAACAGAGTTTCATGCAAAAAGAGTGCTTATAAGTTCCTCAGTGAGCTTTGTACAAGTTTGACGAACTTATGAAACATCTAACAATGCGTTTCTAGGACTCTAAACCAAGTTTCATGCAACATGAGTTCTTATAAGTTCCTCAATGAGCTTTTTAAAATTTGACGAACTTATGAAACATCTAACAACAAGTTTTTAGGACTCTAAACCAAGTTTCATGCAACATGAGTGCTTATAAGTGTCTCAATGAGCTTTGTACAAGTTTGACGAACTTATGAAACATCTAACAACGTGGGTTCTATGACTCTAAACCAAGTTTCATGCAACATTAGTGCTTATAAGTGTCTCAGTCATCTTTGTACAAGTTTGACGAACTTATGAAACATCTAACAACGCGTTTCTAGGACTCTAAACCAAGTTTCATGCAACATGAGTGCTTATAAGTTCCTCAATGAGCTTTGTTAAAGTTTGAAGAACTTATGAAACATATAACAATGCATTTCTTGGACTCTAAATCAAGTTTCATGCAACATGAGTGTTTATAAGTGTCTCAATGAGCTTTGTACAAGTTTGACGAACTTATGAAACATCTAACAATGTGGTTTCTAGGACTCTAAACCAAGTTTCATGCAACATGAGTCCTTCTAAGTTCCTCAATGAGCTTTGTACAAGTTTCACGAACTAATGAAACATCTAACAACACGTTTCTAGGACTCTAAACCTGGTTTCATGCAACATGAGGGCTTATAAGTGTCTCAATGAGCTTTGTACAAGTTTGACGAACTTATGAAACATCTAACAACGCGTTTCTAGGACTCTAAACCAAGTTTCATGCAACATGTGTGCTTATAAGTTCCTCAATGAGTTTTGTTAAAGTTTGACGAACTTATGAAACATCTAACAATGCGTTTCTAAGTCTCTAAACCAAGTATCATGCAACATGAGTGCTTATAAGTGTCTCAATGAGCTTTTGTACAAGTTTGACGAACTAATGAAACATCTAACAACGCGTTTCTAGGACTCTAAACCAAGTTTCATGCAACATTAGTGCTTATAAGTGTCTCAGTCAGCTTTGTAAAAGTGTGACAAACTTATGAAACATCTAACAACGCGTTTCTAGGACTCTAAACCAAGTTTCATGCAACATGAGTGCTGATAAGTTCCTGGATGAGCTTTGTTAAAGTTTGAAGAACTTATGAAACATATAACAACGCGTTTCTAGGACTCTAAACCAAGTTTCATGCAACATGAGTGCTTATAAGTTCCTTAATGAACATTTTAAATTTGACGAACTTATGAAACATCTAACAACGCGTTTTTAAGACTCTAAACCAAGTTTCATGCAACATGAGTGCTTATAAGTGTCTCAATGAGCTTTGTACAAGTTTGACGAACTTATGAAACATCTAAAAACGTGGTTTCTAGGACTCTAAACCAAGTTTCATGCAACATTAGTGCTTATAAGTGTCTCAATCAGCTTTGTACAAGTTTGACGAACTTATGAAACACCTAACAACGAGTTTCTAGGACTCTAAACCAAGTTTCATGCACCATGAGTGTTTATAAGTTCCTTAATGAGCTTTGTTAAAATTTGACAAACTTATGAAACATCTAACAACGCGTTTCTAAGTCTCTAAACCAAGTATCATGCAACATGAGTGCTTATAAGTGTCTCAATGAGATTTGTACAAGTTTGACGAACTAATGAAACATCTAAAAACACGTTTTTAGTACTCTAAACCAAGTTTCAAGCAACATTAGTGCTTATAAGTGTCTCAGTCAGCTTTGTAAAAGTTTGACGAACATATGAAACATCTAACAACGCGTTTCTAGGACTCTAAACCAAGTTTCATGCAACATGAGTGCTTATAAGTTCCTGGATGAACTTTGTTAAAGTTTGAAGAACTTATGAAACATATAACAACGCGTTTCTAAGTCTCTAAACCAAATTTCATGCAACATGAATTTTTATAAATGTCTCAGTCAGCTTTGTACAATTTTGGCGAACTTATGAAACATCTAACACCGCGTTTCTAGGACTCTAAAGTAATTTTCATGCAGCATTAGTGCTTATAAGTGTCTCAATGAGCTTTGTACAAGTTAGACGAACTAATGAAACATCTAATAAAGCGTTTCTAGGACTCTAAACAAAGTTTCATTCAACATGAGTGCTTATAAGTTCCTCAATGAATTTTGTTAAAGTTTTACGAACTTATGAAATATCTAACAACGCGTTTCTAGGACTTTAAACCAAGTTTCATGCAACATGAGTTCTTATATGTGTCTCAATGAGCTTTGTCGAAGTTTGACGAACTTATAAAACACCTAACAACGTGGTTTCTAGGACTCTAAACCAAGTTTCATGCAACATGAGTGCTTATAAGTTCCTCAATGAGCTTTGTTAAAGTTTGACGAACTTATGAAACATCTAACAACGTGATTTCTAGGACTCTAAACAAAGTTTCATGCAACATAAATGCTTATAAGTCTCTCAATGAGCTTTGTACAAGTTTAACAAACTTATTAAACATCTAACTACGCGTTTCTAGGATTCTAAACCAAGTTTCATGCAACATGAGTGCTTAAAAGTGTCTCAATGAGCTTTGGAAAGTTTCACGAACTTATGAAACATCTAACAACGCGTTTCTAGGACTCTAAACCAATTTTCATGCTACATGAGTGTTTACAAGTGTCTCAATGAGTTTTGTACAAGTTTGACGAACTTATGAAACATCTAACAACGCGTTTCTAGGACCCTAAACCAAGTTTCATGCAACATGAGTGTTTATAAGTTTCTCAATGAGCTTTGTACAAGTTTGACGAACTTATGAAACATCTAACAACGTGGTTTCTAGGACTCTAAACCAAGTTTCATGCAACATGATTCCTTCTAAGTTGCTCAATGAGCTTCGTACAAGTTTCACGAACTAATGAAACAACTAACAATGCGTTTCTAGGACTCTAAACCAAGTTTCATCCAACATTAGTGCTTATAAGTGTCTCAGTCAGCTTTGTACAAGTTTGACGAACTTATGAAACATCTAACAACGCGTTTCTAGGACTCTAAACCAAGTTTCATGCACCATGAGTGCTTATAAGTTCCTCAACGAGCTTTGTTAAATTTTCAAGAACTTATGAAAGATCTAACAACGCGTATCTAGGACTCTTAACAAAGTTTCATGCAACATGAGTGCTTTTAAGTGTCTCAATGAGCTTTGTACAAGTTTGACGAACTTATGAAGCATCTAACAACGTGGTTTCTAGTAATCTAAACCAAGTTTCATGCAACATGAGTGCTTATAAATTCCTTAATGAGCTTTTTAAATTTGACGAACTTATGAAACATCTAACAACGCGTTTTTAAGACTCTAAACCAAGTTTCATGCAACATGAGTGCTTATAAGTTCCTCAATGAGCTTTGTACAAGTTTGACGAACATATGAAACATCTAACAACGTGGTTTCTAGGACTCTAAATCAAGTTTCATGCAATATTAGTGCTTATAAGTGTCTCAGTCAGCTTTGTACAAGTTTGACAAACTTATGAAACATCTAACAACGCGTTTCTAGGAATCTAAACCAAGTTTCATGCAACATGAGTGCTTATAAGTTCCTCAATGAGCTTTGTTAAAGTTTGAAGAACTTATGAAACATATAACAACGCGTTTCTAGGACTCTAAACCAAGTTTCATGCAACATGAGTGTTTATAAGTGTCTCAATGAGCTTTGTACAAGTTTGACGAACTTATGAAACATCTAATAACGTGGTTTCTAGGAATCTAAACTAAGTTTCATGCAACATGAGTCCTTCTAAGTTCCTCAATGAGCTTTGTACAAGTTTCACGAACTAATGAAACATCTAACAACACGTTTCTAGGACTCTAAACCAAGTTTCATGCAACATGAGTGCTTATAAGTGTCTCAATGAGCTTTGTACAAGTTTGACGAACTTACGAAATATCTAACAACGCGTTTCTCGGACTCAAAACCAAGTTTCATGCAACATGAGTGCTTATAAGTTCCTCAATGAGCTTTGTTAAAATTTGACAAACTTATGAAACATCTAACAACGCGTTTCTAAGTCTCTAAACCAAGTATCATGCAACATGAGTGCTTATAAGTGTCTCAATAAGATTTGTACAAATTTGACGAACTAATGAAACATCTAACAACACGTTTCTAGGACTCTAAACCAAGTTTCAAGCAAAATTAGTGCTTATAAGTGTCTCAGTCAGCTTTGTAAAAGTTTGACGAACTTATGAAACATCTAACAACGCGTTTCTAGGACTATAAACCAAGTTTCATGCAACATGAGTGCTTATAAGTTCCTGGATGAGCTTTGTTAAAGTTTGAAGAACTTATGAAACATATAACAACGCGTTTCTAAGACTCTAAACCAAGTTTCATGCAACATGAGTCCTTCTAAATTCCTCAATGAGCTTTGTACAAGTTTCACGAACTGAAGAAACATCTAACACCGCGTTTCTAGGACTCTAAAGCAATTTTCATGCAACATGAGTTCTTATATGTGTCTCAATGAGCTTTGTACAAGTTTGACAAACTTATAAAACACCTAACAACGTGGTTTCTAGGACTCTAAACCAAGTTTTATGCAACATGAATGCTTATAAGTTCCTCAATGAGCTTTGTTAAAGTTTGACGAACTTATGAAACATCTAACAACGCGTTTCTAGGACTCTAAACCAAATTTCATGCAACATGAGTGCTTATAAGTGTCTCAATAAGCTTTGTACATGTTTGACGAACTTATGAAACATCTAACAACGTGGTTTCTAGGACTCTAAACCAAGTTTCATGCAACATAAATGCTTATAAGTCTCTCAATGAACTTTGTACAGGTTTAACAAAGTTATTAAACATCTAACGACGCGTTTCTAGGATTCTAAACCAAGTTTCATGCAACATGAGTGCTTAAAAGTGTCTCAATGAGCTTTGGAAAGTTTCACGAACTTATGAAACATCTAACAACGCGTTTCTAGGACTCTAAACCAAGTTTTATGCAACATGAGTGCTTATAAGTTCCTCAATGAGCTTTGTTAAAGTTTGACGAACTTATGAAACATCTAATAACGCGTTTCTAGGACTCTAAACCAAATTTCATGCAACATGAGTGCTTATAAGTGTCTCAATAAGCTTTGTACATGTTTGACGAACTTATGAAACATCTAACAACGCGTTTCTAGGACTCTAAACCAAGTTTTATGCAACATGAGTGCTTATAAGTTCCTCAATGATCTTTGTACAAGTTTAACAAACTTATTAAACATCTAACAACACGTTTCTACGATTCTAAACCAAGTTTCATGCAACATGAGTGCTTAAAAGTGTCTCAATGAGCTTTGGAAAGTTTCACGAACTTATGAAACATCTAACAACGCGTTTCTAGGACTCTAAACCAACTTTCATGCAACATTAGTGCTTATAAGTGTCTCAGTTAGCTTTGTATAAGTTTGACGAACTTATGAAACATCTAACAACACGTTTCTAGGACTCTAAACCAAGTTTCATGCAACATGAGTGCTTATAAGTTCCTCAATGAGCTTTGTTAAAGTTTGAAGAACTTATGCAACATATAACAACGCGTTTCTAGGACTCTAAACCAAGTTTCGTGCAACATGAGTGTTTATAAGTGTCTCACTGAACTTTGTACAAGTTTGACGAACTTATGAAATATCTAACAACGTGGTTTCTAGGAATCTAAACCAAGTTTCATGCAACATGAGTCCTTCTAAGTTCCTCAATGAGCTTTGTACAAGTTTCAAGAACTAATGAAACATCTAACAACACGTTTCTAGGACTCTAAACCAAGTTTCATGCAACATGAGTGCTTATAAGTGTCTCAATGAGCTTTGTACAAGTTTGACGAACTTATGAAACATCTAACAACGCGTTTCTAGGAGTCTAAACCAAGTTTCATGCAACATGAGTGCTTATAAGTTCCTCAATGAGCTTTGTTAAAATTTTACAAACTTATGAAACATCTAACAACGTGTTTCTAAGTCTCTAAACCAAGTATCATGCAACATGAGTGCTTATAAGTGTCTCAATGAGATTTGTACAAGTTTGACGAACTAATGAAACATCTTACAACGCGTTTCTAGGACTCTAAACCAAGTTTCAAGCAACATTAGTGCTTATAAGTGTCTCAGTCAGCTTTGTAAAAGTTTGACGAACTTATGAAACATCTAACAACGCGTTTCTAGGTCTCTAAACCAAGTTTCATGCAACATGAGTGCTTATAAGTTCCTGGATGAGCTTTGTTAAAGTTTGAAGAACTTATGAAACATATAACAACGCGTTTCTAAGACTCTAAACCAAGTTTCATGCAACATGAGTCCTTCTAAATTCCTCAATGAGCTTTGTACAAGTTTCACGAACTAATGAAACATCTAACACCGCGTTTCTAGGACTCTAAAGCAATTTTCATGCAGCTTTGTACAAGTTAGACAACTTATGAAACATCTAATAAAGCGTTTCTAGGACTCTAAACAAAGTTTCATGCAACATGAGTGCTTATAAGTTCCTCAATGAATTTTGTTAAAGTTTGAGGAACTTATGAAATATCGAACAACGCGTTTCTAGGACTCTAAACCAAGTTTCATGCAACATGAGTTCTTATATGTGTCTCAATGAGATTTGTACAAGTTTGACGAACTTATAAAACACCTAACAACGTGGTTTCTAGGACTCTAAACCAAGTTTTATGCAACATGAGTGCTTATAAGTTCCTCAATGAGCTTTGTTAAAGTTTGACGAACTTATGAAACATCTAATAACGCGTTTCTAGGACTCTAAACCAAATTTCATGCAACATGAGTGCTTATAAGTGTCTCAATAAGCTTTGTACATATTTGACGAACTTATGAAACATCTAACAACGTGGTTTCTAGGACTTTAAACCAAGTTTCATGCAACATAAATGCTTATAAATCTCTCAATGAGCTTTGTACAAGTTTAACAAACTTATTAAACATCTAACAACACGTTTCTAGGATTCTAAACCAAGTTTCATGCAACGTGAGTGCTTAAAAGTGTCTCAATGAGCTTTGGAAAGTTTCACGAACTTATGAAACATCTAACAACGCGTTTCTAGGACTCTAAACCAATTTTCATGCTACATGAGTGTTTACAAGTGTCTCAATGAGCTTTGTAAAAGTTTGAGGAACTTATGAAACATCTAACAACGCGTTTCTAGGACCCTAAACCAAGTTTCATGAAACATGAGTGTTTATAAGTGTCTCAATGAGCTTTGTACAAGTTTGACGAACTTATGAAACATCTAACAATGTGGTTTCTAGGACTCTAAACCAAGTTTCATCCAACATGAGTCCTTCTAAGTTGCTCAATGAGCTTCGTACAAGTTTCTAGGACTCTAAACCAAGTTTCAACCAACATTAGTGCTTATAAGTGTCTCAGTCAGCTTTGTACAAGTTTGACGAACTTATGAAACATCTAACAACGCGTTTCTAGGACTCTAAACCAAGTTTCATGCAACATGAGTGCTTATAAGTTTCTCAATGAGCTTTGTTAAACTTTGAAGAACTTATGAAAGAACTAACAACGCGTATCTAGGACTCTTAACAAAGTTTCATGCAACATGAGTGCTTTTAAGTGTCTCAATGAGCTTTGTACAAGTTTGACGAACTTATGAAACATCTAACAATGTGGTTTCTAGGACACGAAACTGATAACTCGCATATTTTACACTTTCTACCTTAGTTTATGCATTAGAATTCATTCATTTAGGTTGCATTTAGTATCATATAGGTTGCATGTTGGTTTGTTTCGTGTATTTCAGGTTTTTGAGCACAAAGACGGCGAAAGTGATGAATTTAAGCCAAAAAGGAACGATACATGTGCATCGGCATGTTGTATCGGTTTATGTTGGCCGATATAGAAGACAGAAAGTTCGCCGAAGCTTGTATCGGCCAAGCATATCGGTTTGGAGTGGCCGATACGAGAGAAAAGACCCGAAGGACGCGTATCGACTTGTTGTATCGGTTTAGCCTGGCCGATACGAAGAAAACAGAGCCGAAGGAAGGCTACCGAAAGCGCATATCGGCCTGCCTGTATCGGTCAGTCCAGACCGATACAGGTCGCGAAATTTTATAAATAATTCGGTTTTTAATGTGTAAAAAGGAAAACCAATTAAACCAATTTTGGTTTCCTTTATTTTAATTTTGGTTTAATATTATATTAGGGTTGGACTGATTTGGAGAGCCGCCCATCTTTGTTTTTCTTTCATCCATAGTTTTTGTTTTTGTTGTTGAGACTTAGAGAGGATTTCGGGGTGATTGCTTCTTGGCCACCTTGTAATCTTCATCATCATCATTGAATAAGAGTTTTCTTTACCCTTTTTATTCTCTTTGTTTATTTTGCTTATGCTTATGGTTTCCTTGAATCAAATTGTTATGAATCTCAATATGATTTGTGAGTAGTTCTAAATAGACAATTGGGTTAGGGTAAAAGGGGTTTGATTGAATCTAGGATAGATAATTGTCTAAAACTTAATTGATTGAAAACTTTAGTCTTTGGTAGCAGCCTTAAAGCTTTAATCGAGTTGGCCATTCGATTATCGAACCCGAAGCTTTATGAATCGAGAGATTATAAAGCCTCCCGAACAATTACCTTAGAACCAAGCCTAGCTTAACCGAGAGATCTGTGTTAATAAGCTTGGTGGTTAGAATTGATTCGTCCTTAAAGTTTCTCGACGATTAAACTATCCAAGACATTGTGTTAGTTTAATCGTTGAGAAAGGATCATTGCCACGAGAGTGGATTGATCTAAAATCGTTTTCGAAACCTTAAAGTAAATTTTATAAAAGACAATTTGAAATCCGAAAGTTCAATCATCCTTTAAAACACCTTAACTTTGATTGTTTAGCTTTTTAATAATCTTTCAAAACCTTTAATTCTCGTTTTTCGTTTTGTTAAATTTCCGGTTACAAAAACATCACACAAACAACCATTTTGATCACACTTAAACCGAGTTTGTTTCACATAAATTCAAATACATTGTTTGCTCCCGATTTGGTTTGACATCTTAAATACTACATTAAGATATTAGATTAAGCGGGGTAAAATCTCGTTTATCAAATTGGCGCCGTTGCCGATTCGGGAACTCGAACAATTATTAGAATTTTGAAACTACTTGGGATTAAGTTTCGGTTTCGTTACTAACTTGTTCTCTTTCCTTGTGATTTTCGTTTTGTAGGTGTATGCAAAGAAGAAGTCACCGACAAAGTGACAGACTTGCTCTTCTTCGCGGACATCAAAGCACACGAAAGAGCTATCTCACGAGAAAGAAGAACCAGCGTCCACTCCGACTCATCCACATCAGACACTTCGGGTTCAGAATCAGAATTCGAGATGGGTGACGCACCTAACGCAAACAACGCAGCTAACGTTGCACGCACCATTGGTACAGCGGATGTGCCATCGAACATCACAAACCGTAGTGGCATCACACCACCAGCCATCGCCAACAATAACTTTGAGATAAAGTCTAGTCTCATTAACATGGTGTCCAGCAACAAGTTCTACGGGCTGCCTAGTGAAGACCCCATTGATCACCTTCACCAGTTTGACATGCTTTGCGACACGGTGAAGATCAATGGTGTCAATGAGGACATGTTTAAGCTGCGCTTGTTCCCCTTCTCACTCGGGGACAAAGCACACATATGGCAGAAAAACCTTGTCAAGGACACCATACAGACTTGGGAAGCATGTAAGACGGCTTTTCTCACAAAGTTTTTCTCGGTGGTGAGGACATCAAAGCTGCGAAACGAGATCTCAGCTTTCGCACAAAAAGACCAAGAAACGTTCAGCGAATCTTGGGAACGATTCAAGGGTTACACGGTGAGATGCCCGCACCACGGTTTCACGGGAGAGAGCCTACTCAGCACATTCTATCGCGGCCTAAAACCGAAGTTCAGGATGCTTCTCGATTCAGCTAGCCAAGGAAATTTCCTTGGGAAGACGGAAGCCGATGGACAACTTTTGGTGGAGAACTACGCCCTTAGCGATAGCAACTACGGAGAGGATTATGATCGCACCATCCGCAGCTCAGGAAACGATGAGCAATTTAAGAGAGAGATAAAGGCGGTGAATGAGAAGCTGGATAAGTTACTCATGTCTAACCAAGTGGGGATTAACTACGTTGGAAGCGGAGATGAACAATTACCCCCAACCGAGGGAAATCAGGAGGAGATCAACTACATGGGAAATCAGAATGATGGGCGTTTCAATAACTATTCTCAACACCCAAACCTCTCCTACAGAAACAACAACGTAGCCAACCCCCAAGACCAGGTCTATCCCCATGCGCAACAAGGAGGTTACCAAGGTAAACCTCAATACAACCAAGGCGGATACATACCGAGACCACCACCTAATCGTCCTCCAGGTTACAACAACCCTCCTGCTGCTCTAGGAGTGGTTGCATCACCAGCTCCCCCAGGTGATCAAACCATTCATATGCTAAAACAGATTCTAGACGGCCAAACCCGAAGTCAAATGGAGTTCAGCACGTTCAAGAAAGAAATTCAGGCAAAGGTTGACAACTCTTACCATGATCTCAACGCCAAGTTTGAAACATTGAGTACTCACTTGAAAGCCTTGGATATTCAAGTGGCTCAAATTACCTCGGCCTCTAAGCGACCAATGGGTCAACTCCGGGTAAACTCGAAGCCAATCCTAGAGAGTATGTCAACTCCATAGAACTTCGTAGTGGTACACAAACGCTCTCAAGTGATCTCATTGAGGACAATGCGAAACAAGGTGAGGGGGTGGACCACTGGTTTGAGCCGGAAGACACGGTGTTAACGACGAGAACCCCGAGATAGTGGCAAAGGAGGAAATCGGTGATGAGAAAGATACGGGACACTGTATCGGCCGGGCGTATCGGCCACAACCGGCCGATATCGACCACCCGTATCGGCCAAGGACAAGGCCGATACGAACGAACAGGAGACAGGGGACTCGTATCGGTCAGACGTATCGGTTTCAGCTGACCGATATCGACCACCAATATCGGCCAAACACATGGCCGATACCGAGGAGATATCCGAGAAAAAGAAGAAAACCGACGAGCCGAAAAAGCTGGTGTATGTGACATCTCCTTATAAAGATAAGCTTCCTTTTCCGGGTCGAGCCAAGATGCATCTCTTGAAGGAGTACTTTAGAGCTAAGCTCGAGAAGCAAACAAACGAGGTGCAAACTCCCATGCCTCTTGTTGACGCTTTCAAGCAAGTCCCTCACTCCACCAAATCTTTGAAAGACACCATCAAAAACAAGTTCAAAAACTCGGAAGACACGGTGAATCTTTCACAAGAGTGCAGCGTGATCATTCAAAAGAGCCATTCTCCTAAGAAACTTGGTGATCCAGGGAGTTTTACTTTGCCTTGCACTCTTGGTCCTTTGGTCTTCGAAAAGTGCCTATGCGATTTAGGGGCTAGTGTCAACGTTATGCCTTCGTCCGTGGCTAAACAACTTGGCTTTTCTTCTTTCCAACCTACTAAGATCTCTTTGGTGCTGGCCGATAGATCCGTGAAGGTACCCGTTGGAATCTTAGAAGATATTCCGGTAAAGTTGGGAGACGTTCTCATTCCAACAGATTTTGTCGTCTTGGAGATAGACAAAGAGCTTAATAATCCACTCATCTTTGGAAGACCTTTCTTGGCAACCGCTGGAGCCGTCATAGATGTGAAGGTTGGTAAGATAGATTTGCACCTTGGGAAGGATCTTGTTCAGCGGTACAACATCAACGATGTAGTCAAGAAGCCTACGGAGATGGTCCCTTGTGAAGCTTTGGTGATTGGAGTGGAAAAAGATGCTAGCAATGGTAAGTCTAGTGATGATGCAAGGAGCAAACCCAAAGCTCCAAAAGTGGAACACCAATCCCCTCCTAGGAAGTTCGAGAAAGGTGCATTGGAACATGTCTCAAAACCGCGTCATCGAAAAGTTAATCAACGAGGTTAAATCTTTGAAGAAAGCTTTCAAGAAAGAAGCAAGGAGTGCTCGCTGCGACTCGGATAAAGGCAAACACAAAGATAGAGGCGAGTTTGGTGTGAAAGGAGTAAAACTCAAGCCGCCTCTGGATCACAAAGTTGTCACCGAAGGAGATTCGACATCTCTTTCAAACCCCAATGTCGCCTAAAAAGAAGGGGGTAAAGTCAAGCTAAGAGACTATAAACAAGCTCACTTGGGAGGAAGTCCCATGTCTATCCTTGTATATAAAATTTTAGTTTGCATTTAGATGATAGTTTACATAGAATTTATGTCATGTTTAATGGTTTCGGTGAAATCGAAGTAGGAAAACGATTTCGAAGGGCGTATCGGCCCGTTATATCGATTGCTGGACCGATATCGGGCAAGAGTATCGGTTGCTGGACCGATATCGGGCAAGAGTATCGGTTTGCTTGTGACCGATACGACGACTTTGACTCGACGCGTTAGTACTACTGAGGTAAATCCTGAACCATATGCATACGCATTAGTTTTTCATATTAGAGTCATTCATACATGCATTTAGGAACCTCTTTCGATACTTGTTTCACACGGAGACCGTGTGATTTAAGTTTGGGGGAGTAGTCATATTAGTTTTCGCATATTAGCATTCATACAAAAAAAAAAACAAAAAAAAAATCTGCATATAGGATTAGTTCATGGCATTTAGAGCATATGCATAGGGGATCTATGATGACGTTAACCTTGTAAAGCGACGCACTTTGTGTTTTGAACAGTATCTTAGGTGTAGTATCTTCCGTAAACGAATTAGAACTCGCTGAAAATCTTAAAACCGCAAATCTAGACATTGATGTTTAAAAAGCCAATTGTGTGGTTATGAAGCTTGGCAGTTCTAAGTCACCTTCGAAAAATTATCTGAACTTAAACTTGACTTTTAATTAGCATGATTGATAGTTTTCAAGAGAATTTCTATGGCTTTGTGATTTCTACGGATTGTGGCTTCCTAAACCGAAACACTTAAAGCGCAATCCGGTCATTCTCATTCTAAGGATGATTCCCCTCTTACCCCTTAACCTTAACCCAAACACTTGTGAGAATTCTTTTCATTTAGTGATTGTTTGGTTTCGCAAAAACTTGAAAGTATAGGGAGCGACAAGAAAGGACATCCATTGGGCTAGTTTTTCGTAGACTAGTGAATTAGAAAGGGATAACGGTTTGGTGAGACACGTCTCTGAGTTTTGAAAAATAAGAAAATAAACACGAGTAATTGTAAAACACCTAGGGGGTAAAAGAATGGCTAAGTAAAAAAAAAAAAAAAAAAAAAAAAAAAAAAAAAAATTGAAAAAAAGAGAAAAGAAAGAAAAAATTCGATTAAGAAAAAAAAAAAAAAGGAAGAAAAGAAACTTAGCCAAAATAAAATCCCCTAAGGTTGTTAAGAAAAGAAAAGAAACTCGATGTTTAGGTGTTTAAATGTTTAAAAGAAAGACGAAGGGTTAGTGGATAGAGTTGTATAGGGATGGATGTCCGAACTTGTATTGTTCCTTGTCTTTCCCGGTTTTGTTTAACCCTTTCACTCCCCGAGAGAAACCGCGCTACAACTAACCACATGCACGAGTGTTAGCCTCCTCGTTTGATTCGAAATCCCGTTCTTACCTAGACAAATAGAAAAACTCTTGGAAATTTTTAATCATGTTTCATGCTTGATTGTGTTTTAATTGAATGTGAAAGGTGTTTAGACTAGACAAGTGGATCACATACTTTTGGTAATAACGGCGGATTTAGACGGAGTTAAGGTAGATAGAAATAAGTGGAACTAGTTCGGTTGCGAGAGGGTACTATGTTTAGGATACTTGTTCATTACACTTCCGTGTTGCTTTGGTTCTGAGGTCCCCGCCTCCACACCTTCCTAAACTTTGATGTTAGTTCTCTTGCTTGAGGACAAGCAAAGGATAAGTTTGGGGGAGTTGATAACTCGCATATTTTACACTTTCTACCTTAGTTTATGCATTAGAATTCATTCATTTAGGTTGCATTTAGTATCATATAGGTTGCATGTTGGTTTGTTTCGTGTATTTCAGGTTTTTGAGCACAAAGACGGCGAAAGTGATGAATTTAAGCCAAAAAGGAACTGATACATGTGCATCGGCATGTTGTATCGGTTTATGTTGGCCGATATAGAAGACGAAAGTTCGCCGAAGCTTGTATCGGCCAAGCATATCGGTTTGGAGTGGCCGATACGAGAGAAAAGACCCGAAGGACGCGTATCGACTTGTTGTATCGGTTTAGCCTGGCCGATACGAAGAAAACAGAGCCGAAGGAAGGCTACCGAAAGCGCATATCGGCTCGCCCGTATCGGTCCGGACCGACCGATACTGGTCGCGAAATTTTATAAATAATTCGGTTTTTAATGTGTAAAAAGGAAAACCAATTAAACCAATTTTGGTTTCCTTTATTTTAATTTTGGTTTAATATTATATTAGGGTTGGACTGATTTGGAGAGCCGCCCATCTTTGTTTTTCTTTCATCCATAGTTTTTGTTTTTGTTGTTGAGACTTAGAGAGGATTTCGGGGTGATTGCTTCTTGGCCACCTTGTAATCTTCATCATCATCATTGAATAAGAGTTTTCTTTACCCTTTTTATTCTCTTTGTTTATTTTGCTTATGCTTATGGTTTCCTTGAATCAAATTGTTATGAATCTCAATATGATTTGTGAGTAGTTCTAAATAGACAATTGGGTTAGGGTAAAAGGGGTTTGATTGAATCTAGGATAGATAATTGTCTAAAACTTAATTGATTGAAAACTTTAGTCTTTGGTAGCAGCCTTAAAGCTTTAATCGAGTTGGCCATTCGATTATCGAACCCAGGAAGCTTTATGAATCGAGAGATTATAAAGCCTCCTGAACAATTACCTTAGAACCAAGCCTAGCTTAACCGAGAGATCTGTGTTAATAAGCTTGGTGGTTAGAATTGATTCGTCCTTAAAGTTTCTCGACGATTAAACTATCCAAGACATTGTGTTAGTTTAATCGTTGAGAAAAGGATCATTGCCACGAGAGTGGATTGATCTAAAATCGTTTTCGAAACCTTAAAGTAAATTTTATAAAAGACAATTTGAAATCCGAAAGTTCAATCATCCTTTAAAACACCTTAACCTGATTGTTTAGCTTTTTAATAATCTTTCAAAACCTTTAATTCTCGTTTTTCGTTTTGTTAAATTTCCGGTTACAAAAACATCACACAAACAACCATTTTGATCACACTTAAACTGAGTTTGTTTCACATAAATTCAAATACATTGTTTGCTCCTGATTTGGTTTGACATCTTAAATACTACATTAAGATATTAGATTAAGCGGGGTAAAATCTCGTTTATCAGAAACCAAGTTCCATGCAACATGAGTGCTTATAGTTTCTCAATGAGCTTTGTTTAAGTTTGACGAACTTATGAAACATCTAATAGCGCGTTTCTAGGACTCTACACCAAGTTTCATGCAACATGAATGCTTATAAATGTCTCAATGAGCTTTGTACAAGTTTGACAAACTTATTAAACATCTAACAACGCGTTTCTAGGACTCTAAACCAAGTTTCATGAAACATGAGTGCTTAAAATTGTCTCAATGAGCTCTGGGCAAGTCTCACGAACTTATGAAACATCTAACAACGCGTTTCTAGGAGTCTAGACCAAGTTTCATGCTACATGAGTGTAAGTGTCTCAATGAGCTTTGTACAAGTTTGACGAACTAATGAAACATCTAAAAACGCGTTTCTAGGACTCTAAAATAAGTTTCATGCAACATTAGTGCTTATAAGTATCTCAGTCAGCTTTGTACAAGTTTGACGAACTTATGAAACATCTAACAACGCTTTTTGTAGGACTCTAAACCAAGTTTCATGCAACATGAGTGCTTATAAGTTCCTCAATGATCTTTGTTAAAGTTTGAAGAACTTATAAAACATATAACAACGCGTTTCTAGGACTCTAAACCAAGTTTCATGCAACATGAATGTTTATAAGTTACTTAGTCAGCTTTGTACAAGTTTGACAAAATTATGAAACATCTAACAACATGGTTTCTAGGACTCTAAACCAAGTTTCATGCAACATGAGTCCTTCTAAATTCCTCAATGAGCTTTGTACAAGTTTCAAGAACTAATGAAACATCTAACACCACGTTTCTAGGACTCTAAACCAAGTTTCATGCAACATGAGTGCTTATAAGTGTCTCAATGAGCTTTGTACCAGTTTGACGAACTTATGAAACATCTAACAACGTGGTTTCTAGGACTCTAAACCAAGTTTCATGCAACATGAATGCTTATAATTCTCTCAATGAGCTTTGTACAAGGTTAACGAACTTATTAAACATCTAACAACGTGGTTCTATGACTCTTAACCAAGTTTCATGCAACATGAGTGCTTAAAAGTGTCTCAATGAGCATTGGACAAGTTTCACGAACTTATGAAATATCTAACAACGCGTTTCTAGGACTCTAAACCAAGTTTCATGCTACATGACTGTTTATAAGTGTCTCCATGAGCTTTGTACAAGTTTGACGAACTTATGAAACATCTAACAAGGTGGTTTCTAGGACACTAAACCAAGTTTCATGCAACATGAATGCTTATAAGTGTCTCAATTAGCTTTGTACAAGTTTTACGAACTTATTAGACATCTAACAACGCGTTTCTAGGACTCTAAACCAAGTTTCATGCACCATGAGTGCTTATAAGTTCCTCAATGAGCTTTGTTAAACTTTGAAAAACTTATGAAAGATCTAACAACGCGTATCTAGGACTCTTAACAAAGTTTCATGCAACATGAGTGCTTTTAAGTGTCTCAATGAGCTTTGTACAAGTTTGACGAACTTATGAAACATCTAACAATGTGGTTTCTAGGACACGAAACCAAGTTTCATGCAACATGAGTGCTTATAGTTTCTCAATGAGCTTTGTTTAAGTTTGACGAACTTATGAAACATCTAATAGCGCGTTTCTAGGACTCTACACCAAGTTTCATGCAACATGAATGCTTATAAATGTCTCAATGAGCTTTGTACAAGTTTGACAAACTTATTAAACATCTAACAACGCGTTTCTAGGACTCTAAACCAAGTTTCATGAAACATGAGTGCTTAAAATTGTCTCAATGAGCTTTGGGCAAGTCTCACGAACTTATGAAACATCTAACAATGCGTTTCTAGGATTCCAAACCAAATTTCATGCAACATGAGTGCTTATAAGTTCCTCAATGAGGTTTGTTAAAGTTTGACGAACTTATGAAACATCTAAAAACGCGTTTCTAGGAGTCTAGACCAATTTTCATGCTACATGAGTGTAAGTGTCTCAATGAGTTTTGTACAAGTTTGACGAACTTAAGAAACATCTAACAACGCGTTTCTAGGACTCTAAACCAAGTTTCATGCAACAAGAGTGCTTATAAGTTCCTCAATGAGCGTTGTTAAAGTTTGACGAACTTATGAAACATCTAACAACTCGTTTCTAGGACTCTAAACCAAGTTTCATGCAACATGAGTGTTTATAAGTGTCTCAATGAGATTTGTACAAGTTTGACGAACTAATGAAACATCTAATGACGCGTTTCTATGACTCTAAACTAAATTTCATTCAACATTAGTGCTTATAAGTGTCTCAGTCAGCTTTGTAGAAGTTTGAAGAACTTTTTAAATATCTAACAACGCGTTTCTAGGACTCTAAACCAAGTTTCATGCAACATTAGTGCTTATAAGTGTCTCAGTTAGCTTTGTACAAGTTTGACGAACTTATGAAACATCTAACAACACGTTTCTAAGATTCTAAACCAAGTTTCATGCAACATGAGTGCTTATAAGTTCCTCAATGAGCTTTGTTAAAGTTTGAAGAACTTATGCAACATATAACAACGCGTTTCTAGGACTCTAAACCAAGTTTCATGCAACATGAGTGTTTATAAGTGTCTCAATGAGCTTTGTACAAGTTTGACGAACTTATGAAATATCTAACAACGTGGTTTCTAGGACTCTAAACCAAGTTTCATGCAACATGAGTCCTTCTAAGTTCCTCAATGAGCTTTATACAAGTTTCACGAACTAATGAAACATCTAACAACGCGTTTCTAGGACTCTAAACCAAGTTTCATGCAACATTAGTGCTTATAAGTGTCTCAATGAGCTTTGTACAAGTTTTACGAACTTATGAAACATCTAACAACGCGTTTCTAGGACTTTAAACCAAGTTTTATGCAACATGAGTGTTTATAAGTTCCTCAATGAGCTTTGTTAAAGTTTGACAAACTTATGAAACATCTAACAACGCGTTTCTAAGACTCTAAACCAAGTATCATGCAACATGAGTGCTTATAAGTGTCTCAATGAGCTTTGTACAAGTTTGACGAACTAATGAAACATCTAAAAACGCGTTTCTAGGACTCTAAAATAAGTTTCATGCAACATTAGTGCTTATAAGTATCTCAGTCAGCTTTGTACAAGTTTGACGAACTTATGAAACATCTAACAACCCGTTTCTAGGACTCTAAACCAAGTTTCATGCAACATGAGTGCTTATAAGTTCCTCAATGATCTTTGTTAAAGTTTGAAGAACTTATAAAACATATAACAACGCGTTTCTAGGACTCTAAACCAAGTTTCATGCAACATGAATGTTTATAAGTTACTTAGTCATCTTTGTACAAGTTTGACAAAATTATGAAACATCTAACAACGTGGTTTCTAGGACTCTAAACCAAGTTTCATGAAACATGAGTCCTTCTAAATTCCTCAATGAGCTTTGTACAAGTTTCAAGAACTAATGAAACATCTAACACCACGTTTCTAGGACTCTAAACATAGTTTCATGCAACTTGAATGCTTATAAGTGTCTCAATGAGCTTTGTACCAGTTTGGCAAACTTATGAAACATCTAACAACGTGGTTTCTAGGACTCTAAACCAAGTTTCATGCAACATGAATGCTTATAATTCTCTTAATGAGCTTTGAACAAGGTTAACGAACTTATTAAACATCTAACAACGTGGTTCTATGACTCTTAACCAAGTTTCATGCAACATGAGTGCTTAAAAGTGTCTCAATGAGCATTGGACAAGTTTCACGAACTTATGAAATATCTAACAACGCATTTCTAGGACTCTAAACCAAGTTTCATGCTACATGACTGTTTATAAGTGTCTCAATGAGCTTTGTACAAGTTTGACGAACTTATGAAACATCTAACAACGCGTTTCGAGGACTCTAAACCAAGCTTCATGCAACATGAGTGCTTATAAGTTCCTCAAAGATCTTGGTTAAAGTTTGACGAACTTATGAAATTTCTACCAACGCGTTTCTAGGGCTCTAAACAAAGTTTCATGCAACATGAGTGTTTATAACTGTCTCAATGAGCTTTGTACAAGTTTGACGAACTTATAAAAAATCTAACAACGTGGTTTCTAGGACTCTAAACCATGTTTCATGCAACATATAACTACGCGTTTCTAGGACTCTAAACCAAGTTTCATGCAACATGAGTGTTTATAAGTGTCTCAATGAGCTTTGTACAAGTTTGACGAACTTATGAAATATCTAACAACGTGGTTTCTAGGAATCTAAACCCAGTTTCATGCAACATGAGTCCTTCTAAGTTCCTCAATGAACTTTGTACAAGTTTCACGAACTAATGAAACATCTAACAACACGTTTCTAGGACTCTAAACCAAGTTTCATGCAACATGAGTGCTTATAAGTGTCTCAATGAGCTTTGTACAAGTTTGACGAACTTATGAAACATCTAACAACGCGTTTCTAGGACTCTAAATCAAGTTTCATACAACATGAGTGCTTATAAGTTCCTCAATGAGCTTTGTTAAAATTTTACAAACGCGTTTCTATGTCTCTAAACCAAGTATCATGCAACATGAGTGCTTATAAGTGTCTCAGTCAGCTTTGTAAAAGTTTGACGAACTTATGAAACATCTAACAACGCGTTTCTAGGACTCTAAACCAAGTTTCATGCAACATGAGTGCTTATAAGTTCCTGGATGAGCTTTGTTAAAGTTTGAAGAACTTATGAAACATATAACAACACGTTTCTAAGACTCTAAACTAAGTTTCATGCAACATGAGTCCTTCTAAATTCCTCAATGAGCTTTGTACAAGTTTCAAGAACTAATGAAACATCTAAAACCGCGTTTCTAGGACTCTAAAGCAATTTTCATGCAGCTTTGTACAAGTTAGACAACTTATGAAACATCTAATAAAGCGTTTCTAGGACTCTAAACAAAGTTTCATGCAACATGAGTGCTTATAAGTTCCTCAATGAATTTTGTTAAAGTTTGAGGAACTTATGAAATATCGAACAACGCGTTTCTAGGACTCTAAACCAAGTTTCATGCAACATGAGTTCTTATATGTGTCTCAATGAGATTTGTACAAGTTTGACGAACATATAAAACACCTAACAACGTGGTTTCTAGGAATCTAAACCAAGTTTTATGCAACATGAGTGCTTATAAGTTCCTCAATGAGCTTTGTTAAAGTTTGACGAACTTATGAAACATCTAATAACGCGTTTCTAGGACTCTAAACCAAATTTCATGCAACATGAGTGCTTATAAGTGTCTCAATAAGCTTTGTACATGTTTGACGAACTTATGAAACATCTAACAACGTGGTTTCTAGGACTCTAAACCAAGTTTCATGCAACATAAATGCTTATAAGTCTCTCAATGAGCTTTGTACAAGTTTAACAAACTTATTAAACATCTAACAACACGTTTCTAGGATTCTAAACCAAGTTTCATGCAACATTAGTGCTTAAAACTGTCTCAATGAGATTTGGAAAGTTTCACGAACTTATGAAACATCTAACAACGCGTTTCTAGGACTCTAAACCAATTTTCATGCTACATGAGTGTTTAGAAGTGTCTCAATCAGCTTTGTACAAGTTTGACGAACTTATGAAACATCTAACAACGCGTTTCTATGACCCTAAACCAAGTTTCATGCAACATGAGTGTTTATAAGTGTCTCAATGAGCTTTGTACAAGTTTGACGAACTTATGAAACATCTACCAACGTGGTTTCTAGGACTCTAAACCAAGTTTCATGAAACATGAGTCCTTCTAAGTTCCTCAATGAGCTTCGTACAAATTTCACGAACTAATGAAACTTCTAACAACGCGTTTCTAGAACTCTAAACCAAGTTTCATCCAACATTAGTGCTTATAAGTGTTTCATGCAACATTAGTGCTTATAAGTGTCTCAATTATCTTTTTACAAGTTTGACGAACTTATGAAACATCAAACAACGCGTTTCTAGTAATCTAAACCAAGTTTCATGCAACATGAGTGCTTATAAGTTGCTCAATGAATTTTGCTAAAGTTTGCCGAACTTATGAAATATCTAACAATGCGTTTCTAGGACTCTAAACCAAGTTTCATGCAACATGAGTTCTTATAAGTTTCTCATTGAGCTTTGTACAAGTTTGACGAACTTATGAAACATTTAACAACGTGGTTTCTAGGACTCTAAACCAAGTTTCATGCAACATGAGTGCTTATAAGTTCCTCAATGAGCTTTGTTAAAGTTTGACGAACTGATGAAACATCTAACAACGCGTTTCTAGGACTCTAAACCAAATTTCATGCAACATGAGTGCTTATAAGTGTCTCAATAAGCTTTGTACCAGTTTGA
The DNA here is from genome assembly GCA_963556525.1 of Cochlearia excelsa. NCBI lineage: Eukaryota > Viridiplantae > Streptophyta > Magnoliopsida > Brassicales > Brassicaceae > Cochlearia > Cochlearia excelsa. The sequence goes on along the minus strand of OY748328.1, from coordinate 13,038,117 downwards.
CGAACTTATGAAACATCTAACAATGTTTTTTCTAGGACTCTAAACCAAGTTTCATGCAACATAAATGCTTATAAGTCTCTCAAGGAGCGTTGTACAAGTTTAACAAACTTATTAAACATCCAACATCGCGTTTCTAAGACTCTAAACCAAATTTCATGCAACATGCGTGCTTAAAAGTGTCTCAATGAGCTTTGGACAAGTTTCATGAACTTATGAAATATCTAACAACGCGTTTCGAGGACTCTAAACCAAGTTTCATGCAACATGAGTGCTTATAAGTTCCTCAATGAGCTTTGTTAAACTTTGACGAACTTATGAAACATCTAACAACCCGTTTCTAGGACTCTAAACCAATTTTCATGCAACATGAGTGTTTATAAGTGTTTCAATGAGCTTTGTACAAGTTTGACGAACTTATGAAACATCTAACAACGCGTTTCTGGGACTCTAAACCAAGTTTCATGCAACATGAGTGCTTATAAGTGTCTTAATGAACTTTGTACAAGTTTGATGAACTAATGAAACATCTAACAACGCGTTTCTAGGACTTTAAACCAACTTCCATGCAACATTAGTGCTTAAAAGTGTCTCAATGAGCTTTGTCCAAGTTTGACAAACTTATGAAACATCTAACAACACGTTTCTAGGACTCTAAACCAAGTTTCATGCAACATGAGTGCTTATAAGTTGCTCAATGAATTTTGTTAAAGTTTGACGAACTTATGAAATATTTTACAACGCGTTTCTAGGACTCTAAACCAAGTTTCATGCAACATGAGTGCTTATAAGTGTCTCAATGAGCTTTGTACCAGTTTGACGAACTTATGAAACATCTAACAACGTGGTTTCTAGGACTCTAAACCAAGTTTCATGCAACATGAATGCTTATAATTCTCTCAATGAGCTTTGTACAAGGTTAACGAAGTTATTAAACATCTAACAACGTGTTTCCATGACTCTTAACCAAGTTTCATGCAACATGAGTGCTTAAAAGTGTCTCAATGAGCATTGGAAAAGTTTCACGAACTTATGAAATATCTAACAACGCGTTTCTAGGACTCTAAACCAAGTTTCATGCTACATGACTGTTTATAAGTGTCTCCATGAGCTTTGTACAAGTTTGACGAACTTATGAAACATCTAACAACGCGTTTCGAGAACTCTAAACCAAGCTTCATGCAACATGAGTGCTTATAAGTTCCTCAAAGATCTTGGTTAAAGTTTGACGAACTTATGAAACATCTAACAACGCGTTTCTAGGACTCTAAACAAAGTTTCATGCAACATGAGTGTTTATAAGTGTCTCAATGAGCTTTGTACAAGTTTGACGAACTTATAAAAAATCTAACAACGTGGTTTCTAGGACTCTAAACAAAGTTTCATGCAACATGAGTGCTTATAAGTTCCTCAATGAGCATTGGACAAGTTTCACGAACTTATGAAATATCTAACAACGTGTTTCTAGGACTCTAAACCAAGTTTCATGCTACATGATTGTTTATAAGTGTCTCAATGAGCTTTGTACAAGTTTGAAGAACTTATGAAACATCTAACAAGGTGGTTTCTAGGACTCTAAACCAAGTTTCATGCAACATGAATGCTTATAAGTGTCTCAATGAGCTTTGTACAAGTTTGACGAACTTATTAGACATCTAATAATGCGTTTCTAGGACTCTAAACCTAGTTTCATGCAACGCGAGTGCTTAAAAGTTTCTCAATGAGCTTTGGACAAGTTTAAAGAACTTATGAAACATCTAACAACGCGTTTCTAGGAGTCTAAACCAAGTTTCATGCTACATGAGTGTAAGTGTCTCAATGAGCTTTGTACAAGTTTGACGAACTTATGAAACATCTAACAACGCGTTTCTAGGACCCTAAACCAAGTTTCATGCAACATGAGTGTCTATAAGTGTCTCAATGAGCTTTGTACAAGTTTGACGAACTTATGAAACATCTAACAACGTGGTTTCTAGGACTCTAAACCAAGTTTCATGAAACATGAGTCCTTCTAAGTTCCTCAATGAGCTTTGTACAAGTTTCACGAACTAATGAAACTTCTAACAACGCGTTTCTAGGACTCTAAACCAAGTTTTATCCAACATTAGTGCTTATAAGTGTTTCATGCAACATTAGTGCTTATAAGTGTCTCAATGAGCTTTTTACAAGTTTGACGAACTTATGAAACATCTTACAACGCGTTTCTAGTAATCTAAACCAAGTTTCATGCAACATGAGTGCTTATAAGTTCCTGGATGAGCTTTGTTAAAGTTTGAAGAACTTATGAAACATATAACAACACGTTTCTAAGACTCTAAACTAAGTTTCATGCAACATGAGTCCTTCTAAATTCCTCAATGAGCTTTGTACAAGTTTCAAGAACTAATGAAACATCTAAAACCGCGTTTCTAGGACTCTAAAGCAATTTTCATGCAGCTTTGTACAAGTTAGACAACTTATGAAACATCTAATAAAGCGTTTCTAGGACTCTAAACAAAGTTTCATGCAACATGAGTGCTTATAAGTTCCTCAATGAATTTTGTTAAAGTTTGAGGAACTTATGAAATATCGAACAACGCGTTTCTAGGACTCTAAACCAAGTTTCATGCAACATGAGTTCTTATATGTGTCTCAATGAGATTTGTACAAGTTTGACGAACATATAAAACACCTAACAACGTGGTTTCTAGGAATCTAAACCAAGTTTTATGCAACATGAGTGCTTATAAGTTCCTCAATGAGCTTTGTTAAAGTTTGACGAACTTATGAAACATCTAATAACGCGTTTCTAGGACTCTAAACCAAATTTCATGCAACATGAGTGCTTATAAGTGTCTCAATAAGCTTTGTACATGTTTGACGAACTTATGAAACATCTAACAACGTGGTTTCTAGGACTCTAAACCAAGTTTCATGCAACATAAATGCTTATAAGTCTCTCAATGAGCTTTGTACAAGTTTAACAAACTTATTAAACATCTAACAACACGTTTCTAGGATTCTAAACCAAGTTTCATGCAACATGAGTGCTTAAAACTGTCTCAATGAGATTTGGAAAGTTTCACGAACTTATGAAACATCTAACAACGCGTTTCTAGGACTCTAAACCAATTTTCATGCTACATGAGTGTTTAGAAGTGTCTCAATGAGCTTTGTACAAGTTTGACGAACTTATGAAACATCTAACAACGCGTTTCTAGGACCCTAAACCAAGTTTCATGCAACATGAGTGTTTATAAGTGTCTCAATGAGCTTTGTACAAGTTTGACGAACTTATGAAACATCTACCAACGTGGTTTCTAGGACTCTAAACCAAGTTTCATGAAACATGAGTCCTTCTAAGTTCCTCAATGAGCTTCGTACAAATTTCACGAACTAATGAAACTTCTAACAACGCGTTTCTAGGACTCTAAACCAAGTTTCATCCAACATTAGTGCTTATAAGTGTTTCATGCAACATTAGTGCTTATAAGTGTCTCAATGAGCTTTTCACAAGTTTGACGAACTTATGAAACATCAAACAACGCGTTTCTAGTAATCTAAACCAAGTTTCATGCAACATGAGTGCTTATAAGTTGCTCAATGAATTTTGCTAAAGTTTGCCGAACTTATGAAATATCTAACAACGCGTTTCTAGGACTCTAAACCAAGTTTCATGCAACATGAGTGCTTATAAGTTTCTCATTGAGCTTTGTACAAGTTTGACGAACTTATGAAACATTTAACAACGTGGTTTCTAGGACTCTAAACCAAGTTTCATGCAACATGAGTGATTATAAGTTCCTCAATGAGCTTTGTTAAAGTTTGACGAACTGATGAAACATCTAACAACGCGCTTCTAGGACTCTAAACCAAATTTCATTGAACATGAGTGCTTATAAGTGTCTCAATAAGCTTTGTACCAGTTTGACGAACTTATGAAACATCTAACAATGTTTTTTCTAGGACTCTAAACCAAGTTTCATGCAACATAAATGCTTATAAGTCTCTCAATGAGCGTTGTACAAGTTTAACAAACTTATTAAACATCCAACATCGCGTTTCTAAGACTCTAAACCAAATTTCATGCAACATGCGTGCTTAAAAGTGTCTCAATGAGCTTTGGACAAGTTTCACGAACTTATGAAATATCTAACAACGCGTTTCGAGGACTCTAAACCAAGTTTCATGCAACATGAGTGCTTATAAGTTCCTCAATGAGCTTTGTTAAACTTTGACGAACTTATGAAACATCTAACAACCCGTTTCTAGGACTCTAAACCAATTTTCATGCAACATGAGTGTTTATAAGTGTCTCAATGAGCTTTGTACAAGTTTGACGAACTTATGAAACATCTAACAACGCGTTTCTGGGACTCTAAACCAAGTTTCATGCAACATGAGTGCTTATAAGTGTCTTAATGAACTTTGTACAAGTTTGATGAACTAATGAAACATCTAACAACGCGTTTCTAGGACTTTAAACCAACTTCCATGCAACATTAGTGCTTAAAAGTGTCTCAATGAGCTTTGTACAAGTTTGACAAACTTATGAAACATCTAACAACACGTTTCTAGGACTCTAAACCAAGTTTCATGCAACATGAGTGCTTATAAGTTGCTCAATGAATTTTGTTAAAGTTTGACGAACTTATGAAATATTTTACAACGCGTTTCTAGGACTCTAAACCAAGTTTCATGCAACATGAGTGCTTATAAGTGTCTCAATGAGCTTTGTACCAGTTTGACGAACTTATGAAACATCTAACAACGTGGTTTCTAGGACTCTAAACCAAGTTTTATGCAACATGAATGCTTATAATTCTCTCAATGAGCTTTGTACAAGGTTAACGAAGTTATTAAACATCTAACAACGTGTTTCTATGACTCTTAACCAAGTTTCATGCAACATGAGTGCTTAAAAGTGTCTCAATGAGCATTGGACAAGTTTCACGAACTTATGAAATATCTAACAACGCGTTTCTAGGACTCTAAACCAAGTTTCATGCTACATGACTGTTTATAAGTGTCTCCATGAGCTTTGTACAAGTTTGACGAACTTATGAAACATCTAACAACGCGTTTCGAGGACTCTAAACCAAGCTTCATGCAACATGAGTGCTTATAAGTTCCTCAAAGATCTTGGTTAAAGTTTGACGAACTTATGAAACATCTAACAACGCGTTTCTAGGACTCTAAACAAAGTTTCATGCAACATGAATGTTGATAAGTGTCTCAATGAGCTTTGTACAAGTTTGACGAACTTATAAAAAATCTAACAACGTGGTTTCTAGGACTCTAAACAAAGTTTCATGCAACATGAGTGCTTATAAGATCCTCAATGAGCATTGGACAAGTTTCACGAACTTATGAAATATCTAACAATGCGTTTCTAGGACTCTAAACCAAGTTTCATGCTACATGATTGTTTATAAGTGTCTCAATGAGCTTTGTACAAGTTTGACGAACTTATGAAACATCTAACAAGGTGGTTTCTAGGACTCTAAACCAAGTTTCATGCAACATGAATGCTTATAAGTGTCTCAATGAGCTTTGTACAAGTTTGACGAACTTATTAGACATCTAATAATGCGTTTCTAGGACTCTAAACCTAGTTTCATGCAACGCGAGTGTTTAAAAGTTTCTCAATGAGCTTTGGACAAGTTTAACGAACTTATGAAACATCTAACAACGCGTTTCTAGGAGTCTAAACCAAGTTTCATGCTACATGAGTGTAAGTGTCTCAATGAGCTTTGTACAAGTTTGACGAACTTATGAAACATCTAACAACGCGTTTCTAGGACCCTAAACCAAGTTTCATGCAACATGAGTGTTTATAAGTGTCTCAATGAGCTTTGTACAAGTTTGACGAACTTATGAAACATCTAACAACGTGGTTTCTAGGACTCTAAACCAAGTTTCATGAAACATGAGTCCTTCTAAGTTCCTCAATGAGCTTTGTACAAGTTTCACGAACTAATGAAACTTCTAACAACGCGTTTCTAGGACTCCAAACCAAGTTTTATCCAACATTAGTGCTTATAAGTGTTTCATGCAACATTAGTGCATATAAGTGTCTCAATGAGCTTTTTACAAGTTTGACGAACTTATGAAACATCTTACAACGCGTTTCTAGTAATCTAAACCAAGTTTCATGCAACATGAGTGCTTATAAGTTGCTCAATGAATTTTGCTAACACTACAAGAAACTGGGCAAATAGCAACGAATTTTAGCAAGGAATTAGCGAGGAATTTATTTAGCAACGGATTTGTGAGGAATTAGCGAGGAATTAGCGACGACACTAAATTTCGTCGCTAATTCGTCGCCAAATAGCAACGAAACTATTCGTCTCTATTTCGTTGCTATTTAGCGACGAAATAGCGACGATTTAAGGAGGAATTAGAGACGATTTAGCGACGAAGATATTTCCTTGTTAAATAGCTATGAATTTGCAAGGAATATTGCTAAGTTGGTGAGCACGTTTTCATTGAGCTCCACCGGTAATTGGAGACGAATTATTCGTTGCAATTTCCTCTCAAAATCGTTGCTAATTCATTGGTAAAAATATTTCGTTGCTAAATCGTTGCTAAATTTCCTTGCTAAAATTTACAATGTCCCTATATAAACTCATTCGACCAAATTAAAATCACAACAAAATATCAAAACATTCTCTATTATATATATTCTAAACACTTATACAAAAACTTTCAAAACATATATACTCAAAATGTCTCACGGTAATAACGTATACGAGTTACGATCTTGGATGTATAGACACAAAGATCGATCGAGGATAGTGACAACAGAGTTCATGGAGGGACTTCAAACATTCATGTATCAAGCTGGAAACATGCAGACTACTCAAGAAACTGGTAAAATGTATTGTCCATGTAAGAAGTGTGTGAACACTAAATACATTCATGTTGATACCGTATGGAAACATCTTTTTAATAGGGGTTTTATGCCACAATATTTTGTTTGGTTTCAACATGGGGAATTGTATAATTATAATAACACCGAATTTGGAGAAAGTAGTTCGTTTCATGTTCCTGAAACTAACGAACCAGCTAATTTACCGCATCATTTTGATAGTAGCTATGATCATCATGGTTGGTCTAATGTTCATGTAGATGATAATATATATCATGACATGGTTGCTGATGCATTTCATGATACGAGGGAGTATTTATCTGAAAATGTTGTTGAAGAACCTAACCAAGATGCTAAACGTTTTTATGATATGTTAGACGTTGCGAATAAACCAATTTACGATGGATGTAAAGATGGATTGTCAAAACTATCATTAGCATCTAGAATGATGAATATCAAATCGGATCATAATTTGAGTGAATTTTGCATGGACTCCTGGGCGGAATTACTAAAAGAGTATTTGCCTGAGGATAATGTAGCTGCTAATTCATATTATGAAATACAAAAGTTGGTTTCTAGTCTTGGATTGCAAGAAACATGTAGACGGGGTGGAAATTGGCATGTTTCGAATTTACCTGACGGATACGGGGAAACCCATAACTGGCATAAGAAAAGCATCTTTTGGGAACTCCGTTACTGGAAAGATCATTTGTTGAGACATAACCTTGATGTTATGCACATTGAGAAAAATTTCTTTGATAACATCATGTACACATTGTTGAATGTGCAGGGGAGAACGAAAGACAATTTGAAAACAATATTTGATTTTCCAGAAATATGTTTTAGAAGTGAGTTGCATATCACGAACGATGGTAAGGCTTCAGTCCCGATCTACAGATTGAAACCTGAAGCGAAAAACGCTTTATTTAATTGGGTAGCGTCAGATGTCAAATTCCCCGTCGGATATGTTTCAAAGCTATCCGCATGTGTTGAGAATGGACAAAAGTTTTCAGGTATGAAAAGTCATGATTGTCATGTATTTATGCAGAGACTATTACCTTTTGCCTTCGACGAGCTTCTACCTGAACCCGCACACTTAGCAATTGCAGGTACTAATTAATAATTAATTAATTATCTTTTTAATTACTTTAATTGAAATATATAGTCATGATTTTTAAAAAATTTCAGGTATCGGTGCGTTTTTCCGAGATTTATGTACTCGTACACTTTGAGAAGATGTCATTGAACAGTTGCGTGAAAATATCCCTATCTTGTTGTGCAACTTGGAAAAGATTTTTCCTCCATCTTTTTTCGATGTAATGGAACACCTTCCAATACATCTTCCTCACGAGGCAGAACTAGGAGGGCCTGTGCAGTTTCGGTGGATGTATCCCTTTGAACGATTTATGGGACATTTGAAAGGAAAGGCGATAAACCTAGCAAGGGTTGGAGGATTTATCGTTGCTGGATCTTTAACGGAAGAGACTTCTCATTTCGCATCATACTATTTCGGTTCCAATGTACGAACACGTAGAACAAAAACACGACGATACGATGACGGCGGCGTTGGTGCAGTATATGCAGTAGATGGGATACCTGATATATTTTCCCCAATTGGAAGAGCTAGCGTAAAAATAAAAGAAGTTTGGTGGGAAAGTAATCAACATCGACAAAATGCACATACTTACATCCTCCTTAATTGTGATTACGCACGACCTTTCGAAAGGTAATATATTATATGTTTTTATATATAAGCTATAATATTTTTCCTAACGATCTATATATATATATATATATATATATATATATATAACGAGGGGGTTTATTTCAATTAGAATGTTTGAGGAACAAGTGGAGGAAGTCTATCCTGGACTTTCGAAAGACGAACTTATCGCTTATAAAGAACGCGATTTTGCGGGTTGGTTAAAAACGCAAGTTGAATATGGTGACACCACATATCCGGTTTGGTTTCGCGAGTTAATACAAGGACCGCTTGGAAAGATCACAACTTCGCCTATGTATTTTACTCGTGGTTACGTCTTCCACACAGTAAGTCATGGTCAACATCGAGCAACCTCAAATTATGGTGTCACTGTTGAGGGCGATTCGGTTTTTTATGGGGTTCTCACGGATATTATCGAAGTCCAATACCCGGGATTACTCAATTTAAGAACAACACTTTTTAAATGTGATTGGTTTGATCCAACGTTAGGTCGTGGTGTACGTTACAACAAATTTGGTGTCATCGACGACAACCAATCACGACGATATTGGAAGTTCGAACCATTTATCCTCGGATCGCAGGCTGAGCAAGTTACATTCATTCCGTATCCTCGCGTTAAAACTAGTGGTATATCGTGGAGTGCAGTAATTCGAGTGGTTCCGAGAGGTTTAATTATGGGTAACGATGAAGTTCCTATGCAACAAGATGTCGTAGGTGGGAAAATTATACAAACAAATCAATCGACCGAAGATGTATTTCTTGTTGATCCTGATAATCAAGTAGCTGAAGATATTGTGGATGATGAAAACGAAGGATCCACAGAAGAAAATGAAGAATTCGATGAAGTTAGCGATATCGAATCCTTTGATTCCGACAATAATGAATAAATTTGTAACTTGTATTTGCAATTTTAATTTTTTTTTTAATTTTTTTTTGAAGATTATCAACGAATTTGCAACGAATTTGCAAAGTTTGCCACGATTTAGCAACGATTTCATAAGTTTAGTAATTTTAGGGGTTTAAATTGCCGTTGCTAAATCGTTGCTATATGGTATTTAGCAACGATTTAGCTACGATTCGTTGCTAATTCGTTGCTATTTAGCGACGATTTAGCGACGAATCGTCGCTAAATCGTAGCTAATTTTTGCAATATACAAATCTTTAAACCCTAAAACCACCCCAAAATAAAGGTTTTTAAGAATTAGTGTCAACTTAAAAAGTGTAAACAAAGTTGAAAACAATTGTATAAATCAATAAAAAAAAATTGATTACAATATTATACTTAACGTGTATTAACTTACCGTTTATCTTATATGTTTTACTAACATAAATTTATAATACAGAATATTTTCAGTTTTTTAGTAAATATCATAATTTGAAGTGTTATTCTCAATCTTATAATCTATAATTACATATGAAGTATGTATTATAGCATAGCAAACCGTTTTAGGGGTTGAAACCCTAAAAATAGGGTTTGAGTTTAGCAACGATTTAGCAACGAATCGTTGCTAAATCGTTTCTAAATATTAAATAGCAACGATTACAACAAATCGTTGCTAAATCGTTGCTAATGTTTCTGACATTTAACCTCGTACTTCTGATACATAGAATGTAACATATTAGTCTAATCAGTTATTTAGCAACGATGTAGCAACGATTTAGCAACGATTAGTACTTTTAGGGGTTTAAATTTGTTGGACTAATATGTTTTACAAATCGTTGCTATTCGATATTTAGCAACGATTCGTCGGTAATTCGTTGCTATTTAGCGACGATTTGGCGACGAATCGTTGCTAATTTTTGCAATATACAAATCTTTAAACCCTCAAACCATCCCAAAATAAAGGTTTTTAAAAATTAGTGTTAACTTAAAAAGTGTAAACAAAGGTGCAAACAATTGTATAAATCAATAAAAAAAACAATAATATACTTAACGTGTATTAACTTACCGTTAACTTATATGTTTTACTAACATAAAGTTTATAATACAGAAATATTTCTGTTTTTTAGTAAATATCATATTTTGAAGTGTTATTCTCAATCTTATAATCTATAATTACATATGAAGTATGTATTATAGCATAGCAAACCGTTTTAGGGGTTGAAACCCTAAAAATAGGGTTTGAGTTTAGCAACGATTTAGCAACGATTCGTTGCTAAATCGTTGCTAAATATTAAATAGCAACGATTTAGCAACGATTACAACGAATCGTTGCAAAATCGTTGCTAATGTTTTTGACATTTAACCTCGTATTTCTGATACATAGAATGTAACATATTAGTCTAATCAGTTATTTAGCAACGATGTAGCAACGATTAGTACTTTTAGGGGTTTAAATTTGTTGGACTAATATGTTCTACAAATCGTCGCTAAATCGTTGCTAATTTTTGCAATATACAAATCTTTAAACCCTAAAACCACCCCAAAATAAAGATTTTTAAGAATTAGTGTTAACTTAAAAAGTGTAAACAAAGGTGAAAAAAATTGTATAAATCAATAAAAAAAAATTGATTACAATATTATACTTAACGTGTATTAACTTACCGTTAAGTTATATGTTTTACTAACATAAAGTTTATAATACAAAATATTTTCAGTTTTTTAGTAAATATCATAATTAGAAGTGTTATTCTCAATTTTATAATCTATAATTACATATGAAGTATGTATTATAGCATAGCAAACCGTTTTTTGGGTTGAAACCATAAAAATAGGGTTTGAGTTTAGCAACGATTTAGCAACGAATCGTTGCTAAATCGTTGTTAAATATTAAATAGCAACGATTACAACGAATCGTTACTAAATCGTTGCTAATGTTTCAGACATTTAACCTCGTACTTCTGATACATAGAATGTAACATATTAGTCTAATCAGTTATTTAGCAACGATGTAGCAACGATTAGTACTTTTAGGGGCTTAAATTTGTTGGACTAATATGTTCTACAAATCGTTGCTAAATCGTTGCTAATTTTTGCAATATACAAATCTTTAAACCCTAAAAACACCCCAAAATAAAGGTTTTTAAGAATTAGTGTTAACTTAAAAAGTGTAAACAAAGTTGAAAACAATTGTATAAATCAATAAAAAAAAATTGATTACAATATTATACTTAACGTGTATTAACTTACCGTTTATCTTATATGTTTTACTAACATAAAGTTTATAATACATAATATTTTCAGTTTTTTAGTAAATATCATAATTTGAAGTGTTATTCTCAATCTTATAATCTATAATTACATATGAAGTATGTATTATAGCATAGCAAACCGTTTTAGGGGTTGAAACCCTAAAAATAGGGTTTGAGTTTAGCAACGATTTAGCAACGAATCGTTGCTAAATCGTTTCTAAATATTAAATAGCAACGATTTAGCAACGATTACAACAAATCGTTGCTAATGTTTCTGACATTTAATCTCGTACTTCTGATACATAGAATGTAACATATTAGTCTAATCGGTTATTTAGCAACGATGTAGCAACGATTTAGCAACGATTAGTACTTTTAGGGGTTTAAATTTGTTGGACTAATATGTTTTACAAATCGTTGCTAAATCGTTGCTATTCGATATTTAGCAACGATTCGTCGGTAATTCGTTGCTATTTAGCGACGATTTGGCGACGAATCGTTGCTAAATCGTTGCTAATTTTTGCAATATACAAATCTTTAAACCCTCAAACCATCCCAAAATAAAGGTTTTTAAAAATTAGTGTTAACTTAAAAAGTGTAAACAAAGGTGCAAACAATTGTATAAATCAATAAAAAAAACAATAATATACTTAACGTGTATTAACTTACCGTTAACTTATATGTTTTACTAACATAAAGTTTATAATACGAAATATTTCTGTTTTTTAGTAAATATCATATTTTGAAGTGTTATTCTCAATCTTATAATCTATAATTACATATGAACTATGTATTATAGCATAGCAAACCGTTTTAGGGGTTGAAACCCTAAAAATAGGGTATGAGTTTACCAACGATTTAGCAACGATTCGTTGCTAAATCGTTGCTAAATATTAAATAGCAACGATTTAGCAAGGATTACAACGAATCGTTGCAAAATCGTTGCTAATGTTTTTGACATTTAACCTCGTATTTCTGATACATAGAATGTAACATATTAGTCTAATCAGTTATTTAGCAACGATGTAGCAACGATTAGTACTTTTAGGGGTTTAAATTTGTTGGACTAATATGTTCTACAAATCGTTGCTAAATCGTTGCTAATTTTTGCAATATACAAATCTTTAAACCCTAAAACCACCCCAAAATAAAGATTTTTAAGAATTAGTGTTAACTTAAAAAGTGTAAACAAAGGTGAAAAAAATTGTATAAATCAATAAAAAAAAATTGATTACAATATTATACTTAACGTGTATTAACTTACCGTTAAGTTATATGTTTTACTAACATAAAGTTTATAATACAAAATATTTTCAGTTTTTTAGTAAATATCATAATTAGAAGTGTTATTCTCAATCTTATAATCTATAATTACATATGAAGTATGTATTATAGCATAGCAAACCGTTTTATGGGTTGAAACCCTAAAAATAGGGTATGAGTTTACCAACGATTTAGCAACGATTCGTTGCTAAATCGTTGCTAAATATTAAATAGCAACGATTTAGCAAGGATTACAACGAATCGTTGCAAAATCGTTGCTAATGTTTTTGACATTTAACCTCGTATTTCTGATACATAGAATGTAACATATTAGTCTAATCAGTTATTTAGCAACGATGTAGCAACGATTAGTACTTTTAGGGGTTTAAATTTGTTGGACTAATATGTTCTACAAATCGTTGCTAAATCGTTGCTAATTTTTGCAATATACAAATCTTTAAACCCTAAAACCACCCCAAAATAAAGGTTTTTAAGAATTAGTGTTAACTTAAAAAGTGTAAACAAAGTTGAAAACAATTGTATAAATCAATAAAAAAAAATTGATTACAATATTATACTTAACGTGTATTAACTTACCGTTTATCTTATATGTTTTACTAACATAAAGTTTATAATACATAATATTTTCAGTTTTTTAGTAAATATCATAATTTGAAGTGTTATTCTCAATCTTATAATCTATAATTACATATGAAGTATGTATTATAGCATAGCAAACCGTTTTAGGGGTTGAAACCCTAAAAATAGGGTTTGAGTTTAGCAACGATTTAGCAACGAATCGTTGCTAAATCGTTTCTAAATATTAAATAGCAACGATTTAGCAACGATTACAACAAATCGTTGCTAATGTTTCTGACATTTAATCTCGTACTTCTGATACATAGAATGTAACATATTAGTCTAATCAGTTATTTAGCAACGATGTAGCAACGATTTAGCAACGATTAGTACTTTTAGGGGTTTAAATTTGTTGGACTAATATGTTTTACAAATCGTTGCTAAATCGTTGCTATTCGATATTTAGCAACGATTCGTCGGTAATTCGTTGCTATTTAGCGACGATTTGGCGACGAATCGTTGCTAAATCGTTGCTAATTTTTGCAATATACAAATCTTTAAACCCTCAAACCATCCCAAAATAAAGGTTTTTAAAAATTAGTGTTAACTTAAAAAGTGTAAACAAAGGTGCAAACAATTGTATAAATCAATAAAAAAAACAATAATATACTTAACGTGTATTAACTTACCGTTAACTTATATGTTTTACTAACATAAAGTTTATAATACAGAAATATTTCTGTTTTTTAGTAAATATCATATTTTGAAGTGTTATTCTCAATCTTATAATCTATAATTACATATGAACTATGTATTATAGCATAGCAAACCGTTTTAGGGGTTGAAACCCTAAAAATAGGGTATGAGTTTACCAACGATTTAGCAACGATTCGTTGCTAAATCGTTGCTAAATATTAAATAGCAACGATTTAGCAAGGATTACAACGAATCGTTGCAAAATCGTTGCTAATGTTTTTGACATTTAACCTCGTATTTCTGATACATAGAATGTAACATATTAGTCTAATCAGTTATTTAGCAACGATGTAGCAACGATTAGTACTTTTAGGGTTTAAATTTGTTGGACTAATATGTTCTACAAATCGTTGCTAAATCGTTGCTAATTTTTGCAATATACAAATCTTTAAACCCTAAAACCACCCCAAAATAAAGATTTTTAAGAATTAGTGTTAACTTAAAAAGTGTAAACAAAGGTGAAAAAAATTGTATAAATCAATAAAAAAAAATTGATTACAATATTATACTTAACGTGTATTAACTTACCGTTAAGTTATATGTTTTACTAACATAAAGTTTATAATACAAAATATTTTCAGTTTTTTAGTAAATATCATAATTAGAAGTGTTATTCTCAATCTTATAATCTATAATTACATATGAAGTATGTATTATAGCATAGCAAACCGTTTTATGGGTTGAAACCCTAAAAATAGGGTATGAGTTTACCAACGATTTAGCAACGATTCGTTGCTAAATCGTTGCTAAATATTAAATAGCAACGATTTAGCAAGGATTACAACGAATCGTTGCAAAATCGTTGCTAATGTTTTTGACATTTAACCTCGTATTTCTGATACATAGAATGTAACATATTAGTCTAATCAGTTATTTAGCAACGATGTAGCAACGATTAGTACTTTTAGGGGTTTAAATTTGTTGGACTAATATGTTCTACAAATCGTTGCTAAATCGTTGCTAATTTTTGCAATATACAAATCTTTAAACCCTAAAACCACCCCAAAATAAAGATTTTTAAGAATTAGTGTTAACTTAAAAAGTGTAAACAAAGGTGAAAAAAATTGTATAAATCAATAAAAAAAAATTGATTACAATATTATACTTAACGTGTATTAACTTACCGTTAAGTTATATGTTTTACTAACATAAAGTTTATAATACAAAATATTTTCAGTTTTTTAGTAAATATCATAATTAGAAGTGTTATTCTCAATCTTATAATCTATAATTACATATGAAGTATGTATTATAGCATACCAAACCGTTTTATGGGTTGAAACCCTAAAAATAGGGTTTGAGTTTAGCAACGATTTAGCAACGAATCGTTGCTAAATCGTTGTTAAATATTAAATAGCAACGATTTAGCAACGATTACAACGAATCGTTGCTAAATCGTTGCTAATGTTTCAGACATTTAACCTCGTACTTCTGATACATAGAATGTAACATATTAGTCTAATCAGTTATTTAGCAACGATGTATCAACGATTTAGCAACGATTAGTACTTTTAGGGGTTTAAATTTGTTGGACTAATATGTTTTAAAAATCGTTGCTAAATCGTTGCTATTTGATATTTAGCAACGATTTAGCAACGATTAGTACTTTTAGGCGACGAATCGTTGCTAAATCGTTGCTAATTTTTGCAATATACAAATATTTAAACCCTAAAACCACCCCAAAATAAAGGTTTTTAAGAATTAGTGTTAACTTAAAAAGTGTAAACAAAGGTGAAAACAATTGTATAAATCAATAAAAAAAATTGATTACAATATTATACTTAACGTGTAGTAACTTACCGTTAACTTATATGTTTTACTAACATAAAGTTTATAATACAGAAAAATTTCAGTTTTTTAGTAAATATCATATTTTGAAGTGTTATTCTCAATCTTATAATATATAATTACATATGAAGTATGTATTATAGCATAGCAAACCGTTTTAGGGGTTGAAACCCTAAAATTAGGGTTTGAGTTTAGCAACGATTTAGCAACGATTACAACGAATCGTTGCTAATGTTTCTGACATTTAACCTCGTACTTCTGATACATAGAATGTAACATATTAGTCTAATCAATTATTTAGCAACGATGTAGCAACGATGTAGCAACGATTAGTACTTTTAGGGGTTTAAATTTGTTGGACTAATATGTTTTACAAATCGTTGCTAAATCGTTGCTATTTGATATTTAGCAACGATTTAGCAACGATTAGTACTTTTAGGCGACGAATCGTAGCTAAATCGTTGCTAATTTTTGCAATATACAAATCTTTAAACCCTCAAACCACCCCAAAATAAAGGTTTTTAAAAATTAGTGTTAACTTAAAAAGTGTAAACAAAGGTGAAAAAAATTGTATAAATCAATAAAAAAAATTGATTACAATATTATACTTAACGTGTATTAACTTACCGTTAACTTATATGTTTTACTAACATAAAGTTTATAATACAGAATATTTTCAGTTTTTTAGTAATTTTCATAATTTGAAGTGTTATTCTCAATCTTATAATCTATAATTACATATGAAGTATGTATTATAGCATAGCAAACCGTTTTAGGGGTTGAAACCCTAAAAATAGGGTATGAGTTTACCAACGATTTAGCAACGATTCGTTGTTAAATCGTTGCTAAATATTAAATAGCAACGATTACAACGAATCGTTGCTAAATCGTTGCTAATGTTTCTGGCATTTAACCTCATACTTCTGATACATAGAATGTAACATATTAGTCTAATCATTTATTTAGCAACGATGTAGCAACGATTTAGCAACGATTAGTACTTTTAGGGGTTTAAATTTGTTGGACTAATATGTTTTACAAATCGTTGCTAAATCGTTGCTATTTGATATTTAGCAACGATTCGTCGCTAATTCGTTGCTATTTAGCGACGATTTGGCGACGAATCGTTGTTAAATCGTTGCTAATTTTTGCAATATACAAATCTTTAAAACCTCAAACCACCCCAAAATAAAGGTTTTTTAAAAATTAGAGTTAACTTAAAAAGTGTAAACAAAGATGAAAACAATTGTATAAATCAATAAAAAAAAATTGATTACAATATTATACTTAACGTGTATTAACTTACCGTTAACTTATATGTTTTACTAACATAAAGTTTATAATACAGAAAAATTTCAGTTTTTTAGTAAATATCATATTTTGAAGTGTTATTCTCAATCTTATAATCTATAATTACATATGAAGTATGTATTATAGCATAGCAAACCGTTTTAGGGGTTGAAACCCTAAAAATAGGGTTTGAGTTTAGCAACGATTTAGCAACGAATCGTTGCTAAATCGTTGTTAAATATTAAATAGCAACGATTTAGCAACGATTACAACGAATCGTTGCTAAATCGTTGCTAATGTTTCTGACATTTAACCTCGTACTTCTGATACATAGAATGTAACATATTAGTCTAATCAGTTATTTAGCAACGATGTAGCAACGATTTAGCAACGATTAGTACTTTTAGGGGTTTAAATTTGTTGGACTAATATGTTTTAAAAATCGTTGCTAAATCGTTGCTATTTGATATTTAGCAACGATTTAGCAACGATTAGTACTTTTAGGCGACGAATCGTTGCTAAATCGTTGCTATTTTTTGCAATATACAAATCTTAAAACCCTCAAACAACCCCAAAATAAAGGTTTTTAAGAATTAGTGTTAACTTAAAAAGTGTAAACAAAGGTGAAAACAATTGTATAAATCAATAAAAAAAAATTGATTACAATATTATACTTAACGTGTAGTAACTTGCCGTTAACTTATATGTTTTACTAACATAAAGTTTATAATACAGAAAAATTTCATTTTTTTAGTAAATATCATATTTTGAAGTGTTATTCTCAATCTTATAATCTATAATTACATATGAAGTATGTATTATAGCATAGCAAACCGTTTTAGGGGTTGAAATCCTAAAAATAGTGTTTGAGTTTAGCAACGATTTAGCAACGAATCGTTGCTAAATCGTTGTTAAATATTAAATAGCAACGATTTAGCAACGATTACAACGAATCGTTGCTAAATCGTTGCTAATGTTTCTGACATTTAACCTCGTACTTCTGATAAATAGAATGTAACATATTAGTCTAATCAGTTATTTAGCAACGATGTAGCAACGATTTAGCAACGATTAGTACTTTTAGGGGTTTAAATTTGTTGGACTAATATGTTTTAAAAATCGTTGCTAAATCGTTGCTATTTGATATTTAGCAACGATTAGTACTTTTAGGCGACGAATCGTTGCTAAATCGTTGCTAATTTTTGCAATATACAAATCTTTAAACCCTCAAACAACCCCAAAATAAAGGTTTTTAAGAATTAGTGTTAACTTAAAAAGTGTAAACAAAGGTGAAAACAATTGTATAAATCAATAAAAAAAATTGATTACAATATTATACTTAACGTGTAGTAACTTACCGTTAACTTATATGTTTTACTAACATAAAGTTTATAATACAGAAAAATTTCATTTTTTTAGTAAATATCATATTTTGAAGTGTTATTCTCAATCTTATAATCTATAATTACATATGAAGTATGTATTATAGCATAGCAAACCGTTTTAGGGGTTGAAACCCTAAAAATAGGGTTTGAGTTTAGCAACGATTTAGCAACGATTCGTTGCTAAATCGTTGCTAAATATTAAATAGCAACGATTTAGCAACGATTACAATGAATCGTTGCTAAATCGTTGCTAATGTTTCAAACATTTAACCTCGTACTTCTGATACATAGAATGAAACATATTAGTCTAATCAGTTATTTAGCAACGATGTAGCAACGATTTAGCAACGATTAGTACTTTTAGGTGTTTAAATTTGTTGGACTAATATGTTTTACAAATCGTTGCTAAATCGTTGCTATTTGATATTTAGCAACGATTTAGCAAAGATTAGTACTTTTAGGCGACGAATCGTTGCTAAATCGTTGCTAATTTTTGCAATATACAAATCTTTAAACCCTCAAACCACCCCAAAATAAAGGTTTTTAAGAATTAGTGTTAACTTAAAAAGTGTAAACAAAGGTGAAAACAATTGTATAAATCAATAAAAAAAAATTGATTACAATATATTATACTTAACGTGTATTAACTTACCGTTAACTTATATGTTTTACTAACATAAAGTTTATAATACAGAATATTTTCAGTTTTTTAGTAAATATCATATTTTGAAATGTTATTCTCAATCTTATAATCTATAATTACATATGAAGTATGTATTATAGCATAGCAAACCGTTTTAGGGGTTGAAAGCCTAAAAATAGGGTTTGATTTAGCAACGATTTAGCAACGAATCGTTGCTAAATCGTTGCTAAATATTAAATAGCAACGATTTAGCAACGATTACAACGAATCGTTGCTAAATCGTTGCTAATGTTTCTGACATTTAACCTCGTACTTCTGATACATAGAATGTAACATATTAGTCTAATCAGTTATTTAGCAACGATGTAGCAACGATTTAGCAACGATTAGGACTTTTAGGGGTTTAAATTTGTTGGACTAATATGTTTTACAAATCGTTGCTAAATCGTTGCTATTTGATATTTAGCAACGATTTAGCAACGATTAGTACTTTTAGGCGACAAATCGTTGCTAAATCGTTGCTAATTTTTACAATATACAAATATTTAAACCCTCAAACCACCCCAAAATAAAGGTTTTTAAGAATTAGTGTTAACTTAAAAAGTGTAAACAAAGGTGAAAACAATTGTAAAAATCATTAAAAAAAAATTGATTACAATATTATACTTAACGTGTATTAACTTACCGTTAACTTATATGTTTTACTAACATAAAGTTTATAATACATAAAAGTTTCAGTTTTTTAGTAAATATCATATTTTGAAGTGTTATTCTCAATCTTATAATCTATAATTACATATGAAGTATGTATTATAGCATAGCAAACCGTTTTAGGGGTTGAAACCCTAAAAATAGGGTTTGAGTTTAGCAACGATTTAGCAACGAATCGTTTCTAAATCGTTGCTAAATATTAAATAGCAACGATTTAGCAACGATTACAACGAATCGTTGCTAAATCGTTGCTAATGTTTCTGACATTTAACCTCTTACTTCTGATACATAGAATGTAACATATTAGTCTAATCAGTTATTTAGCAACGATGTAGCAACAATTTAGCAACGATTAGTACTTTTAGGTCTTTAAATTTGTTGGACTAATATGTTTTACAAATCGTTGCTAAATCGTTGTTATTTGATATTTAGCAACGATTTAGCAACGATTCGTCGCTAATTCGTTGCAATTTAGCGACGAATCGTAGCAAAATCGTTGCTAATCTTTGCAATATACAAATCTTTAAACCTTCAAACCACCCCAAAATAAAGGTTTTTAAGAATTAGTGTTAACTTAAAAAGTGTAAACAAAGGTGAAAACAATTGTATAAATCAATAAAAAAAAATTGATTACAATATTATACTTAACGTGTATTAACTTACCGTTAACTTATATGTTTTACTAACATAAAGTTTATAATACATAAAAATTTCAGTTTTTTAGTAAATATCATATTTTGAAGTGTTATTCTCAATCTTATAATCTATAATTACATATGAAGTATGTATTATAGCATAGTAAACCGTTTTAAGGGTTGAAACCCTAAAAATAGGGTTTGAGTTTAGCAACGATTTAGCAACGATTACAACGAATCGTTGCAAAATCGTTGCTAATGTTTCTGACATTTAATCTCGTACTTCGGACACGTACACTGTATCCGTCATAGGTCTTGTACTTGGCGTAGTACATGTTAGGGTTTAGCAACGAATTAGCAACGAAATGTTGGAATCGTTGCTAATTCGTTGCTAAACCCAAACGTCTGAACAAGGGAAACCCGAAAATAGGTTTGCCGTTGATAGATCCAGACCGTTAGTTTAGCAAGAAGGCCACGACCGTTTGCCGTTGATAGATCCAGACCGGCCGCGACACACATTTTGGTAATTTTTTAATATTATATTAAAAATATTAAAAAATAATAAATTTTTTATTAAATATTAAATATTAATAAAAAAATTGTACTTTGTTAGGTTTTGCGATAACAAAGTGATTCAAAGTGTCGCGGACACAATGAAGTCTTACTTCGTCGAGCCGCACGTGAACTGGTCCCAAACGTCGGGATACATACAAGACATCTGGTTCGAATCTTTCGCGGTAAATTAAATTAAATTTTAAATTTTAATTAAAATAATTTATATTTAAATATAAATTAAAATATTTAATTTGAAAATTTTAATTTAAAATTTCTAATTTAAAAAGTTAAACTAAAACTTAGTTTTAATTAATAGCAAAAATGGCATTGGGCCGAGGTTGATACGGTGAAAGTCCGTAAGGGGTTCAACGAGAAGGCGATGCACCGCCTTACCGGCATTGTTTCCATTTGGAAGAAAGACTGGAAACTAAAAGGAGATGGTGGAAAGCCGGAGTCGATGGACCCGGCGGTGTGGAAAGGGCTGATCGACTACTGGACAGAACCGCATTCTCTCGCCGTCGCGGAAAACTGTTCCAAGTCCCGCCTCACTCCTGTCGACGAGAACGGTCCCTACGTCCACACTTCGGGACCGAGTTCATACGCCGGTCGTCGTATTAAAATGGTAAATTTAATTTTTTTAACACTTTGTTTTATTTATTTTTCAAATAAATAAATATTTAATATAAATATCAAATATAGGCCGAGGAAGAGGGTGAACTTCCCCCTATTGTGGAGATATTGAAGAAAACCCAGAAGCGCAAAGATGGGTCATATGTCAGTTCACGAATTAGCAACGATTGTTATGCTCTTCGTTGCCAAATCGTTGCTAAATTAGCAACGAATTAGCGACGATTTGTATAAAGAATCGTTGCCTATTCGTTGCTAAATTAGCAACGAATTAGCGACGTTTGCAGCAATTTCATAAGTTTTTAAATTTTGAACTTCGAAAATAATTTTTTTAAATTTGACGCTAAATCGTCGCTATTTCGAAGCTAAAATAACGTTGCAAATTCGTTGCTATTTCGTCGCTAAAATAGCAACGAATTTTTGGCAACGAATTAGCAACGATTTCGCGTCGTCGCTAATTTAGCGACGAATTAGCGACGATTTCGAAATAGCGACGAAAATGTGGTCGTCGCTAAATCGTTGCTAAACGCGTTTAGCGACGATTTTGGTCGTTGCTAAATGTGCAGATTCTTGTAGTGTAAAGTTTGACGAACTTATGAAATATCTAACAACGCGTTTCTAGGACTCTAAACCAAGTTTCATGCAACATGATTGCTTATAAGTTTCTCATTGAGCTTTGTACAAGTTTGACGAACTTATGAAACATCTAACAACGTGGTTTCTAGGACTCTAAACCAAGTTTCATGCAACATGAGTGCTTATAAGTTCCTCAATGAGCTTTGTTAAAGTTTGACGAACTTATGAAACATCTAACAACGCGTTTCTAGGACTCTAAACCAAATTTCATGCAACATGAGTGCTTATAAGTGTCTCAATAAGCTTTGTAACAGTTTGACGAACTTATGAAACATCTAACAATGTTTTTTCTAGGACTCTAAACCAAGTTTCATGCAACATAAATGCTTATAAGTCTCTCAATGAGCGTTGTACAAGTTTAACAAACTTATTAAACATCCAACATCGCGTTTCTAAGACTCTAAACCAAATTTCATGCAACATGCGTGCTTAAAAGTGTCTCAATGAGCTTTGGACAAGTTTCACGAACTTATGAAATATCTAACAACGCGTTTCGAGGACTCTAAACCAAGTTTCATGCAACATGAGTGCTTATAAGTTCCTTAATGAGCTTTGTTAAATTTTGACGAACTTATGAAACATCTAACAACCCGTTTCTAAGACTCTAAACCAATTTTCATGCAACATGAGTGTTTATAAGTGTCTCAATGAGCTTTGTACAAGTTTGACGAACTTATGAAACATCTAACAACGCGTTTTTGGGACTCTAAACCAAGTTTCATGCAACATGAGTGCTTATAAGTGTCTTAATGAGCTTTGTACAAGTTTGATGAACTAATGAAACATCTAACAACGCGTTTCTAGGACTCTAAACCAAGTTTCATGCAACATGAGTGTTTAAAAGTGTCTCAATGAGCTTTGTACAAGTTTTACGAACTTATGAAACATCTAACAACGTGGTTTCTAGGACTCTAAACTAAGTTTCATGAAATATGAGTGCTTATAAATTCCTCAATGAGCTTTGTTAAAGTTTGACGAACTTATGAAACATCTAACAACGCGTTTCTGGAACTCTAAACCAAGTTTCATGCAACATGAGTGCTTCAAAATTCCTCAATGAGCTTTGTACAAGTTTCACGAACTAATGAAACATCTAACAACGCGTTTCTAGGACTTATAAGTGTCTCAATTAGTTTTGTACAAGTTTGACAAACTTATGAACCAAGTTTCTAGGACTCTAAACCAAGTTTCATGCAACATGAGTGCTTATAAGTTGCTCAATGAATTTTGTTAAAGTTTGACGAACTTATGAAATATCTTACAACGCGTTTCTAGGACTCTAAACCAAGTTTCATGCAACATGAGTGCTTATAAGTGTCTCAATGAGCTTTGTACCAGTTTGACGAACTTATGAAACATCTAACAACGTGGTTTCTAGGACTCTAAACCAAGTTTCATGCAACATGAATGCTTATAATTCTCTCAATGAGCTTTGTACAAGGTTAACGAACTTATTAAAAATCTAACAACGTGTTTCTATGACTCTAAACCAAGTTTCATGAAACATGAGTGCTTAAAAGTGTCTCAATGAGCTTTGGACAAGTTTCACGAACTTATGAAATATCTAACAACGCGTTTCTAGGGCTCTAAACCAAGTTTCATGCTACATGAATGTTTATAAGTGTCTCAATGAGCTTCATACAAGTTTGACGAACTTATGAAACATCTAACAACGCGTTTCGAGGACTCTAAACCAAGCTTCATGCAACATGAGTGCTTATAAGTTCCTCAAAGATCTTGGTTAAAGTTTGACGAACTTATGAAACATCTAACAACGCGTTTCTAGGACTCTAAACAAAGTTTCATGCAACATGAGTGTTTATAAGTGTCTCAATGAGCTTTGTACAAGTTTGACGAGGTTATAAAAAATCTAACAACGTGGTTTCTAGGACTCTAAACCAAGTTTCATGCAACATGAGTGCTTATAAGTTCCTCAATGAGCTTTGTTAAAGTTTGACGAACTTATGAAACATCTAACAACACGTTTCTAGGACTCTAAACCAAGTTTCATTCAACATGAGTGCTTATAAGTGTCTCAATGAGCTTTGTACAAGTTTGACGAACTTATGAAACATCTAACAAGGTGGTTTCTAGGACTCTAAACCAAGTTTCTTGCAACAGGAATGCTTATAACTGTCTCAATGAGCTTTGTACAAGTTTGACGAACTTATTAAACATCTAACAAGGTGGTTTCTAGGACTCTAAACCAAGTTTCATGCAACATGAATGGTTATAAGTGTCTCAATGAGCTTTGTACAAGTTTGACGAACTTATTAAACATCTAACAACGTGTTTCTAGGACTCTAAACCAAGTTTCATGCAACATGAGTTCTTAAAAGTGTCTCAATGAGCTTTGTACAAGTTTTACGAACTTATGAAACATCTAACAACGTGGTTTCTAGGAGTCTAAACCAAGTTTCATGGTACATGACACTACAAGAAAACTGTTGATTTCCGAGGGACAAATCCCTCGGAAATCCGTCGGAAACAACGATTTCCCACGGATTTCCGACGAAATTGATTCGTCGGAACTAAGTCGTCGGAAAAGGAAATACGTCGGAATTCCGTCGGAAATAACCGAGGGATTTCCGACGGAAATTTTCCGACGGATTACCGAAGGAATTTCCGACAACAAAAACTCTCGGAAGTTTGTCGGAAATTCATCCGTCGGAAATCTGTCAGATATATTTCCGATGGATTTCCGACAGATTTCCGACAACCATTTCCGACGGGTTTCCCACGGTTTTATTTCCGACGGATTTCCAACGGAATTTTTTTCCGACGGATTTCCCACGGCTTTTTTTCCGACGGATTTCCAACGGATGTTTTTCCGACGGATTTCCGACGGATGTTTTTCCGACGGATTTCCGACGGATTTGTTTACGACGGATTTCCAACGGATTTTTTTCCGACGGATTTCCTAGGGATAATATTATTTTCAACAAAAAAAATAATATTTAAAAAAATATAAAATATTAATAAATTTAAATTAAAAAAATAATTTAAAAGAAATCCCATATTATATAATACACCATTTAAAACAAAATACAAAAACGAAATTGTTTTTAAAACAACAAAAACATTTAAAAAAAAACTAATTAATGTTGAATTTGTCTTTCATTTTGGCTAGGAACTTTGTAGTTTCGGCTTGTTGACGAAGAATCTCCAAGTTTTGCTCTCGAATCTCAGTGTTTTGAGCCATTATATCCTCATTAGCTTTCTCGAGGGCTTTAATGTGTTCGTCCTTCTTTTCGAGTTCCTGAAGGATCTCCGTGTTGTAGTTACTCGACGATGTGGAAGAAATAATACTTCGAGAACTTTTACCTAACCCGAAAATGCGACCTTTAGACTGCGGAGTCGCCTGTAAAATTAATAAATTTATTAGTATTAGTTTATAAGTATTGCAATATAGAAGATATTAATTTATACTAATTACCTCGAAGAAAATTTGGTTAATTTCTTCCCGAGATAGTTCATTTGAATCCGCCGATTCTTCTTGCGATAGTTGAGTCATCCGCTCGGTCTTCTTCTTTTTTATGATCTAACGACTTGGGAAGCTAACGGATCCTGAATCAAACCCGTCTTGCGGTTTGTATGAGCATCCTCCAAGAGGGTCCCATAATCAGGTTCGACTCCGTCGATCGTCTTCACAACAAAAAATGTTTCAAACATATACTTCTTTACCAATGATTTAAAAAATATAAACTTACTATAATAAATATAAAACTTACCAATTGTTTTTTTCGAGATTTAGAACTTGTAGCTCCAAGGTTATGGGTTGAAGGTCCTAAGCCGTTTCTGTTACTTTTTCGGTTTATTGAATTCGTATTAGACTCCTTCGCTGTTGATGGTTTAACCCAATGCAACTTTAAGCCATCAAAACCCGCAGGTAACACATTTTTTGGCACTTTGCCCTTTTGCCACAATTGTTTCCACTCATTGACGTGATGTGAGTATTGTAGCGCTGCATACCTATTAAACTCGTTCGGATCGTGAAAGTATGCTCGGGAGCCCAATTAAATTCTTGCTACAAATTTGAAACGAAAAGATTAACAAGATAGTTTAAAAAAGTAGCTAAGTGAGATGTAAGATTAAAAAAATTACCGCAAAAGTGTGAAACCACAACTCGCGATCTTCAAGAGGCATCTTTGTATACTTCGGATATGGAAGCTTAAGGAGAGAATGCATCATCCTTAAAACACACTTGCTCATGCCGTTGTGTGAGTCCTCAAACCATGTCGTTCCGATATTGGTATTGGGATGGATGACCGATAACCATTCCCGACCATCCTTTTGCACCAACTCCTGAATCGATATGTACGACGGGAGAGGCACCGAAGTTTGCCCAATCGAAGGCAGTGAATCTGAGACCGCATCTGGAGTTGGAGAGTGATTTTGGGGACTCAAACCACGACCTCTAGCCGAGTGTCCACCACGGCTAGAAGGCGAAGCTATAAATGAGGAGTAGTTACCGTCCCTAAGATTTTTTTGATCATTTTGTGATTTTCAAAATTACCAATTTTCCAAAAATACCAATTTTCAATAATGCACATAATGTTTAATAACCTAGTAAATAACTCATTTTCAAACACACTAAAATAGTTTTGAGTTATACCATAAAACGTTTGATATAGTTCCATAACTACTACAAATAAAAAATCCCCAATAATTTAAAGATACTACAATTTTGTTCAAAAATACCACATAATTTTTAAAAACCTAGTAAATAGTCCAATAATATTCACAAACACACTAAAATTGTTTACAAAACATTCTACGTTTCATAAATACAACAAATTTAAAAATCGTCACTAATGTAAAAAATACTATAATTTTCTTATAAATACCACAAAACGTTATAAATAAATCCATAAATATAACAAATTACAAAAACAACAATACTTTCTAAAATACCACCAAACATTCAAAATCATACCATATCAAATATACCACACCAAAAATTCAAAATTGTAACAAAATCTTGTTTAATGAAAAGTCTATTATCTTAAACAAAACCAAAAGCTCTCAAATCTGCATAAATCTAACAAAACCCAAATCTAAAATTTAAAAGTTGAGTTTCTTACATTGATTATAGGAGATGAAAAGGGAGAGGAAGAGCTGCCGTGGAAGAGGAGGAGCCGCCGTGGAGAGGAGGAGCCGCCGTGGAGAGGAGGAGCCGCCGTGGAGAGAAGGAGCCGCCGTGGAGAGGAGGAGCAACCGCGGACAGGAAGAGACGCCGTGGAGAGGAGGAGCAGCCGCAGAGAGGAAGGGCCGCCGCCGTGGAGAGGAGGAGCCGCCGTGGAGAGAAGGAGCCGCCGTGGAGAGGAGGAGCAGCCACGGACAGGAAGAGACGCCGTGGAGAGGAGGAGCAGCCGCAGAGAGGAAGGGCCGCCGCCGTGGAGAGGAGGACCCGCCGTGGAAAGGAAGAAATCGCCGAGGAGGAGAATCGCCGTGGAGCCGCCGTAAATCGCCGCGGAGGAGGAGAAAACAAAGAAGAAGAAAATAGAGGAGAAAAGAGAAAGGAGAAGAAGAAATAGGGTTTCCCGATTTCCGACGGATTGTATCCCTCGTAATTCCGTCGGAAATTTTGAATCCCTCGGAATTCCGTCGGAAATTTTAATTCATAAACGTGTACGAGGTTGTTGTCGAACCCATAAAATATCAAAACCCGTCGGAAATCCCTCAGAAATTTACGACAGAATTCCGACGGAAATTAAAATTTTGTCAGAAATCCGTCGGAAATTTATGAGGGATTTCCGACGGATTGTTAATTTAGGTGTTTAATTACCCCAAAATTACATAATTAGACACATATATAATTTATATGTAACTTTTGTGCACATTTATACTTTAGAACATAACTAGAAACCTTAAAACATAACATTTACAAAAAATGACAACTCTCTTTAAATCTTTTACAAATATAAACATATTACTTAAGGAGTTTTAAACCCTTATTGAATTAAATTTTTTAATTTTTTATTTTTTTCGTAATATATTTTCATTATCATGTGAATGTATAAAAGTTCAAATAAGTAGGATATAAACTTGCTTTAACAATATTTGATGTGAACCCCTAAAATTTAAATATCCGTCGGAAATTTCTGAGGGATTTCCGACGGAGTAAGCAATCCGTCGGAAATCCCTCGGAAATTTCTGAGGGATTTCCGATGGATATTTAAATTTTAGGGGTTCAACAATTATGTTTTAGGGGTTCAACAAAATTGTAATTTTTTTTCCGTCGGAAATTTGTCGCAAATTTGCGAGGGATTTCCGGCAGATTTTTATTAAAAATTTTAATTTGTCTTAACTCAAATAATAAACACATATTTTTGTGAGAAGATCCTAAAAATAGGATTAAAGAAACTAATTTTGGACATATAATTTATCATTTTTGTACATTTATATTTTTATAAAAAAAACTTTTTGTTTAATTTTAGAAGAATTAGCATAATTATATTTGACAAATTAAAATTAAACTTAAAACAAAAATAAAACTTAAATTAAAATATGAATCTGGAGTAAAATTTGAAATTAAAATTAAAACTTAAAATTTGTTTTATTACACAAACACATAATTTAAAAAGTAACACTACTAAAAAAAATTCATATAGCCACGGCCGTATCCGTGGCTATAGCGTTAAATCCGTGGCTATATGCTCGTGACTAAAAATTTTCGTGGCAAACCGTGGCTAAATAGCCACGGATTTTTTCTATAGCCACCGATACGGCCGTGGCTATATGACTTTTTTTTAGTAGTGTAACTACTCTGAATCTGAAGAGTTGTTAGAAGAAATCGAATCTTCATCGTCAAATTCGCCAATTTCCTCTTCAGATAGCGAATGTAATGCTTCTTCATCATCTGATCTATAATCAGTCAAATCAACAATGAGGTCAACGTGGAGAGATTCTTCCACCGGACCCATTGGGATCAAATTACCACTTGGTTGTAGTGGATCATGCTCCGCAACGCCATAAATTCTTCCTCGCGGGTTAATTGGAGTAACGGTAATCCATGGATCATCTTTTCTAGTTAGTCGAGGATATTGAATATAACAAACCTGCATTAATAAGTTAAAATTATTAATATGTTTAAAATATATTTTTTTAAAACTTGTATATATTTACAATTAAGTGTATATATATACCTGATCTGCTTGCGAAGCCATGATGAAAGGGTCATAGTGCCGTAATTTTTTTCTTGAATGTATCGATGTAACTCCAAATGCATCTATTTGTACTCCATGGCCCATAGTGTTATCGTACCGGTCGGTCGCAGAAAAAAACTATGCACTTCAATCCTAACATGCCTGGATATTGAATCTCTAAAACCTCACGGAGAATGCCGTAATAAACATTGTCTCGAGTCTGAGTCGACACTCCATAATCCGAAGTGCTCCTTGATGAACTCTCGGCTTGTTGAATCCTAAATGCATATCCTCGAGTACAATATCTCGGATACGACCGTGCTTCGACCATTGGACTGTTTACAATATCCATTAACCATGTGGGAAATGATTGACCACAAGAAGTAACCTACAAATGAATTGTTAATTAATTAGTAATATTATAATTAATTTAAATTAAAAAGGAAAAATTTCTTCACACTTACGGAATATTGCAACCATTTCGCAAACTCGTTTTTTTTAATTGTTTGTAGTTCATCCTCCGTGTAATTGTTGTAATGAATGCGAATTTGGGTCATGTATATCCTATTTGAAACATAACATACAATGTTAAAAAATGTTAAATTTCACATCAAACATATATATATATATATAAATGTATTTAATTTACCTCTCATATTCATCAATATCGTCGCAGTTCGAGAGTATGTACGTGTGCAAGTGCACCTGCTCCTGCTCGCTCGCTTAGACGTCGTTTTTTTCCTTTCCCGCTAAGTCGTCCTACTTGGGTGAACATATCTGGAACATAGACGGGATATTTTGGTCGTTCGTCACCATCATCATGTCTCGCAGGCCTACGACTTTTTGTACGCACTTCTGAAGGAAAGTAATATTCAGCAAAATTTGATGCTTCCTCGTTGATGCATTGAGCAATTATAGATCCCTCCACTCTGCTCAAATTCTTCACTTTTTTCTTCAAATGAAACATATATCGCTCAAAAGGATACATCCACCGGTATTGAACCGGACCCCCAAGTGCCGCTTCTCTTGGAAGATGAATCGGAAGATGTTCCATCACATCAAAGAAAGAAGGTGGGAATATCTTCTCCAAATTACAAAGAATTACCGGTATTTGTCGATCGAGTGTGGTAATCCCTTCCAATGTTACTTGTCCTTGTGGATAAATCCCGAAAAAATGCACCGATAGAAGCAATTGCTTTATGAACGTCTTGTGGTAACAAATTTGCAAACGCAAATGGAAGTAGTCGTTGCATGATAACATGACAGTCATGACTCTTCATTCCGGAAAATTTACCTTCTCTCAAATCAACGCAGATTACGCAAATTTGACGCATAACCATCAGGAAATCTAACACTATGCAAGATCCAATTGAAAAATTCTTCATTTCCATTGTTAGATAACCGATACGCTGGGAAAGCACTTTTCCCATCTGCATTAACATGAAGTTCATGTCGAGCACAAATCTCGAGTAAGTCCAAACGAGATTTCAAATTGTCTTTCGTTTTTCCTTGCACATTTAACACGGTGTTCATGATGTTGTCAAAAAAATTCTTCTCAACGTGCATCACATCCAAGTTGTGCCTTAGAAGATGATCTTTCCAATAAGGCAAATCCCAAAAAATACTCTTTTTATGCCAATTGTGGTTTACACCACAACCATCTACTTGGATAATGTCCGTTACCACCGCAATCGGGAGTTCTCTCCGCCCCAAAGTCTCGTAACTGCTCCAACAAATTATCACCGTCTGCTTCCGGTGGTGGTCCATCATACACTTTCTTCTTCTTCGTAAATAACTTTACATTCCGACGGTAAGGATGATCACTTGGCAAAAATCTCCTATGACAATCAAACCAACACGTTTTACGTCCATGTCTTAATTGGAAAGCATCAGTGTTATCTTGACAATATGGACAAGACAACCGACCATGAGTCGTCCATCCCGAAAGCATACCATATGCTGGAAAATCACTTATGGTCCACATAAGTACTGCGCGCATCTGAAAATTTTGTTGCCATGAAACGTCAAATGCTTCAACTCCGTGTTCCCATAACATTTGCAATTCGTATATCAATGGTTGAAGGAACACATCAAGGGATCTCTTCGGATGCTCAGGTCCTGGAACAAGAATGCTAAGGAACAAGTACTCACGACGCATACACAAAGAAGGCGGCAAATTGTAAGGTGTCAGGATCACTGGCCATAACGAGTATTGTCTTCCATGCTTTCCAAAAGGGTTGAACCCGTCCGTACATAACCACAAATACACGTTTCTTCGCTCAGATGCAAATTCTGGATATAATGCCTGAAAATGTTTCCATGCTTGTGCATCGGATGGATGCGTAACTTCCCCGTTTGTAGTAGTATGTTCAGCATGCCATCTCATTGGTTCAGCCGTGCGCTCAGATTGATATAACCTCTTCAATCTTTCCGACAAAGGTAGGTACCACATCCGCTTATATGGAACTGAGACTCTTCCACTAGTCTCCATATATCGAGGTTTACGACAAAAACGACATCTAGTCCGATTTTCGTCTCTTCTCCAATAGATCATGCAATTGTCAATGCACACATCTATAACTTGATACGGTAATCCGAGACCAGCTACTAGTTTTTGCACGTCATAGTATGATGCTGGTGAAAGATTATCTTCAGGTAGAACGCTCTTTACAAAATTCGCAACTGCGTCCACACATTCTTCCGGTAAGTTATAATCCGTCTTTATGCTCATTAAACGGCTTGCGGATGATAAAGGGGAAAGACCCTCCTGACAACCTTTGTACAAAGGATGTTTTGCTGCATCTAACATATCAAAAAAACGTCGTGCTTCCAAGTTCGGTTCTTCGATCCTAATACCCCGATCATAACCTCCCTCCGTCAAACTGTTGCATATTTATCCCTATATATGCATTATTGACCATCATCTGAATAGTGTTACCTATATGACCTCTAGTTTCTTCTTCTACTCTATTTTCTCTTGAACTATCGCCAATATATGTTCCACTAGAATTATGAGCACCATAAACTGCAGATCTTTCTCCATGAAAATACCAAATCTTATAACTATATGAGCTTTGTACAAGTTTGACGAACTTATGAAACATCTAACAACGCGTTTCTAGGACCCTAAACCAAGTTTCATGCAACATGAGTGTTTATAAGTGTCTCAATGAGCTTTGTACAAGTTTGACGAACTTATGAAACATCTAACAACGTGGTTTCTAGGACTCTAAACCAAGTTTCATGAAACATGAGTCCTTCTAAGTTCCTCAATGAGCTTTGTACAAGTTTCACGAACTAATGAAACTTCTAACAACGCGTTTCTAGGACTCTAAACCAAGTTTCATCCAACATTAGTGCTTATAAGTGTCTCAGTCAGCTTTGTACAAGTATGACGAACTTATGAAACATCTAACAACGCGTTTCTAGGACTCTAAATCAAGA
Organism: Cochlearia excelsa; assembly: GCA_963556525.1. Classification (NCBI taxonomy): domain Eukaryota; kingdom Viridiplantae; phylum Streptophyta; class Magnoliopsida; order Brassicales; family Brassicaceae; genus Cochlearia; species Cochlearia excelsa. The sequence continues at coordinate 13,004,955 of OY748328.1, read as the reverse complement.
TTCATGAAACATGAGTGCTTATAAGTTCCTCAATGAGCTATGTTAAACTTTGAAGAACTTATGAAAGATCTAACAACGCGTTTCTAGGACTGTAAACAAAGTTTCATGCAACATGAGTGCTTTTAAGTGTCTCAATGAGTTTTGTACAAGTTTGACGAACTTATGAAACATCTAACAATGTGGTTTCTAGGACTCTAAACCAAGTTTCATGCAACATGAGTGCTTATAAGTTCCTCAATGAGCTTTGTTAAAGTTTGACGAACTTATGAAACATCTAACAACGCGTTTCTAGGACTCTAAACCAAATTTCATGCAACATGAGTGCTTATAAGTGTCTCAATAAGCTTTGTAACAGTTTGACGAACTTATGAAACATCTAACAATGTTTTTTCTAGGACTCTAAACCAAGTTTCATGCAACATAAATGCTTATAAGTCTCTCAATGAGCGTTGTACAAGTTTAACAAACTTATTAAACATCCAACATCGCGTTTCTAAGACTCTAAACCAAATTTCATGCAACATGCGTGCTTAAAAGTGTCTCAATGAGCTTTGGACAAGTTTCACGAACTTATGAAATATCTAACAACGCGTTTCGAGGACTCTAAACCAAGTTTCATGCAACATGAGTGCTTATAAGTTCCTTAATGAGCTTTGTTAAATTTTGACGAACTTATGAAACATCTAACAACCCGTTTCTAAGACTCTAAACCAATTTTCATGCAACATGAGTGTTTATAAGTGTCTCAATGAGCTTTGTACAAGTTTGACGAACTTATGAAACATCTAACAACGCGTTTTTGGGACTCTAAACCAAGTTTCATGCAACATGAGTGCTTATAAGTGTCTTAATGAGCTTTGTACAAGTTTGATGAACTAATGAAACATCTAACAACGCGTTTCTAGGACTCTAAACCAAGTTTCATGCAACATGAGTGTTTAAAAGTGTCTTAATGAGCTTTGTACAAGTTTTACGAACTTATGAAACATCTAACAACGTGGTTTCTAGGACTCTAAACTATGTTTCATGAAATATGAGTGCTTATAAATTCCTCAATGAGCTTTGTTAAAGTTTTACGAACTTATGAAACATCTAACAACGCGTTTCTGGAACTCTAAACCAAGTTTCATGCAACATGAGTGCTTCAAAATTCCTCAATGAGCTTTGTACAAGTTTCACGAACTAATGAAACATCTAACAACGCGTTTCTAGGACTTATAAGTGTCTCAATTAGTTTTGTACAAGTTTGACAAACTTATGAACCAAGTTTCTAGGACTCTAAACCAAGTTTCATGCAACATGAGTGCTTATAAGTTGCTCAATGAATTTTGTTAAAGTTTGACGAAGTTATGAAATATCTTACAACGCGTTTCTAGGACTCTAAACCAAGTTTCATGCAACATGAGTGCTTATAAGTGTCTCAATGAGCTTTGTACCAGTTTGACGAACTTATGAAACATCTAACAACGTGGTTTCTAGGACTCTAAACCAAGTTTCATGCAACATGAATGCTTATAATTCTCTCAATGAGCATTGTACAAGGTTAACGAACTTATTAAAAATCTAACAACGTGTTTCTATGACTCTAAACCAAGTTTCATGAAACATGAGTGCTTAAAAGTGTCTCAATGAGCTTTGGACAAGTTTCACGAACTTATGAAATATCTAACAACGCGTTTCTAGGGCTCTAAACCAAGTTTCATGCTACATGAATGTTTATAAGTGTCTCAATGAGCTTCATACAAGTTTGACGAACTTATGAAACATCTAACAACGCGTTTCGAGGACTCTAAACCAAGCTTCATGCAACATGAGTGCTTATAAGTTCCTCAAAGATCTTGGTTAAAGTTTGACGAACTTATGAAACATCTAACAACGCGTTTCTAGGACTCTAAACAAAGTTTCATGCAACATGAGTGTTTATAAGTGTCTCAATGAGCTTTGTACAAGTTTGACGAGGTTATAAAAAATCTAACAACGTGGTTTCTAGGACTCTAAACCAAGTTTCATGCAACATGAGTGCTTATAAGTTCCTCAATGAGCTTTGTTAAAGTTTGACGAACTTATGAAACATCTAACAACACGTTTCTAGGACTCTAAACCAAGTTTCATTCAACATGAGTGCTTATAAGTGTCTCAATGAGCTTTGTACAAGTTTGACGAACTTATGAAACATCTAACAAGGTGGTTTCTAGGACTCTAAACCAAGTTTCTTGCAACAGGAATGCTTATAACTGTCTCAATGAGCTTTGTACAAGTTTGACGAACTTATTAAACATCTAACAAGGTGGTTTCTAGGACTCTAAACCAAGTTTCATGCAACATGAATGGTTATAAGTGTCTCAATGAGCTTTGTACAAGTTTGACGAACTTATTAAACATCTAACAACGTGTTTCTAGGACTCTAAACCAAGTTTCATGCAACATGAGTTCTTAAAAGTGTCTCATTGAGCTTTGTACAAGTTTTAAGAACTTATGAAACATCTAACAACGTGGTTTCTAGGAGTCTAAACCAAGTTTCATGGTACATGAGTGTAAGTGTCTCAATGAGCTTTGTACAAGTTTGACGAACTTATGAAACATCTAACAACGCGTTTCTAGGACCCTAAACCAAGTTTCATGCAACATGAGTGTTTATAAGTGTCTCAATGAGCTTTGTACAAGTTTGACGAACTTATGAAACATCTAACAACGTGGTTTCTAGGACTCTAAACCAAGTTTCATGAAACATGAGTCCTTCTAAGTTCCTCAATGAGCTTTGTACAAGTTTCACGAACTAATGAAACTTCTAACAACGCGTTTCTAGGACTCTAAACCAAGTTTCATCCAACATTAGTGCTTATAAGTGTCTCGGTCGGCTTTGTACAAGTATGACGAACTTATGAAACATCTAACAACGCGTTTCTAGGACTCTAAATCAAGATTCATGAAACATGAGTGCTTATAAGTTCCTCAATGATCTATGTTAAACTTTGAAGAACTTATGAAAGATCTAACAACGCGTTTCTAGGACTGTAAACAAAGTTTCATGCAACATGAGTGCTTTTAAGTGTCTCAATGAGTTTTGTACAAGTTTGACGAACTTATGAAACATCTAACAATGTGGTTTCTAGGACTCTAAACCAAGTTTCATGCAACATGAGTGCTTATAAGTTCCTCAATGAGCTTTGTTTAAGTTTGACGAACTTATGAAACATCTAATAACGCGTTTCTAGGACTCTAAACCAAGTTTCATGCAACATGAGTGCTTATAAGTGTCTCAATGAGCTTTGACAAGTTTGAAGAACTTATGAAACATCTAACAAGGTGGTTTCTAGGACTCTAAACCAAGTTTCATGCAACATGAATGCTTATAAGTGTCTCAATGAGCTTTGTACAAGTTTGACGAACTTATTAAACATCTAACAACGCGTTTCTAGGACTCTAAACCAAGTTTAATGCAACATGAGTGCTTAAAAGTGTCTCAATGAGCTTTTTACAAGTCTCACGAACTTATGAAACATCTTACAACGTGGTTTCTAGGAGTCTAAACCAAGTTTCATGCAACATGAGTGCTTATAAGTTCCTCAATGAGCTTTGTTAAAGTTTGACGAACTTATGAAACATCTAACAACGCGTTTCTAGGACTCTAAACCAAGTTTCATGCAACATGAGTGTTTATAAGTGTCTCAATGAGCTTTGTACAAATTTGACGAACTTATGAAACATCTAACAACGTGGATTCTAGGACTCTAAAGCAAGTTTCATGCAACATTAGTCATTCTAAATTCCTCAATGATGTTTGTACAAGTTTCACGAACAAATGAAACATCTAATAACGCGTTTCTAGGACTCTAAACAAAGTTTCATGCAACATTAGTGCTTATAAGTGTCTCGATCAGCTTTGTACAAGTTTGAAGAACTTATGAAACATCTAACAACGCGTTTCTAGGACTCTAAACCAAGTTTCATGAACCGTTAGTGCTTATAAGTGTCTCAGTTAGCTTTGTACAAGTTTGACGAACTTATGAAACATCTAACAACGCGTTTCTAGGACTCTAAACCAAGTTTTATGCAACATGAGTGCTTATAAGTGTGTCAATTAGCTTTGTATAAGTATGACGAACTTATTAAACATGTAACAACGCGTTTCTAGGAATCTAAACCAAGTTTCATGTTGCATCAGTGCTTAAAAGTGTCTCAATGAGCTTTGGACAAGTTTCACAAACTTAAGAAACATCTAACAACGCGTTTCTAGGACTCTAAACCAAGTTTCATGCTACATGAGTTTTTATAAGTGTCTCAATGAGCTTTATACAAGTTTGACGAACTTATGAAACATCTAACAACACGATTCTAGGATTCCAAACCAAGTTTCATGCAACATGAGTGCTTAAAAGTGTCTCAATGAGCTTTGTACAAGTTTAACGAACTTATGAAACATCTAACAACGCGTTTCTTGGACTCTAAACTAAGTTTCATGCAACATGAGTGTTTATAAGAGTCTCAATGAGCTTTGTACAAGTTTGACGAACTTTTGAAATATCTAACAACGTGGTTTCTAGGACTCTAAACCAAGTTTCATGCAACATGAGTGCTTCAAAATTCATCAATGAGCTTTGTACAAGTATCACGAACTAATGAAACATCTAAAAACGCGTTTCTAGAACTCTAAACCAAGTTTCATGCAACATGAGTGTTTATAAGAGTCTCAATGAGCTTTATACAAGTTTGACGAACTTATGAAATATCTAACAACGCGGTTTCTAGGACTCTAAATCATGTTTCATGCAACATGAGTGCTTCAAAATTCCTCAATGAGCTTTGTACAAGTTTCACGAACTAATGAAACATCTAATAACACGTTCCTAGGACTCTAAACCAACTTTCATGCAACATTAGTGCTTATAAGTGTCTCAATGATCTTTGTACAAGTTTTACGAACTTATGAAACATCTAACAACACGTTTATAGGAATCTAAACCAAGTTTCATGCAACATGAGTCCTTATAAGTTGCTCAATGAATTTTGCTAAAGTTTGACGAACTTATGAAATAACTAACAACGTGTTTCTAGGACTCTAAACCAAGTTTCATGCAACATGAGTGCTTATAAGTGTCTCATTGAGCTTTGTACAAGGTTGACGAACTTATGAAACATCTTACAACGTGGTTTCTAGGACTCTAAACCAAGTTTCATGCAACATGAGTGCTTATAAGTTCCTCAATGAGCTTTGTTAAAGTTTGATGAACTTATGAAACATCTAACAACGCGTTTCTAGGACTCCAATCCAAATTTCATGCAACATGAGTGCTTATAAGTGTCTCAATAAGCTTTGTACCAGTTTGACGAAATTATGAAACATCTAACAACGTGGTTTTTAGGACTCTAAGTCAAGTTTCATGCAACATAAATGCTTATAAGTCTCTCAATGAGCGTTGTTAAAGTTTAACAAACTTATTAAACATCTAACATCGCGTTTCTAGGACTCTAAACCAAATTTCATGTAACATGCGTGCTTAAAAGTGTCTCAATGAGCTTTGGACATGTTTCAAGAACTTATGAAATATATAACAACGCGTTTCGAGGACTCTAAACCAAGTTTCATGCAACATGAGTGCTTATAAGTTCCTCAATGAGGTTTGTACAAGTTATACATACTAATGAAACATCTAACAACGCGTTTATAGGACTCTAAACCATGTTTCATGCAACATGAGTGTTTAAAAGTGTCTCAATGAGCTTTTTACAAGTTTAACGAACTTATGAAACATCTAACAACGTGGTTTCTAGGAATCTAAACTAAGTTTCATGCAACATGAGTCCTTCTAAGTTCCTCAATGAGCTTTGTACAAGTTTCACAAACTAATGAAACATCTAACAATGCGTTTCTAGGACTCTAAACCAAGTTTCATGCACTATTAGTGCTTATAAGTGTCTCAGCCAGGTTTGTACAAGTTTGACGAACTTATGAAACATCTAACAACGTCTTTCTAAGACTCTAAACCAAGTTTCATGCAACATGAGTGATTATAAGTTCCTCAATGAGCTTTGTTAAACTTTGAAGAACTTATGAAAGATCTAACAACGCGTTTCTAGGACTCTAAACAAAGGTTCATGCAACATGAGTGTTTATAAGTGTCTCAATGAGCTTTGTACTAGTTTGACGAACTTATTACACATCTAACAACGTGGTTTCTAGGACTCTTAACCAAGTTTCATGCAACATGAGTGCTTATAAGTTCCTCAATGAGCTTTGTTAAAGTTTGACGAACTTATGAAATATCTAACAACGCGTTTCTAGGACTCTAAACCAAGTTTCATGCAACATGAGTGCTTATAAGTTCCTCAATGAGCTTTGTTAATGTTTGACGAACTTTTGAAACATCTAACAACGCTTTTCTAGAACTCTAAGCCAAGTTTCATGCAACATGAGTGTTTTTAAGTGTCTCAATGAGCTTTGTACAAGTTTGACGAACTTATGAAACATCTAACAACGTGGTTTCTAGGACTCTAAACCCAGTTTCATGAAACATGAGTCCTTTTAAGTTCCTCAATGAGCTTTGTACAAGTTTCAAGAACTAAAGAAACATCGAACAACGCGTTTCTAGGACTCTAAAACAAGTTTCATGCAACATTAGTGCTTATAAGTGTCTCAGTCAGCTTTGTACAAGTTTGACGAACTTATGAAACATCTAACAACGCGTTTCTAGGACTCTAAACCAAGTTTCCTGCAACATGAGTGCTTATAAGTTCCTCAATGAGCTTTGTTAAACTTTGAAGAACTTATGAAAGATCTAACAACGCGTTTCTACGACTCTAAACAAAGTTTCATACAACATGAGTGTTTATAAGTGTCTCAATGAGCTTTGTACAAGTTTGACAAACTGATAAAACATCTAAGAACGTGGTTTCTAGGACTCTAAACCAAGTTTCATGCAACATGAGTGCTTATAAGTTCCTCAAGGATCTTTGTTAAAGTTTGACGAACTTATGAAACATCCAACAACGCGTTTCTAGGACTCTAAACCAAGTTTCATGCAACATGAGTGCTTATAAGTGTCTCAATGAGCTTTGTACAAGTTTGACGAACTTATGAAACATCTAACAAGGTGGTTTCTAGGACTCTAAACCAAGTTTCATGCAACATGAATGGTTATAAGTGTCTCAATGAGCTTTGTACAAATTTGACGAACTTATTATACATCTAACAACGCGTTTCTTGGACTCTAAACCAAGTTTCATGCAACATGAGTTCTTATAAGTTCGTCAATGAGGTTTGTTAAAGTTTGACGAACTTATGAAACATCTAACAACGTGGTTTCTAGGACTCTAAACCCAGTTTCATGCAACATGAGTCCTTCTAAGTTCCTCAATGAGCTTTGTACAAGTTTCAAGAACTTAAGAAACATCGAACAACGCGTTTGTAGGACTCTAAACCAAGTTTCATGCAACATTAGTGCTTATAAGTGTCTCATTCAGCTTTGTACAAGTTTGACGAACTTATGAAACATCTAACAACGCGTTTCTAGGACTCTAAACCAAGTTTCATGCAACATGAGTGCTTATAAGTTCCTCAATGAGCTTTGTTAAACTTTGAAGAACTTATGAAATATCTAACAACGCGTTTCTACGATTCTAAACAAAGTTTCATACAACATGATTGTTTATAAGTGTCTCAATGAGCTTTGTACAAGTTTGACGAACTTATGAAACATCTAGCAACGTGGTTTCTAGGACTCTAAACCAAGTTTCATGCAACATGAGTGCTTATAAGTTCCTCAAGGATCTTTGTTAAAGTTTGACGAACTTATGAAACATCTAAGAACGGGTTTCTAGGACTCTAAACCAAGTTTCATGCAACATGAGTGCTTATAAGTGACTCAATGGGCTTTGTACAAGTTTGACGAACTTATGAAACATCTAACAAGGTTGTTTCTAGGATTCTAAACCAAGTTTCATGCAACATGAATGGTTATAAGTGTTTTAATGAGCTTTGTACAAGTTTGACGAACTTATTAAACATCTAACAACGCGTTTCTTGGACTCTAAACCAAGTTTCATGCAACATGAGTTCTTATAAGTTCGTCAATGAGGTTTGTTAAAGTTTGACGAACTTATGAAACATCTAACAACGTGGTTTCTAGGACTCTAAACCCAGTTTCATGCAACATGAGTCCTTCTAAGTTCCTCAATGAGCTTTGTACAAGTTTCAAGAACTTAAGAAACATCGAACAACGCGTTTGTAGGACTCTAAACCAAGTTTCATGCAACATTAGTGCTTATAAGTGTCTCAGTCAGCTTTCTACAAGTTTGACGAACTTATGAAACATCTAACAACGCGTTTCTAGGACTCTAAACCAAGTTTCATGCAACATGAGTGCTTATAAGTTCCTCAATGAGCTTTGTTAAACTTTGAAGAACTTATGAAAGATCTAACAACGCGTTTCTACGATTCTAAACAAAGTTTCATACAACATGATTGTTTATAAGTGTCTCAATGAGCTTTGTACAAGTTTGACGAACTTATGAAACATCTAACAACGTGGTTTCTAGGACTCTAAACCAAGTTTCATGCAACATGAGTGCTTATAAGTTCCTCAAGGATCTTTGTTAAAGTTTGACGAACTTATGAAACATCTAAGAACGCGTTTCTAGGACTCTAAACCAAGTTTCATGCAACATGAGTGCTTATAAGTGTCTCAGTGGGCTTTGTACAAGTTTGACGAACTTATGAAACATCTAACAAGGTTGTTTCTAGGATTCTAAACCAAGTTTCATGCAACATGAATGGTTATAAGTGTTTCAATGAGCTTTGTACAAGTTTGACGAACTTATTAAACATCTAACAACGCGTTTCTAGGATTCTAAACCAAGTTTCATGCAACATGAGTTCTTATAAGTTCCTCAATGAGGTTTGTTAAAGTTTGACTAACTTATGAAACATCTAACAACGCGTTTCTAGGACTCTAAACCAAGTTTCATGCAACATGAGTGTTTATAAGTGTCTCAATGAGCTTTGTACAAGTTTGACGAAGTTATGAAACATCTGACAACGCGTTTCTGGGACTCTAAACCAAGTTTCATGAAACATGAGTGTTTAAAAGTGTCTCAATGAGCTCTGTACAAGTTTTACGAACTTATGAAACATCTAACAACGTGGTTTCTAGGACTCTAAACCAAGTTTCATGGAACATGAGTCCTTCTAAGTTCCTCAATGAGCTTTGTACAAGTTTCACGAACTAATGAAACATTTAACAACGCGTTTCTAGGACTCTAAACCAAGTTTCATGCAACATGAGTTCTTATAAGTTCCTCAATGATGTTTGTTAAAGTTTGACGAACTTATGAAACATCTAACAACGCGTTTCTAGGACTCTAAACCAAGTTTCATTCAACATGAGTGTTTATAAGTGTCTCAATGAGCTTTGTACAAGTTTGACGAACTTATGAAACATCTGACAACGCGTTTCTGGGACTCTAAACCAAGTTTCATGAAACATGAGTGTTTAAAATTTTCTCAATGAGCTTTGTACAAGTTTTACGAACTTATGAAACATCTATCAACGTGGTTTCTAGGACTCTAAACCAAGTTTCATGCAACATGAGTCCTTCTAAGTTCCTCAATGAGCTCTGTACAAGTTTCACGAACTAATGAAACATTTAACAACGCGTTTCTCGGACTCTAAACCAAGTTTCATGCAACATTAGTGCTTATAACTGTCTCAATGAGCTTTGTACAAGTTTGACGAACTTATGAAACATCTAACAACGCGTTTCTGGGACTCTAAACCAAGTTTCATGAAACATGAGTGTCTAAAAGTTTCTCAATGAGCTTTGTACAAGTTTTACGAACTTATGAAACATCTAACAACGTGGTTTCTAGGACTCTAAACCCAGTTTCATGCAACATGAGTCCTTCTAAGTTCCTCAATGAGCTTTGTACAAGTTTCAAGAACTTAAGAAACATCGAACAACGCGTTTCTAGGACTCTAAACCAAGTTTCATTCAACATTAGTGCTTATAAGTGTCTCAGTCAGCTTTGTACAAGTTTGAAGAACTTATGAAAGATCGAACAACGCGTTTCTAGGACTCTAAACAAAGTTTCATGCAACATGAGTGTTTATAAGTGTCTCAATGAGCTATGTACAAGTTTGACGAACTTATGAAACATCTAACAACGTGGTTTCTAGGACTCTAAACCAAGTTTCATGCAACATGAGTTCTTATAAGTTCCGCAATGAGCTTTGTTAAAGTTTGACGAACTTATGAAACATCTAACAACGCGTTTTTCGGACTCTAAACCAAGTTTCATGCAACATGAGTGCTTATAAGTGTCTCAATGAGCTTTTTACAAGTTTAGCGAACTTATGATACACTAACAACGTGTTTCTACGACTCTAAACCAAGTTTCATGCAACATGAGTGCTTATAAGTGTCTCAATGAGCTTTGTACTAGTTTCTCGAACTTATGAAATATCTAACAAGGTGGTTTCTAGGACTCTAAATCAAGTTTCATGCAACATGAATGCTTATAAGTGTCTCAATGAGCTTTGTACAAGTTTGACAAATATAAGAAACATCTAACAACGCATTTCTAGGACTCTAAACCAAGTTTCATGCAACATGAGTGCTTATAAGTGTCTCAATGAGGTTTGTACAAGTTTGACGAACTAATGAAACATCTAACAACGCGTTTCTAGGAATCTAAACCAAGTTTCATGCAACATGAGTGGTTAAAAGTGTCTCAATGAGCTTTGTACAAGTTTCACAAACTAATGAAACATCTAACAACGCGTTTCTAGGACTCTAAACCAAGTTTCATGAAACATTAGTGCTTATAAGTGTCTCAGTCAGCTTTGTACAAGTTTGACAAACTTATGAAACATCTAACAACGTGTTTCAAGACTCTAAACCAAGTTTCATGCAACATGAGTGCTTATAAGTTCCTCAATGAGCTATGTTAAACTTTGAACAACTTATGAAAGATCTAACAACGCATTTCTAGTCTAAACAAAGTTTCATACAACATGAGTGTTTATAAGTGTCTCAATGATCTTTGTACAAGTTTGACGAACTTATTAAACATCTAGGACTCTAAACCAAGTTTCATGCAACATGAGTGCTTATAAGTTCCTCAATGAGCTTTGTTAAAGTTTGACGAACTTATGAAACATCTAACAACGCGCTTCTAGGACTCTAAACCAAGTTTCATGCAACATTAGTGCTTATAAGCGTCTCAATGAGCTTTGTACAAGTTTTACGAACTTATGAAACATCGAACAATGTGGTTTCTAGGACTCTAAACCAAGTTTCATGCAACATGAGTCCTTCTAAGTTCCTCAATGAGCTTTGTACAAGTTTCACGAACTAATGAAACATCTAATAACGCGTTTCTTGGACTCTAAACCAAGTTTCATGCAACATGAGTGCTTATAAGTTCCTCAATGAGCTTTTTAAAGTTTGACGAACTTATGAAACATCTAACAACGCGTTTCTAGGACTCAAAACCAAGTTTCATGCAACATGAGTGCTTATAAGTTCCTCAATGAGCTTTGTTAATGTTTGACAAACTTATGAAACATCTAACAACGCGTTTCCAGGACTCTAAGCCAAGTTTCATGCAATAGGAGTGTTTTTAAGTGTCTCAATGAGCTTTGTACAAGTTTGACGAACTTATGAAACATCTAACAACGTGGTTTCTAGGACTCTAAACCCAGTTTCATGCAACATGAGTCCTGCTAAGTTCCTCAATGAGCGTTGTACAAGTTTCAAGAACTAAAGAAAAATCGAACAACGCATTTCTAGGACTCTAAACCAAGTTTCATGCAACATTAGTGCTTATAAGTGTCTCAGTCAGCTTTGTACAAGTTTGGCGAACTTATGAAACATCTAATAACGCGTTTCTAGGACTCTAAATCAAGTTTCATGCAACATGTGTGCTTATAAGTTCCTCAATGAGCTTTGTTAAACTTTGAAGAACTTATGAAAGATCTAACAACGCGTTTCTACGAATCTAAACAATGTTTCATACAACATGAGTGTTTATAAGTGTCTCAATGAGCTTTGTACAAGTTTGACGAATTTATGAAACATCTAACAACGTGGTTTCTAGGACTCTAAACCAAGTTTCATGCAACATGAGTGCTTATAAGTTTCTCAAGGAGCTTTCCTAAAGTTTGACGAACCTATGAAACATCTAACAACGCGTTTCTAGGACTCTAAAAAAAGTTTCATGCAACATGGGTGCTTATAAGTGTCTCAATGAGCTTTGTACAAGTTTGACGAACTTATGAAACATGTAACAAGGTGGTTTCTAGGACTCTAAACCAAGTTTCATGCAACATGAATGGTTATAAGTGTCTCAATAAGCTTTGTACAAGTTTGACGAACTTATTAAACATCTAACAACGCGTTTCTAGGACTCTAAACCAAGTTTCATGCAACATGAGTGCTTATAAGTTCCTCAATGAGCTTTGTTAAAGTTTGAAGAACTTATGAAAGATCTAACAACGTTGTTTCTAGGACTCTAAACAATGTTTCATACAACATGAGTGTTTATAAGTGTCTCAATGAGCTTTGTACAAATTTGACGAACTTATGAAACATCTAACAACGTTGTTTCTAGGACTCTAAACCAAGTTTCATGCAACATGAGTGCTTATAAGTTCCTCAATGAGCTTTGTTAAAGTTTGACGAACCTATGACACATCTAACAACGCGTTTCTAGGACTCTAAACCAAGTTTCATGCAACATGAGTGCTTATAAGTGTCTCAATGAGCTTTGTACAAGTTTGACGAACTTATGAAACATCTCACAAGGTGGTTTCTAGGACTCTAAACCAAGTTTCATGCAACATGAATGGTTATAAGTGTCTCAATGAGCTTTGTACAAGTTTGACGAACTTATTAAACATCTAACAACGTGTTTCTAGGACTCTAAACCAAGTTTCATGCAACATGAGTTCTTAAAAATGTCTCAATGAGCATTGGGCAAATTTCACGGACTTATGAAACATCTAACAACGCGTTTCTAGGACTCTAAACCAAGTTTACAGTTACATGAGTGTAAGTGTCTCAATGAGCTTTGTACAAGTTTGACGAACTTATGAAACATCTAACAACGTGGTTTCTAGGACTCTAAACAAAGTTTCATGCAACATGAGTCCTTCTAAGTTCCTCAATGAGCTTTGTACAAGTTTCACGAACTAATGAAACATCGAACAGCGCGTTTCTAGGACTTTAAACCAAGTTTCATGCAACATTAGTGCTTATAAGTGTCTCAGCTAGCTTTGTACAAGTTTGACGAACTTATGAAACATCTAACAACGCGTTTCTAGGACTCTAAACCAAGTTTCATGCAACATGAGTGCTTATAAGTTCCTCAATGAGCTTTGTTAAAGTTTGAAGAACTTATGAAAGATCTAACAACGTTGTTTCTAGGACTCTAAACAATGTTTCATACAACATGAGTGTTTATAAGTGTCTCAATGAGCTTTGTACAAATTTTACGAACTTATGAAACATCTAACAACGTTGTTTCTAGGACTCTAAACCAAGTTTCATGCAACATGAGTGCTTATAAGTTCCTCAAGGAGCTTTGTTAAAGTTTGACGAACCTATGAAACATCTAACAACGCGTTTCTAGGACTCTAAACCAAGTTTCATGCAACATGAGTGCTTATAAGTGTCTCAATGAGCTTTGTACAAGTTTGACGAACTTATGAAACATCTCACAAGGTGGTTTCTAGGACTCTAAACCAAGTTTCATGCAACATGAATGGTTATAAGTGTCTCAATGAGCTTTGTACAAGTTTGACGAACTTATTAAACATCTAACAACGTGTTTCTAGGACTCTAAACCAAGTTTCATGCAACATGAGTTCTTAAAAATGTCTCAATGAGCATTGGGCAAATTTCACGGACTTATGAAACATCTAACAACGCGTTTCTAGGACTCTAAACCAAGTTTTACTTGTTACATGAGTGTAAGTGTCTCAATGAGCTTTGTACAAGTTTGACGAACTTATGAAACATCTAACAACGTGGTTTCTAGGACTCTAAACAAAGTTTCATGCAACATGAGTCCTTCTAAGTTCCTCAATGAGCTTTGTACAAGTTTCACGAACTAATGAAACATCGAACAACGCGTTTCTAGGACTCTAAACCAAGTTTCATGCAACATTAGTGCTTATAAGTTCCTCAAGGAGCTTTGTTAAAGTTTGACGAACCTATGAAACATCTAACAACGCGTTTCTAGGACTCTAAACCAAGTTTCATGCAACATGAGTGCTTATAAGTTCCTCAATGAGCTTTGTTAAATTTTGAAGAACTTATGAAAGATCTAACAACTCGTTTCTAGGACTCTAAACAAAGTTTCATGCAACATGAGTGTTTATAAGTGTCTTAATGAGATTTGTACAAGTTTGACGAACTTATGAAACATCTAACAACGTGGTTTCTAGGACTCTAAACCAAGTTTCAAGCAACATAAGTGCTTATAAGTTCCTCGATGAGCTTTATTAAAGTTTGAAAAACTTATGAAACATCTAACAACGCGTTTCTAGGACTCTAAACCAAGTTTCATGCAATATGAGTGCTTATAAGTGTCTCAATGAGCTTTGTACAAGTTTGAAGAACTTATGAAACATCTAACAAGGTGGTTTCTAGGACTTTAAACCAAGTTTCATGCAACATGAATGCTTATAAGTTTCTCAATGAGCTTTGTACAAGTTTGACGAACTTATTAAACATCTAACAACGCGTTTCTAGGATTCTAAACCAAGTTTCATGCAACATGAGTGCTTAAAAGTGTCTCAATGAGCTTTGGACAAATTTCAAGAACTTATGAAACACGTAACAACGCGTTTCTAGGACTCTAAACCAAGTTTCATGCTACATAAGTGTAAGTATCTCAAAGAGCTTTGTACAAGTCTGACGAACTTATGAAACATCTAACAACGCGTTTCTAGGACTCTAAACCAAGTTTCATGCAACATGAGTGCTTATAAGTTCCTCAATGAGCTTTGTGAAAGTTTTACGAGCTTATGAAACATCTAACAACGCGTTTCTAGGACTCTAAACTAAGTTTCATGCAACATGAGTGTTTATAAGTGTCTCAATGAGCTTTGTACAAGTTTTACGAACTTATGAAACATATAACAACGTGGTTTCTAGGACTCTAAACCAAGTTTTATGCAACATGAGTCCTTCTAAGTCCCTTAATGAGCTTTGTACAAGTTTCACGAACTAATGAAACATCTAATAACGCGTTTCTAGGACTCTAAACCAAATTTCATAAAACATTAGTGATTATAAGTGTCTTAGTCAGCTTTGTAAAAGTTTGACGAATTTATGAAACATCTAACAACGCGTTTCTAGGACTCTCAACCAAGTTTCATGCAACATGAGTGCTTATAAGTTCCTCAATGAGCTTTGTTAAAGTTTGACGAACTTATTAAACATCTAACAACGTGTTTCTAGGACTCTAAACCAAGTTTCATGCAACATGAGTTCTTAAAAGTGTCTCAATGAGCTTTGTACAAGTTTTACGAACTTATGAAACATCTAACAACGTGGTTTCTAGGAGTCTAAACCAAGTTTCATGGTACATGAGTGTAAGTGTCTCAATGAGCTTTGTACAAGTTTGACGAACTTATGAAACATCTAACAACGCGTTTCTAGGACCCTAAACCAAGTTTCATGCAACATGAGTGTTTATAAGTGTCTCAATGAGCTTTGTACAAGTTTGACGAACTTATGAAACATCTAACAACGTGGTTTCTAGGACTCTAAACCAAGTTTCATGAAACATGAGTCCTTCTAAGTTCCTCAATGAGCTTTGTACAAGTTTCACGAACTAATGAAACATCGAACAACGCGTTTCTAGGACTCTAAACCAAGTTTCATCCAACATTAGTGCTTATAAGTGTCTCAGTCAGCTTTGTACAAGTATGACGAACTTATGAAACATCTAACAACGCGTTTCTAGGACTCTAAATCAAGATTCATGAAACATGAGTGCTTATAAGTTCCTCAATGAGCTATGTTAAACTTTGAAGAACTTATGAAAGATCTAACAACGCGTTTCTAGGACTGTAAACAAAGTTTCATGCAACATGAGTGCTTTTAAGTGTCTCAATGAGTTTTGTACAAGTTTGACGAACTTATGAAACATCTAACAATGTGGTTTCTAGGACTCTAAACCAAGTTTCATGCAACATGAGTGCTTATAAGTTCCTCAATGAGCTTTGTACAAGTTTGAAGAACTTATGAAACATCTAACAAGGTGGTTTCTAGGACTCTAAACCAAGTTTCATGCAACATGAATGCTTATAAGTGTCTCAATGAGCTTTGTACAAGTTTGACAAACTTATTAAACATCTAACAACGCGTTTCTAGGACTCTAAACCAAGTTTAATGCAACATGAGTGCTTAAAAGTGTCTCAATGAGCTTTGTACAAGTCTCACGAACTTATGAAACATCTTACAACGTGGTTTCTAGGAGTCTAAACCAAGTTTCATGCAACATGAGTGCTTATAAGTTCCTCAATGAGCTTTGTTAAAGTTTGACGAACTTATGAAACATCTAACAACGCGTTTCTAGGACTCTAAACCAAGTTTCATGCAACATGAGTGTTTATAAGTGTCTCAATGAGCTTTGTACAAATTTGACGAACTTATGAAACATCTAACAACGTGGATTCTAGGACTCTAAAGCAAGTTTCATGCAACATTAGTCATTCTAAATTCCTCAATGATGTTTGTACAAGTTTCACGAACTAATGAAACATCTAATAACGCGTTTCTAGGACTCTAAACAAAGTTTCATGCAACATTAGTGCTTATAAGTGTCTCAGTCAGCTTTGTACAAGTTTGAAGAACTTATGAAACATCTAACAACGCGTTTCTAGGACTCTAAACCAAGTTTCATGAACCATTAGTGCTTATAAGTGTCTCAGTTAGCTTTGTACAAGTTTGACGAACTTATGAAACATCTAACAACGCGTTTCTAGGACTCTAAACCAAGTTTTATGCAACATGAGTGCTTATAAGTGTGTCAATTAGCTTTGTATAAGTATGACGAACTTATTAAACATGTAACAACGCGTTTCTAGGAATCTAAACCAAGTTTCATGTTGCATCAGTGCTTAAAAGTGTCTCAATGAGCTTTGGACAAGTTTCACGAACTTAAGAAACATCTAACAACGCGTTTCTAGGACTCTAAACCAAGTTTCATGCTACATGAGTTTTTATAAGTGTCTCAATGAGCTTTATACAAGTTTGACGAACTTATGAAACATCTAACAACACGATTCTAGGATTCCAAACCAAGTTTCATGCAACATGAGTGCTTAAAAGTGTCTCAATGGGCTTTGTACAAGTTTCACGAACTTATGAAACATCTAACAACGCGTTTCTTGGACTCTAAACTAAGTTTCATGCAACATGAGTGTTTATAAGAGTCTCAATCAGCTTTGTACAAGTTTGACGAACTTTTGAAATATCTAACAACGTGGTTTCTAGGACTCTAAACCAAGTTTCATGCAACATGAGTGCTTCAAAATTCCTCAATGAGCTTTGTACAAGTATCACGAACTAATGAAACATCTAAAAACGCGTTTCTAGAACTCTAAACCAAGTTTCATGCAACATGAGTGTTTATAAGAATCTCAATGAGTTTTATACAAGTTTGACGAACTTATGAAATATCTAACAACGTGGTTTCTAGGACACTAAACCATGTTTCATGCAACATGAGTGCTTCAAAATTCCTCAATGAGCTTTGTACAAGTTTCACGAACTAATGAAACATCTAATAACACGTTCCTAGGACTCTAAACCAACTTTCATGCAACATTAGTGCTTATAAGTGTCTCAATGATCTTTGTACAAGTTTTACGAACTTATGAAACATCTAACAACACGTTTATAGGAATCTAAACCAAGTTTCATGCAACATGAGTCCTTATAAGTTGCTCAATGAATTTTGCTAAAGTTTGACGAACTTATGAAATAACTAACAACGTGTTTCTAGGACTCTAAACCAAGTTTCATGCAACATGAGTGCTTATAAGTGTCTCATTGAGCTTTGTACAAGGTTGACGAACTTATGAAACATCTTACAACGTGGTTTCTAGGACTCTAAACCAAGTTTCATGCAACATGAGTGCTTATAAGTTCCTCAATGAGCTTTGTTAAAGTTTGATGAACTTATGAAACATCTAACAACGCTTTTCTAGGACTCCAATCCAAATTTCATGCAACATGAGTGCTTATAAGTGTCTCAATAAGCTTTGTACCAGTTTGACAAAATTATGAAACATCTAACAACGTGGTTTTTAGGACTCTAAGCCAAGTTTCATGCAACATAAATGCTTATAAGTCTCTCAATGAGCGTTGTTAAAGTTTAACAAACTTATTAAACATCTAACATTGCGTTTCTAGGACTCTAAACCAAATTTCATGTAACATGCGTGCTTAAAAGTGTCTCAATGAGCTTTGGACATGTTTCAAGAACGTATGAAATATATAACAACGCGTTTCGAGGACTTTAAACCAAGTTTCATGCAACATGAGTGCTTATAAGTTCCTCAATGAGGTTTGTACAAGTTATACAGACTAATGAAACATCTAACAACGCGTTTATAGGACTCTAAACCATGTTTCATGCAACATGAGTGTTTAAAAGTGTCTCAATGAGCTTTTTACAAGTTTAACGAACTTATGAAACATCTAACAACGTGGTTTCTAGGAATCTAAACTAAGTTTCATGCAACATGAGTCCTTCTAAGTTCCTCAATGAGCTTTGTACAAGTTTCACAAACTAATGAAACATCTAACAATGCGTTTCTAGGACTCTAAACCAAGTTTCATGCACTATTAGTGCTTATAAGTGTCTCAGCCAGGTTTGTACAAGTTTGACGAACTTATGAAACATCTAACAACGTCTTTCTAAGACTCTAAACCAAGTTTCATGCAACATGAGTGATTATAAGTTCCTCAATGAGCTTTGTTAAACTTTGAAGAATTTATGAAAGATCTAACAACGCGTTTCTAGGACTCTAAACAAAGGTTCATGCAACATGAGTGTTTATAAGTGTCTCAATGAGCTTTGTACTAGTTTGACGAACTTATTACACATCTAACAACGTGGTTTCTAGGACTCTTAACCAAGTTTCATGCAACATGAGTGCTTATAAGTTCCTCAATGAGCTTTGTTAAAGTTTGACGAACTTATGAAATATCTAACAACGAGTTTCTAGGACTCTAAACCAAGTTTCATGCAACATGAGTGCTTATAAGTTCCTCAATGAGCTTTGTTAATGTTTGACAAACTTTTGAAACATCTAACAACGCGTTTCTAGAACTCTAAGCCAAGTTTCATGCAACATGAGTGTTTTTAAGTGTCTCAATGAGCTTTGTACAAGTTTGACGAACTTATGAAACATCTAACAACGTGGTTTCTAGGACTCTAAACCCAGTTTCATGCGACATGAGTCCTTCTAAGTTCCTCAATGAGCTTTGTACAAGTTTCAAGAACTTAAGAAACATCGAACAACGCGTTTGTAGGACTCTAAACCAAGTTTCATGCAACATTAGTGCTTATAAGTGTCTCAGTCAGCTTTCTACAAGTTTGACGAACTTATGAAACATCTAACAACGCGTTTCTAGGACTCTAAACCAAGTTTCATGCAACATGAGTGCTTATAAGTTCCTCAATGAGCTTTGTTAAACTTTGAAGAACTTATGAAAGATCTAACAACGCGTTTCTACGATTCTAAACAAAGTTTCATACAACATGATTGTTTATAAGTGTCTCAATGAGCTTTGTACAAGTTTGACGAACTTATGAAACATCTAACAACGTGGTTTCTAGGACTCTAAACCAAGTTTCATGCAACATGAGTGCTTATAAGTTCCTCAAGGATCTTTGTTAAAGTTTGACGAACTTATGAAACATCTAAGAACGCGTTTCTAGGACTCTAAACCAAGTTTCATGCAACATGAGTGCTTATAAGTGTCTCAATGGGCTTTGTACAAGTTTGACGAACTTATGAAACATCTAACAAGGTTGTTTCTAGGATTCTAAACCAAGTTTCATGCAACATGAATGGTTATAAGTGTTTCAATGAGCTTTGTACAAGTTTGACGAACTTATTAAACATCTAACAACGCGTTTCTAGGATTCTAAACCAAGTTTCATGCAACATGAGTTCTTATAAGTTCCTCAATGAGGTTTGTTAAAGTTTGACTAATTTATGAAACATCTAACAACGCGTTTCTAGGACTCTAAACCAAGTTTCATGCAACATGAGTGTTTATAAGTGTCTCAATGAGCTTTGTACAAGTTTGACGAAGTTATGAAACATACGACAACGCGTTTACGGGACTCTAAACCAAGTTTCATGAAACATGAGTGTTTAAAAGTGTCTCAATGAGCTCTGTACAAGTTTTACGAACTTATGAAACATCTAACAACGTGGTTTCTAGGACTCTAAACCAAGTTTCATGGAACATGAGTCCTTCTAAGTTCCTCAATGAGCTTTGTACAAGTTTCACGAACTAATGAAACATTTAACAACGCGTTTCTAGGACTCTAAACCAAGTTTCATGCAACATGAGTTCTTATAAGTTCCTCAATGATGTTTGTTAAAGTTTGACGAACTTATGAAACATCTAACAACGCGTTTCTAGGACTCTAAACCAAGTTTCATTCAACATGAGTGTTTATAAGTGTCTCAATGAGCTTTGTACAAGTTTGACGAACTTATGAAACATCTGACAACGCGTTTCTGGGACTCTAAACCAAGTTTCATGAAACATGAGTGTTTAAAATTGTCTCAATGAGCTTTGTACAAGGTTTACGAACTTATGAAACATCTATCAACGTGGTTTCTAGGACTCTAAACCAAGTTTCATGCAACATGAGTCCTTCTAAGTTCCTCAATGAGCTCTGTACAAGTTTCACGAACTAATGAAACATTTAACAACGCGTTTCTCGGACTCTAAACCAAGTTTCATGCAACATTAGTGCTTATAAGTGTCTCAATGAGCTTTGTACAAGTTTGACGAACTTATGAAACATCTAACAACGCGTTTCTGGGACTCTAAACCAAGTTTCATGAAACATGAGTGTTTAAAAGTTTCTCAATGAGCTTTGTACAAGTTTTACGAACTTATGAAACATCTAACAACGTGGTTTCTAGGACTCTAAACCCAGTTTCATGCAACATGAGTCCTTCTAAGTTCCTCAATGAGCTTTGTACAAGTTTCAAGAACTTAAGAAACATCGAACAACGCGTTTCTAGGACTCTAAACCAAGTTTCATTCAACATTAGTGCTTATAAATGTCTCAGTCAGCTTTGTACAAGTTTGAAGAACTTATGAAAGATCGAACAACGCGTTTCTAGGACTCTAAACAAAGTTTCATGCAACATGAGTGTTTATAAGTGTCTCAATGAGCTATGTACAAGTTTGACGAACTTATGAAACATCTAACAACGTGGTTTCTAGGACTCTAAACCAAGTTTCATGCAACATGAGTTCTTATAAGTTCCGCAATGAGCTTTGTTAAAGTTTGACGAACTTATGAAACATCTAACAACGCGTTTCTCGGACTCTAAACCAAGTTTCATGCAACATGAGTGCTTATAAGTGTCTCAATGAGCTTTTTACAAGTTTAGCGAACTTATAATACACTAACAACGTGTTTCTACGACTCTAAACCAAGTTTCATGCAACATGAGTGCTTATAAGTGTCTCAATGAGCTTTGTACTAGTTTCTCGAACTTATGAAATATCTAACAAGGTGGTTTCTAGGACTCTAAACCAAGTTTCATGCAACATGAATGCTTATAAGTGTCTCAATGAGCTTTGTACAATTTTGACAAATATAAGAAACATCTAACAACGCATTTCTAGGACTCTAAACCAAGTTTCATGCAACATGAGTGCTTATAAGTGTCTCAATGAGGTTTGTACAAGTTTGACGAACTAATGAAACATCTAACAACGCGTTTCTAGGAATCTAAACCAAGTTTCATGCAACATGAGTGGTTAAAAGTGTCTCAATGAGCTTTGTACAAGTTTCACAAACTAATGAAACATCTAACAACGCGTTTCTAGGACTCTAAACCAAGTTTCATGAAACATTAGTGCTTATAAGTGTCTCAGTCAGCTTTGTACAATTTTGACGAACTTATGAAACATCTAACAACGTGTTTCAAGACTCTAAACCAAGTTTCATGCAACATGAGTGCTTATAAGTTCCTCAATGAGCTATGTTAAACTTTGAACAACTTATGAAAGATCTAACAACGCATTTCTAGTCTAAACAAAGTTTCATACAACATGAGTGTTTATAAGTGTCTCAATGATCTTTATACAAGTTTGACGAACTTATGAAACATCTAGGACTCTAAACCAAGTTTCATGCAACATGAGTGCTTATAAGTTCCTCAAGGAGCTTTGTTAAAGTTTGACGAACCTATGAAACATCTAACAACGCGTTTCTAGGACTCTAAACCAAGTTTCATGCAACATGAGTGCTTATAAGTGTCTCATTGAGCTTTGTAAAAGTTTGATGAACTTATTAAACATCTAACAAGGTGGTTTCTAGGACTCTAAACCAAGTTTCATGCAACATGAGTTCTTAAAATTGTCTCAATGAGCTTTGGGCAAGTTTCACGGACTTATGAAACATCTAACAATGCGTTTCTAGGACTCTAAACCAAGTTTATTGTTACTTGAGTGTAAGTGTCTCAATGAGCTTTGTACAAGTTTTACGAACTTATGAAACATCTACCAACGTGGTTTCTAGAACACTAAACCAAGTTTCATGCAACATGAGTGCTTATAAGTTCCTCAGTGAGCTTTGTTAAAGTTTGACGAACTTATGAAACATCTAACAACGCGCTTCTAGGACTCTAAATCAAGTTTCATGCAACATTAGTGCTTATAAGCGTCTCAATGAGCTTTGTACAAGTTTTACGAACTTATGAAACATCGAACAATGTGGTTTCTAGGACTCTAAACCAAGTTTCATGCAACATGAGTCCTTCTAAGTTCCTCAATGAGCTTTGTACAAGTTTCACGAAATAATGAAACATCTAATAACGCGTTTCTTGGACTCTAAACCAAGTTTCATGCAACATGAGTGCTTATAAGTTCCTCAATGAGCTTTTTTAAAGTTTGACGAACTTATGAAACATCTAACAACGCGTTTCTAGGACTCAAAACCAAGTTTCATGCAACATGAGTGCTTATAAGTTCCTCAATGAGCTTTGTTAATGTTTGACAAACTTATGAAACATCTAACAACGCGTTTCCAGGACTCTAAGCCAAGTTTCATGCAATAGGAGTGTTTTTAAGTGTCTCAATGAGCTTTGTACAAGTTTGACGAACTTATGAAACATCTAACAACGTGGTTTCTAGGACTCTAAACCCAGTTTCATGCAACATGAGTCCTGCTAAGTTCCTTAATGAGCGTTGTACAAGTTTCAAGAACTAAAGAAAAATCGAACAACGCATTTCTAGGACTCTAAACCAAGTTTCATGCACCATTAGTGCTTATAAGTGTCTCAGTCAGCTTTGTACAAGTTTGACGAACTTATGAAACATCTAACAACGCGTTTCTAGGACTCTAAATCAAGTTTCATGTAACATGTGTGCTTATAAGTTCCTCAATGAGCTTTGTTAAACTTTGAAGAACTTATGAAAGATCTAACAACGCGTTTCTACGAATCTAAACAATGTTTCATACAACATGAGTGTTTATAAGTGTCTCAATGAGCTTTGTAAAAGTTTGACGAACTTATGAAACATCTAACAACGTGGTTTCTAGGACTCTAAACCAAGTTTCATGCAACATGAGTGCTTATAAGTTTCTCAAGGAGCTTTCCTAAAGTTTGACGAACCTATGAAACATCTAACAACGCGTTTCTAGGACTCTAAAAAAAGTTTCATGCAACATGGGTGCTTATAAGTGTCTCAATGAGCTTTGTACAAGTTTGACGAACTTATGAAACATCTAACAAGGTGGTTTCTAGGACTCTAAACCAAGTTTCATGCAACATGAATGGTTATAAGTGTCTCAATAAGCTTTGTACAAGTTTGACGAATTTATTAAACATCTAACAACGCGTTTCTAGGACTCTAAACCATGTTTCATGCAACATGAGTTCTTAAAAGTGTCTCAATGAGTTTTGGACAAGTTTCACGAACTTATGAAACATCGAACAACGCGTTTCTAGGACTCTAAACCAAGTTTCATGCAACATTAGTGCTTATAAGTGTCTCAGTCAGCTTTGTACAAGTTTGATGAACTTATGAAACATCTAACAACGCGTTTCTAGGACTCTAAACCAAGTTTCATGCAACAAGAATGCTTATAAGTTCATCAATGAGCTTTGTTAAAGTTTGACAAACTTATGAAACATCTAACAACGAGTTTCCAGGACTCTAAACCAAGTTTCATGAAACATGAGTGTTTATAAGTGTCTCAATGAGCTTTGTACAAGTTTGACGAACTTATGAAACATCTAACAACGTGGTTTCTAGGACTCTAAACAAAGTTTCATGCAACATGAGTCCTTCTAAGTTCCTCAATGAGCTTTGTACAAGTTTCACGAACTAATGAAACATCGATTAGCGCGTTTCTAGGACTTTAAACCAAGTTTCATGCAACATTAGTGCTTATAAGTGTCTCAGCTAGCTTTGTACAAGTTTGACGAACTTATGAAACATCTAACAACGCGTTTCTAGGACTCTAAACCAAGTTTCATGCAACATGAGTGCTTATAAGTTCCTCAATGAGCTTTGTTAAAGTTTGAAGAACTTATGAAAGATCTAACAACGTTGTTTCTAGGACTCTAAACAATGTTTCATACAACATGAGTGTTTATAAGTGTCTCAATGAGCTTTGTACAAATTTTACGAACTTATGAAACATCTAACAACGTTGTTTCTAGGACTCTAAACCAAGTTTCATGCAACATGAGTGCTTATAAGTTCCTCAAGGAGCTTTGTTAAAGTTTGACGAACCTATGAAACATCTAACAACGCGTTTCTAGGACTCTAAACCAAGTTTCATGCAACATGAGTGCTTATAAGTGTCTCAATGAGCTTTGTACAAGTTTGACGAACTTATGAAACATCTCACAAGGTGGTTTCTAGGACTCTAAACCAAGTTTCATGCAACATGAATGGTTATAAGTGTCTCAATGAGCTTTGTACAAGTTTGACGAACTTATTAAACATCTAACAACGTGTTTTTAGGACTCTAAACCAAGTTTCATGCAACATGAGTTCTTAAAAATATCTCAATGAGCATTGGGAAAATTTCACGGACTTATGAAACATCTAACAACGCGTTTCTAGGACTTTAAACCAAGTTTACTGTTACATGAGTGTAAGTGTCTCAATGAGCTTTGTACAAGTTTGACGAACTTATGAAACATCTAACAACGTGGTTTCTAAGACTCTAAACAAAGTTTCATGCAACATGAGTCCTTCTAAGTTCCTCAATGAGCTTTGTACAAGTTTCACGAACTAATGAAACATCGAACAGCGCGTTTCTAGGACTTTAAACCAAGTTTCATGCAACATTAGTGCTTATAAGTGTCTCAGCTAGCTTTGTACAAGTTTGACGAACTTATGAAACATCTAACAACGCGTTTCTAGGACTCTAAACCAAGTTTCATGCAACATGAGTGCTTATAAGTTCCTCAATGAGCTTTGTTACAGTTTGAAGAACTTATGAAAGATCTAACAACGTTGTTTCTAGGACTCTAAACAATGTTTCATACAACATGAGTGTTTATAAGTGTCTCAATGAGCTTTGTACAAATTTGACGAACTTATGAAACATCTAACAACGTTGTTTCTAGGACTCTAAACCAAGTTTCATGCAACATGAGTGCTTATAAGTTCCTCAAGGAGCTTTGTTAAAGTTTGACGAACCTATGAAACATCTAACAACGCGTTTCTAGGACTCTAAACCAAGTTTCATGCAACATGAGTGCTTATAAGTGTCTCAATGAGCTTTGTACAAGTTTGACGAACTTATGAAACATCTCACAAGGTGGTTTCTAGGACTCTAAACCAAGTTTCATGCAACATGAATGGTTATAAGTGTCTCAATGAGCTTTGTACAAGTTTGACGAACTTATTAAACATCTAACAACGTGTTTCTAGGACTCTAAACCAAGTTTCATGCAACATGAGTTCTTAAAAATGTCTCAATGAGCATTGGGCAAATTTCACGGACTTATGAAACATCTAACAACGCGTTTCTAGGACTCTAAACCAAGTTTACTATTACATGAGTGTAAGTGTCTCAATGAGCTTTGTACAAGTTTGACGAACTTATGAAAAATCTAACAACGTGGTTTCTAGGACTCTAAACCAAGTTTAATGCAACATGAGTCCTTCTAAGTTCCTCAATGAGCTTTGTACAAGTTTCGAGAACTAATGAAACATCTAATAACGCGTTTCTAGGACTCTAAACCAAGTTTCATGCAACATGAGTGCTTATAAGTTCCTCAATGAGCTTTTTTAAAGTTTGACGAACTTATGAAACATGAGTCCTCAATGAGCTTTGTACAAGTTTCACAAACTAATGAAACATCTAACAACGCGTTTCTAAGACTCTAAACCAAGTTTCATGCAACATGATTGCTTATAAGTTCCTCAATGAGCTTTGTTAAACTTTGAACAACTTATGAAAGATCTAACAACGAGTTTCTACGACTCTAAACAAAGTTTCATACAACATGAGTGTTTATAAGTGTCTCAATGAGCTTTGTACAAGTTTGACGAACTTATGAAACATCTAACAACGTGGTTTCTAGGACTCTAAACCAAGTTTCATGCAACATGAGTGCTTATAAGTTCCTCAAGGAGCTTTGCTAAAGTTTGACGAACCTATGAAACATCTAACAACGCGTTTCTAGGACTCTAAAACAAGTTTCATGCAACATGAGTGCTTATAAGTGTCTCAATGAGCTTTGTACAAGTTTGACGAACTTATGAAACATCTAACAAGGTGGTTTCTAGGACTCTAAACCAAGTTTCATGCAACATGAATGGTTATAAGTGTCTCAATGAGCTTTGTACAAGGTTGACGAACTTATTAAACATCTAACAACGTGTTTCTAGGACTCTAAACCAAGTTTCATGCAACATGAGTTCTTAAAAGTGTCTCAATGAGTTTTGGACAAGTTTCACGAACTTATGAAACATCGAACAACGCGTTTCTAGGACTCTAAACCAAGTTTTATGCAACATTAGTGCTTATAAGTGTCTCAGTCAGCTTTGTACAAGTTTGATGAACTTATGAAACATCTAACAACGCGTTTCTAGGACTCTAAACCAAGTTTCATGAAACAAGAGTGCTTATAAGTTCATCAATGAGCTTTGTTAAAGTTTGACGAACTTATGAAACATCTAACAACGCGTTTCCAGGACTCTAAACCAAGTTTCATGAAACATGAGTGTTTATAAGTGTCTCAATGAGCTTTGTACAAGTTTGACGAACTTATGAAACATCTAACAACTTGGTTTCTAGGACTCTAAACAAAGTTTCATGCAACATGAGTCCTTCTAAGTTCCTCAATTAGCTTTGTACAAGTTTCACGAACTAATGAAACATCGAACAACGCGTTTCTAGGACTTTAAATCAAGTTTCATGCAACATTAGTGCTTATAAGTGTCTCAGCTAGCTTTGTAAAAGTTTGACGAACTTATGAAACATCTAACAACGCGTTTCTAGGACTCTAAACCAAGTTTCATGCAACATGAGTGCTTATAAGTTCCTCAATGAGCTTTGTTAAAGTTCGAAGAACTTATGAAAGATCTAACAACTCGTTTCTAGGACTCTGAACAAAGTTTCATGCAACATGAGTGTTTATAAGTGTCTTAATGAGATTTGTACAAGTTTGACGAACTTATGAAACATCTAACAACGTGGTTTCTAGGACTCTAAACCAAGTTTCAAGCAACATGAGTGCTTATAAGTTCCTCGATGAGCTTTATTAAAGTTTGAAAAACTTATGAAACATCTAACAACGCGTTTCTAGGACTCTAAACCAAGTTTCATGCAATATGAGTGCTTATAAGTGTCTCAATGAGCTTTGTACAAGTTTGAAGAACTTATGAAACATCTAACAAGGTGGTTTCTAGGACTTTAAACCAAGTTTCATGCAACATGAATGCTTATAAGTTTCTCAATGAGCTTTGTACAAGTTTGACGAACTTATTAAACATCTAACAACGCGTTTCTAGGATTGTAAACCAAGTTTCATGCAACATGAGTGCTTAAAAGTGTCTCAATGAGCTTTGGACAAATTTCAAGAACTTATGAAACATGTAACAACGCGTTTCTAGGACTCTAAACCAAGTTTCATGCTACATAAGTGTAAGTATCTCAAAGAGCTTTGTACAAGTTTGACGAACTTATGAAACATCTAACAACGCGTTTCTAGGACTCTAAACCAAGTTTCATGCAACATGAGTGCTTATAAGTTCCTCAATGAGCTTTGTGAAAGTTTTACGAGCTTATGAAACATCTAACAACGCGTTTCTAGGACTCTAAACTAAGTTTCATGCAACATGAGTGTTTATAAGTGTCTCAATGAGCTTTGTACAAGTTTTACGAACTTATGAAACATATAACAACGTGGTTTCTAGGACTCTAAACCAAGTTTTATGCAACATGAGTCCTTCTAAGTCCCTCAATGAGCTTTGTACAAGTTTCACGAACTAATGAAACATCTAATAACGCGTTTCTAGGACTCTAAACCAAATTTCATAAAACATTAGTGATTATAAGTGTCTTAGTCAGCTTTGTAAAAGTTTGCCGAATTTATGAAACATCTAACAACGCGTTTCTAGGACTCTCAACCAAGTTTCATGCAACATGAGTGCTTATAAGTTCCTCAATGAGCTTTGTTAAAGTTTGAAGAACTTATGAAAGATCTAACAACGCGTTTCTAGGACTCTAAACAAAGTTTCATGCAACATGAGTGTTTATAAGTGTCTCAATGAGCTTTATACAAGTTTGACGAACTTATGAAACATCTAACAACGTGGTTCTAGGACTCTAAACAAAGTTTCATGCAACATGAGTGTTTATAAGTGTCTCAATGAGCTATGTACAAGTTTGACGAACTTATGAAACATCTAACAACGTGGTTCTAGGACTCTAAACAAAGTTTCATGCAACATGAGTGTTTATAAGTGTCTCAATGAGCTATGTACAAGTTTGACGAACTTATGAAACATCTAACAACGCGTTTCTGGGACTCTAAACCAAGTTTCATGAAACATGAGTGTTTAAAAGTTTCTCAATGAACTTTGTACAAGTTTTACGAACTTATGAAACATCTAACAACGTGGTTTCTAGGACTCTAAACCCAGTTTCATGCAACATGAGTCCTTCTAAGTTCCTCAATGAGCTTTGTACAAGTTTCAAGAACTTAAGAAACATCGAACAACGCGTTTCTAGGACTCTAAACCAAGTTTCATTCAACATTAGTGCTTATAAATGTCTCAGTCAGCTTTGTACAAGTTTGAAGAACTTATGAAAGATCGAACAACGCGTTTCTAGGACTCTAAACAAAGTTTCATGCAACATGAGTGTTTATAAGTGTCTCAATGAGCTATGTACAAGTTTGACGAACTTATGAAACATCTAACAACGTGGTTTCTAGGACTCTAAACCAAGTTTCATGCAACATGAGTTCTTATAAGTTCCGCAATGAGCTTTGTTAAAGTTTGACGAACTTATGAAACATCTAACAACGCGTTTCTCGGACTCTAAACCAAGTTTCATGCAACATGAGTGCTTATAAGTGTCTCAATGAGCTTTTTACAAGTTTAGCGAACTTATGATACACTAACAACGTGTTTCTACGACTCTAAACCAAGTTTCATGCAACATGAGTGCTTATAAGTGTCTCAATGAGCTTTGTACTAGTTTCTCGAACTTATGAAATATCTAACAAGGTGGTTTCTAGGACTCTAAACCAAGTTTCATGCAACATGAATGCTTATAAGTGTCTCAATGAGCTTTGTACAAGTTTGACAAATATAAGAAACATCTAACAACGCATTTCTAGGACTCTAAACCAAGTTTCATGCAACATGAGTGCTTATAAGTGTCTCAATGAGGTTTGTACAAGTTTGACGAACTAATGAAACATCTAACAACGCGTTTCTAGGACTCTAAACCAAGTTTCATGAAACATTAGTGCTTATAAGTGTCTCAGTCAGCTTTGTACAATTTTGACGAACTTATGAAACATCTAACAACGTGTTTCAAGACTCTAAACCAAGTTTCATGCAACATGAGTGCTTATAAGTTCCTCAATGAGCTATGTTAAACTTTGAACAACTTATGAAAGATCTAACAACGCATTTCTAGTCTAAACAAAGTTTCATACAACATGAGTGTTTATAAGTGTCTCAATGATCTTTATACAAGTTTGACGAACTTATGAAACATCTAGGACTCTAAACCAAGTTTCATGCAACATGAGTGCTTATAAGTTCCTCAAGGAGCTTTGTTAAAGTTTGACGAACCTATGAAACATCTAACAACGCGTTTCTAGGACTCTAAACCAAGTTTCATGCAACATGAGTGCTTATAAGTGTCTCATTGAGCTTTGTAAAAGTTTGACGAACTTATTAAACATCTAACAAGGTGGTTTCTAGGACTCTAAACCAAGTTTCATGCAACATGAGTTCTTAAAATTGTCTCAATGAGCTTTGGGCAAGTTTCACGGACTTATGAAACATCTAACAATGCGTTTCTAGGACTCTAAACCAAGTTTACTGTTACTTGAGTGTAAGTGTCTCAATGAGCTTTGTACAAGTTTTACGAACTTATGAAACATCTACCAACGTGGTTTCTAGAACTCTAAACCAAGTTTCATGCAACATGAGTGCTTATAAGTTCCTCAGTGAGCTTTGTTAAAGTTTGACGAACTTATGAAACATCTAACAACGCGCTTCTAGGACTCTAAACCAAGTTTCATGCAACATTAGTGCTTATAAGCGTCTCAATGAGCTTTGTACAAGTTTTACGAACTTATGAAACATCGAACAATGTGGTTTCTAGGACTCTAAACCAAGTTTCATGCAACATGAGTCCTTCTAAGTTCCTCAATGAGCTTTGTACAAGTTTCACGAACTAATGAAACATCTAACATCGCGTTTCTAGGACTCTAAACCAAGTTTCATGCAACATGAGTGCTTATAAGTTCCTCAATGAGCTTTTTTAAAGTTTGACGAACTTATGAAACATCTAACAACGCGTTTCTAGGACTCTACACCAAGTTTTCCTAAGTCAACAATAATTTCCGCGCCAACATTAAATTTTAGTCAAAGACTTCTTTTTCGATGCATTGTTTTCCACATCCCCTATTTATGTCTTTGACTAGAAAACACTATAAGTATGTAATCCTTTCATTGAAATAAGATAATCGAATTTTGTATTAACTTTTAGAGTTTCACTCTTTGTTCTTTGAAAGAACTTTTCTTGTTTCTTGGTGAGTCATATCCAAGCAAACACTCCTCAAATCGTTGGACTTGTGCGTCATATCAAGCAACGACGAGAGAACCTTCACTTGGTGGTCTTGTGCGTCATATCAAGCACCATTTGGAGTCGGGAATATCAAAGGCCTTTCTGCAACCTTTGTGCGACCCTTCAATCCATCCAGTTCTCCTTCCGGAGTCCATATCCAAAACCGTACCATTAGAGTGATCCCGTTCCTAGGGTCCTTCAAGTGGTATCAGAGCCACTCTTATGGTATCTTCTTATTCATTTCATCTTCTCATCTTCTCATCTTCTTTTTAAACACTTCTTATTCTACCTATCTTAAATCCGGGCCCCTCATTACCATCCGATTATATAAAAAAAAAAAAAAAAAAAAGAAAAGAAAAGACAAAAGAAAAGAAAAAGTTTCAAATTCATATTTACGGATTGGTGGTGGAAGAGAAAGCCTGCTGGCTGAGGAGAAATCCAGCCTTTGAGGTGGTTAAAACGGATTTCAAACACAAAATCTCTTATCTTTCTATCTTTAAGAAAATTCCCTTTTTGTTTGCTTAGACTTGTCCATTGGGATTCCTAGACTTGTTCTTCTTAGAACCTTGAGTGGAAACTCGTTTGTGAGATCACCAAAAATCCGAGGGAAACACTTGAGTGGGCGAGGATCAAACACTTGAGAGAGTGAGAAATTTTTATCTAACGTTTGTTGTTTTAAGAAATTTCAGGAACCATGAGTAGTGACGAAGAAAGAAACCGACCGGAAAACTCTAACCATGGATTATCTAACTTTCAAATGCGTGCTTTGAATGATTCTATGGCTAACATGATGAATGCAGGTTTAGAACAGATTCACCAAAGGCTTGATGAACTTCAAACCAGCCGACAAACTCATGATAGGACCGAAGCAAGAAGAGGACGCCCAAGTAGGCGCTACCGGTCCAACGATGAGATCAACGAGGAAGACTTCCAGGAGGATGAAGACCGATCAACCAACCGGCCTAGGAGAAGTCAACGAAACCGAGAGCAAGGTAATTTCAATCCATTTGCTAGGAACGATAACGTTAATAATCACCTAGGTGGATTAAAACTGAAAATCCCAACTTTTAGTGGTAAAAACGATCCGGATGCCTTCCTTGAGTGGGAAAGAAAAATTGAATTGGTTTTTGATTTCCAAAACTTGGCTGAAATTAAAAAGGTTAGATTGGCTGCCACTGAATTCACGGGCTATGCTATTAATTGGTATGATCAAGTTGTGACTCATAGGAGGAGAGCAGGTGAGAGGCCAATTGAGACATGGGCCGAGCTTTCCATGCTGATGAGGAAGCGATTTGTTCCTACTCACTACCACCGTGAACTACACCAGAAGCTGAGGCGTTTGCTTCAAGGCACCAAGTCCGTAGAAGACTACTACCAAGAGATGGAAGTCTTGATGATCAAAGCGGATGTAGAAGAGCCATTGGAAGCCACTATGGCACGATTTCTTTCAGGACTCAACCGTGACATCCAAGATCGAATGGAGCTTCAAGAGTATGTTACTATTGAGCGAGATGCTACACAAAGCCATCTTGATCGAACAACAAGTCAAAAGAAAAGGCTACTCAAAACCGGCCTTTACTCCCAAACCGGCCTTCACTCCTAAACCAAGCTATCAAGACAAGGGTAAGTCGTCTACCACAACAAATAACGCTTTTAAAACTGATGCTCCTGCTCGTTTTGACAAAGGAAAGGCGGTAGAGACTTCCGGCCGAGCAAGAGACCTTAGGTGTTTCAAATGTCAGGGTCTAGGACACTATGCCAAGGATTGCCCAAACCAACGTGTGATGGTTCTCATGGAGAATGGTGACATCGAGTCTGAGGAGGAAGAGGAACGTAAGGAAGATTTGGGTCCTATCTTTGATGAGGAGGAAGACGCTTTCGACTATCCCCATCACGGACCGCTTCTTGTTACTCGAAGATCATTAAGTGTACAACCCAAAACCAACGACAAAGAACAAAGGGAGAATCTCTTTCACTCTCGTTGTTTAATCTCTGAAAAAGTTTGTTCTTTGATCATTGATGGAGGTAGTTGCACTAACGTGGCTAGTGACACCCTTATAAAGAAACTTGGGCTCGTTACTCGGCCTCTTTCTCATCCTTTCAGGTTGGAATGGCTCAATGAGACCGGAGAACAATACGTCAAGGAACAAGTCACAATCCCTCTTACCATTGGACGATATGAGGATGAGGTCGTCTGCAATGTTCTGCCCATGGACGCCTGCCATATCCTTTTGGGACGCCCGTGGCAATTTGATAAGAAAGTTGTTCATGATGGTTTCACCAACCGGCACTCTTTTGACCATAAAGGGAAAAAGATCACACTAGTACCGTTGACACCTTCGGAAGTTCACCAAGACCAGATCCAACTCAAAAAGAACCGGGACAAAGAGACCAAATCAGCAGAGCAGAATCTTCTAAAAGAAACTCCAATTTCTTTATCAAAGAAAACCAGGTCGGAAATCTCTTTACTCCCAAAAGCCATTTCTTTTACTTGTGTATAAAGAATCTTTGATGGTTTCATCTTCTGACCTTGCACCGGAGGTTCCGAGTGAGCTTTTAGATATCTTGCAGAATTTTTCTGATGTCTTTCCGGATGAAAATCCTAAGGGATTGCCACCTATACGAGGCATTGAGCATCAGATAGATTTTGTTCCAGGCGCATCTTTGCCGAACCGGCCAGCCTATCGTACCAATCCGGTGGAGACCAAGGAACTTCAAAAACAGATTGGAGACCTTCTTGAGAAAGGCTATATCCGTGAAAGCCTCAGTCCTTGTGCCGTGCCCGTACTACTTGTGCCCAAAAAGGATGGGACTTGGCGCATGTGTGTGGACTGCCGCGCCATCAACAACATCACGGTAAAGTATAGGCATCCCATTCCTAGACTAGACGATATGCTAGATGAGTTGCATGGTTCATGTGTTTTTTCTAAGATTGATTTGAAAAGTGGTTACCATCAGATAAGGATGAAAGAAGGTGATGAATGGAAAACGGCATTTAAAACCAAACTAGGATTGTATGAATGGCTTGTAATGCCATTTGGGCTTACTAATGCACCTAGTACTTTCATGCGGTTGATGAATCACGTCTTGAGATCTTTTATAGGTCATTTTGTTGTAGTTTACTTTGATGACATTCTTATTTATAGCAAAAACCTTGAAGATCATAGGAAGCACTTGAATTCTGTTCTTGAAATTCTTAGAAAAGAGAGACTCTTTGCAAATCTTGGTAAATGCTCTTTTGGAACAGATCACGTGGTGTTCTTAGGTTTTGTTGTAGGTGCTGATGGACTTAGGGTGGACGAGGAAAAGGTCAAGGCCATCCGTGACTGGCCAAGTCCAACAACCGTGAGTGAAGTAAGAAGTTTCCATGGACTTGCTTTGGATTCTATAGGCGGTTTGTTCCAAACTTCGGTACCATTGCGGCCCCATTGATGAAGTAATCAAGAAGAATGTTGGATTCAAATGGGAACAAGTCCAAGAAGAGGCATTCCAGATTCTCAAAGGGAAGTTGACCCAAGCTCCTTTACTTGTACTTCCTGATTTTTCTAAAGCTTTTGAGATTGAATGTGATGCCTCGGGCGTGGGTATTGGTGCTTGTTTTGATGCAGGAAAAGAAGCCCATTGCCTACTTCAGTGAAAAGCTTGGAGGAGCCACGCTTAACTATCCCACTTATGACCAAGAGTTGTATGCTTTGGTGAGAGCTCTTCAAACGTGGCAACACTATCTTTGGCCAAAGGAGTTCATCATCCACACCGACCACCGTCTCTAAAGCATCTCAAAGGTCAGCAGAAGTTGAACAAAAGGCATGCCCGTTGGGTAGAGTTCATTGAGACATTTCCATATGTCATAAAGTACAAGCAAGGTAAGGAAAACGTTGTGGCTGATGCCTTGTCTCGGAGGTACACTCTTCTCTCAGCCCTTGAAACTAAACTGCTTGGTTTTGAATTTATCAAGGACTTGTATGCAACCGATCCTGATTTCAAGGAGATTGTTCAAAAATGTTCCAAAACGGCTTATGGAAAATATTTTCAAAATTCTGGATTTTTATTCTTTGATAACCGTTTGTGTGTACCCCAATGTTCTTTGAGGGAGTTGTTTCTTAGGGAAGCTCATGGCGGAGGACTCATGGGACACTTTGGAATCAAGAAAACTTACAAGGCCGTTTATGACCATTTCTATTGGCCAAGCTTGAAAAAGGATGTAGAAAGGATTTGTGATCGTTGTGTGGTTTGTAAGAAATCAAAGACTAAAGCATCAAATCACGGTTTGTACTCGGCCCTACCTATTCCTTCTCATCCATGGGTAGACATTTCTATGGATTTTGTGCTTGGTTTGCCTAGATCAAAAGCTGGACGAGATTCTATCTTTGTGGTTGTAGATAGATTTTCGAAAATGGCTCATTTCATTCCATGCCATAAAACTGATGATGCTGTTCAAGTTGCTGATTTATTCTTTAGAGAAATAGTTAGGTTGCATGGAATGCCTAGGACCATTGTTTCTGATCGTGATGCTAAGTTCCTTAGTTATTTTTGGAAAACTTTATGGTCTAAGTTAGGAACAAGATTGATGTTCTCAACAACTTGTCATCCTCAAACTGATGGTCAAACCGAGGTTGTGAATCGGACTTTATCCGCATTACTTAGATCATTGGTTAAAAATAATCTTAGACTTTGGGAATAATGTTTACCTCATGTGGAATTTGCTTATAATCATGCTATGCATTCTGCTACCAAGTTCTCTCCATTTGAGGTTGTTTACGGGTTTAATCCTTTATCTCCACTTGATCTTTTACCTTTGCCTTTAAGTGAAAGAGTTAGCACGGATGGTAAAAGGAAGGTCGATACTATCAAGAAGCTGCATGAGCAAGTTCATGCCAACATTAAAACCCGAACCGAAAGCTACAAGAAATATGCCGACAAAAAAAGAAAGGAGGTGGTTTTCAAGGAAGGTGATCTTGTTTGGGTCCACCTACGGAAAGAACGGTTTCCAGAAGAAAGAAAGTCAAAACTCATGCCTAGGGTTGATGGTCCATTTCAGATCCTTAGGAAGATCAACGACAACGCTTATCAACTTGATTTACAAGGTAAGTATGACATTTCTTCAAGCTTTAATGTTGCCGATCTTTCTCCGTTTCATGTAGATGATCCGGATTTGTGGGCAAATCCTTTTAAAGAAGGAGGGGATGATGTGCCCCAGTACATGGAGCCAAGCCGGCTTGAAGATCAGGAACCAGGCATGGAACCAGGCCGATATGAAGATCGGGAACCAGACCGATATGAAGCAGGCCGATATGAAGATCGGGAACCAGACCGATATGAAGCAGGCCGATATGAAGAACAGAACGTCCCGGACATGTCAGCCAATGTACACTCCTCGGATCATACCTCACAATCTTGCCGAGCCGTGTACCGGATCGACCCACGGACGTCCGGATCAAAACTTCAACAAGATTCTCGATCAAACGACCGAGCCGACCAAATTGGAAGTTATCCACGACGATCAACTCGATCTTCCAAGACCAACGAATCCGAGGCCGACCGAGGTTTCTCCCTTCTGAACCATTTGGCCCGTACCACATGTGCTGATGGCCGTATTAAGGAATTGACCGGGCCCTTTGATCAGATTTCGGACTTTGATCGACTTGATTTCTCTAAGGCCAAGATTCTCAAGCTTTCAAGGGACTTAGGCCGCACTTGGACTGAATCAGCCCGTGAAGAACTTCCATCCGACCGTACTTACCGTACCGGGTGCGTGATACTCCTAACCGCGGCGCATGAAACATCGAGCATAGACCAAGTAGCCGAAAAGACCTAAAGCAGCCGAAGGGTCATCTTTTCCTAAGTCAACAATAATTTCCGCGCCAACATTAAATTTTAGTCAAAGACTTCTTTTTCGATGCATTGTTTTCCACATCCCCTATTTATGTCTTTGACTAGAAAACACTATAAGTATGTAATCCTTTCATTGAAATAAGATAATCGAATTTTGTATTAACTTTTAGAGTTTCACTCTTTGTTCTTTGAAAGAACTTTTCTTGTTTCTTGGTGAGTCATATCCAAGCAAACACTCCTCAAATCGTTGGACTTGTGCGTCATATCAAGCAACGACGAGAGAACCTTCACTTGGTGGTCTTGTGCGTCATATCAAGCACCATTTGGAGTCGGGAATATCAAAGGCCTTTCCGCAACCTTTGTGCGACCCTTCAATCCATCCAGTTCTCCTTCCGGAGTCCATATCCAAAACCGTACCATTAGAGTGATCCCGTTCCTAGGGTCCTTCAGTTATAATTTCCTCAATGAGCTTTGTTAATGTTTGACGAACTTATGAAACCTCTAACGACGCGTTTCTAAGACTCTAAACCAAGTATCATGCAACATGAGTGCTTATAAGTGGCTCAAGGAGCTTTGTACAAGTTTGACGAAGTAATGAAACATTTAACAACGCGTTTTTAGGAATCTAAACCAAGTTTCATGCAACATTAGTGCTTATAAGTGTCTCAGCCAGCTTTGTACAAATTTGACGAACTTATGAAACATATAACAACACGTTTCTAAGACTCTAAACCAAGTTTTATGCAACATGAGTGCTTATAATTTCCTCAATGAGCTTTGTTAAAGTTTGAAGAAATTATGAAACATATAACAACGCGTTTCTAGGACTCTAAACCAAGTTTCATGAAACATGAATATTTATAAGTGTCTCATTCAGCTTTGTACAAGTTTGACGAACTTATGAAACATCTAACAACTTGGTTTCTAGTACTCTAAACCAAGTTTCATGCAACATGAGTCCTTCTAAATTCCTCAATGAGTTTTGTACAATTTTCACGAACTAATGAAACATATAACACCGCGTTTCTAGGACTCTAAACCAACTTTCATTCAACATTAGTGCTTATAAGTGTCTCAATGAGTTTTGTATAAGTTTTACGAATTATGAAACATATGACAAAGAGTTTCCACGACTCTAAACCAAGTTTCATGCAACATGAGTGCTTATAAGTTCCTCAATGAAATTTGTTAAAGTTTGACGAACTTATGAAATATCTAACAACGCGTTTCTAGGACTCTAAACCAAGTTTCTTGCAACATGAGTGCTTATAAGTGTCTCAATGAGCTTTGTACAAGTTTGAAGAACTTATGAAACATCTAACAATATGTTTTCTAGGACTCTAAACCAATTTTCATGCAACATGAGTGCTTATAAATTCCTCAATGAGCTTTGTTAAAGTTTGACGAACTTATGAAACATCTAACAACGCGTTTCTAGGACTCGAAACAAAGTTTCATGCAACATCAGTTCATATAAATATCTCAATGAGCTTTGTAGAAGTTTGACGAACTTATGAAACATCTAACAAGGTGCTTTCTAGGACTCTAAACCAAGTTTCATGCAACATGAATGCTTATAAGTGTCTCAATGAGCTTTGTACAAGTTTGACTAACTTATGTAACATCTAAAAACGCGTTTCTAGGACTCTAAAACAAGTTTCATGCAACATGAGTGCTTATAAATTCCTCAATGAGCTTTGTTAAAGTTTGACGAACTTATGAAACATCTAACAACGCGTTTCTAGGACTCTAAACCAAGTTTCATTCAACATGAGTGTTTATAAGTGTCTCAATGAGCTTTGTACAAGTTTGACGAACTTATGAAACATCTAACAACATGGTTTCTAGGACTCTAAACCAAGTTTCATGCAACATGATTCCTTCTAAGTTCCTCAATGAGCTTCGTACAAGTTTCACGAAATAATGAAACATATAAAACGCGTTTATAGGACTCTAAACCAAGTTTCATGCAACATGAGTGTTTATAAGTGTCTCAATGAGCTTTGTACAAGTTTGAAGAACTTATGAAACATCTAACAACGTGGTTTCTAGGATTCTTAACCAAGTTTCATGCAACATGAGTACTTCTAAGTTCCTTAATGAGTTTTGTACAAGTTTGACGAACTAATGAAACATCTAACAACGCGTTTCTAGGACTCTAAACCAAGTTTCATGCAACATTATTGCTTATAAGTGTCTCAGTCAGCTTTGTACAAGTTTGACGAACTTATGAAACATCTAACAACGCGTTTCTAGGACTCTAAACCAAGTTTTATGCAACATGAGTGCTTATAAGTTCCTCAATGAAATTTTTTAAAGTTTGAAGAACTTATGAAACATATAACAACGCGATTCTAGGACTCTAAACCAAGTTTTAGGCAACATGAGTGTTTATAAGTGTCTAAATGAGCTTTGTACAAGTTTGACAAGCTTATGAAACATCTATCAACGTGGTTTCTAGGACTCTAAACCAAGTTTCATGCAACATGAGTCCTTCTAAGTTCCTCAATGATCTTTGTACAAGTTTCACGAACTAATGAAACATCTAACAACGCGTTTTTAGGACTCTAAACCAAGTTTCATTCAACATTAATGCTTATAAGTGTATCAGTCAGCTTTGCACAAATTTGATGAACTTATGAAACATCTAACAACGCGTTTCTAGGACTCTAAACCAAGTTTTATGCAACATGAGTGCTTATAATTTCCTCAATGAGCTTTGTTAAAGTTTGACGAACTTATGAAACATATAACAACGCGTTTCTAGGACTCTAAACCAAGTTTCATGCAACATGAGTGTTTATAAGTGTCTCAATGAGCTTTGTACAAGTTTGACGAACTTATGAAACATCTAACAACGTGGTTTCTAGGACTCTAAACCAAGTTTCATGCAACATGAGTCCTTCTAAGTTCCTCAATGAGATTTTTACAAGGTTCACGAACTAATGAAACATCTAACAACTCTAAACCAAGTTTCATGCAACATGAGTGTTTATAAGTGTCTCAATGAGCTTTGTACAAGTTTGACGGACTTATGAAACATCTAACAACGTGGTTTCTAGGATTCTAAACCAATTTTCATGCAACATGAGTCCTTCTAAGTTCCTCAATGAGCTTTTTAAAAGTTTTTCATTAACTAATGAAACTTCTAACAACGCGTTTCTAGGACTCTAAACCATGTTTCATGCCATATTAGTGCTTATAAGTGTCTTAGTCAGCTTTGTACAAGTTTGACGAACTTATGAAACATCGAACAACGCGTTTCTGGGACTCTAAACCATGTTTCATGCAACATGAGTGCTTATAAGTTCCTCAATGAGCTTTATTAAAGTTTGACGAACTTATGAAACATCTAACAACACGTTTCTAGAACTCTAAACCATGTTTCATGCAACATGAGTGGTTATAAGTGTCTCAATGAGCTTTGTACTAGTTTGACGAACTTATGAAACATCTAACAACATGGTTTCTAGGACTCTTAACCATGTTTCATGCAACATGAGTGCTTATAAGTGTCTCACTGAGCTTTGTACAAGTTTGACGAACTTAAGAAACATCTAACAACGCGTTTCTAGGACTCTAAACCAAGTTTTTTGCAACATAAGTGCTTATAAGTTCCTCAATGAGCTTTGTTAAAGTTTGACGAACTTATGAAACATCTAACAACGCGTTTCTAAGACTCTAAACTAAGTATAATGCATCATGAGTGCTTATAAGTGTCTCAATGAGCTTTGTACAAGTTTGACGAACTAATGAAACATCTAACAACTCGTTTCTAGGACTCTAAACCAAGTTTCAGGCAACATTAGTGCTTATAAGTGTCTCAGTCAGCTTTGTACAAGTTTGACGAACTTATGAAACATCTAACAACGCGTTTCTAGGACTCTAAACCATGTTTCATGCAACATGAGTGCTTATAAGTACCTCAATAAGCTTTGTTCAAGTTTGAAGAACTTATGAAACATATAACAACACGTTTCTAGGACTCTAAACCAAGTTTCATGCAACATGAATGTTTATAAGTGTCTCAGTCAGCTTTGTACAAGTTTGACGAACTTATGAAACATCTAACAACGTGGTTTCTAGGACTCTAAACAAAGTTTCATGCAAGATGAATGCTTATAAGTGTCTAAATGAGCTTTGTACAAGTTTGACGAACTTATGAAACATCTAACAACGCGTTTCTAGGACTGTAAGCCAAGTTTCATGCAACATTAGTGCTTATAAGTGTCTCAATGAGCTTTGTACAAGTTTGAAGAACTTATGAAACATCTAACAACGTGGTTTCTAGGACTCTAAACCAAGTTTCATTAAACATGAGTCATTCTAAGTTCCTTAATGAGCTTTGTACAAGTTTCACAAACTAATGAAACATCTAACAACGCGTTTCTAGGACTTTAAACCAAGTTTCATGCAACATGAGTGTTTATAAGTGTCTCAATGAGCTTTGTACAATTTTGACGAACTTATGAAACAACTAACAGCGTGGTTTCTAGGATTCTAAACCAAGTTTCATGCAACATGAGTCCTTCTAAATTCCTCAATGAACTAATGAAACTTCTAACAACGCGTTTCTAGGACTCTAAACCATGTTTCATGCCACATTAGTGCTTATAAGTGTCTCAGTCAAAATTTTACAAGTTTGACGAACTTATGAAACATCTAACAACGCGTTTCTAGGACTCTAAACCAAGTTTCATGCAACATGTGTGCTTATAAGTTCCTCAATGAGCTTTATTAAAGTTTGACAAACTTATGAAACATCTAACAACGCGTTTCTAGACTCTAAACCAAGTTTCATGCAACATGAGTGCTTGTAAGTGTCTCAATGAGCTTTGTACAAATTTGACGTACTTATGAAACATCTAACATAGCGTTTCTAAGACTCTAAACCAAGTTTCATGCAACATGAGTGCTTATAAGTTCCTCAATGAGCTTTGTTATAGTTTGACGAACTTATGAAACATTTAACAACGCGTTTCTAAGACTCTAAACCAAGTATCATGCAACATGAGTTCTTATAAGTGTCTCAATGAGCTTTGTACAAGCTTGACGAACTAATGAAACATCTAACAACTCGTTTCTAGTACTCTAAACCAAGTTTCAGGCAACATTAGTGCTTATAAGTGTCTTAGTCAACTTTGTACAAGTTTGACGAACTTATGAAACATCTAACAACGCGTTTCTAGGACTCTAAAACAAGTTTCATGCAACATGAGTGCTTATAAGTTCCTCAATAAGCTTTGTTCAAGTTTGAAGAACTTATGAAACATATAACAACAC
Organism: Cochlearia excelsa; assembly: GCA_963556525.1. NCBI lineage: Eukaryota > Viridiplantae > Streptophyta > Magnoliopsida > Brassicales > Brassicaceae > Cochlearia > Cochlearia excelsa. The sequence continues at coordinate 12,962,276 of OY748328.1, read as the reverse complement.
GTTTCTAGGACTCTAAACCAAGTTTCATGCAACATGAGTGTTTATAAGTGTCTCAATGAGCTTTGTACAAATTTGACGTACTTATGAAACATCTAACATAGCGTTTCTAAGACTCTAAACCAAGTTTCATGCAACATGAGTGCTTATAAGTTCCTCAATGAGCTTTGTTATAGTTTGACGAACTTATGAAACATTTAACAACGCGTTTCTAAGACTCTAAACCAAGTATCATGCAACATGAGTTCTTATAAGTGTCTCAATGAGCTTTGTACAAGCTTGACGAACTAATGAAACATCTAACAACTCGTTTCTAGGACTCTAAACCAAGTTTCAGGCAACATTAGTGCTTATAAGTGTCTTAGTCAACTTTGTACAAGTTTGACGAACTTATGAAACATCTAACAACGCGTTTCTAGGACTCTAAAACAAGTTTCATGCAACATGAGTGCTTATAAGTTCCTCAATAAGCTTTGTTCAAGTTTGAAGAACTTATGAAACATATAACAACACGTTTCTAGGACTCTAAACCAAGTTTCACGCAACATGAATGTTTATAAGTGTCTCAGTCAGCTTTGTACAAGTTTGAAGAACTTATGAAACATCTAACAACGTGGTTTCTAGGACTCTAAACAAAGTTTCATGCAAGATGAATGCTTATAAGTGTCTAAATGAGCTTTGTACAAGTTTGACGAACTTATGAAACATCTAACAACGTGGTTTCTAGGACTCTAAACCAAGTTTCATGCAACATGAGTCCTTCTAAGTTCCTTAATGAGCTTTGTACAAGTTTCACGAACTAATGAAACATCTAACAACGCGTTTCTAGGACTCTAAACCAAGTTTCATGCAACATGAGTGTTTATAAGTGTCTCAATGAGCTTTGTACAATTTTGACGAACTTATGAAACATCTAACAACGTGGTTTCTAGGATTCTAAACCAAGTTTCATGCAACATGAGTCCTTCTACGTTCCTCAATGAACTAATGAAACTTCTAACAACGCGTTTCTAGGACTCTATACCAAGTTTCATGGAACATGAGTGCTTATAAGTTCCTCAATGAGCTTTATTAAAGTTTGACGAGCTTATGAAATATCTAACAACGCGTATCTAGGACTCTAAACAAAGTTTAATTCAACATGAGTGCTTATAAGTGTCTCAATGAGCTTTGTACAAGTTTGACGAAATTATGAAACATCTAACAACGCGTTTCTAGGACTCTAAACCAAGTTTCATGCAACATGAGTCCTTCTAAGTTCCTCAATGATCTTTATACAAGTTTTACGAACTAATGAAACATCTAACAACGCGTTTTTAGGACTCTAAACCAAGTTTCATGCAACATTAGTGCTTATAAGTGTCTCAGTCAGCTTTGCACAAATTTGACGAACTTATGAAACATCTAACAACGCGTTTCTAGGACTCTAAACCAAGTTTTATGCAACATGAGTGCTTATAATTTCCTCAATGAGCTTTGTTAAAGTTTGAAGAACTTATGAAACATATAAAAACGCGTTTCTAGGACTCTAAACCAAGTTTCATGCAACCTGAATATTTATAAGTGTCTCAGTCAGCTTTGTACAAGTTTGACGAACTTATGAAACATCTAACAACGTGGTTTCTAGGATTCTAAACCAAGTTTCATGCAACATGAGTCCTTCTAAATTCCTCAATGAGCTTTGTACAATTTTCACAAACTAATGAAACATCTAACACCGCGTTTCTAGAAATCTAAACCAACTTTCATGCAACATTAGTGCTTGTAAGTGTCTCAATAAGTTTTGTACAAGTTTTACGAACTTATGAAACATCTAACAAAGCGTTTCTAGGACTCTAAACCAAGTTTCATGAAACATGAGTGCTTATAAGTGTTTCAATGAGTTTTGTACAAGTTTGAAGAACATATGAAACATTTAACAACGTGGTTTCTAGGACTCGAAACCAAGTTTCATGCAACATGAGTGCTTATAAGTTCCTCAATGAGGTTTGTTAAAGGTTGACGAACTTATAAAACATCTAACAACGCGTTTCTAGGACTTTAAACCAAGTTTCATGCAACATCAATGCTTATAAGTGTCTCAATGAGCTTTGTTCAAGTTTGACGAACTTATGAAACATCTAACAGGGTGGTTTCTAAGACTCTAAACAAAGTTTCATGCAACATGAATGCTTATAAGTGTCTCAATGAGCTTTGTACAAGTTTGACGAACTTATGTAACATCTAACAACGCGTTTCTAGGACTCTAAACCAAGTTTCATGCAACATGAGTGCTTATAAAATCCTCAATGAGCTTTGTTAAAGTTTGACGAACTTATGAAACATATAACAACGCGTTTCTAGGACTCTAAACCAAGTTTCATGCAACATGAGTGTTTATAAGTGTCTCAATGAGCTTTTTACAAGTTTGACGAACTAATGAAATATCTAACAACGTGGTTTCTAGGACTCTAAACCAAGTTTCATGCAACATGAGTCCTTCTAAGTTCCTCAATGAGATTTGTACAAGTTTCACGAACTAATGAAACATCTAACAACGCGTTTCTAGGACTCTAAACCAAGTTTCATGCAACATGAGTGTTTATAAGTGGCTCAATGAGCTTTGTACAAGTTTGACGAACTTATGAAACATCTAACAACGTTGGTTCTAGGATTCTAAACCAAGTTTCATGCAACATGAGTCCTTCTAAGTTCCTCAATGAGCGTTGTACAAGTATTTCATTAACTAATGAAACTTCTAACAACGCATTTCTAGGACTCTAAACCATGTTTCATGCAACATGAATGCTTATAAGTACCTCAATGAGCTTTATTAAAGTTTGACGAACTGATGAAATATCTAACAACGCGTTTCTAGGACTCTAAACCAAGTTTCATGCAAAATGAGTGCTTATAAGTGTCTCAATGAGCTTTGTACTAGTTTGACGAAGTAATGAAACATCTAACAACGCGTTTTTAGGACTCTAAACCAAGTTTCATGCAACATTAGGGCTTATAAGTGTCTCAACCAGCTTTGTACAAATTTGACGAACTTATGAAACATATAACAAAGCGTTTCTAATTTCCTATCTGAGCTTTGTTAAAGTTTGAAGAAATTATGAAACATATAACAACGCGTTTCTAGGACTCTAAACCAAGTTTCATGCAACATTAGTGCTTATAAGTGTCTCAATAAGCTTTGTACATGTTTGACGAACTTATGAAACATCTAACAACACGATTCTAGGACTCTAAACCAAGTTTCATGCAACATGAGTGCTTATAAGTTCCTCAATGAGCTTTGTACAAGTTTGACGAAATTATGAAACATCTAACAACGCGTTTCTAGGACTCTAAACCAAGTTTCATGCAACATGAGTGCTTATAAGTTCCTCAATGAGCTTTGTTAAACTTTGACGAACTTATGAAACATCTAACAACCTGTTTCTAATACTCTAAACCAAGTTTCATGCAACATGAGTGTTTATAAGTGTCTCAATGAGCTTTGTACAAGTTTGACGAACTTATGTAACATCTAAACACCTGGTTTCTAGGACACTAAACCAAGTTTCATGCAACATGATTTCTTATAAGTGTCTAAATGAGCTTTGTACAAGTTTGACAAACTTATGAAACATCTAACAACGCGTTTCTACGAATCTAAATCAAGTTTCATGCAACATGAGTGCTTATAAGTTCCTCAATGAGCTTTGTTAAAGTTTGACGAACTTATAAAACATCAAACAACGCGTTTCTAGGACTCTAAACCAAATTTCATGCACACATGAGTGTTTATAAGTGTCTCAATGAGCTTTGTACAAGTTTGACGAACTTATGAAACATCTAACAACGTGATTTCTAGGACTCTAGACAAAGTTTCATGCAACATGAGTCCTTCTAAGTTCCTCAATGAGCTTTGTACAAGTTTCACGAACTAATGAAACATTTAACAACGTGTTTCTAAGACTCTAAACTAAGTTTCATGCAACATGAGTGTTTATAAGTGTCTCAATGAGCTTTGTACAAGTTTGACGAACTTATGAAAAATCTAACAACGTGGTTTCTAGGACTCTAAACCAAGTTTCATGCAACATGAGTCCTTCTAAGTTCCTCAATGAGCTTTGTACAAGTTTCACGAACTAATGAAACATCTAACAACGCGTTTCTAGGACTCTAAACCAAGTTTCATGCAACATTAGTGCTTATAAGTGTCTAAGTCAGCTTTGTACAAGCTTGACGAACTTATGAAACATCTAACAACGTGTTTCTAGGACTCGATACCAAGTTTCATGCAACATGAGTACTTATAAGTTCCTCATTGAGCTTTATTAAAGTTTGACGAGCTTATGAAACATCTAACAACGCGTTTCTAGGACTCTAAACAAAGTTTAATGCAACATGAGTGGTGTCTCAATGAGCTTTGTGCAAGTTTGACGAAATTATGAAACATCTAACAACGCGTTTCTAGGACTCTAAACCAAGTTTCATGCAACATGAGTGCTTATAACTTCCTTAATGAGCTTTGTTAAAGTTTGACAAACTTATGAAACATCTAATAACGCGTTTCTAAGACTCTAAACCAAGTTTCATGCAACATGAGTGTTTTTAAGTGTCTCAATGAGCTTTGTACAAGTTTGACGAACTTATGTAACATCTAACAACGTGGTTTCTAGGACTCTAAACCAAGTTTCATGCAACATAAGTGCTTATAAGTATCTCAATGAGCTTTGTACAAGTTTGACGAACTTACGAAACATCTAACAACTCGTTTCTAGGACTCTAAACCAAGTTTCATGAAACATGAGTGCTTAAAAGTTCCTCAATGAGCTTTGTTAAAGTTTGAAGAACTTATGAAACATATAACATCGCGTTTCTAGGACTCTAAACCAAGTTTCATGCATCATGAGTGTTTATAAGTGTCTCAATGAGCTTTGTACAAGTTTGACGAACTTTTGAAACATCTAACAACGTGGTTTCTTGGACTCAAAACCAAGTTTCATGCAAAATGAGTCCTTCTAAGTTCCTCAATGAGCTTTGTACAAGTTTCACGAACTAATGAAACTTCTAACAACGCGTTTCTAGGACTCTAAACCAAGTTTCATGCAACATTAGTGCTTATAAGTGTCTCAATGAGCTTTATAATAGTTTGACGAACTTATGAAACATCTAACAACGTGGTTTCTAGGACTCTAAACCAAGTTTCATGCTAGATGAATGCTTATAAGTGTCTCAATGAGGTTTGTACAAGTTTGACGAACTTATGAAACATCTAACAACGCGTTTCTAGGAATTTAAACCAAGTTTCATGCAACATGAGTACTTAAAAGTGTCTCAATGAGCTTTGTAAGAGTTTCACGGACTTTTGAAATATCTAACAACGCGTATCTTGGACTCTAATCGAGGTTTCATGCAACATGAGTGTTTATAAGTGTCTCAATGAGCTTTGTACAAGTTTGACGAACTTATGAAACATTTAACAACGCGTTTCTAGGACTCTGAACCAAGTTTCATGCAACATGAGTGTTTATAAGTGTCTCAATGAGCTTTGTACAAGTTTGACGAACTTATGAAACATCTAACAACGTGATTTCTAGGACTCTAAACAAAGTTTCATGCAACATGAGTCCTTCTAAGTTCCTCAATGAGCTTTGTACAAGTTTCACGAACTAATGAAACATCTAACAACGCGTTTCTAGGAGTTTAAACCAAGTTTCATGCAACATGAGTGTTTATAAGTGTCTCAATGAGCTTTGTACAAGTTTGACGAAGTTATGAAACACCTAACAACGCGTTTCTAGGACTCTAAACCAAGTTTCATGCAACATGAGTGCTAATAAGTTCCTCAATGAGCTTTGTTAAAGTTTGAAGAACTTATGAAACATATAACAACGCGTTTCTAGGACTCTAAACCAAGTTTCATGCAACATGAGTGTTTATAAGTGTCTCAATCAGCTTTGTACAAGTTTGACGAACTTATGAAACATCTAACAACGTGGTTTCTTGGACTCTAAACCAAGTTGCATGCAACATGAGTCCTTCTAAGTTCCTCAATGAGGTTTTTACAAGTTTCACGAACTAATGAAACATCTAACAACGCGTTTCTAGGACTCTAAACCAAGTTTCATGCAACATGAGTGTTTATAAGTGTCTCAATGAGCTTTGTACAATTTTGACGAACTTATGAAACATCTAACAACGTGGTTTCTAGGATTCTAAACCAAGTTTCATGCAACATGAGTCCTTCTACGTTCCTCAATGAGCTTTGTACAAGTTTCACGAACTAATGAAACATCTAACAACGCGTTTCTAGGACTCTAAACCAAGTTTCATGCAACATTAAAGCTTATAAGTGTCTAAGTCAGCTTTGTACAAGCTTGACGAACTTATGAAACATCTAACAACGTGTTTCTAGGACTCTATACCAAGTTTCATGCAGCATGAGTACTTATAAGTTCCTCAATGAGCTTTATTAAAGTTTGACGAGCTTATGAAACATATAACATCGCCTTTCTAGGACTCTAAACCAAGTTTTATGCATCATGAGTGTTTATAAGTGTCTCAATGAGCTTTGTACAAGTTTGACGAACTTTTGAAACATCTAACAACGTGGTTTCTTGGACTCAAAACCAAGTTTCATGCAAAATGAGTCCTTCTAAGTTCCTCAATGAGCTTTGTACAAGTTTCACGAACTAATGAAACATCTAACAACGCGTTTCTAGGACTCTAAACCAAGTTTCATGCAACATTTGTGCTTATAAGTGTCTCAATGAGCTTTATAAAAGTTTGACGAACTTATGAAACATCTAACAACGTGGTTTCTAGGACTCTAAACCAAGTGTCATGCTAGATGAATGCTTATAAGTGTCTCAATGAGGTTTGTCCATGTTTGACAAACCTATGAAACATCTAACAACGCGTTTCTAGGACTTTAAACCAAGTTTCATGCAACATGAGTACTTAAAGTGTCTCAATGAGCTTTGTAATAGTTTCACGGACTTTTGAAATATCTAACAACGCGTATCTTGGACTCTAATCGAGGTTTCATGCAACATGAGTGTTTATAAGTGTCTCAATGAGCTTTGTACAAGTTTGACAAACTTATGAAACATTTAACAACGTGTTTCTAGGACTCTAAACCAAGTTTCATGCAACATGAGTGTTTATAAGTGTCTCAATGAGCTTTGTACAAGTTTGACGAACTTATGAAACATCTAACAACGTGATTTCTAGGACTCTAAACAAAGTTTCATGCAACATGAGTCCTTCTAAGTTCCTCAATGAGCTTTGTACAAGTTTCACGAACTAATGAAACATCTAACAACGCGTTTCTAGGACTCTAAACCAAGTTTCATGCAACATGAGTGTTTATAAGTGTCTCAATGAGCTTTGTACAAGTTTGACGAACTTATGAAACATCTAACAACGTGATTTCTAGGACTCTAAACAAAGTTTCATGCAACATGAGTCCTTCTAAGTTCCTCAATGAGCTTTTTACAAGTTTCACGAACTAATGAAACATCTAACAACGCGTTTCTAGGACTCTAAACCATGTTTCATGCAACATGAGTGTTTATAAGTGTCTCAATGAGCTTTGTACAAGTTTGACGAAATTATGAAACACCTAACAACGCGTTTCTAGGACTCTAAACCAAGTTTTATGCAACATGAGTGCTAATAAGTTCCTCAATGAGCTTTGTTAAAGTTTGAAGAACTTATGAAACATATAACAACGCGTTTCTAGGACTCTAAACCAAGTTTCATGCAACATGAGTGTTTATAAGTGTCTCAATCAGTTTTGTACAAGTTTGACGAATTTATGAAACATCTAACAACGTGGTTTCTAGGACTCTAAACCAAGTTGCATGCAACATGAGTCCTTCTAAGTTCCTCAATGAGGTTTTTACAAGTTTCACGAACTAATGAAACATCTAACAACGCGTTTCTAGGACTCTAAACCAACTTTCATGCAACATTAGTGCTTATAAGTGTCTCAATGAGCTTTGTACAAGTTTGACGAACTTATGAAACATCTAACAACGCATTTCTAGGACTCTAAACCAAGTTTCATGCTACATGAGTGCTGATAAATTCTTCAATGAGCTTTGTACAAGTTTGACGAACTTATGATACATCGAACAACGCGTTTCTAGGGCTCTAAACCAAGTTTCATGCAACATGAGTGCTTATAAGTTCTTCAATGAGCTTTGTTAAAGTTTGAAGAACTTATGAAACATATAACAACGCATTTCTAGGACTCTAAACCAAGATTCATGCAACATGAATGTTTATAAGTGTCTCAGTCAGCTTTGTACAAGTTTCACGAACTAATGAAACATCTAACACCGCGTTTCTAGGACTGTAAACCAACTTTCATGCAACATTAGTGCTTATAAGTGTCTCAATGAGCTTTTTACAAATTTGACGAACTTATGAAACATCTAACAAAGCGTTTCTAGGACTCTAAACCAAGTTTCATGCAACATGAGTTCTTATAAATTCCTCAATGAATTTTGTTAAAGTTTGACGAACTTATGAAATATCTAAAAACGTGTTTCTAGGACTTTAAACCAAGTTTCATGCAACATGAGTGCTTATAAGTGTCTCAATGAGCTTTGTACAAGTTTGACGAACTTATGAAACATCTAACAACGTGGTTTCTAGGACTCTAAACCAAGTTTCATGCAACATGAGTGCTTATAAGTTCCTCAATGAGCTTTGTTAAAGTTTGACGAACTTATGAAACATCTAACAACGCGTTTCTAGGACTCTAAACCAAGTTTCATGCAACATGAGTGTTTTATAAGTGTCTCAATGAGCTTTGTACAAGTTTGACGAAGTTATGAAACATCTAACAACTCGTTTCTAGGACTCTAAACCAAGTTACTCTAAACCAAGTTTCATGCAACATGAGTGCTTATAAGTTCCTCAATGAGCTTTGTTAAGGTTTGACGAACTTATGAAACATCTAACAACGCGTTTCTAAGACTCTAAACAAAGTTTCATGCAACATGAGTGTTTATAAGTGTCTCAATGAGCTTTGTACAAGTTTTACGAACTTATGTAACATCTAACAACGTGGTTTCTAGGACACTAAACCAAGTTTCATGCAACATGAATTCTTATAAGTGTCTAAATGAGCTTTGTACAAGTTTGCGAACTTATGAAACATCTAACAACGCGTTTCTACGAATCTAAACCAAGTTTCATGCAACATGAGTGCTTATAAGTTCCTCAATGAGCTTTGTTAAAGTTTGACGAACTTATAAAACATCAAACAACGCGTTTCTAGGACTCTAAACCAAGTTTCATGCACATATGAGTGTTTATAAGTGTCTCAATGACCTTTGTACAAGTTTGACGAACTTATGAAACATCTAACAACGTGATTTCTAGGACTCTAAACAAAGTTTCATGCAACATGAGTCCTTCTAAGTTCCTCAATGAGCTTTGTACAAGTTTCACGAACTAATGAAACATCTAACAACGTGTTTCTAGGACTCTAAACTAAGTTTCATGCAACATGAGTGTTTATAAGTGTCTCAATGAGCTTTGTACAAGTTTGACGAACTTATTAAAAATCTAACAACGTGGTTTCTAGGACTCTAAACCAAGTTTCATGCAACATGAGTCTTTCTAAGTTCCTCAATGAGCATTGTACAAGTTTCACGAACTAATGAAACATCTAACAACTCGTTTCTAGGACTCTAAACCAAGTTTCATGCAACATGAGTGTTTATAAGTTCCTCAATGTGCTTTGTACAAGTTTGACGAACGTATGAAACATCTAACAACGCGTTTCTAGGACTCTAAACCAAGTTTCATGCAACATGAGTGTTTATAAGTGTCTCAATGAGCTTTGTACAAGTTTGACGAACTTATGAAACATCTAACAACTCGTTTCTAGGACTCTAAACCAAGATTCATGCAACATGAGAGCTTATAATTTCCTCAATGAGCTTTTTACAAGTTTGACGAATGTATGAAACATCTAACAACGCGTTTCTAGGACTCTAAACCATGTTTCATGCAACATGAGTGCTTATAAGTTCCTCAATGATCTTTGTACATGTTTGACGAATGTATGAAACATCTAACAACGCGTTTCTAGGACTCTAAACCATGTTTCATGCAACATGAGTGCTTATAAGTTTTTCAATGAGCTTTGTACAAGTTTGACGAACTTATGAAACATCTAACAACGCGTTTCTAGGACTCTAAATCAAGTTTCATGCAATATGAGTGCTTATAAGTTCCTCAATGAGCTTTCTACAAGTTTGAAGAACGTATGAAACATCTAACAACGTGTTTCTAGGACTCTAAACCAAGTTTTATGCAACATGAGAGCTTATAAGTTCCTCAATGAGCTTTGTACAAGTTTCACGAACTTATGAAACATCTAACAACGCTTTTCTAGGACTCTAAACCAAATTTCATGCAACATGACTGCTTATAAGTTTTTCAATGAACTTTGTACAAGTTTGACGAACTTATGAAACATATAACAACGCGTTTCTAGGACTCTAAACAAAGTTTCATGCAACATGAGTGCTTATAAGTTCCTCAATGAGCTTTGTACAAGTTTGACGAACGTATGAAACATCTAACAACGCGTTTCTAGGACTCTAAACCATGTTTCATGCAACATGAGTGCCTATAAGTTCCTCAATGAGCTTTGTACAAGTTTGATGAACTTATGAAACATCTAACAACGCGTTTCTAGGACTCTAAACCAAGTTTCATGCAACATGAGCGCTTATAAGTTCCTCAATGATCTTTGTACAATTTTGACGAAATTATGAAACATCTAACAACGCGTTTCTAGGACTCTAAACCAAGTTTAATGCAACATGAGAGCTTATAACTTCCTCAATGAGCTTTGTACAAGTTTAACGAATGTATGAAACATCTAACAACGCGTTTCTAGGACTCTAAACCATGTTTCATGCAACATGAGTGCTTATAAGTTCCTCAATGTGCTTTGTACAAGTTTGACGAAAGTATGAAACATCTAACAACGCGTTTCTAGGACTCTAAACCAAGTTTCATGCAACATGAGTGTTTATAAGTGTCTCAATGAGCTTTGTACAAGTTTGACGAACTTATGAAACATCTAACAACTCGTTTCTAGGACTCTAAACCAAGATTCATGCAACATGAGAGCTTATAATTTCCTCAATGAGCTTTTTACAAGTTTGACGAATGTATGAAACATCTAACAACGCGTTTCTAGGACTCTAAACCAAGTTTTATGCAACATGAGAGCTTATAAGTTCCTCAATGAGCATTGTTCAAGTTTCACGAACTTATGAAACATCTAACAACGTTTTTATAGGACTCTAAACCAAATTTCGTGCAACATGAGTGCTTATAAGTTTTTCAATGAACTTTGTACAAGTTTGACGAACTTATGAAACATATAACAACGCGTTTCTAGGACTCTAAACAAAGTTTCATGCAACATGAGTGCTTATAAGTTCCTCAATGAGCTTTGTACAAGTTTGACGAACGTATGAAACATCTAACAACGCGTTTCTAGGACTCTAAACCATGTTTCATGCAACATGAGTGCTTATAAGTTCCTCAATGAGCTTTGTACAAGTTTGACGAACTTATGAAACATCTAACAACGCGTTTTTAGGACTCTAAACCAAGTTTAATGCAACATGAGAGCTTATAAGTTCCTCAATGAGCTTTGTACAAGTTTAACGAATGTATGAAACATCTAACAACGTGTTTCTAGGACTCTAACCCAAGTTTTATGCAACATGAGAGCTTATAAGTTCCTTAATGAGCTTTGTACAAGTTTCACGAACTTATGAAACATCTAACAACGTTTTTCTAGGACTCTAAACCAAATTTCATGCAACATGAGTGCTTATAAGTTTTTCAATGAACTTTGTACAAGTTTGACAAACTTATGAAACATATAACAACGCGTTTCTAGGACTCTAAACAAAGATTCATGCAACATGAGTGCTTATAATTTCCTCAATGAGCTTTTTACAAGTTTGACGAATGTATGAAACATCTAACAACGCGTTTCTAGGACTCTAAACCATGTTTCATGCAACATGAGTGCTTATAAGTTCCTCAATGATCTTTGTACAAGTTTGACGAATGTATGAAACATCTAACAACGCGTTTCTAGGACTCTAAACCATGTTTCATGCAACATGAGTGCTTATAAGTTTTTCAATGAGCTTTGTAATAGTTTGACGAACTTATGAAACATCTAACAACTCGTTTCTAGGACTCTAAACCAAGTTTAATGCAACATGAGTGCTTATAAGTTCCTCACTGAGCTTTGTACAAGTTTGACGAACGTATGAAACATCTAACAATGCGTTTCTAGGACTCTAAACCATGTTTCATGCAACATGAGTGCTAATAAGTTCCTCAATGATCTTTGTACAAGTTTGACGAACTTATGAAACATTTAACAACGCGTTTCTAGGACTCTAAACCAAGTTTCACGCAACATGAGTGTTTATATGTTCCTCAATGAGCTTTGTACAAGTTTCACGAACTTATGAAACATCTAACAACGCGTTTCTAGGACTCTAAACCAAGTTTCATGCAACATGAGTGCTTATAAGTTCCTCAATGAGCTTTGTACAAGTTTGACGAACTTATGAAACATCTAACAACGCGTTTCTAGGACTCTAATCCAAGTTTCATGCAACATGAGCGCTTATAAGTTCCTCAATGTCTTTGTACAATTTTGACGAACTTATGAAACATCTAACAACGCGTTTCTAGGACTCTAAACCAAGTTTAATGCAACATGAGAGCTTATAAGTTCCTCAATGAGCTTTGTACAAGTTTAACGAATGTATGAAACATCTAACAACGCGTTTCTAGGACTCTAAAACATGTTTCATGCAACATGAGTGCTTATAAGTTCCTCAATGTGCTTTGTACAAGTTTGACGAACGTATGAAACATCTAACAACGCGTTTCTAGGACTCTAAACCAAGTTTCATGCAACATGAGTGTTTATAAGTGTCTCAATGAGCTTTGTACAAGTTTGACGAACTTATGAAACATCTAACAACTCGTTTCTAGGACTCTAAACCAAGTTTCATGCAACATGAATGCTTATAAGTTCCTCAATGTGCTTTGTACAAGTTTGACGAACGAATGAAACATCTAACAACGTGTTTCTAGGACTCTAAACCAAGTTTCATGCAACATGAGTGTTTATAAGTGTCTCAATGAGCTTTGTACAAGTTTGACGAACTTTTGAAACATCTAACAACTCGTTTCTAGGACTCTAAACCAAGATTCATGCAACATGAGAGCTTATAATTTCTTCAATGAGCTTTTTACAAGTTTGACGAATGTATGAAACATCTAACAACGCGTTTCTAGGACTCTAAACCATGTTTCATGCAACATGAGTGCTTATAAGTTCCTCAATGATCATTGTACAAGTTTGACGAATGTATGAAACATCTAACAACGCGTTTCTAGGACTCTAAACCATGTTTCATGCAACATGAGTGCTTATAAGTTTTTCAATGAGCTTTGTAATAGTTTGACGAACTTATGAAACATCTAACAACTCGTTTCTAGGACTCTAAACCAATTTTCATGCAACATGAGTGCTTATAAGTTCCTCACTGAGCTTTGTACAAGTTTGACGAACGTATGAAACATCTAACAACGCGTTTCTAGGACTCTAAACCATGTTTCATGCAACATGAGTGCTTATAAGTTCCTCAATGAGCTTTGTACAAGTTTGACGAACTTATGAAACATCTAACAACGCGTTTCTAGGACTCTAAACCAAGTTTCATGCAACATGAGCGCTTATAAGTTCCTCAATGATCTTTGTACAATTTTGACGAACTTTTGAAACATCTAACAACGCGTTTTTAGGACTCTAAACCAAGTTTAATGCAACATGAGCGCTTATAAGTTCCTCAATGAGCTTTTTACAAGTTTGACGAATGTATGAAACATCTAACAACTCGTTTCAATCAGCTTTGTACAAGCTTGACGAACTTATGAAACATCTAACAACGTGTTTCTAGGAATCTATACCAAGTTTCATGCAACATGAGTACTTATAAGTTTCTCAATGAGCTTTATTAAAGTTTGACTAGCTTATGAAACATCTAACAACGCGTTTCTAGGACTCTAAACAAAGTTTAATGCAACATGAGTGCTTATAAGTGTCTCAATGAGCTTTGTGCAAGTTTGACGAAATTATGAAACATCTAACAACGCATTTCTAGGACTCTAAACCAAGTTTCATGCAACATGACTGCTTATAACTTCCTCAATGAGATTTGTTAAAGTTTGACGAACTTACGAAACATCTAACAACGCGTTTCTAAGACTCTAAACCAAGTTTCATGCAACGTGAGTGTTTATAAGTGTCTGAATGAGCTTTGTACAAGTTTGACGAACTTATGAAAAATTTAACAACGCGTTTCTAGGACTCTAAACCAAGTTTCATGCAACATGAGTGTTTATAAGTGTCCAATGAGCTTTGTACAAGTTTGACGAACTTATGAAACATCTAACAACGTGATTTCTAGGACTCTAAACAAAGTTTCATGCAACATGAGTCTTTCTAAGTTCCTCAATCAGCTTTGTACAAGTTTCACGAACTAATGAAACATTTAACAACGCGTTTCTAGGACTCTAAACCAAGTTTCATGCAACATGAGTGTTTATAAGTGTCTCAATGAGCTTTGTACAAGTTTGACGAAGCTATGAAACATCTAACAACGCGTTTCTAGGACTCTAAACCAAGTTTCATGCAACATGAGTCTTTATAAGTGTCTCAATGAGCTTTGTACAAGTTTGACGAACTTATGAGACATCTAACAACGTGATTTCTAGGACTCTAAACAAAGTTTCATGTAACATGAGTCCTTCTAAGTTCCTCAATGAGCTTTGTACAAGTTTCACGAGCTAATGAAACATCTAACAACGCGTTTCTAGGACTCTAAACCAACTTTCATGCAACATTAGTGCTTATAAGTGTCTCAATGAGCTTTGTACAAGTTTGACGAACTTATGAAACATCTAACAAAGCGTTTCTAGGACTCTAAACCAAGTTTCATGCAACATGAGTGCTGATAAATTCCTCAATGAGCTTTGTTAAAGTTTGACGAACTTATGAAACATCTAACAACACGTTTCTAAGACTCTAAACCAAGTTTCAAGAAACATTAGTGCTTATAAGTGTCTCAGTCAGCTTTGTACAAGTTTGACGAACTTATGATACATCTAACAACGCGTTTCTAGGGCTCTAAACCAAGTTTCATGCAACATGAGTGCTTATAAGTTCGTCAATGAGCTTTGTTAAAGTTTGAAGAACTTATGAACCATATAACAACGCATTTCTAGGACTCTAAACCAAGATTCATGCAACATGAATGTTTATAAGTGTCACAATCAGCTTTGTACAAGTTTCACGAACTAATGAAACATCTAACACCGCGTTTCTAGGACTGTAAACCAACTTTCATGCAACATTACTGCTTATAAGTGTCTCAATGAGCTTTTTAAAAGTTTGACGAACTTATGAACCATCTAACAAAGCGTTTCTAGGACTCTAAACCAAGTTTCATGCAACATGAGTTCTTATAAATTCCTCAATGAATTTTGTTAAAGTTTGACGAACTTATGAAATATCTAAAAACGTGTTTCTAGGACTTTAAACTAAGTTTCATGTAACATGAGTGCTTATAAGTGTCTCAATGAGATTTGTACAAGTTTGACGAACTTATGAAACATCTAACAACGTGGTTTCTAGGACTCTTAACCAAGTTTCATGCAACATGGGTGCTTATAAGTTCCTAAATGAGCTTTGTTAAAGTTTGACGAGCGTATGAAACATCTAACAACGCGTTTCTAGGACTCTAAACCAAGTTTCATGCAACATGAGTTTTTATAAGTGTCTCAATGAGCTTTGTACAAGTTTGACGAACTTATGAAACATCTAACAACGTGATTTCTAGGACTCTAAACAAAGTTTCATGCAACATGAGTCCTTCTAAGTTTTTCAATGAGCTTTGACAAGTTTCACGAACTAATGAAACATCTAACAACGCGTTTCAAGGACTCTAAACCATGTTTCATGCAACATGAGTGTTTATAATTGTCTCAATGAGCTTTGTACAAGTTTGACGAAGTTATGAAACATCTAACAACACGTTTCTAGGACTCTAAACCAAGTTTCATGCAACATGAGTGCTAATAAGTTCCACAATGAGCTTTGTTAAAGTTTGAAGAACTTATGAAACATATAACAACGCGTTTCTAGGACTCTAAACCAAGTTTCATGCAACATGAGTGTTTATAAGTGTCTCAATGAGCTTTGACGAACTTATGAAACATCTAACAACGTGGTTTCTAGGACTCTAAACAAGGTTGCATGCAACATGAGTCCTTCTAAGTTCCTCAATGAGCTTTGTACAAGTTTCACGAACTAATGAAACATCTAACAACGCGTTTCTAGGACTCTAAACCAACTTTCATGCAACATTAGTGCTTATAAGTGTCTCAATGAGCTTTGTACAAGTTTGACGAATTTATGAAACATCTAACAACGCGTTTCTAGGACTCTAAACCAAGTTTCATGCAACATGAGTGCTTATAAGTTCCTCAATGAGCTTTGTTAAAGTTTGACGAACTTATGAAACATCTAACAACGCGTTTCTAAGACTCTAAACCATGTATCATGCAACATGAGTGCTTATAATTAAGTGTCTCAATAAGCTTTGTACAAGTTTGACGAACTAATGAAACATCTAACACCGCGTTTCTAGGACTGTAAACCAACTTTCATGCAACATTAGTGCTTATATGGGTCTCAATGAGCTTTTTACAAGTTTGACGAACTTATGAAACATCTAACAGAGCGTTTCTAGGACTCTAAACCAAGTTTCATGCAACATGACTTCTTATAAATTCCTCAATGAATTTTGTTAAAGTTTGACGAACTTATGAAATATCTAAAAACGTGTTTCTAGGACTTTAAACCAAGTTTCATGCAACATGAGTGCTTATAAGTGTCTCAATGAGCTTTGTACAAGTTTGACGAACTTATGAAACATCTAACCACGTGGTTTCTAGGACTCTAAACCAAGTTTCATGCAACATGAGTGCTTATAAGTTCCTCAATGAGCTTTGTTAAAGTTTGACGAACTTATGAAACATCTAACAACGCGTTTCTAGGACTCTAAACCAAGTTTCATGCAACATGAGTGTTTATAAGTGTCTCAATGAGCTTTGTACAAGTTTAACGAACTTATGAAACATCTAACAACGTGATTTCTAGGACTCTTAAACAAAGTTTCATGCAACATGAGTCCTTCTAAGTTCCTCAATGAGCTTTGTACAAGTTTCACGAACTAATGAAACATCTAACAACGCGTTTCTAGGACTCTAAACCAAGTTTCATGCAACATTAGTGCTTATAAGTGTCTCAATGAGCTTTATAAAAGTTTGACGAACTTATGAAACATCTAACAACATCGTTTCTAGGACTCTAAACTAAGTTTCATGTTAGATGAATGCTTATAAGTGTCTAAATGAGGTTTGTACAAGTTTTACGAACTTATGAAACATCTAACAACGCGTTTCTAGGACTTTAAATCAAGTTTCATGCAACATGAGTACTTAAAAGTGTCTCAATGAGCTTTGTTATAGTTTCACGGACTTTTGAAATATTTAACAACGCATATCTTGGACTCTAATCAAGGTTTCATGCAACATGAGTGTTTATAAGTGTCTCAATGAGCTTTGTACAAGTTTGACGAACTTATGAAACATCTAACAACGTGATTTCTAGGACTCTAAACAAAGTTTCATGCAACATGAGTCCTTCTAAGTTCCTCAATGAGCTTTGTACAAGTTTCACGAACTAATGAAACATCTAACAACACATTTCTAGGACTCTAAACCAACTTTCATGCAACATTAGTGCTTATAAGTGTCTCAATGATCTTTGTACAAGTTTGACCAATTTATGAAACATCTAACAACGCGTTTCTAGGACTCTAAACCAAGTTTCATGCAACATGAGTGCTTATAAGTTCCTCATTGAGCTTTGTTAAAGTTTGACGAACTTATGAAACATCTAACAACGCGTTTCTAAGACTCTAAACCATCTATCATGCAACATGAGTGCTTATAATTAAGTGTCTCAATGAGCTTTGTACAAGTTTGACGAACTAATGAAACATCTAACACCGCGTTTCTAGGACTGTAAACCAACTTTCATGCAACATTAGTGCTTATAAGTGTCTCAATGAGCTTTTTACAAGTTTGACGAACTTATGAAACATCTAACAAAGCGTTTCTAGGACTCTAAACCAAGTTTCATGCAACCTAAGTTCTTATAAATTCCTCAATGAATTTTGTTAAAGTTTGACGAACTTATGAAATATCTAAAAACGTGTTTCTAGGACTTTAAACCAAGTTTCATGCAACATGAGTGCTTATAAGTGTCTCAATGAGCTTTGTACAAGTTTGACGAACTTATGAAACATCTAACCACGTGGTTTCTAGGACTCTAAACCAAGTTTCATGCAACATGAGTGCTTATAAGTTCCTCAATGAGCTTTGTTAAAGTTTGACGAACTTATGAAACATCTAACAACGCGTTTCTAGGACTCTAAACCAAGTTTCATGCAACATGAGTGTTTATAAGTGTCTCAATGAGCTTTGTACAAGTTTAACGAACTTATGAAACATCTAACAACGTGATTTCTAGGACTCTAAACAAAGTTTCATGTAACATGAGTCCTTCTAAGTTCCTCAATGAGCTTTGTACAAGTTTCACGAACTAATGAAACATCTAACAACGCGTTTCTAGGACTCTAAACCAACTTTCATGCAACATTAGTGCTTATAAGTGACTCAATGAGCTTTGTACAAGTTTGACGAACTTATGAAACATCTAACAAAGCGTTTCTAGGACACTAAACCAAGTTTCATGCAACATGAGTGCTGATAAATTCCTCAATGAGCTTTGTTAAAGTTTGACGAACTTATGAAACATCTAACAACGCGTTTCTAAGACTCTAAACCAAGTTTCAAGCAACATTAGTGCTTATAAGTGTCTCAGTCAGCTTTGTACAAGTTTGACGAACTTATGATACATCTAACAACACGTTTCTAGGACTCTAAACCAAGTTTCATGCAACATGAGTGCTTATAAGTTCGTCAATGAGCTTTGTTAAAGTTTGAAGAACTTATGAACCATATAACAACGCATTTCTAGGACTCTAAACCAAGATTCATGCAACATGAATGTTTATAAGTGTCTCAATCAGCTTTGTACAAGTTTCACGAACTAATGAAACATCTAACACTGCGTTTCTAGGACTGTAAACCAACTTTCATGCAACATTAGTGCTTATAAGTGTCTCAATGAGCTTTTTAAAAGTTTGACGAACTTATGAAACATCTAACAAAGTGTTTCTAGGACTCTAAACCAAGATTCATGCAACATGAGTTCTTATAAATACCTCAATGAATTTTGTTAAAGTTTGACGAACTTATGAAATATCTAAAAACGTGTTTCTAGAACTTTAAACCAAGTTTCATGCAACATGAGTGCTTTGATAAACGAGATTTTACCCCGTTAAATCTAATGTCTCAATTGTAGTACTTGAGGTGTCAATCCGAATCAGGAGCAATTAAATTACTAAAGTTTGCAAGGAATCAATCTTAGTCTAAGCGATTTAAAAGATGGTTTTGTTTATGAAATTTTGTAAAGATTAACAAAGAAATAAAACGAAATTGCAAGTTGTAAAGATTCAAATTAAAAAGCTAAACAACCAGGTCAAGGTACTTTGACGGGTTCATCAACTTTCAGGTTTTTCGATGTCTTTTATAAAAGTACTTTAAGGTTTTGAAAACGATTTTAGATCAATCCACTCTCGTGATAGAGATCCTTTTCCTAACAAGTAAACTAAAACAATATCTTGGATAGTTTAAATTTTAGAAAACATTAAAGTTCAAATCAATTCAACCACTAAACTTATTAACACAGATCTCTCGGTTAAGCTAGGTTTAGTTCTAGGGTAATTGTTCAGGAATCCTCACGACCTCTCACTGTGAAGTTTCCTGGGTTCTATCAATTGATTGATCAGGTCAATTAAATCATTAAGGTTGTTACACTAGATTAAAGTTTTATAATCAATTAAGTTCTAGACATCGATCAACCCTAGAGTTGATTCATCTTTTTTCCCCAACCTAATTGTCTATGGGAAACTACTCACTAAGCATATTGAAATTCAAAGAAATTAGATTCAAAGAAAACATAAACATAAACAAAAACAAGAGAAATAAGGTTCAAGAAAATCTTATTGATGATGAAGATCACAAAAGGTGGCCAAGCAAGGTTCACCAAGAAAATCTCCCAAGTCAAGAACAAAAACAAACGATGAAGAGAAAAACTAAAAACTAAAGATGGCCTTCTCTTTCTAAACATAGAAAAACCCTAATATAATATCAAACCGAAATCAAAATAAAGGAAACCAAAATTGGTTTAATTGGTTTTCCTTTTTACATATTAAAAACGGATTCCTTATAAAATTTCGCAGCCTGTATCGGTCAGAGCAAACCGATATAGGCTGGCCGATATGCGCTTCGGTAGTCTTCCTTCAGCTCAGTTTCCTTCGTATCGGCCAGGCTAAGCCGATACAACAAGTCGATATGCATCTTCGGGTCTTTTTCTCTTGTATCGGCCACTCCAAACCGATATGGTTGGCCGATACAAGCTTCGGCAAACTTTCTGTTTTCTATATCGGCCAATAGAAACCGATACAACATGCCGATGCAAGTGTATCTGCTTCTTTTTGGCTGAAATTCATCACTTTTGCCGTCTTTATGCTCCAAAACCTGAAATACACGAAACAAACCAAAATGCAACCTATATGACACTAAATGCAACCTAAATGAGTTAATTCTAATGCATAACATAAGGTAAAATGTGTAAAATATGCGAGTTATCAACTCCCCCAAACTTATCCTTTGCTAGTCCTCAAGCAAGAGAACTAACATCAAAGTTCGAGAAAGTGCAGAGGCGGGGACCTCTGAACCAAAAACAACGCGGAAGTATAATGAACGAGTATCCTAAACATAGTAACCTCTCGCAACCGAACTAGTTCTACTTATTTCTATCTACCTTAACTTCGTCTAAATCCGCTATTATTACCAAAAGTATGTGATCCACTTGTCTAGTCTAAGCACCTTTCACATTCAATTAAACACAATCAAGCATGAAACATGATTAAAAATTTCCAAGAGTTTTTCTATTTGTCTAGGTAAGAACGGGATTTCGAATCAAACGAGGAGGCTAACACTAAGGCATGTGGTTAGTTGTAGCGCGGTTTCTCTCGGGGAGTGAAAGGGTTAAACAAAACCAGGAAAGACAAGAAGCAACTGATGCATACAAGTCCGGACATCCATCTCTACTCAAGACTATCCACTAACCCATCGTCTTTCTTTTAAAGATTTAAACACTTAAACATCGAGTTTCTTTTCTTTTCTTAACTACCTTAGGGGATTTTATTTTGGCTAAGTTTTTTTTTATTTTTTTTTATTTTCTTAATCGATTTTTTTTTTTTTTTTTTTTAGTTTACTTAGCCATTCTTTTACCCCCTAGGTGTTTTACAATTACTCGTGTTTATTTTCTTATTTTTCAAAACTCAAAGACGTGTCTCACCAAACCATTATCCCTTTCTAAATCACTAGTCTAAGAAAAACTAGCCCAATGGATGTCCTTTTTTGTCGCTCCCTATACTTTCAAGTTTTTGCGAAACCAAACAATCACTAAATGAAAAGAATTCTCACAAGTGTTTGGGTTAAGGTTTAGGGGGTGAGAGGGGAATCATCCTTAGAATGAGAATGACCGGATTGCGCTTAAAGTGTTTCGGCTTAGGAAGCCACAATCCGTAGAAATCACAAAGCCATAGAAATTCTCTTGAAAACCATCAATCATGCCAATTAAAAGTCAAGTTTAAGTTCAGATAATTTTCGAAGGTAACCTAGAACTACCAAGCTTCATAACCACACTATTGGCTTTTTAAACATCAATGTCTAGGGTTGCGGTTTCAAGATTTTCAGCGAATTCTAATTCGTTTACGGAAGATACTACACCTAATATAATGTTCAAAACACTAAGTGCGTCGCTTTACAAGGTTAACATCATCATAGATCCCCTATGCATATGCTCTAAATGCCATGAACTAATCCTATATGCAGATTTTTTTTGTTTTTTATGAATGCTAATATGCGAAAACTAATATGACTACTCCCCCAAACTTAAATCACACGGTCTCCGTGTGAAACAAACATTGGAGAAGGTTCCTAAATGTATGTATGAATGACTCTAATATGAAAAACTAATGCGTATGCACATGGTTCAGGTGTTACCTCAGTAGTACTAACACGACGAGTCGACGTCGTCTGTATCGGTCTCAGCAGACCGATACTCTTGCTGAGACCGATACTCTTGCCCGATATCGGTCCAGCAACCGATATAACAGGCCGATACCCCTTTCAGAATTCGTTTTCCTACTTCTTTTTCACCTGAAACCATCAAACACGACATAAACTCTAAGTAAATTATCATCTAAATGCAAACTAAAATTGTATATACAAGGATAGACATGGGACTTCCTCCCAAGTGAGCTTGTTTATAGTCTCATAGCTTGACTTTACCCCCTTCTTTTTAGACGAAATTGGGGCTTGAAAGAGATGTCGAATCTCCTTCGGTGACAACTTTCACTAGTAAAAAAACTGCCCATACCCACGAAAAACCCACGGATGGTTTCGAGTTATAGGCTAACTATTATTGGGATCCCTCACACGAGGACCTTGTCTTTTTCGAGTGGAAAGAAAAGACAAAAAAGGGAATCGGGGAGGAAATAAGTAGGAAGCACAGAAAGGGAGTGCGGCCTCCTTACATTAGCAATGACGATTGGGTCCGGCTATTGGCAGAGTGGGATACTCCCAAAGCCAAACTGAGAAGTGAGAAGGCGGCAACAAGCCGTCAAACTCCTATCGACGGGAGTACAATGCACGTCCACTACGGCGGACCCAATTCATTCTCCAAAATCAATTATACTCTGGTAAGTTTTTATAAATACATTAATAAATACATATGAATAAATGTAACATTAACGTGTACATTTGAATTTTAACAAATACAGCAACAAGAGGATCCCCAATCTCGGGATCACTCTCTTCTTGATTTAGTCAAGAAGACACATCGACGCCCAGATGGCACCTACAATGATCCCTTCATTGAGGGAGTTGTTAGGGCGGTTGAAGAAGAGGCTTCTCCGTACGAAGGTACGTCGAGTACAGCTTATTCACCGGGTGAAGAGACATATACTCAACGAGTCAACCGGTTATATTTAGAGGTAAATCTTTTTAATTTTCTATTGCTATAAATTTTAATATGTTTTTGTATTAATTTTGTAATGTTTAAATGTGCAGAAGGTCAACCCGAGATACGGAGAGGCCTACGGTGTTGGTAGTGCGAAGACGCAGTTCTATCAACCGTACAGCCATTATGCGTCCTCGACACAAGAGGTTACGCGCAGTGAGTTCGACGCGTTCAAGACTAGCACTCAAGGAAGGTTAGATCGCCTTGAAGCTGGAAGCTCGACGGGGTCGGGTCAAATCCCGAATGACCAAGAAGACCAGAGTCAGGGCACGTTAGACCCGACTATAGCACCTCAAGGCGGGATCCAGCTCGAGGAGTTCAACACAACCCATCTTGAACTCGCTTGGGAATTTCGATTATGATATGTAGTGTTTTGTATTTTGCAACAACTTTATTTAATTTATATAACTATGAATTTTGTAAAACTATTTGCTCTTGTGGTTTAAATTTTCAAGTATTATTGTCTTTTTAAATCTGTTTTAATTTTAATTTTTAAAATTATAATTTCTTAAATCAAAATTGATTTATTATTTTTTTTAAAATAATTTCAGACTACCCACGAAAATTTTCGTGGGTTTTTCGTGGTTTGTTGAGCACCCACGAAATACCCACGAAAATTTTCGTGGGTTAATTGCCACGAAAATTTTCGTGGGTTTTTCGTGGGTAATTTCATAAACCACGAAAAACCCACGAAATTTTTCGTGGCAATTTACCCACGAAAATTTTCGTGGGTATTTCGTGGCTAATTTCCCAGGTTATTATTCGTGGGATTTTCGTGGGTATGCTACCCACGAAAAAGCCACTAAAATTTTCGTGGGTATGCTACCCACGAAAAAGCCACGAAAATTTTCGTGGGTATCATACCCACGAAAAAGCCACGAAAATTTCTACCCACGACGCTATACCCACGAAAATTTTTCGTGGCTTTTCGTGGCTTACCCACGAAAAAACATGCAAAAAACCCACGAAAATTTTTGTGGGTATCCTGTTTTTTTTTACTAGTGTTTGTGGTCCAGGGGCGGCTTGAGTTTTACTCCTTTCACCCCAAACTCTACTCCATCTTTGTGCTTCTCTTGCCTTGAGTCGCAGCGAGCACTCCTTGCTTCTTTCTTGAAAGCTTTCTTCAAAGATTTAACCTCGTTGATTAACTTTCTAATGACGCGGTTTTGAGACATGTTCCAATGCACCTTTCTGAACTTCCTAGGAGGGGATTGGTGTTCCACTTTTGGAGCTTTGGGTTTGCTCCTTGCATCATCACTAGACTTACCATTGCTAGCATCTTTCTCCACTCCAATCACCAAAGCTTCACAAGGGGCCGTCTCCGTAGGCTTTTTGGCTACATCGTTGATGGTGTACCGCTGAACAAGGTCCTTCCCAAGGTGCAAATCTATCTTTCCAACCTTCACATCTATGATGGCTCCAGCGGTTGCCAAGAAAGGTCTTCCAAAGATGAGTGGATTATCAGGTTCTTTGTCCATCTCCAAGACGACAAAATCTGTTGGAATGAAAACGTCTCCCAACTTTACCGGAATATCTTCTAAGATTCCAATGGGTACCTTCACTGATCTATCGGCCAGCACCAAAGAGATCTTAGTAGGTTGGAAAGAAGAAAGGCCGAGTTGTTTAACCACAGAGGAAGGCATAACGTTGACACTAGCCCCTAGATCGCATAGGCACTTTTCAAAGATCAAAGGACCCAGAGTGCAAGGCAAAGTAAATCTCCCTGGATCACCAAGTTTCTTAGGAGAATGGTTCTTTTGAATGATCGCGCTGCACTCTTGTGAAAGATTCACCGTGTCTTCCGAGTTTTTGAACTTGTTTTTGATGGTGTCTTTCAAAGATTTGGTGGAGTGAGGGACTTGCTTGAAGGCGTCAACAAGAGGGATGGGGGTTTGCACCTCGTTTGTTTGCTTCTCGAGTTTAGCGCTAATGTACTTCTTCAAGAGATGCATCTTGGCTCGACCTGGAAAATGTGGCTTATCTTTATAAGGAGATGTCACATACACCAGCTTTTTCGGCTCGTCGGTTTTCTTCTTTTTCTCGGATATCTCCTCGGTATCGGCCATGTGTTTGGCCGATATTGGTGGTCGATATCGGTCAGCTGAAACCGATACGTCTGGCCGATACGAGTCCCCTGTCTCCTTCTCAAGTGCATCGGCCTTGTTCCCAGCCGGTATAGGTGGTCGGTATCGGCCTATTGTGGCCGATACGCTTGGCCGATACGAGTGTCCTGTATCTCTCTCGTTACCGTTTGCGGTGTTTTCGTCGTCTAGGACTGTGGTCTCTGTTTCGTGTGACTGTTCCACCTCCCCGACCTGATCCGCATTGTCCTCAATGAGATCGCTTGAAAGAATTTGTGTACCACTACGAAGTTCTATTGAGTTGACATACTCTCTAGGATTGGCTTCAGGTTTACCCGGGAGTTGGCCCATTGGTCGCTTGGAAGCCAAAGTAATTTGAGCCACTTGGTTATCCAAGGCTTTCAAGTGAGTACTCAAGGTTTCAAACTTGGCGTTGAGATCATGGTAAGAGTTGTCAACCTTTTCCTGAATTTCTTTCTTGAACGTGCTGAACTCCATGTGACTTCGGGTTTGGCCGTCTAGAATCTGTTTTAGCATCTGAGTGGTTTGATCACCTTGGGGAGCTGGTGATGCAGCCACTCCTTGAACAGCAGGAGGGTTGGTGTAACCTGGAGGACGATTAGGTGGTTGTCTCGGTACGTATCCTCCTTGGTTGTATTGAGGTTTACCTTGGTAACCTCCTTGTTGCGCATGGGGATAGACCTGGTCTTGGGGGTTGGCTACGTTGTTGTTTCGGTAGGAGAGGTTTGGGTGTTGAGAATAGTTGTTGAAACGCCAATCATTCTGATTTCCCATGTAGTTGATCTCCTCCTGATTTCCCTCGGTTGGGGGTAATTGTTCATCTCCGCTTCCATTGTAGTTAATCCCCACTTGGTTAGACATGAGTAACTTATCCAGCTTCTCATTCACCGCCTTTATCTCTCTCTTAAATTGCTCATCGTTCCCTGAGCTGCGGATGGTGCGATCATAATCTTCTCCGTAGTTGCTATCGCTTAGGGCGTAGTTCTCCACCAAAAGTTGTCCATCGGCTTCCGTCTTCCCAAGGAAATTTCCTTGGCTAGCTGAATCGAGAAGCATCCTGAACTTCGGTTTTAGGCCGCAATAGAACGTGTTGAGTAGGCTCTCTCCCGTAAAACCGTGGTGCGGGCATCTCACCGTGTAACCCTTGAATCGTTCCCAAGATTCGCTGAACGTTTCTTGGTCTTTTTGTGCGAAAGTTGAGATCTCGTTTCGCAGCTTTGATGTCCTCACCACCGAGAAGAACTTTGTGAGAAAAGCCGTCTTACATGCCTCCCAAGTCTGTATGGTGTCCTTCACAAGGTTTTTCTGCCATATGTGAGCTTTGTCCCCGAGTGAGAAGGGGAACAAACGCAGCTTAAACATGTCCTCATTGACACCATTGATCTTCACCGTGTCGCATAGCATGTCAAATTGGTGAAGGTGATCAATGGGGTCTTCACTAGGCAGCCCATAGAACTTGTTGTTGGACACCATATTGATGAGACTAGACTTGATCTCAAAGTTGTTGTTGACGATGGTTGGTGGTATGATGCCACTACGGTTGGTGATGTTTGATGGCACATCGGCGTCCCCGATCGCGCGTGCGGTGTTGTTTGCCATCTCCGTTTCCGAGTCTGAAGCGTCGAGTGCGGGTGGTTCGGAGTCGGAGTGGTGATCCAGTCTCTTTTCCTTAGAGTTGGCTCGTTCGTGTGCTTTGATGTCGGCGTAGAAGAGCAAGCTATCACTTTGTCCGTGACTTCTTCTTTGCATACACATGAGAGCACGAAATACCACAATAGAAAGGAAAAGATTAGTATCCGGTAACTAAAACTTAGTCCCAAGTAATTCCAAAACTCTAATATTTAATCGAGTTCCTGAATCGGCAACGGCGCCAATTTGATAAACGAGATTTTACCCCGTTAAATCTAATGTCTCAATTGTAGTACTTGAGGTGTCAATCCGAATCAGGAGCAATTAAATTACTAAAGTTTGCAAGGAATCAATCTTAGTCTAAGCGATTTAAAAGATGGTTTTGTTTATGTAATTTTGTAAAGATTAACAAAGAAATAAAACGAAATTGCAAGTTGTAAAGATTCAAATTAAAAAGCTAAACAACCAGGTCAGGGTACATTGACGGGTTCATCAACTTTCAGGTTTTTCGATGTCTTTTATAAAAGTACTTTAAGGTTTTGAAAACGATTTTAGATCAATCCACTCTCGTGACAGAGATCCTTTTCCTAACAAGTAAACTAAAACAATATCTTGGATAGTTTAAATTTTAGAAAACATTAAAGTTCAAATCAATTCAACCACTAAACTTATTAACACAGATCTCTCGGTTAAGCTAGGTTTAGTTCTAGGGTAATTGTTCAGGAATCCTCACAGACCTCTCGGCTGTGAAGTTTCCTGGGTTCTATCAATTGATTGATCAGGTCAATTAAAGCATTAAGATTGTTACACTAGATTAAAGTTTTATAATCAATTAAGTTCTAGACATCGATCAACCCTAGAGTTGATTCACCTTTTTTCCCCAACCTAATTGTCTATGGGAAACTACTCACTAAGCATATTGAAATTCAAAGCAATTAGATTCAAAGAAAACATAAACATAAACAAAAACAAGAGAAATAGGGTTCAAGAAAATCTTATTGATGATGAAGATCACAAAAGGTGGCCAAACAAGGTTCACCAAGAAAATCTCCCAAGTCAAGAACAAAAACAAACGATGAAGAGAAAAACTAAAAACTAAAGATGGCCTTCTCTGTCTAAACATAGAAAAACCCTAATATAATATCAAACCGAAATCAAAATAAAGGAAACCAAAATTGGTTTAATTGGTTTTCCTTTTTACATATTAAAAACGAATTCCTTATAAAATTTCGCAGCCTGTATCGGTCATAGCAAACCGATATAGGCTGGCCGATATGCGCATCGGTAGTCTTCCTTCAGCTCAATTTCCTTCGTATCGGCCAGGCTAAGCCGATACAACAAGTCGATATGCGTCTTCGGGTCTTGTTCTCTTGTATCGGCCACTCCAAACCGATATGGTTGGCCGATACAAGCTTCGGCAAACTTTCTGTTTTCTATATCGGCCAATAGAAACCGATACAACATGCCGATGCAAGTGTATCTGCTTCTTTTTGGCTTAAATTCATCATTTTTGCCGTCTTTATGCTCCAAAACCTGAAATACACGAAACAAACCAAAATGCAACCTATATGACACTAAATGCAACCTAAATGAGTTAATTCTAATGCATAACATAAGGTAAAATGTGTAAAATATGCGAGTTATCATGCTTATAAGTGTCTCAATGAGCTTTGTACAAGTTTGACGAACTTATGAAAAATCTAACAACGTGGTTTCTAGGACTCTAAACCAAGTTTCATGCAACATGAGTGCTTATAAGTTCCTAAATGAGCTTTGTTAAAGTTTGACGAGCGTATGAAACATCTAACAACGCGTTTCTATGAGTCTAAACCAAGTTTCATGCAACATGAGTGTTTATAAGTGTCTCAATGAGCTTTGTACAAGTTTGACGAACTTATGAAACATCTAACAACGTGATTTCTAGGACTCTAAACAAAGTTTCATGCAACATGAGTCCTTCTAAGTTCCTCAATGAGCTTTGTAAAAGTTTCACGAACTAATGAAACATCTAACGACGCGTTTCTAGGACTCTAAACCAACTTTCATGCAACATTAGTGCTTATAAGTGTCTCAATGAGCTTTGTACAAGTTTGACGAATTTATGAAACATCTAACAACGCGTTTCTAGGACTCTAAACCAAGTTTCATGCAATATGAGTGCTTATAAGTTCCTCAATGAGCTTTGTTAAAGTTTGACGAACTTATGAAACATCTAACAACGCGTTTCTAAGACTCTAAACCATGTATCATGCAACATAAGTGCTTAGAATTAAGTGTCTCTATGAGCTTTGTACAAGTTTGACGAACTAATGAAACATCTAACACCGCGTTTCTAGGACTGTAAACCAAATTTCATGCAACATGAGTGCTTATAAGTATGTCAATGAGCTTTGTACAAGTTTTACGAACTTATGAAACATCTAACAACGTGGTTGCTAGGACTCTAAACCAAGTTTCATGGAACATGAATGCTTATAAGCGTCTCAATGATCTTTGTAAAAGTTTGACGAACTTATTAAACATCTAACAACGTGTTTCTAGGACTCTAAACAAAGTTTCATGCAACAAGTGTAAATATTATATTAAGCTTAAAAATTATGTACAATGTTATAGGCCTTATATACAATATTATTATAGAAAGTAATACTAAGAGTTTCCATAAACAAAGAGATCTTGATATATGGATATCACGATCATATCTCTAACACGCCCCCTCAAGATGGAGTGTCCGAAGTAACTCCAATCTTGTTTCGTAGTTCCAAGAATCTCACACGGGACAATGGTTTTGTTAGAGCATCAGCCAGCTGGTCACGCGTGTTGACATGTGAAACTTTGAGAGCACCTCTCTGAACTTGACCGCGGACGAAGTGATAGTCGATAGCAATATGCTTCATACGGGAATGAAATACAGGGTTTGCACAGAGGAACGTGGCACCAACATTGTCACATCGAAGTATTGGTGGTGAGGGCAATGGGATACCAAGTTCAGTGAGAATGTTGCAAATCCAAGCAAGTTCTTGAGGCAGCATTGGCCACGGCACGATACTCCGCTTCAGTGGAGGAGCGAGCGACGCCGTTTTGTTTCTTTGAAGCCCAAGATATCGGATGTTGGCCAAGATATATAATGTAGGAGTTGGTGGAAACGAAATCGTCAGAGTCTCCTGCCCAATCTGCATCCGAATAGCTGTGAAGCACGAGTCTTGTTGTTCGCCGAGAAGAAGATACCATGTGTTGGAGTGCCAGCCAAGTAACGCAATATGCGTTTGGCCGCTTGCCAATGATCTTCAGTAGGTTTATGCATGAATTGAGAGAGCTTGTTGACTGCATAGGCAATGTCAAGGCGAGTGAATTGTAGGTATTGGAGATTGCCAATGAGTCTTCTAAACTTTGACGGGTCTGAAAGTGGTGTGCCCGATCTGAGATGTAAGCGCGGAGACGAAGCCATTGGTGTTGAGACTGGCTTGGCGTTTGTCATATCGTACTTGTGTAGGAGGTCAAGAATATATTTTCGTTGGCTGAGATGAAGCCCTTGAGTCGCTCTATGAGCTTCGACGCCAAGAAAATAATTAAGATCCTCAGCGTCTTTAACCGAGAACCTCTCAGCAAGGAGTTGAAGAATCCGTTGTATGCCAGACTTGGTATTTCCTGTTACCAAAATATCGTCAACATATATGAGAAGGTATATGGTTTCTTTACCCCGATGCATGACAAAGAGAGACGTATCAGCCAGTGAGTTGAAGAACCCGAGACTCAAAAGAAAGTTCCGAAGCTCCGTGTACCAAGCGCGAGGAGCCTGCTTGAGTCCATAAATTGCTTTCTTGAGTTTGCACACATAATCCGGCTTGTCATTGTCGATGAATCCAGGAGGTTGCTCCATGTATACTTCATCTTTCAAGGTTCCTTGAAGGAAGGCATTATTAACATCAAGTTGTTGAAGTGGCCATGAATTGCTGACCGCGATATCAATCACAAGGCGCGAGTTGTAGCTTTAATGACCGGGCTAAAGGTCTCTGTATAGTCGCGACCAAACTCCTGGTTATAACCTTTGGCTACAAGTCTTGATTTGCAAAGCTTGTGAGTTCCATTAGAGTGAAATTTGTTTGTGTAAAGCCACCTGCAACCAACAATATTAAGATGAGGCCGACGTGGAACGAGATCAAAGGTTTGATTGCGAGAAAATGCATCCATTTCGGTGGACATGGAGGCACGCCATCGCTTGTCTTTCAATGCTTGCACAAGAGTGTTAGGTTCTGCAGGAGTTATAGAAGACATAGCCACTGCATAGTTGTATTTTTGATTCGGTTTGATGATATGGTTCTTTCTTCGTGTGAGCATGGGATGATTGTTTATTTGCGCCGGAGGTGGAGACGATGATGTTTCAGGTTGTAGTATCGGTGCCAAAGGCGCCGAGTCTGATGAGGCACGCGGTGAAGTTGGCGTTGTGTCAGGCGGCGTTGACGTCGTTGCCGACATGTTGTCGTCGTTGATGCTGTTGAGTGACGGTGAAGTTCCTTGTACCTGCAGGTGAGAGTCCAAGCTCGGTGGTTCCGTTTGTTGTATGAGTGGGGACAGAGGTGTATGTGGTTTTGGTATAGGTATAGTGGAAACAGGTGGGTAAGGTGTTGGAATTGGGGTTTCAAGTGGGCTTGGTGAGCTAGGTTGTAGGAGTGATGGTGTTTTGAAAGGAAAGGTTCTTTCGTCGAAGCGAACATGGCGAGAGATATAGATTCTACCAGTGTTTGGTTGAAGACAGAGGTATCCACTTTGACTCGGTGAATAGCCAATGAAGACACAAGGTGTTGACCTCTCTTCCATCTTATTAGCAGTGTATGGACGCAACCAAGGGAAACAAAGGCATCCATATACTCGAATTTTGTTGTAGTTTGGTTGGGTTCCAAAGATTTTGTGAAATGGTGAATCCATATTGAGAACAGGGGTAGGCATGCGGTTAATTAGATACGTAGCTGCAGCAAAGGCATAAGTCCAGTAAGAGCGAGGCATCGCTGCATGAGTGAGAAGGGTGAGGCCGGTTTCAACAACGTGTCTGTGTTTCCTTTCAGAGATACCGTTGTGTTCAGGGGTATGGGGTGGAGATGTTAAGTGACTGATGCCATCTTCTGCGAGATCTGATCTCAACGCCACAAACTCTCCTCCATTGTCGCTATATAGAGTCCCAATTTTGGTGTTGAAATGATTCTCAACTAGAGCCTTGAAGGTTTTGAACGTTTCTCGAACATGGGACTTCTGTTTTAGAGGGTAAAGCCATGTGTATCGGCTAAAGTGATCAATGAGAATGATGTAATATTTATATCCATCGATTGAGGTAATTGGGGAGCTCCAAAGGTCTGTATATATATATTGTAAGGGATGAGAGGATGTAATGGTGTTTTGGGAAAAAGGTAATTTGTGTGTTTTATTGATAGCACAATCGAGCATAGAGAGTTTTGAATTACCGATTGCACACAAGGTAAAGAAAAGCTAGAAACAATGTTTTTAAGAATAGAAGCGGAAGGATGTCCAAGGCGAAAGTGCCAATCAGACATGGTTATTTGAGGTGTGGTGGAAGCAAAAAATGACTGAAGGGTAGTAGGTTGGGCTGGCCACTCATACAACTCATCCTTGGTTTTGCCTTGGATTAACGGAACTCCCGAGCTGAGATCCTTCACCTGAAAGTGAGCAGGGAAAAATTCAACCGAAACTTTATTAGCATTACATAAGCGATAGACAGAGATGAGGTTCTTCTTAATATTAGGCACACACAAAACATTATTAAGCAACACGTTTCGAGTTTGGGAAGGTAGAGAAAGAGAACCGGTATGAGTAATTGACAAACCAGTTCCATCTCCAATGAGAACAGAGTCTTCACCATTGTAAGGTTGTTGCAACATCAGGTTGTTGAGGTCGCTGGTGAGGTGATGTGTGGCTCCGGAGTCCATTAGCCAAGAGTTAGTCGGGTTCTGAGACGCAACCACCATGTTAGCTCGTGGTTGCCATGGTCGGAATGGTGATGTATTGCGGTCAGAGGCATGTTGTTGAGGCATTTGTGGACATCGTCTGGCGCTGTGTCCAAAGACACTACAAATCTGACAGCGTCCTTGATAGCCTTTTGATGGACGATTGTCTTGTTTGTTAGTGTTGTTGTTGTACTGTTGCGGCTTGTTGGTGGTGCTCCAGTTTTGATTGTTGTTGTTGCGATACTGCTGATTATGTTGCTGTTTGGAGCGTGATGTGGCCATGTTCGCCGTAATTGGAGCAGCAATTGTCAAAGAGTTAGAAACCGCCAGCAACTTCGCCTCTTTGTTGATGAGTTTTTCATGTATCTCAACAATGGAGGGTGGGACATCACGACCCTCAATTTGGTCTGCCACAGACTTGTACTCTTCCGAAAGTCCATCAATGATGTACTCAATTTTGTCTTCATGGTCGAGAGATTTGCCTAGAAGTGCTAGTTGATCAAATCTGGTGGTGAGACCTTGCATGTAATCGTCGATAGTCTTGTCACCTTTGGTGTAGTTCTTGAGCTGCAGACGGAGTTGTTGAATATGACCTCGGCTTGGAGTTGCGTATGTTGCATTAAGCGACTTCATAACATCGTGAGCTGTCTTGGTGTTGGCGACAAGGGTCTGGATCGACGGTGAGAGAGTCGCAATGAGACCGCTGTAGATGAGGCGATCTTGACGTCTCCATTTGGTGTAGTCGGGATTCGTTGTGGTTGTGTTGTCGATGGTGACAGTCTCTTCCGGAGCCGGTAGAGATCCATCAATGTAGCCACCGAGATCATAACCATCGAGGAGTGCATGGATTTGGAGGTTCCATGTCATGAAATTGGTGGAGTTAAGTTTGGTTATGTTAACCATGTTGATGTTGAGAAGGGATTTAGTGGCATCGATTACATCATGAGTTGCAGCCATGGTGATTTAGAGAGGGGAAGAAGAAGCAGAAAAGATGGCTGCTGCTAGAGAGAAAAAAAAAAAATTAGGGTAATCGATGTGGCTCTGATACCATGTAAATATTATATTAAGCTTAAAAATTATGTACAATGTTATAGGCCTTATATACAATATTATTATAGAAGTAATACTAAGAGTTTCCATAAACAAAGAGATCTTGATATATGGATATCACGATCATATCTCTAACAACAAGAGTGCTTAAAAGTGTCTCAATGAGCTTTGGACAAGTTTCACGAACTTATGAAACATCTAACAACACGTTTCTAGGTCTCTTAACCAAGTTTCATGCTACATGAGTGTTTATAAGTGTCTCAATGACCTTTGTACAAGTTTGACGAACTTATGAAACATCTAACAACGCGTTTCTAGGACTCTAAACAAAGTTTCATGCAACATGAGTGCTTATAAGTGTCTCAATGAGCTTTGTACAAATTTCAAGAACTTATGAAACATCTAACAACGCGTTTCTAGGACTCTAAACCAAGTTTCATGCAACATGAGTGCTTATAAGTTCTTCAATGAGCTTTGTTAAAGTTTGACGAACTTATGAAACATCTAACAACGCGTTTCTAGGACTTTAAACCAAGTTTCATGAAACATGAGTGCTTATAAGTTCCTCAATGATTTTTGTACAAGTTTGACGAACTTATGAAACATCTAACAACGCGTTTCTAGGACTCTAAACCAAGTTTCATGCAACATGAGTGTTTATAAGAGTCTCAATGAGCTTTGTACAAGTTTGATGAACTTAAGAAACATCTAAAAACGTGGTTTCTAGGACTCTTAACCAAGTTTCATGCAACATGAGTGCTTCAAAGTTCCTCAATGAGCTTTGTACAAGTTTCACGAACTAACGAAACATCTATCAACGCGTTTCTAGGACTCTAAACCAACTTTCATGCAACATTAGTGCATATAAGTGTCTCAATAAGCTTTGTACAAGTTTGACGAACTAATGAAACATCTAACAACGCGTTTCTAGGACTCTAAACCAAGTTTCATGCTACATGAGTGTTTATAAGTTCCTCAATGAGTTTTGTTAAACTTTGACAAACTTTTGAAACAACTAACATCGCGTTTCTAGGACTCTAAACCAAGTTTCATGTAAAATGAGTGCTTATAAGTGTTTCAATGAGTTTTGTACAAGTTTGAAGAACTTATGAAACATCTAACAACGTGACTAGGACTATAAACCAAGTTTCATGCAATATGAGTGATTATAAGTGTATCAATGAGCTTTGTACAAGTTTGACGAAATTATGATACATCTAACAACGCGTTTCTAGGACTCTAAACCACGTTTTATGCAACATGAGTGCTTTTAAGTTCCTTGATGAGCTTTGTACAAGTTTCACGAACTAATGAAAAATCTAACAACGCGTTTCTGGGACGCTAAACCAAGTTTGATGCAACATTAGTGCTTATAAGTGTCTCAATGAGCTTTGTACAAGTTTGACAAACTTATGAAACATCTAACAACGCGTTTCTAGGACTCTAAACCAAGTTTCATGCAACATGAGTGCTTATAAGTTCCTCAATGAGTTTTGTTAAAGTTTGATGAACTTATGAAACATCTAACAACGCGTTTCTAGTACTCTAAACCAAGTATCATGCAAAATGGGTGCTTATAAGTTCCTCAATGAGCTTTGCTAAAGTTTGAAGAAATTATGAAACATCTAACAACGCTTTTCTAGGACTCTAAAACAAGTTTCATGCAACATGAGTGTTTCTAAGTGTCTCAATGAGCTTTGTACAAGTTTGACGATCTTATGAAACATCTAACAACGTGGTTTCCAGGACTCTAAACCAAGTTTCATGCAAAATGAGTCCTTCTAAGTTCCTCAATGAGTTTTGTACAAGTTTCACGAACTAATGAAACATCTAATAACGCGTTTCTAGAATTCTAAACCAAGTTTCATGCAACATTAGTGCTTATAAGTGTCCCAATGAGCTTTGTACAAGTTTGACGAACTTATGAAACATCTAACAACGCGTTTGTAGGACTTTTAACCAAGTTTCATGCAACAAGAGTGCTTATAAGTTCCTTAATGAGCTTTGTTATAGTTTGAAGAACTTATGAAACATCTAACAACGTGTTTCTAGGACTCTAAACCAAGTTTCATGCAACATGAGTGCTTATAAGTATGTCAATGAGCTTTGTACAAGTTTTACGAAATTATGAAACATCTAACAACGTGGTTTCTAGGACACTAAACCAAGTTTCATGGAACATGAATGCTTATAAGCGTCTCAATGATCTTTGTAAATGTTTGAGGAACTTATTAAACATCTAACAACGCGTTTCTAGGACTCTAAACAAAGTTTCATGCAACAAGAGTGCTTAAAAGTGTCTCAATGAGCTTTGGACAAGTTTCACGAACTTATGAAACATCTAACAACACGTTTCTAGGTCTCTTAACCAAGTTTCATGCTACATGAGTGTTTATAAGTGTCTCAATGACCTTTGTACAAGTTTGACGAACTTATGAAACATCTAACAACGCGTTTCTAGGACTCTAAACCAAGTTTCATGCAACATGAGTGCTTATAAGTATGTCAATGAGCTTTGTACAAGTTTTACGAAATTATGAAACATCTAACAACGTGGTTTCTAGGACACTAAACCAAGTTTCATGGAACATGAATGCTTATAAGCGTCTCAATGATCTTTGTAAATGTTTGAGGAACTTATTAAACATCTAACAACGCGTTTCTAGGACTCTAAACAAAGTTTCATGCAACAAGAGTGCTTAAAAGTGTCTCAATGAGCTTTGGACAAGTTTCACGAACTTATGAAACATCTAACAACACGTTTCTAGGTCTCTTAACCAAGTTTCATGCTACATGAGTGTTTATAAGTGTCTCAATGACCTTTGTACAAGTTTGACGAACTTATGAAACATCTAACAACGCGTTTCTAGGACTCTAAACCAAGTTTCATGCAACATGAGGGCTTATAAGTTCCTCAATGATTTTTTTACAAGTTTGACGAACTTATGAAACATCTAACAACTCGTTTCTAGGACTCTAAACCAAGTTTCATGCAACATGAGTGTTTATAAGAGTCTCAATGGGCTTTGTACAATATTGATGAACTTAAGAAACATCTAAAAACGTGGTTTCTAGGACTCTTAACCAAGTTTCATGCAACATGAGTGCTTCAAAGTTCCTCAATGAGCTTTGTACAAGTTTCACGAACTAACGAAACATCTACCAACGCGTTTCTAGGACTCCAAACCAACTTTCATGCAACATTAGTGAATATAAGTGTCTCAATAAGCTTTGTACAAGTTTGACGAACTAATGAAACATCTAACAACGCGTTTCTAGGACTCTAAACCAAGTTTCATGCAACATGAGTGCTTATAAGTTCCTCAATGAGTTTTGTTAAACTTTGACGAACTTATGAAACAACTAACAACACGTTTCTAGGACTCTAAACCAAGTTTCATGTAACATGAGTGCTTATAAGTGTTTCAATGAGTTTTGTACAAGTTTGAAGAACTTATGAAACATCTAACAACGTGACAAGGACTCTAAACCAAGTTTCATGCAATATGAGTTATTATAAATGTCTCAATGAGCTTTGTACAAGTTTTACGAACTTATGATACATCTAACAACGCGTTTCTAGGAATCTAAACCACGTTTTATGCAACATGAGTGCTTCTAAGTTCCTTGATGAGCTTTGTACAAGTTTCACGAACTAATGAAA
Organism: Cochlearia excelsa; assembly: GCA_963556525.1. Classification (NCBI taxonomy): domain Eukaryota; kingdom Viridiplantae; phylum Streptophyta; class Magnoliopsida; order Brassicales; family Brassicaceae; genus Cochlearia; species Cochlearia excelsa. The sequence goes on along the minus strand of OY748328.1, from coordinate 12,924,476 downwards.
CATCTAACAACGCGTTTCTGGGACTCTAAACCAAGTTTGATGAAACATTAGTGCTTATAAGTGTCTCAATGAGATTTGTACAAGTTTGAAAAACTTATGAAACATCTAACAATGCGTTTCTAGGACTCTAAACCAAGTTTCATGCAACATGAGTGCTTATAAGTGTCTCAATGAGTTTTGTACAAGTTTGACGAACTTATGAAACATCTAACAACGCGGTTTCTAAGACTCTAAACGAAGTGTCATGCAACATGAGTGCTTATAAGTGTCTCAATGAGCTTTGTACTTTTTTGACGAACTTATGAAACATCTAACAACGCGGTTTCTAAGACTCTAAACGAAGTGTCATGCAACATGAGTACTTATAAGTGTCTCAATGAGCTTTGTACTAGTTCGACAAATTTATGAATCATCTTACAACGCGGTTTCTAGGACTCTAAACCAAGTTTCTTTCAACATGAGTGCTTATAAGTGTCTCAATGAGCTTTGTACAAGTTTGACGAACTTATAAAACATCTAACAACGCCGTTCTAGGACTCTAAAGCAAGTTTCATGCAACATGAGTGCTTAAAAGTGTCTCAATGAGCTTTGTACAAGTTTCACGAACTTATGAAACATCTAACAACACGTTTCTAGGACTCTAAATCTAGTTTCATGCAATATGAGTGTTTATAAGTGTCTCAATGAGCTTTGTACAAGTTTAGCGAACTTACAAAACATCTAACAACACGTTTCTAGGACTCTAAACCAAGTTTCATGTAACATGAGTGCTTAAAAGTGTCTCAATGAGCTTTGTACAAGTTTCACGAACTTATAAAACGTCTAACAACTCGTTTCTAGGACTATAAACCAAGTTTCATGCAACTTGAGTGTTTATAAGTGTCTCAATGAGCTTTGTACAAGTTTGACGAACTTATGAAACCTCTAACAACGTGTTTCTAGGACTCTAAACCAAGTTTCATGCAACATGAGTGGTTAAAAGTGTCTCAATGAGCTTTGTATTAAGACAAATGATAACCTTAAAGGCATTAGGTCAAAATACTAATAAGAAGATCAAAAGAGTAAACATGGATCAAAGACTTAAACAAGAGAAGAAGTGCAAAGATTGTTCATTATCAACAAGTGCATTATCACTTAAAGAAGAACGTGCAAAGTTGGTGATCAAGACCCGAAAGAAATGTGCAAAACACGGGTTTGTAGATGTGCGAAATCCGGGTTTGATAATTGTGCAAATCATGTGCGGAAAGATAAAGAATACAAAAAGCACAAGACTCAAAAATGCAAAAAGGAATATCCTAAGGAATATTCCAAAGGAATATTTTCTTCTCTCTCTTTCTTGTATTTTACTTATAAATATCATGTATTCTCCATTGTTATGAAACTAAGGAGCTTATGCTATGTTCAAATTAATAAACAAAAACTTTCTCTAAACACAAACTCTCCCAAATATCTCTTTAAACACAAACCGAAACTCTCTCTAAATCTATCATCTATTCTCCTCCTCCACAAATCTCACTGATTCTCCTCTAATCTCACTTTCAAATCTCAACATGGTATCAGAGCATGAAGCTCTTGTTGTTGAAATTCCGCAATTAGTTTAATGTTCATAGATAAAAGAGAACCAAGACAAGCTTTAAAAGGCGATGAATCTTGTAGAGAAAGAGAATCATTGTTCAAATCAACTCTTAGGAGTATAATGAACATGTTGAATCCTTTCTCATTCTCTAAAATTTGTGTTCTTTTGTTTAAAAAAGGGAGGCTGATTTCAAAGAGTATTAGTGACTTGATGAATTCAAAAGCTCTTCTTTTATTTCTTGTATAAATCCATAGATCTTGGTAGTACCTTTCTTAGAGCACACCAAGCACAATATGTTCGTGGAAAGATTGGATCTTTAAGATCTAGCTAAATGTTTAAAAACATGGTTGTGAAAGTGTGTTTCTTTGAAAAGATCTATGGATATCCGAAAGTTACATATTGAGAACCATGGATTCCTTGCTCATATGAGTTTAAGGAACCTTGATGAATCCAATAATCACTTAACTTAGGCATTTAGGCTATGAACAAGTATCCAAAGCATCAAAGCTTGGAACTTGTGAGCTAAAAGAGTATGAGAACCATGTAGATTGTCTCTTGTGAGAACAAAACATGTTGAATCTGACACTTTTTGCTTTCCTTTCGTACAAAGATTCAAGGAAGAGAACCGAGTATCTCATTACTCTTATGAGATGAAGAGAACTCGTTGAATCCAAATCCTTATTAAAGAACATACTAATCAAAGATCGATTCATGAAAACAAAAAATTTGATCTTTTAAGATCTAGCTACATGAAAAATCGATGTCTTGATTGTGTAGTCTCTTTAATTAATCTTTGTATAAGGCCGAAAGTTAAAAGATGAGAACCATGGCTTCCTCACTTTTATGATCCTCACTCTTATAAGTCTAGAGGGACCTTGATGAACCAAATATCTATTTAACTTTGGTATAAAACAATGACCAAGTATTCAAGAACAAAACTTGAAGCTTGATAGTTTAAAGGTTAGTGAACAACTTATGTTAACTCATGAAGAATATAACCTAGTGTTGAATCCGTAACCTCTTTTAGACAATGACCAAGTCTCCTAAGCATAAAAGGCTTAGAACTTGAGAGTCAAAGAGTAAGGAACCGTGTCTATTGTCTCTTATGAGAACAAAGGTATGTTGAATCCGAATTACTCTAAACTTTATTTAGGCAAGGACCAAGTTATCAAGTTAAAAGCTTGGCACTTGAGAGCTAAAAGAGAGTGATCCTTGTTCAATAAGCATTTTGTGCTTAATTTACTTGTTGAATCCAAATCTCTTCGCATTATTTAAATTTATGAGCACGTACTAGTCGGGTTTTTTTCATCTTTAATTGACAATGAAGAGATTTGATGAAGTAAGACTAATTGTCTTTATAAGGGAAAGCTTTAATCTTTCATCTTAAAGCTTAAATCTTTATAATCTCCAAGTCAATACATGCTCTTGTTCGAATTTCAAAAATACTCTTGGGACAATGAAAGATAAGTTAAGGGGGTTTGTTTAACAAAAGAGAAATAAGGTTTTAGTAGTGGCCTCGTTAGGTAACTAATGAATGATCTCTTTAGAAACATTGAATCCAATGATCATTAGATCACTTAGGTTCGGATAAACACTCTATATTCATTATTTCTCTTCCATCCCATTACCAAATCCGAGTCCCTCGTTGAGTGCATCTGAATAAGTGTCCAACTATATTCTCATTGAATGATAGTTATATGGGCAACTTTCTAATGAACTCATTAATATTCATAGCACTAATCGCCGGTTCTTAATTGAAACGATTAGATGCTTAAGTGTGTGAAGAAGATCATAAGATACAAGACTCTCATAAGTCCTTGGTTAATCTATGTGATCTCGGGTTTAAAAGGAGTAATGAACCAAGTGAATCTTTTATAAGATCTTCTTGAATTCAAAAACTCTCTTAGAGGGTAGATAACCAAGAATTGTTGGGTGTCTAAGCACTCACGATCTTGTAAATCCAAATAGGATAAGTTTGACATGATGATCTACTTGTTAAGATCATTGACCGCCTAAAGGGCAATTAAGTTGATGATCCGAGAGAAGTGACTTGCTATACAAGCGTTCAAAGTCACAATGATCCTCGGTTTTGTTAAGATCATGGTCTAGTATTAAAGGCCATGATCCTCTCTCAAAGTCTTTATGGCAAGGAACCATAATCAAAAGACTCTTGTTGCTAACCTTGATATGTGTAGGTAAATAGCAATCAAAAGACACGCATTAGAGGAGTCATAAACTCTATCATGGACTAACAATATAAGTGCTCTAAAGAGTATAATGACTCCTCCACATGACCATCAACTCAAGGAACCAAACCGATTAAGGGATAATTCTAAACTCTTTATTCTTTATACTTGTATTGTTAGATACTTGCTTAAGTGATCATTAATGCTTCATGGAATTATTTGCGTTGATCACTTAGTTAAAAATGTTATAGAATTTGCAAACTATTGAAACTATCTAGAACTTGAACTTGGGTTAAGATGCAATTCTATTTTTGGGTTTAGCTAATGTCTTAGAGGATCTATTGAACTAAGTCTTAAACCCTTCTTTGTATTCTTGCCTTGTGCTTGTATTTAGTAGCAAGTGGTTTATAAAATTGTTTAAGTTACTAAACTTATGCCGGTTAATCATGAAACTTAGTCACTTTTGTCTTTTGGTATGATGTAGGATCATTATTTCTAAAGATTAAAAGATATTCTCAATGAGAAAAACCCCTAAGCATGAAGAAGTAACTAAGAAGTGCTAAAGAGAAAAGAAGTAGAGAGAAGAATGAAAGAGGCCACATAGAGTGTCCAAAGAGAAGATGAGAAACCTTTCTCATAAAAGCTTGTGAAGAACAAAGCAGGGAAAGAGAGAAGTTCATGAGGTTACTCCATCTTAATCACGAGGGGGGGGGAGAAGATAGTGTTAAATCACACATCTCTTCATGATCAAAATGGAGATAATCATTCGGCTAAAACATCTTTACCAAATGTGCAACGCCAATCTCAATAGTCTTAGAAAAACCTCTTGAGAAAGAGGATCAACATTCGGTGGTCAAGCCCTCAAGGAGCAAGACCAAATCTATCTACCATTCCTCGGCCAAGTTTATGGCAAGAACAAAGCCGAGTTAATCTATTCACCAATCGACCAAAGTCCTTAGCAAAGAAAAGGCCATCATCAATCACCAATTGGCCAAAGTCCTTAGCAACGACAAGGCCATCATCAATCACCAAAAGAAGAACCTCTTGAAGAAAGAGATTCATCAAACCGGCTAAAGCTTCTACAAATAGAAAAAGCCATCATTCTACCATTCCATCATTCGGTGAAGTATCTTTCAAGAAGACAAGACCGAGCCATCTAATAATCTAATATTCGGTTAAAGCATCAAACAAGATGCAGAACCAATTCACTTTCGGTCAAATATCTACAAAGAGCAAGACCGGTTCAAACTAAAGAATGAGCTCTTGAAGAAAGAGACTCATCTCATCCTTTATTGAGTCGGCCAAGTTTCTAGAAAGAATAAGGCCGAGCCAACTCTTCATCAAATGGCTAAAGCATCTACAAGGGAGCAAGCCATCTACCATCTATACTCGGCCAAACGTCTATCAAGGAGTAAAACCGAGTCAAGTCATTAACCTTGTTCCAATTGCACAAAGAAGAAGTCAAAGGTTGCATCGAAGTGCAACTACAAGGAAGAATCAATACCACTACGAACTAAAGGTTGTGTCTTAAAGCTTTAGCCTCTCTTCATTATGATTAACTTAGTCATAGAACTAGAGCTGCATCACATAATCTTGCATAGTTCTTTGATAAAACTAATCATTGCCCTTGTTGAAAGTTGCTTTGTCTAATAGCATAAATGAAATCATTTGAAATTTGTTATTAACTTAGTTTTAAATTGCAAAATTACTCATTTGACACGTTAGTTGCATCTAGACTTAAGTTTCTTTTATGCTTTCTATATAATCATATCAAGTCATCCATTCACTAAACCTTATGTATTTCTTGAATCTCTTGAAGGTTCAAAGGAAACGAAAGAAAAGTGATCTCACTCGGTTGCTTGGATGACAAGAAGAAAGCTACTAAGGAGAAATGAAGAGAAGGAGAAAAGGAAGCCAAAGTGTTCGGTGAAACCCAACTCACACTCAAACTTGTGAAGAACAAGCCGTGAATGGAGAATCAAGAAGCAAGAAGCCAAGTCGGTACTATCTTAAGGGGGGGAGTTCCGGAAGACCCCTAACCGAATTAACTTACACTCTTTTTCCTTAGATGTGGTTTTATCCCAAGTGGTTTTCCCATCTAAGGTTTTAATGAGGTTTGTTAAACGGTTTTCCAATCTTAGCTATTTCATTAGGCTAAAGTTGAGGGAGAGTATTTAAGACTAATGATAACCTTAAAGACATTAGGTCAAAATACTAATAAGAATATCAAAAGAGTAAACATGGATCAAAGACTTAAACAAGAGAAGAAGTGCAAAGATTGTTCATTATCAAGAAGTGCATAATTTGTGCATTATCACTAAAAGAAAAACATGCAAAGTTGGTGATCAAGACCCATAAGAAAGGTGCAAATCCCGTGCTTGTAAATGTGCAAAACCCGAGTTTGATAATTGTGCAAATCTTGTGCGGAAAAAGAAAGAAGACAAGAAACACAAGACTCCAAAATGCAAAAAGGAATATTCCCAATGGAATATCCAAAGGAATATTTTCTTCTCTCTTTTATTTTGCTTATAAATATCATGTATTCTCCATTGTTATGAAACTAAGGAGCTTATGCTCTCTTCAAATTAATAAACAAAAGCTTTCTCGAAACACAAACTCTCCCAAATCCCAATCTAAACACAAACCGAAACTCTCTCTAAATCTATCACATATTCTCCTCCTCCACAAATCTCACTGATTCTCCTCTAATCTCCCTGTCAAATCTCAACATGGTATCAGAGCATGAAGCTCTTGTTGTTTAAATTTCACAATTAGTTTAATGTTCATCGATAAAAGAGAACGAAGACAAGCTTTAAAAGGCGATGAATCTTGTAGAGAAAGAGAACCATTGTTCAAATCAACTCTTAGGAGTATAATGAACATGTTGAATCCTTTCTCATTCTCTAAAATATGTGGTCCTTTGTTTAAAAAAGGGAGGCCGATTTCAAAGAGAACCAAGAAGAGCTTCTAACACTACAAGAATCTGCGCATATAACAACGAAAATTTTACAACGATTTTGGTCGTCGTAATTTTACGACGAAAGAACGACGAATTTACAACGATCTGTGCAATCGTCGTAAAATCGTCGTAAAGTTTACAACGATTTTGGTCGTCGTTATGTTACGACGATTTCACGACAATTTTACGAAGATACATGTAGTCGTCGTTTCATCGTCGTAAATTTACAACGATTTAACGACATCTTGGTTTTAAAAAAAATATCGTCACTAAATCGTTGCTAATTTACAACGAGTTTACAACTTCTGATTTTGGGACATTTAAACAACGATTTGAAGACATTAATCTGGTAGGTGAAAACGTGTATTTACTGTTGCACCTAATTATTTACAACTTTCATTTTAGTCGTTCAATCGTTGTAAAATCGTTGTAAATCCCTTGTTAAATATGAATCGCTGTAAATTAGTAGTTAAATTTCCTTGGTAAAAAGTTGGGAAAATTTTAAAAATCCTATAAATACATCCTCATCTTTCACCACAAATCACACCACCAATTTTATCTCTCTCTCACATACGAAGAAAAACTCTTTTTCTAAAAAAAAAATGTCCGGAGGCGATATTTACGAAATCCGGAAGTGGATGTACATACATCGAGGCGATGACGGATCGGTGACACGGGAGTTCCTTGACGGGGTTGAAATATTCATGCAGCAAGCCACAAATCTACCTGTCACTATTGGAAGCGGTAAGATGTTTTGTCCTTGTATCAAATGCGATAATAGACGGTTCATTTTGGTTGAAAATGTTTGGAAGCATTTGTTAAATAGAGGATTTACACCACAATATTATATATGGTTTCAGCATGGGGAAGGTTATTGTGGTAATGTTGCTAGTAGTAGTAATTATCATCAGGAATATGTAGACTATGACCAACATATAGAAAATGAGTATGATTATTATAATTTTCATCATGATCATGGAAATGAACCGGATAAGATAAATGACATGGTTAGCGATGCATTTCGTCCTGAAGTTGCATTGTCATCTGATGGAAATTTAGTCGAAGAACCTAATTTAGATGCTAAAAAATTCTACGACATGTTAAATGCTGCAAATCAACCAATATATGATAATTGTAAAGAAGGACACTCTAAATTGTCATTAGCTACTAGAATGATTAATATTAAAACAGACCATAACTTATATGAGGTGTGCATAGATGATTTGGCTTCATTGTTAAAAGAATATTTACCCTCTGATAATTTAGCTGTTGAAACGTATGAGGTTCAAAAATTGGTTATCAGTCTTGGTCTTCCGTATCAGTCAATTGATGTATGTGTAGACAATTGTATGATATATTGGAAAGACGACGACATTCGTGAGGAATGTCGTTTTTGCAAAAAACAAAGATATAGGCCAGAAGGAGTAGGTCGGAAGAGGGTACCGTACCAGAAGATGTGGTATCTGCCTATAACAGACAGGCTACAAAGGATGTATCACTCGGAGAGGACAGCTTCTTCGATGAGGTGGCATGCAGAACTTACACAGAAGCCTGGAGAGGTGACCCACCCATCATATGCGAAAGCCTAGAAACACTTTAACTCGGTGTACCCCGATTTTGCTAGACGAAAAGGTAACGTCTATGTTGGTCTATGTACGGATGGATTTAGTCCATTTGGTATGTCAGGTAGACAGTATTCTTTATGGCCCGTCATCGTCACCCCTTATAACCTCCCACCAGAGATTTTTACGCAAGGCGAATTTTTATTTCTGAGTATATTAGTCTCTGGACCTAAACATCCAAAAATATCCCTTGATGTTTTTCTATAGCCTTTGGTGGAAGAGTTGAAGGAGTTATGGCACACTGGAGTAAGGACTTACGATTGTTCGAGGAAACATAATTTTACCATGCGTGTAGTGCTTCTATGGACGATTAGCGACTTTACCGCTTATGGAATGTTGTCGGGCTGGACTACACACAGACGACTCTCTTGTCCTTACTACATGCATCGTACTGACGCCTTCCAATTGAAGCATGGAAGGAAAACTAGCTGGTTCGATTGTCATCGTCACTTTCTTAGTCTGCGTCACCCTTACCGGAAAAACAAATGAATGTTTAAAAAGAAAAAAGTGGTTCGTGATCCTCCACCAGTGTATTACACGGGCGAACAAGTTGAGGCGCATATGAATCATTACTGTGCGAATTACACAGTTCCCCGTGGAGGAAACTGTTATGTCCCGCCTAATTTGCATGATGGTTATCTTACGGAACACAACTGGCATAACAAAAGCATTTTCTGGGAGCTTACATACTGGAAAGATCATCTACTCCGACACAATCTTGACATGATGCACATAGTGAAGAACTTTTTCGATAACATTATGAACACTCTTTTGAATGTGCAGGGAAAGACAAAAGACAATTTTAAATCACGTCTTGACTTGGCTGAGATATTTGCGAGATCCGAATTGCACATTGATAAAGACGGAAAAGCGCCAGTACCTATATTCAGATTATCGAGTGCAGCGAAGACGTCGTTGTTCCAGTGGGTGATCTCTCTGATGTTAAGTTTCCTGGTGGTTTTGTTTCTAATCTTTCCCTGTGTGTAGATGGTAGTAAATTCACATGTATGAAAAGTCACGATTGTCATGTGTTCATGCAACGACTGTTACCATTTGTCTTGGCCGAACTTGTTCCACAAAATTTGCACGAAGCAATTGCTGGTACGTAATGTCTAATTAATTAATAAAATATTTCATAACTGAATAAATCGTAATATGTTTGATTTAATTTATATAGGTGTTGGGTTGTTCTTTCCTGATCTTTCCACAAGAACGTTGAACGATGAAGTAATAAGATAACTCGACGAGAACATTCCTCTCATTTTGTGCAATTTGGAGAAGATATCCCCCCATCCTTTTTTGATGTTATGGAACACCTACCAGTACATATCCCACACGAAGCATAAATAGGGGGGTCCGTTCACTTCCGATGGATGTACCCTTTCGAAAGATTTATGAAACATCTAAAAGGGAAGGCGAAGAATCTAGCTAAAGTCGAGGGTTCAATCGTTGCGGGTAGTATTACAGAGGAGACGTCTCACTTTACGTCGTACTACTTTGCACAAACCGCGAGGACACGTAAAAGAGTGCCAAGGAGATATGATGATGACGAAGGCATTCAAACAACGTACGCGGTAGAAGGAGTACCTTACATGTTTTGTCCCATTGGTCGGCTCAGCGGACGCATAAAAGAGGTTTGGTGGAGCAACGAGGATGAAATTCATTGTGCCCACACGTACATTCTATATAACTACGATATTGTTACTCCATGGGAAAGGTAAAATTTTATAAAGTTTAAGATAAAGTGTACTATATATATTGTGCTTAATACGTATATATGTTCTAATTTTACCAAAACTTGTTTTCTTGCAATCATATGACTTAGTATGATTTCATATGCATACAATACCATAACTATATTCAACATGAAGTCAAATGGCAAATGAATTTCAGAGAAATTCATTTAGTGTAAAGAATCGTCGTAAATTCGTTGTTAGATTACGACGATTTTACGACAATTTTAACAAAATCGATGTAACATCGTCGTAATCTAACAACCATTGTACGACCAAACATAAAACTCTAAATGTCCCATTCTCAGATGTTTTGTGTGTACGAGGTTGTCAACATCAACGATTACCACGACTTTACAACGATTTAAAAGGTAATCGTCGTAAAATCGTTGTAATTTTGCAACGATTTTACGACGATTTGTAATTTCATTATTCCCAACACGCGGTAAACCAAAACGTTTGAACTTACTTCACGACGATTTTACGACGATCGCTAATACTATATATACTCGACCAGATTTCTTCTTCCTCTCTCATTCTCTCTAAAATTCTCTCTCTCTAAAATTCTCTCTATAAAACACTCTCTCACACTCTATCACACTCTCTTTCAACATCCCAAAAGGTAAATATATTTAATATATGTGTTTTAAAACAGGATTTTAGAATTAGTTTTAAGATTTGGAATTTAGTTTTAGGATTTGGAATTTAGTTTTAGGATTTGGAATTTAGTTTTAGGCTCGGATTTTAGTTTTGGGATTCAGATTTTAGATTTATGTTCAGAACATAATTAATTATAAAAAATACTTAATGTTTAGTTTTTAAAATACTTAAAACTTATTATTTAATATAATTAATTATTAACACTAGTTTTTAAAATATTAATGTCATTAAAATAATTATATAATGTTTAGTTTTTAAAATACTTAATACTTATTATTTAACATAATTAATTATTAACATTAGATTTTAAAATACTTAATGTTAATTATTAAAATACTTAATGTTTTTTTTGGCAGATACTTATACATGGCTCCTAGGAGAGGGAAGACTTTACCTCCGGACTATATGCAGATGATGGCGGAGAGGGCCGCCGTTCCCGGGAAGCTACGGGTTCCGGTCAGGCTTCTGCCTCCGGAACCGTGTCCGTTTCTACTACCCCGACTCCACATCTCCATGCCGGGAAATCACCTGTCCAGACCGGGACGCCTCCATCCGTCAATTTCGAGCAGCCTCCTCCTCCTCGTGTGCCCGCCGCAGACGGAGTTTTCCCGGACCCGGTACATCCAGAGTTGGATGTACCGGGACACGTGTCATACACTACCCTCCGGGTTGAGGATATCCTCGCTCAACCCGGACATGACAGTCTGCGCTGTTTGGATCCGCAAAAGTCCGCGGACACTTATTGGTAAGTTTAACGAGATTGACAATAAACTAATATTTTTTGTAATCGGCGTAAAATCGTCCCTAATTAGGGACGAATATACAACGATTTATAACAATTACTAATTTATTATAATTATAAATTTACAACGTACATTATACCACGATTATACGACGAATTTATTTCGTCGTAAATTTTACCACGAATTTACGAGATTTGATTTTAACTTTGATAGATTAATGGCGAATTGGAAATCATTGTTAAATCATCGGGACACAATTTTTACCACGATTTAACAACGATTATGGTCGTTGTTAAAGTCCAAATTTCTAGTAGTGTAAGAAGCGATGAATCTTGTTGTATCCAAAACGGTTCCTTAAGAGAAGAGAACCTTGTTTATTTTACTCATATGAGTATTAGTGACTTGATGAATCCAAAAGCTCTTCTTTTATTTCTTTTATAAATCCATAGATCTTGGTAATACCTTTCTTAGAGCACACCAAGCACAATATGTCCATGGAAAGATTGGATCTTTAAGATCTAGCTACATGTTTAAAAACATGGTTGTGAAAGTGTGTTTCTTCGAAAAGATCTATGGATATCCGAAAGTTAGAGATTGAGAACCATGGGTTTCTTGCTCATATGAGTTTAAGGAACCTTGATGAATCCAATAATCACTTAACATAGGCATTTAGGCTATGAACAAGTATCCAAAGCATCAAAGCTTGGAACTTGTGAGCTAAAAGAGTATGAGAACCATGTATATTGTCTCTTGTGAGAATAAAACATGTTGAATCCGAAACTATTTGCTTTCCTTTCGTACAAAGATTAAAGGAAGAGAACCGAGTATCTCATTACTCTTATAAGTGTCTCAATGAACTTTGTACAAGTTTTACGAACTTTTGAGACATCTAACAACGCGTTTCTAAGACTCTAAACCAAATTTCATGCAACATGAGTGCTTATAAGTTCCTCAATGATCTTAGTTAAAGTTTGACGAACTTATGAAAAATCTAACAACGCGTTTCTAGGAATCTAAACCAAGTTTCACGCAACATGAGTGCTTATAAGTGTCTCAATGAGCTTTGTACAAGTTTTCCGAACTTATGAAACATCTTACAACGTGGTTTCTAGGACTCTAAACAAAGTTTCATGCAACATGAGTGCTTATAAGTGTCTCAAAGTGTTTTTTACAAGTTTGACGAACTTATGAAACATCTAACAACGCGTTTCTAGGACTCTAAACCAAGTTTTATGCAACATGAGTGCTTATAAGTGTCTTAATGAGCTTCGTACAAGTTTGACGAACTTATGAAACATCTAACAACGTGGTTTCTAGGACTCTAAACCAAGTTTCATGCAACATGAGTGCTTAGAAGTGTCAGAGTAAGCTTTGTACAAGTTTGACGAACTTATATGAAACATTTAACAATGGGGTGCTAGTACTCTAAACCAAGTTTAATGCAACATGAGTGCTTATAAGTGTCCTTATGAGCTTTTTACAACTTTGACGAACTTATGAAACATCTAACAACGCGTTTCTAGGACTCTAAACCAAGTTTCATGCAACATGAGTGTTTATAAGTGTCTCAATGAGCTTTGTACAAGTTTGAAGAAATTATGAAACATCGAAGAATGTAGTTTCTAGGACTCTAAACCAAGTTTCATGCAACATGAGTGCTTCTAAGTTCCTTAATTAGCTTTGTACAAGTTTCACAAACTAATGAAACATCTAACAACGTGTTTCTAGGAATATAAACCAAGTTTTATGCAAAATGAGTGCTTATAAGTGTCTTAATGAACTTTGTACAAGTTTGACGAACTTATGAAACATCTAACAACGTGGTTTCTAGGACTCTAAACCAAGTTTCGTGCAACATGAGTTCTTATAAGTGTCACAATGAGTTTTGTACAAGTTTAACGAACTTATATGAAACATCTAACAATGCGTTTCTAGGAAACTAAACCACGTTTCATGCAACATGAGTGCTTATAAATGTCTTAATGAGTTTTGTACAATTTTGACGAACTTATGAAACATCTAACAACGCGTTTCTAGGACTCTAAACCAAGTTTCATGCAACATGAGTTCTTATGAGTGTCTCAATAACCTTTGTTAAAGTTTCACGAACTTATCAAACATCTAACAACTCCTTTCTAGGACTCTAAACAAAGTTTCATGCAACATGAGTGTTTATAAGTGTCTCAATGAGCTTTGTACAAGTTTTACGAACTTATGAAACATCTAAGAACGCGTTTCTAGCACTCTAAACCAAGTTTCATGCAACAAGAGTGTTTATAAGTTCCTTAATGAGCTTTATACAAGTTTGATTAACTTATGAAACATCTAAGAACGTGGTTTCTAGGAATCTAAACCAAGTTTCATGCAACATGAGTGCTTAGAAATGTCACAGTGAGCTTTGTACCAATTTGACGAAATTATATGAAACATCTAACAATGCGTTTCTAGGACTCTAAACCAAGTTTCATGCAACATGATCGATTATAAGTGTCCTAGTGAGCTTTGTACAACTCTTACGAACTTATGAAACATCTAACAACGTGTTTCTAGGAATCTAAACCAAGTTTCATGAAACATGTGTGTTTATAAGTGTCTCAATGAGCTTTTTATAAGTTTGACGAACTTATGAAACATCTAACAACGTGGTTTCTAGGACTCTACACAAAGTTTCATGCAACATGAGTGCTTATAAGTGTCTCAATGAGCTTTGTACAAGTTTTTCGAACTTATGAAACATCTAACAACACGTTTCTAGGACTCTAAACCAAGTTTCATGCAACATGAGTGCTTAAAAGTGTCTCAATGAGCTTTATACAAGTTTCACGAACTTATGAAACATCTAACAACGCGTTTCTAGGACTCTAAACCAAGTTTCATGCAACATGATTATTTATAAGTGATACGATCGGCCTTGATGGAACTAGAGTCTAAACAAGGCTGATTTGGATGCGGCGATGAATGGGGAAGGGGTAGTGGTGGTTGTGCGAGTATGCGGCGGTTTCACCAAAAGTAGTATGGAAGGAAGGATAGGGAGGGATCAAGTAACAGTGGAGATGGACGGGGACGAAGGTAGAGGTGGTGGCGATGTCTTCAACAAGGGATGGTGGAGCTCGCAAAGGGATAGAAGAACTCCGGTCAAGCTAGGGCTTAAGGTGGAGTTCAGATTTCCTCTCGAAATCAAACGACGACTTCTTCTCAAAGTCGAAAGGTTAACACTCAAGTTCTAGATAAAATCTTCGATAAAAGAGAAAGAAAGGCGGCGTGAAGTTATAAAGGTGAGCACAAGTCGTTTCCTCTTAAGGGTTTCACGCGTTTTACAAATAAAAGGAAATCGTTCATCAAAAAGGAAATCTCAAAACATAGAGAGAAAAGAAAATTGCGCCAAAAAGGACATTGTAAAAGTACCAAAGTATACAAGTACTAAACGAGATAGGTTGGCGAGTGGTTAAGTGCCTCTCCATACACTAATGTCAAGATAGCTACTAAAGTACTCGATGTAAGTGATTAACTTGCCTCGTTAAAACTTTAGTGATAGGAAAACCCAAGATGGGACAAAACCTTCTCAAATAAGGACAAAATAGTACAAAATTAATCACTTAGTACTTTAGTATGTTACCTTGCCTTCTTCGGTTGCTTGGAAGAGGTTGTAGACGTCCTGAGTTGTGACTCCTTCTGGTGCTTCTTCGTTGAGCATCGTCTTAACTTCTCTTGCTAACTCCTTTGCCTTGGCACGTGTGATTCTCCCCTCACGTATGATCGGCTTCTTCTCGGCATTTGGTGGTCGGGTGCTCGGTGTCTTCTCGATATCGAGTGGTCCGGTGCTCGGCAACGTGTTGTCCTCGACTTCCTCGCCCGATGACTTGGTCATGATCGCATCATCCTCCCCCACTTGAAAAGGATTTGACCTCAAATCCGAGTCTGGAATAAAACGAGATAATTCAGAAACATTGAAAGAGATGGAGATTGTGTACTTCACTTGTAGATCGATCTTGTAGGCGTTGTCGTTGATCCGTGTCAGAAATTTGAAGGGACCATCTACTCTCGGCATCAGTTTGGACTTCCTCCCTGTTGGAAACCTCTCCTTTCTTAGATGAATCCAAACCAGGTCGCCTTCTTCAAAGATGACTTCCTTGTGCCCCTTGTTGGCTTTCTTGACATACAATCTGGTCTTATGCTCGATGTTCATTCGGGCTTTCTCATGGATCTTCCTCACTTGCTCAGCTTTCTTCTTGCCATCTAAGCTGCATCTTTCCCTCAAAGGCAAAGCAATCAAATCTAATGGCGAATACGGATTAAATCCATAAACAAGTTCATAGGGGGAAAACAAAGTAGTTGAGTGTTGAGAGTGATTGTAAGCAAACTCAACGTGGGGTAGATAGCCCTCCCACGACTTGAGGTTGCTTCTTACCATCGTCCTTAGCAATGTGCTCAAAGACATGTTGACTACCTCGGTTTGCCCATCAGTTTGTGGGTGACAAGTGGTGGAAAAAGTCAGCTTGGTCCCTAGCTTGGCCCACAAGGTTCTCCAAAAGTGGCTAAGAAACTTCGTATCCCTGTCAGACACAATAACAAGCGGCATACCATGCAACCTAACAACTTCTCTAAAGAAAAAGTTAGCAACATTAACAACATCATCAGTCTTATGACAAGCAATGAAGTGAGTCATTTTTGAAAATCTATCAACAACCACAAATATCGAATCCCTACCAGTCCTAGTCCTAGGCAATCCTATCACAAAGTCCATGGATATATTTGTCCAAGGGTGTTCAGGGATGGATAAAGGGAGATACAAACCGTGAGGTTGGACCTTACTCTTGGCATGTTTGCATATGGCACACCTAGAACATATTTTCTCAACGTCCTTTTTTATGCCCGACCAATAGAAGTGTTGTTGTAGGCTGTTGAGAGTCTTAGTAACTCCAAAATTTCTGGAAAGGCCACCTCCATGTGATTCCCTGATTAACAACTCTCTAACATAAACATTAGGCACACACAACTTATGGTGATAAAATAGATATCCATCATGCCTATAGTATCCATCACAAGAGAATATCAAAAACTTCCTATATGCCTCACTAAACTCACTATCAGTCTCATACAAGTCTTTCAACATATCAAATCCGATGAGTTTAGATGACAAAGTACTAAGAAGAGCATACCTCCGGGACAATGCATCAACGACTACATTGTCCTTACCTTTCTTATACTTTATGACATATGGGAAGGTGTCAATGAACTCTATCCAACGTCCATGTCTCTTGTTCATATTTTGTTGCCCCCTTAAGTGCTTCAAGGACTCATGATCAATGTGTATAACGAACTCCTTAGGCCACAAGTAGTGTTGCCATGTTTGTAGAGCCCTCACCAGCGCATAGAGCTCTTTGTCGTAGGTTGGATAGTTGATTGTTGAGCCTCCTAGCTTCTCGCTGAAGTAAGCAATGGGTTTCTTTTCCCTGCATAAAAACAGCTCCAATGCCTACACCAGACGCATAACATTCAATCTCAATGGTTTTAAGAAAATCAGGTCAAGCAAGTAGGGGGGAATTGATAAGCCTCTCTTTAAGAGCCTGAAAGGCCTGCTCTTGGCCGGCTTCCCACTTGAATCATACTTCCTTCTTGATTACTTCGGTGAGTGGCGCGGCTATGGTGCTAAAATTCTTGACAAATCGCCGATAGAATCCAACCAGTCCGTGGAAGCTCCTTACTTCACCAACACTCTTAGGACTGGGCCACTCTTTGATAGCTTTGATCTAGTCCTCATCAACATGGACACCATCTTCACTTACAACAAAACCTAGGAAAACAATTTGGTTAGTGCAAAAAGTACACTTACTCAAGTTAGCAAATAGACATTCCTTCCTAAGCACCTCTAGCACCGTGTGGACGTGTGTAAAATGTTCCTCCATGTCCTTGTTATAGATCAGTATGTCGTAGAAGTAGAAAACCAGAAAGACACCTATAAAAGATCTCAACACATGATTCATTAATCTCATAAAAGTGCTAGGCGTATTAGCAAAACCGAAAAGCATTACAAGCCATTCATACAAGCCATGTTTGGTCTTAAAGGTTGTCTTCCATTCGACACCTTCCTTCATCCTAATCTGATGATAACCACTCTTAAGATCAATCTTAGAGAACACTTTAGAACCACACAAATCATCTAACATATCATCTAATCTAGGAATAGGGTGGAGATACTTCACCTAGATGTTGTTGATGGCTCGACAATCAACATCTAACAACGCGTTTCTATGACTCTAAACCAAGTTTCATGCAACATTAGTGCATAAAAGTGTCTCAATGAGCTTTGTACAAGTTTCACGAACTTATGAAACATCTAACAATGCGTTTCTAGGACTCTAAACCAAATTTCATGCAACATGTGTGTTTATAAGTGTCTCAATGAGCTTTGTACAAGTTTGACGAACTTATGAAACATCAAACAACGTGTTTCTAGGACTCTAAACCAAGTTTCATGCAACATGAGAGCTTATAAGTTCCTAAATGTACTTTGTACAAGTTTGACGAACTTATGAAACATCTAACAACGCGTTTCTAGGAATCTAAACCAAGTTTCATGCAACATGAGTGCTTTTAAGTGTCTCAATGAACTTTGTACAAGTTTGACGAACTTTTGAAACATCTAACATCGTGTTTTATAGGAATCTAAACCAAGTTTAATGAAACATGAGTGCTTATAAGTGTCAAAGTGAGCTTTGTACAAGTTTGACGAACTTATATGAAACATCTAACAATGCGTTTCTAGGACTCTAAACCAAGTTTCATGCAACATGAGTGCTTATAAGTGTCTTAATGAGCTTTGTACAACTTTGACAAACTTATGAAACATCTAACAACGCGTTTCTAGGACTCTATTCCAAGTTTAATGCAACATAAGTGCTTATAAGTGTCTCAATAAGCTTTGTACAAGTTTCACGAATTTATGAAACATCTAACAAAGCGTTTCTAGGACACTAAACCAAGTTTCATGCAACATGAGGGTTTATAAGTGTCACAATGAACTTTGTACAAGTTTGACGAACTTATGACACATCTAACAACGCGTTTCTATGACTCTAAACCAAGTTTCATGCAACATGAGTGTTTATAAGTGTCTCAATCAGCTTTGTACAAGTTTAAAGAACTTATGAAACATCTAACAACGTGATTTCTGGGACTCTAAACCAAGTTTCATGCAACATGAGTGCTTCTAACTTCTTCAATGAGCTTTGTACAAGTTTTACGAACTAACGAAACATCTAACAACACGTTTCTAGGACTCTAAACCAAGTTTCATGCAAAATTAGTGCTTATAAGTGTCTCAATTAACTTTGTACAAGTTTGACAAACTTATGAAACATCTAACAACGCGTTTCTAGGACTCTAAACCAAGTTTCATGCAACATGAGTGTTTATAAGTTTCTCAATAAGCTTTGTACAATATTGAAGAACTTATGAAACACCTAACAACGCGTTTCAAGGACTTTAAACCAAGTTTCATGCAACAAGAGTGCTTATAAGTTCCTCAATGAGCTTTATACAAGTCTGACGACCTTATGAAACATCTAACAACGTGGTTTCTAGGACTCTAAAACAAGTTTCATGAAAGATAAGTGCTACTAAGTTCCTCAATGAGCTTTGTACAAGTTTTACGAACTAATATAACATCTAACAACGCGTTTCTAGGACTCTAAAACAAGTTTCATGCAACATTAGTTCTTATAAGTGTCTCAATGAGCTTTGTACAAATTTGACGAACTTATGAAACATCTAACAACGCCTTCCTAGGACTCTAAACCAAGTTTCATGCAACATGAGTGCTTATAAGTGTCTCAATGAGCTTTGTACAAGTTTAACGAACTTATGAAATATCTAACAACGTCTTTTCTAGGACTCTAAGCAAATTTTCATGCAACATGAGTGCTTATAAGTGTCTCAATGTGCTTTTTACAAGTTTGAAGAACTTCTGAAACATCTAACAACGCGTTTCTAGGAAACTAAACCCAATTTTATGCAACATGAGTACTTCTAAGTGTCTCAATGAGGTTTGGACAAAATTGACGAACTTATGAAACATCTAACATAGTGGTTTCAAGGACTTTAAACCAAGTTTCATGCAACATGAGTGCTTTATAAGTTTCATAGTGAGCTTTGTACAAAATTGACGAACTTATATGAAACATCTAACAATGTGTTTCTAGGACTCTTAACCAAGTTTCATGCAACATGAGTGCTTATAAGTGTCTCGATGAGCTGTAGAAGTTTGATGAACTTATCAAACATCTAACAATGCGTTTCTAGGACTCTAAACCAAGTTTCATGCAACATGAGTGCTTATAAATTCCTCAATGAACTTTGTTAAAGTTTTACGAACTTATGAAACATCTAACAACGCGTTTCTAGGACTCTAAACAAAGTTTTATGCAACATTAGTGCTTATAAATGTCTCAATGAGCCTTGTACAAGTTTGACGAACTTATGAAACATCTAACAACGTGGTTTCTAGGACTCTATACAAAGTTTCATTCAACATGAGTGCTTATAAGTGTCTTAATGTGCTTTTTACAAGTTTGACGAACTTATGAAACATCTAACATCGTGTTTTCTAGAAATCTAAACCAAGTTTAATGAAACATGAGTGCTTATAAGTGTCAAAGTGAGCTTTGTACAAGTTTGACGAACTTATATGAAACATCTAACAACGCGTTTCTAGGACTCTATTCCAAGTTTAATACAACATGAGTGCTTATAAGTGTCTCAATAAGCTTTGTACAAGTTTCACGAATTTATGAAACATCTAACAAAACATCTAACAAAGCGTTACTAAACCAAGTTTCATGCAACATGAAGGTTTATAAGTGTCACAATGAACTTTGTACAAGTTTGACGAACTTATGACACATCTAACAACGCGTTTCTATGACTCTAAACCAAGTTTCATGCAACATGAGTGTTTATAAGTGTCTCAATCAGCTTTGTACAAGTTTGAAGAACTTATGAAACATCTAACAACGTGATTTCTGGGACTCTAAACCAAGTTTCATGCAACATGAGTGCTTCTAACTTCTTCAATGAGCTTTGTACAAGTTTCACAAACTAACGAAACATAACAACACGTTTCTAGGACTCTAAACCAAGTTTCATGCAAAATTAGTGCTTATAAGTGTCTCAATGAACTTTGTACAAGTTTAACAAACTTATGAAACATCTAACAACGCGTTTCTAGGACTCTAAAGCAATTTTCATCCAACATGAGTGCTTATAAGTTCCTCAATGAGATTTTGTACAAGTTTGACGAACTTATGAAACAACTAACAACGCGTTTCTAGGACTCTAAACCAAGTTTCATGCAACATGAGTGTTTATAAGTTTCACGAATTTATAAGCTCATTTCTAGGACTCTAAACCAAGTTTCGTGCAACAAGAGTGCTTATAAGTTCCTCAATGAGCTTTATACAAGTTTAACGAACTTATGAAACATCTAACAACGTGGTTTCTAGGACTCTAAACCAAGTTTCATGCAATATGAGTGATACTAAGTTCCTCAATGAGCTTTGTACAAGTTTCACGAACTAATGAAACACCTAACAACTTGTTTCTAGGACTCAAAACCAACTTTCATGCAACACAAGTACTTATAAGTGTCTCAATTTGCTTTGTACAGGTTTGACGAACTTATCAAACATCTAACAATGCGTTTCTTGGACTCTAAACCAAGTTTCATGCAACATGAGTGCTTATAAATTCCTCAATGAGCTTTGTTAAAGTTTTACGAACTTATGAAACATCTAGCAACGTGTTTCTAGGACTCTAAACAAAGTTTTATGCAACATTAGTGCTTATAAATGTCTCAATGAGCCTTGTACAAGTTTGACGAACTTATGAAACATCTAACAACGTGGTTTCTAGGACTCTATACAAAGTTTCATTCAACATGAGTGCTTATAAGTGTCTTAATGTGCTTTTTACAAGTTTGACGAACTTATGAAACATCTAACAACGTGTTTCTTGGACTCTAAACCAATTTTTGCAAAATGAGTGTTTTAAAGTGTCTCAATGAGCTTTGTACAAATTTCATGAACTTATGAAACATCTAACAACGTGGTTTCAAGGACTCTAAACCAAGTTTTATGCAACATGAGTGATTATAAGTGTCCCAGTGAGCTTTGTACAAGTTTGGCTAACTTATTTGAAACATCTAACAATGGGTTTCTAGGACTCTGAACACAGTTTCATGCAACATGAGTTCATATAAATGTCCTAATGAGCTTTTTACAACTTTAACGAACTTATGAAATATCTAACAATGCGTTTGTAGGGCTCTAAAACAAGTTTCATGAAACAAGAGTGCTTAAAAGTTCCTCAATGAGCTTTTTACAAGTTTGATGAACTTATGAAACATCTAACACACGTTTCTAGGACTCTAAACCAAGTTTTATGCAAGATGAGTGCTTATAAGTGTCTCAATGAGCTTTTTACAAGTTTGACGAACGTATGAAACACCTAACAACGCGTTTCTAGTACTCTAAACCAAGTTTCATGCAACAAGAGTGCTTATAAGTTTCTCAATGAGCTTTTTACAAGTTTGACGAACTTATGAAAAATCTAACAACGTAGTTTCTAGGACTCTAAACCAAGTTTCATGCAACATGAGTGCTGCTAAGTTCCTCAATGAGCTTTGTACAAGTTTCACGAACTAATGAAACATCTAACAACGCGTTTCTAGGACTCTAAACCAATTTTCACGCAACATTAGTGCTTATAAGTGTCTCACTGAGCTTTGTACAAGTTTGACGAACTTATGAAACATCTAACAACGCATTTCTAGGACTCTAAACCAAGTTTCATGAAACTTGAGTGCTTATAAGTTCCTCAATGAGCTTTGTTAAAGTTTGACGAACTTATGAAACATCTAACAACGCGTTTCTAGGACTCTGAACCAAGTTTCATGCAACATCAGTCCTTATAAGTGTCTCAATGAGCTTTGTACAAGTTTGAAGAACTTATGAAACATCTAACAACTTGGTTTCTGGGACTCTAAACCAAGTTTCACGCAACATGAGTGCTTATAAGTTCCTCAATGAGCTTTGTACAAGTTTGACGAACTTATGAAACATCTAACAACGCGTTTCTATGACTCTAAACCAAGTTTCAGGTACAATGAGTGCTTATAAGTGATATGATCTGATGTGATCTTGAGAACCAGCATAAAGTGTTTTCATTCCAAAAATTATATCTATTTCACCATTGATCCTAAATTCTTGAAACTACCTCTAAAAGATGTTTATCTCAATTATCAAACTCCTAAAAGAAGAATGAATGCAATCGGAGTCTAGGTGATGGAGTTATTTAATTTATAAAAGAGGTGATATGTTGTTATCTCGATACGGACCAACGTGCACTAAACCAAGGTGTCCGATCAAACTAGATGGAAGAAAATTACAAGCTTCATTGTTTTGTGATTCTGGTTCAATTTCGAAACACATAATATTTTATTTTGCCCAATAAGACCTCATGATGATTCTTGGCGCTCAAAACAAAACTCCCTCCAAACTTGATTAAATTTCAGACATTGCATGCATTTCACTAATTATGTTATTGCATGTTCTTTCCAAACTTTTGTCTATTTCCGAGAAGTTTTGCATGTACAACCTTCTTCTCTATATATTGTGGTTGAAAAACATGAATAAAATCATCAAACATTTTTCTAAGAACTTAAGAACTCTCTCTTGAATCTTGTTTGATCATCGTTTGTCTTATTCTTGGTAGGACTTTGATTTCGCGTCTACAAGCAAACTTCGGTAGTCTAAGAGCTCTCCGCCTCTCTTAGAAGTACCATTCAATCCACCGCCTTGTTCTACAAGTTTTATTACTTTCGTAGACAAGGATACTTCGGTAGTCTAAGAGCGTTCCGCATCTCTTAGAAGTACCATTTCAATCCACTGCCTAATTTCTTATGTTTAGCTACTTTAGAAATCAAGGATTATCCCCTTCCCTTCTTAGAGTGTCGAATCCTTGGGAGATTTAAATCATTTGGTATCAGAGCTCCACTCTAAGTTTGATTTATATTATTTATCATTTCTTTTGTTAATCGGATTTGAGGGCAAATACTTTTGAAGAAAGGGAGGATGATGTGATCTTGAGAAGCAACATGACGCGTTTTCATTCAAAAATTCATATCTATTTCACCATTGATATTAAATTCGTGAAACTACCTCTAAAATATGCTCATCTCAATTATAAAGCTCCTACAAAAAGAATGAATGCAATCGAAGTCTAGGTGATGGAGTAATTTAATTTACAAAAGAGGTGATATGTTGTTATCTCGATACAGACCATTGTGCACTAAACTAAGGTATCCGATCAAACCAGTTGGAAGAAAATTACAAGCTCAATTTTTTGTTATCCTGGTTCAAATTCGAAGCCCATAATATTTTATTTGGCTCAAGAAGACCTCATGATGATTCTCGGCGCTCAAAACAAAACTCCCTCCAAACTTGTTTAAATTTCAGACATTGCATGCATTTCATTTATTATGTTATTGCATGTTCTTTCCAAACTTTTGTTTATTTCCAAGAAGTTGTGCATGTACAACCTTCTTCTCTATATATTGTGGTTAAAAACATGAATAAAATCTTCAAATATTTTTTCTAAGAACTTAAGAAATCTCTCTTGAATCTTGTGTGATCATTGTTTGTCTTGTTCTTGGTCGGCCTTTGGTTTCGCGTCTACAAGCAAACTTTGGTAGTCTAAGAGGTTTCCGCCTCTCTCAGAAGTACCATTCAATCCACCGCCTTATTCCACAAGTTTTTTTACTTTCGTAGACAATGAAACTTCGGTAGTCTAAGAGCTTTCCGCATCTCTTAGAAGTACCATTTCAATCCACCGCCTAATTTCTTAAGTTTAGCTACTTTAGAAATCAAGGATTATCCCCTTCCCTTCTTAGAGTGTCGAATCCTTGGGAGATTCACATCTTGATCTCACCTAGCTTGTAATTCGATGAGGAGGATCATGTATCTGAGATTGTACCTGAGGAGAGGATCACAAGGTCCAAAGCCAAGGAGATAGCTAAAAGGGGCTCACATTGTGACAAGATCATGGCATCAATTGATGAAGAAGTATCTAGGCACCGAGCACCGTGGTACCGAGCACCAAGGAATCAAGAGGCGCAGCAGCTCGGGACATCTACAACATCTCCATCCATGGATCCGAAGAAGAACAAGGTAACATACTAAGTGCTTAAGTAGTTAGTCTTGTACTCTTTTTCCTATGCATGGTTTTGTTCCAATTGGGTTTTCTATGCAAAGGTTTTAACGGTGCAAGCTAGCTACTTCGTTGGGAACTTAGTTGTTATCTTGATCTTCGTGTAGGCGAGGCACAACTAAACACCATTCCGATCCATAAATCTCGCCATTCACTCATCATATCTTCTATCTTTTTATTATAAACATTATAAGGGTTATAAACGTTATAAACTTTAGTGTGTTTTCGTTATTTCCTTTTTCGGTTTAAGTTGAGACAAAACCCTAAGGAAGAGAAGCGACTTGTGCTCTCTTCCCCTTTATAAGTCTCACCTCTTTCTTAATAATATTCAAAAAACTTTATACCAAAAACCTTTCACAAGTTTTGCTCCCTGGCTTATCACAAGTCCGATCTCCTCCAAGTTGTTTGCTTACTTGGAGATCTGCATATCCTAAGAAAGTTCATCACCACTTGTTAAGTTCTCATCAATATCTCGACCTCTTCCCTCTCCATACCGTCGTCACATACTTTGTTCCCTCTCCTTATAGTTCTGTTCTAGTGACATTATCCTCATCACCATCACCATCAGCCACCTATCCACCATAGAGACGGACTCACCTTTCTTCGGAGTAGATTCCTTGGCCAAGAGCGTGTCATGTGGTATAAGAGCCAACTCTGAACCAAGGCTGAGTTCTTTCTATCCGTTTCTCATATATTAAACTCTGTTTTCATCAAGAACTGAATCTTTACTTGCTTAAGATTGATAGATCTGGTTGTGTTCTTGTCTAAAAACTTGTTATTCGATAGAGATGTTAGTATTATTGTTCTTTGTTTGAATCATACTCGTTTAAAAACTCTGTTTAGAACTGATTTTGATTGATTATCTTTCTTTATAACAAGAAATGTTTGATCACGATTTGAGAACTTGATAGTCACGCTTATAGAACTCTATTTTGAAATATGTTTAAGTTCTTGTTTGATTTTAACTTTTTGGACTTGTGTTCTTATGTTCTTCGTGTGACGGCTGCAAGATAGGTTGTTAGATTTTTAAAACCCTAGTTAGAATTTTGACAAACTTGTTTAGTGAATTTCCTTTTTACAAAACTGTGATTTCATCAAGAGGGTTTCAATTTCTTTTTTCGGTGTTTCTTGTTCTGTTCTGTTTTTAATCGCTTCTTGTGCTACTCTTGTTGATCCAAGACTATTGCTTGCTTGTTAAATCCATTTGTGTGTTTCTATCATTGCTTGCTCGTTGCAAATCACTTGAATGCTAGCTTAGGACCTTCCTGAACACGTTTAAAAGCTTGAACATCACACTTGTTGAGCTAACAGAACTTGCAACAAATATGTCTTCATTGTATATTATTTTCACTTACTATTGTTACTTTGTGAACACCTTACTTCGAGTTATTGTTATGTGAATCAGGTACTATGAGGGAATCTCGAGGAAACCATAGACCACGAAGAATGTATCGGTATGAAGAACTCCATAGAAGCACCCCACCGTTTCACGGAAGTGAAGATCCTGCTGAGTATGTTGATAGGGAGATTGGAATGAGCTACGCCTCTAAGTGTAATTGCTTCACCGAAGATGAGCTACTAAGAGCCGATAATTCAAGCTTCCGTGACGATGCCCTTAATTGGTGGGAGAAGAATGAGTGGAGACGATGACCTAAGCAACCTATCACTACCTGGATAGAACTCAAAGCCCTCATGAGAAGAAAGTATGCTCCACACCTTAAGCTAAAGCCAGCCCCTAGATCTTCACGTAAACCTCAAGATACATATCATCAAGCTAAGTCTTCTAACCTTTTAATTTCCAAAGAATCAAGAACTTATGGTTATAATGAGGGGATAAATGTTTCGAACATAAACTAGATAAGAAAAGACATAACTCACAACATATGCTAGAGGAAAGTATTAAAAGAGTTGTTGATAATGCCTTTGATAATGCTTTTGAGAATTTCAATTCTAGTATAATGCACTTGTCTTTGCCAAATCTTTGTTTTGTAGATCATAATCAAAAGGTTCAAGAAGAAGACATGGAACAAAACGTGGAGCAAACTTTGTACAAGTTTGACGAACTTATGAAACATCTAACAACGTGGTTTCTAGGACTCTATACAAAGTTTCATGTAACTTGAGTGCTTATAAGTGTCTCAATGTGCTTTTTACAAGTTTGACGAACTTATTAAACATCTAACAACGTGTTTCTAGGACTCTAAACCAAGTGCTTATAAGTGTCTCAATGAGCTTTGTACAAGTTTGACGAACTTATGAAACATCTACCAACCTGGTTTCTAGGAATCTAAACCAAGTTTCATGCAACATGACTGCCTATAGCTGTCACAGTGAGCTTTGTACAAGTTTGACGAACTTATATGAAACGTCTAACAATGCATTTCTAGGACCCTAAACCAAGTTTCATGCAACATGACTACTTATAAATGTCCTAATGAGCTTTGTACAACTTGACGAACTTATGAAACATCTAAAATTGCGTTTCTGAGGACTCTAAACCAAGTTTCATGCAACAAGAGTGCTTATAAGTTCCTCAATGAGCTTTATACAAGTTTGATGAACTTATGAAACATCTAACAACGCGTTTCTAGGACTCTAAACCAAGTTTTATGCAACATGAGTGCTTATAAGTGTCTCAATGAGCTTTGTACAAGTTTGAAGAACTTATGAAACATCCAACAACATGGTTTCGAGAAATCTAAACCAAGTTTCATGCAACATGAGTGCTTATAAGTGTCATAGTGAGCTTTGTACAAGTTTGCCGAAATTATATGAAACATCTAACAATGCGTTTCTATTACTCTAAACAAAGTTTCAGGGAATATGAGTTCTTATAAGTGTCCTAATGAGCTTTGTATAACCTTTACGAACTTATGAAACATCTAACAACGTGTTTCTAAGACTCTAAACAAAGTTTCTTGCAACATGAGTGTTTATAAGTGTCTCAATCAGCTTTGTACAAGTTTAAAGAGCTTATGAAACATCTAACAACGTGATTTCTGGGACTCTAAACCAAGTTTCATGCAACATGAGTGCTTTTAACTTCTTCAATGAGCTTTGTACAAGTTTCACGAACTAACGAAACATCTAACAACACGTTTCTAGGACACTAAACCAAGTTTCATGCAAAATTAGTGCTTATAAGTGTCTCCAGAGCCGTGCCACCAATATTTTCTTTCATAAGCGATTAAAATTTTTATGCCCAATTAATTAAAAATATTCAAACACCATGACAAAAGCCAAAAATCACAACAACAAATCGCTTTTCTTTCCACAAAGTCATTAACCAAGTTTTTAAAATTAATATTCCTAAGAAATTCTCTTTCAATGGATATTGTAGCCAAGTCGCTTAATCTCGCTTAATTTTTTCAGTTTTCTATATTTATGATTCTTTGTTTAATATTTAAGTAATAAATCATGTCATGTGGTCCATATTTTATTAAGTCTATTACTCATATTTAGTTTTTTCATCCTAGACTTCCAATATATATATATATATATATATATATATATATATTATTACTAATACTATTAATATTAATAATAAAAATATAGACTATTAATTTTTTTTAGAAAATGGATGCCATAAACGAATGTTTCATTTGCCATAACTGAAGCACGGCTCTGAGTGTCTCAATGAACTTTGTACAAGTTTGACAAACTTATGAAACATCTAACAACGCGTTTCTAGGACTCTAAAGCAATTTTCATCCAACATGAGTGCTTATAAGTTCCTCAATGAGCTTTTGTAAAAGTTTGGCGAACTTATGAAACAACTAACAACGCGTTTCTAGGACTCTAAACCAAGTTTCATGCAACATGAGTGTTTATAAGTTTCTAAATAAGCTTTGTACAATATTGAAGAACTTATGAAACACCTAACAATGCGTTTCTAGGACTCTAAACCAAGTTTCATGCAACAAGAGTGCTTATAAGTTCCTAAATGAGCTTTATACAAGTTTGACGACCTTATGAAACATCTAACAACGTGGTTTCTAGGACTCTAAAACAAGTTTCATGAAAGATAAGTGCTACTAAGTTCCTCAATGAGCTTTGTACAAGTTTTACGAACTAATATAACATCTAACAACGCGTTTCTAGGACTCTAAAACAAGTTTCATGCAACATTAGTTCTTATAAGTGTCTCAATGAGCTTTGTACAAGTTTGACGAACTTATGAAACATCTAACAACGCCTTCCTAGGACTCTAAACCAAGTTTCATGCAACATGAGTGCTTATAAGTGTCTCAATGAGCTTTGTACAAGTTTAACGAACTTATGAAATATCTAACAATGTCTTTTCTAGGACTCTAAACAAATTTTCATGCAACATGAGTGCTTATAAGTGTCTCAATGTGCTTTTTACAAGTTTGAAGAACTTATGAAACATCTAACAACGCGTTTCTAGGAAACTAAACCCAGTTTTATGCAACATGAGTTCTTCTAAGTGTCTCAATGAGCTTTGGACAAAATTGACGAACTTATGAAACATCTAACATAGTGGTTTCAAGGACTTTAAACCAAGTTTCATGCAACATGAGTGCTTTATAAGTTTCATAGTGAGCTTTGTACAAGTTTGACGAACTTATATGAAACATCTAACAATGTGTTTCTAGGACTCTAAACCAAGTTTCATGCAACATGAGTGCTTATAAGTGTCTCGATGAGTTGTACAAGTTTGACGAACTTATCAAACATCTAACAATGCGTTTCTAGGACTCTAAACCAAGTTTCATGCAACATGAGTGCTTATAAATTCCCCAATGAGCTTTGTTAATGTTTTACGAACTTATGAAACATCTAACAACGCGTTTCTAGGACTCTAAACAAAGTTTTATGCAACATTAGTGCTTATAAATGTCTCAATGAGCCTTGTACAAGTTTGACGAACTTATGAAACATCTAACAACGTGGTTTCTAGGACTCTATACAAAGTTTCATTCAACATGAGTGCTTATAAGTGTCTTAATGTGCTTTTTACAAGTTTGACGAACTTATGAAACATCTAACATCGTGTTTTATAGGAATCTAAACCAAGTTTAATGAAACATGAGTGCTTATAAGTGTCAAAGTGAGCTTTGTACAAGTTTGACGAACTTATATGAAACATCTAACAATGCGTTTCTAGGACTCTAAACCAAGTTTCATGCAACATGAGTGCTTATAAGTGTCTTAATGAGCTTTGTACAACTTTGACAAACTTATGAAACATCTAACAACGCGTTTCTAGGACTCTATTCCAAGTTTAATGCAACATGAGTGCTTATAAGTGTCTCAATAAGCTTTGTACAAGTTTCACGAATTTATGAAACATCTAACAAAGCGTTTCTAGGATACTAAACCAAGTTTCATGCAACATGAGGGTTTATAAGTGTCACAATGAACTTTGTACAAGTTTGACGAACTTATGACACATCTAACAACGCGTTTCTATGACTCTAAACCAAGTTTCATGCAACATGAGTGTTTATAAGTGTCTCAATCAGCTTTGTACAAGTTTGAAGAACTTATGAAACATCTAACAACGTGATTTCTGGGACTCTAAACCAAGTTTCATGCAACATGAGTGCTTCTAACTTCTTCAATGAGCTTTGTACAAGTTTCACAAACTAACGAAACATCTAACAAGACGTTTCTAGGACTCTAAACCAAGTTTCACGCAAAATTAGTGCTTATAAGTGTCTCAATGAAGTTTGTACAAGTTTGACAAACTTATGAAACATCTAACAACGCGTTTCTAGGACTCTAAAGCAATTTTCATCCAACATGAGTGCTTATAAGTTCCTCAATGAGCTTTTGTACAAGTTTGACGAACTTATGAAACAACTAACAACGCGTTTCTTGGACTCTAAACCAAGTTTCATGCAACATGAGTGTTTATAAGTTTCACGAATTTATAAGCTCATTTCTAGGACTCTAAACCAAGTTTCATGCAACAAGAGTGCTTATAAGTTCCTCAATGAGCTTTGTACAAGTTTAACGAACTTATGAAACATCTAACAACGTGGTTTCTAGGACTCTAAACCAAGTTTCATGCAATATGAGTGATACTAAGTTCCTCAATGAGCTTTGTCAAGTTTCACGAACTAATGAAACACCTAACAACTTGTTTCTAGAACTCAAAACCAACTTTCATGCAACACAAGTGCTTATAAGTGTCTCAATTTGCTTTGTACAAGTTTGACGAACTTATCAAACATCTAACAATGCGTTTCTAGGACTCTAAACCAAGTTTCATGCAACATGAGTGCTTATAAATTCCTCAATGAGCTTTGTTAAAGTTTTACGAACTTATGAAACATCTAACAACGCGTTTCTAGGACTCTAAACAAAGTTTTATGCAACATTAGTGCTTATAAATGTCTCAATGAGCCTTGTACAAGTTTGACGAACTTATGAAACATCTAACAACGTGGTTTCTAGGACTCTATACAAAGTTTCATTCAACATGAGTGCTTATAAGTGTCTTAATGTGCTTTTTACAAGTTTGACGAACTTATGAAACATCTAACAACGTGTTTCTTGGACTCTAAACCAATTTTTGCAACATGAGTGTTTTAAAGTGTCTCAATGAGCTTTGTACAAATTTCATGAACTTATGAAACATCTAACAACGTGGTTTCAAGGACTCTAAACCAAGTTTCATGCAACATGAGTGCTTATAAGTGTCACAGTGAGCTTTTTACAAGTTTGGCTAACTTATTTGAAACATCTAACAATGGGTTTCTAGGACTCTGAACACAGTTTCATGCAACATGAGTGCATATAAATGTCCTAATGAGCTTTTTACAACTTTAACGAACTTATGAAATATCTAACAATGCGTTTGTAGGGCTCTAAAACAAGTTTCATGAAACAAGAGTGCTTAAAAGTTCCTCAATGAGCTTTTTACAAGTTTGATGAACTTATGAAACATCTAACACACGTTTCTAGGACTCTAAACCAAGTTTTATGCAAGATGAGTGCTTATAAGTGTCTCAATGAGCTTTTTACAAGTTTGACGAACGTATGAAACACCTAACAACGCGTTTCTAGTACTCTAAACCAAGTTTCATGCAACAAGAGTGCTTATAAGTTTCTCAATGAGCTTTTTACAAGTTTGACGAACTTATGAAAAATCTAACAACGTAGTTTCTAGGACTCTAAACCAAGTTTCATGCAACATGAGTGCTGCTAAGTTCCTCAATGAGCTTTGTACAAGTTTCACGAACTAATGAAACATCTAACAACGCGTTTCTAGGACTCTAAACCAAGTTTCATGCAACATTAGTGCTTATAAGTGTCTCACTGAGCTTTGTACAAGTTTGACGAACTTATGAAACATCTAACAACGCATTTCTAGGACTCTAAACCAAGTTTCATGAAACTTGAGTGCTTATAAGTTCCTCAATGAGCTTTGTTAAAGTTTGACGAACTTATGAAACATCTAACAACGCGTTTCTAGGACTCTAAACCAAGTTTCATGCAACATCAGTCCTTATAAGTGTCTCAATGAGCTTTGTACAAGTTTGAAGAACTTATGAAACATCTAACAACTTGGTTTCTGGGACTCTAAACCAAGTTTCACGCAACATGAGTGCTTATAAGTTCCTCAATGAGCTTTGTACAAGTTTGACGAACTTATGAAACATCTAACAACGCGTTTCTATGACTCTAAACCAAGTTTCATGCAACATGAGTGCTTATAAGTGATATGATCTGATGTGATCTTGAGAACCAGCATGACGTGTTTTCATTCCAAAACTTATATCTATTTCACCATTGCTCCTAAATTCGTGAAACTACCTCTAAAAGATGGTTATCTCAATTATCAAGCTCCTAAAAGAAGAATGAATGCAATCGGAGTCTAGGTGATGGAGTTATTTAATTTATAAAAGAGGTGATATGCTGTTATCTCGATACGGACCAACGTGCATTAAACCAAGGTGTCCGATCAAAATAGATGGAAGAAAATTACAAGCTTCATTGTTTTGTGATTCTGGTTCAATTTCGAAACACATAATATTTTATTTGTCCCAATAAGACCTCATGATGATTCTCGACGCTCAAAACAAAACTCCCTCCAAACTTGATTAAATTTCAGACATTGCATGCATTTCATTTATTATGTTATTGCATGTTCTTTCCAAACTTTTGTCTATTTCCAAGAAGCTGTGCATGTACAACCTTCTTCTCTATATATTGTGGTTTAAAAACATGAATAAAATCATCAAACATTTTTCTAAGAACTTAAGAACTCTCTCTTGAATCTTGTTTGATCATCGTTTGTCTTGTTCTTGGTCGGACTTTGATTTCGCGTCTACAAGCAAACTTCGGTAGTCTAAGAGCTCTCCGCCTCTCGTAGAAGTACCATTCAATCCACCGCCTTGTTCTACAAGTTTTAGTACTATCATAGACAAGGATACTTCGGTAGTCTAAGAGTGTTCCGCATCTCTTAGAAGTACCATTTCAATCCACTGCCTAATTTCTTAAGTTTAGCTACTTTAGAAATCAAGGATTATCCCCTTCCCTTCTTAGAGTGTCGAATCCTTGGGAGATTTAAATCATTTGGTATCAGAGCTCCACTCTAAGTTTGATTTATATTATTTATCATTTCTTTTGTTATTCGGATTTGAGGGCAAATACTTTTGAAGAATGGGAGGATGATGTGATCTTGAGAAGCAACGGGACGCGTTTTCATTCAAAAATTCATATATATTTCACCATTGATATTAAATTCGTGAAACTACCTCTAAAAGATGCTCATCTCAATTATAAAGCTCCTACAAGAAGAATGAATGCAATCGGAGTCTAGGTGATGGAGTAATTTAATTTACAAAAGAGGTGATATGTTGTTATCTCGATACAGACCACTGTGCACTAAACTAAGGTATCCGATCAAACCAGATGGAAGAAAATTACAAGCTCAATTTTTTGTTATCCTGGTTCAATTTCGAAGCCCATAATATTCTATTTGGCTCAAGAAGACCTCATGATGATTCTTGACGCTCAAAACAAAACTCCCTCCAAACTTGTTTAAATTTCAGACATTGCATGCATTTCATTTATTATGTTATTGCATGTTCTTTCCAAACTTTTGTTTATTTCCAAGAAGTTGTGCATGTACAACCTTCTTCTCTATATATTGTGGTTAAAAAACATGAATAAAATCTTCAAATATTTTTTCTAAGAACTTAAGAAATCTCTCTTGAATCTTGTGTGATCATCGTTTGTCTTGTTCTTGGCCGGCCTTTGGTTTCGCGTCTACAAGCAAACTTTGGTAGTCTAAGAGGTTTCCGCCTCTCTTAGAAGTACCATTCAATCCACCGCCTTATTCCACAAATTTTTTTACTTTCGTAGACAATGAAACTTCGGTAGTCTAAGAGTTTTCCGCATCTCTTAGAAGTATCATTTCAATCCACCGCCTAATTTCTTAAGTTTAGCTACTTTAGAAATCAAGGATTATCCTCTTCCCTTCTTAGAGTGTCGAATCCTTGGGAGATTCACATCTTGATCTCACCTAGCTTGTCATTCGATGAGGAGGATCATGTATCTGAGATTGTACCTGAGGAGAGGATCACAAGGTCCAAAGCTAAGGAGATAGCTAAAAGGGGCTCACATTGTGACAAGATCATGGCATCAATTGATGAAGAAGTATCTAGGCACCGAGCACCGTGGTACCGAGCACCAAGGAATCAAGAGGCGCAGCAGCTCGGGACATCTACAACATCTCCATCCATGGATCCGAAGAAGAACAAGGTAACATACTAAGCGCTTAAGTAGTTAGTCTTGTACTCTTTTTCCTATACATGGTTTTGTCCCAATTGGGTTTTCTATGCAAAGGTTTTAACGATGCAAGCTAGCTACTTCGTTGGGAACTTAGTTGTTATCTTGATCTTCGTGTAGGCGAGGCACAACTAAACACCATTCTGATCCATAAAGCTCGCCATTCACTCATCCTATCTTCTATCTTTTTATTATAAACATTATAAGGGTTATAAACGTTATAAACTTTAGTGTGTTTTCGTTATTTCCTTTTTCGATTTAAGTTGAGACAAAACCCTAAGGAAGAGAAGCGAATTGTGCTCTCTTCCCCTTTATAAGTCTCGCCTCTTTCTTAATAATATTCAAAAAACTTTATACCAAAAACCTTTCACAAGTTTTGCTCCCTCGCTTATCACAAGTCCGATCTCCTCCAAGTTGTTTGCTTACTTGGAGATCTGCATATCCTAAGAAAGTTCATCACCACTTGTTAAGTTCTCATCAATATCTCGACCTCTTCCCTCTCCATACCGTCGTCACATACTTTGTTCCCTCTCCTTATAGTTCTGTTCTAGTGACATTATCCTCATCACCATCACCATCAGCCACCTATCCACCATAGAGACGGACTCACCTTTCTTCGGAGTAGATTCCTTGGCCAAGAGCGTGTCATGTGGTATCCGAGCCAACTCTGAACCAAGGCTGAGTTCTTTCTATCCGTTTCTCATATATTAAACTCTGTTTTCATCAAGAACTGAATCTTTACTTGCTTAAGATTGATAGATCTGATTGTGTTCTTGTCTAAAAACTTGTTATTCGATAGAGATGTTAGTATTATTGTTCTTTGTTTGAATCATACTCGTTTAAAAACTCTGTTTAGAACTGATTTTGATTGATTATCTTTGTTTATAACAAGAAATTTTTGATCACGATTTGAGAACTTGATAGTCACGCTTATAGAACTCTATTTTGAAATATGTTTAAGTTCTTGTTTGATTTTAACTTTTTGGACTTGTGCTCTTATGTTCTTCGTGTGACGGCTACAAGATAAGTTGTTAGATTTTTAAAACCCTAGTTAGAATTCTGACAAACTTGTTTAGTGAATTTCCTTTTTACAAAACTGTGATTTCATCAAGAGGGTTTCAATTTCTTTTTTCGGTGTTTCTTGTTCTGTTCTGTTTTTAATCGCTTCTTGTGCTACTCTTGCTGATCCAAGACTATTGCTTGCTTGTTAAATCCATTTGTGTGTTTCTATCATTGCTTGCTCGTTGCAAATCACTTGAATGCTAGCTTAGGACCTTCCTGAACACGTTTAAAAGCTTGAACATCACACTTGTTGAGCTAACAGAACTTGCAACAAATATGTCTTCTTTGTATATTATTTTCACTTACTATTGTTACTTTGTGAACACCTTACTTCGAGTTATTGTTATGTGAATCAGGTACTATGAGGGAATCTCGAGGAAACCATAGACCACGAAGAATGTATCGGTATGAAGAACTCCATAGAAGCACCCCACCGTTTCACGGAAGTGAAGATCTTGCTGAGTATGTTGATTGGGAGATTGGAATGAGCTATGCCTCTAAGTGTAATTGCTTCACCGAAGATGAGTTACTAAGAGCCGATAATTCAAGCTTCCGTGACGATGCCCTTAATTGGTGGGAGAAGAATGAGTGGAGACGATGACCTAAGCAACCTATCACTACCTGGATAGAACTCAAAGCCCTCATGAGAAGAAAGTACGCTCCACACCTTAAGCTAAAGCCAGCCCCTAGATCTTCACGTAAACCTCAAGATACATATCATCAAGCTAAGTCTTCTAACCTTTTAATTTCCAAAGAATCAAGAACTTATGGTTATAATGAGGGGATAAATGTTTCTGAACATAAACTAGATAAGAAAAGACATAACTCACAACATATGCTAGAGGAAAGTATTAAAAGAGTTGTTGATAATGCCTTTGATAATGCTTTTGAGAATTTCAATTCTAGTATAATGCACTTGTCTTTGCCAAATCTTTGTTTTGTAGATCATAATCAAAAGGTTCAAGAAGAAGACATGGAACAGAACGTAGAGCAAGCTTTGTACAAGTTTGACGAACTTATGAAACATCTAACAACGTGGTTTCTAGGACTCTATACAAAGTTTCATGTAACTTGAGTGCTTATAAGTGTCTCAATGTGCTTTTTACAAGTTTGACGAACTTATGAAACATCTAACAACGTGTTTCTAGGACTCTAAACCAAGTGCTTATAAGTGTCTCAATGAGCTTTGTACAAGTTTGACGAACTTATGAAACATCTAACAACCTGGTTTCTAGGAATCTAAACCAAGTTTCATGCAACATGACTGCCTATAGGTGTCACAGTGAGCTTTGTACAAGTTTGACGAACTTATATGAAACGTCTAACAATGCATTTCTAGGACCCTAAACCAAGTTTCATGCAACATGACTGCTTATAAATGTCCTAATGAGCTTTGTACAACTTGACGAACTTATGAAACATCTAAAATTGCGTTTCTGAGGACTCTAAACCAAGTTTCATGCAACAAGAGTGCTTATAAGTTCCCCAATGAGCTTTATACAAGTTTGATGAACTTATGAAACATCTAACAACGCGTTTCTAGGACTCTAAACCAAGTTTTATGCAACATGAGTGCTTATAAGTGTCTCAATGAGCTTTGTACAAGTTCTAAGAACTTATGAAACATCTAACAACATGGTTTCGAGGAATCTAAACCAAGTTTCATGCAACATGAGTGCTTATAAGTGTCATAGTGAGCTTTGTACAAGTTTGCCGAAATTATATGAAACATCTAACAATGCGTTTCTATTACTCTAAACAAAGTTTCAGGAAATATGAGTTCTTATAAGTGTCCTAATGAGCTTTGTATAACCTTTACGAACTTATGAAACATCTAACAACGTGTTTCTAGGACTCTAAACAAAGTTTCTTGCAACAAGAGTGTTTATAAGTGTCTCAATGAGCTTTGTATAAGTTTAAAGAACTTATGAAACATCTAACAACGTGGTTTCTAGGACTCTAAATCAAGTTTCATGCAACATGAGTGCTTATAAGTTCCTCGATGAGCTTTGTACAAGTTTGACGAACTTATGAAACATCTAACAACGAGTTTCTAGGAATCTAAACCAAATTTCATGCAACATGAGTTCTTATAAATGTCCTAATGAGCTTTGTACAACTTGACGAACATATGAAACATCTAAGAATACGTTTCTGAGGACTCTAAACCAAGTTTCATGCAACAAAAGCGCTTATAAGTGTCTCAATGAGTTGTACAAATTTGACGAACTTATGAAACAACTAACAACGCGTTTCTAGGACTTTAAGCCAAGTTTCATGAAACATGAGTGTTTATAAGTGTCTCAATGAGCTTTGTACAAGTTTGATGAACTTATAAAACACCAAACAACGCGTTTCTAGGACTCTAAACCAAGTTTCATGCAACAAGAGTGCTTATAAGTTCCTCAATGAGCTTTATACAAGTTTGAAGATCTTATGAAACATCTAACAACGTGGTTTCTAGGACTCTAAACCAAGTTTTATGCAATAGGAGTTCTACTAAGTTACTCAATGAGCTTTGTACAAGTTTTACGAACTAATGAAACATCTAACAACGCGTTTATAGGGGTCTAAACCAAGTTTCATGCAACATTAGTGCTTATAAGAGCAAGTCCAATGGTGTTTCTTAACGTGATCTTAGCATGTGGAGCCCACCTAAATAGTTAAGATCTGAATCTTATATTTCCTATTTAAGATCTAGATCTTAACTATTCATGTATACGTGGCGACCCATGATTGGTCCGTTTTTATTTTTTATTTTTTTATTTTGTTTTAAACCAACTGTTCATGGACCCCACTGAATAGTTAAGAAATTTTGTGGATTTCTCTGTTGGAGATGGTCTAAGTGTCTTAATGAGGTTTTTACAAGTTTGTCAAACTTATGAAACATATAACAACGCTTTTCTAGGACTCTAAACCAAGTTTCATGAAACATGAGTGCTTATAAGTTCCTCAATGATCTTTGTTAAAGTCTGACGAACTTATGAAACATCTAACAACGCGTTGCTAGGACTCTAAACCAAGTTTCATGCAACATGAGTGCTTATAATTGTCTCAATGAGCTTTGTACAAGTTTGACGAACTTATGAAACATCTAACAACGCGTTTCCAGGACTCCAAACCAAGTTTCATGCAACAAGAGTGCTTATAAGTTCCTTAATGAGCTTTATACAAGTTGACGAACTTATGAAACATCTAACAACGTGGTTTCTAGTACTCTAAACCAAATTTCATGCAACATGAGTGCTTCTAAGTTGCTCAAAGAGTTTTTTACAAGTTTCACTAACTGATAAAACATCTAAAAACGCATTTCTAGGACTCTAAACCGAGTTTCAGGCAACATTAGTGCTTATAAATGTCTCAATGAGCTTTGTACCAGTTTCACAAACTTATGAAACATCTAACAACGTGGTTTCTAGGATTCTAAACCAGGTTTCATGCAACATGAGTGCTTATAAGTGTCTCAATGAGATTTCTACAAGTTTGAAGAACTTATATGAAACATCTAACAATGCATTTCTAGGTGTCTAAACCAACTTTTATGCAACATAAGTGCTTATAAGTGTCTCAATGAGCTTTGTACAAGTTGAAGAATTTATGAAACATTTAACAACGCTTTTCTAGGACTCTAAACTAAGTTTTATGCAACATAAGTGCTTATAAGTGTCTCAATGAGCTTGATACAAGTTTCACTAACTTATGAATCATCTAATAACACGTTTTTAAGACTCTAAACCAAGTTTCATGCAACATTAGTGCTTATAAGTGGCTCAATGAGCTTTGTACAAGTTTGACGAACTTATGAAACATCTAACAACATTCTGTTAGGACTCTAAACTAAGTTTCATGCAACATGAGGGCTTATAATTTTCTCAACGAGCTTAGTTAAAGTTTGACGAACTTATGAAACATCTAAGAACGCGTTTCTAGGACTCTAAAACAAGTTTCATTCAACATGAGTGTTTATAAGTGTCTCAATGAGCTTTGTACAAGTTTGCAAACTTTTGAAAAATCTAACAACGCGTTTCTAGGTTTCTAAACAAAGTTTCATGCAACATTAGTGCTTATAAGTGTCTCAATGAGCTATGTACAAGTTTGACGAACTTATTAAAAATTGAACAACGCGTTTCTAGGACTCTAAACCAAGTTTTATGCAACAAGAATGCTTATAAGTTCCTCAATGCGCTTTATACAAGTTTGACGAACTAATGAAACATCTAACAACGCATTTCTAGGACTCTAAACCAAGTTTCATGCGACATTAGCGCTTATAAGTGTCTCAATGAGCTTTGTACAAGTTTGACGAACTTATTAAAAATTGAAAAACACGTTTCTAGGACTCTAAACCAAGTTTCATACAACAAGCGTGCTTATAAGTTCCTCAATGAGCTTTATACAAGTTTCACGAACTAATGAAACATCTAACAACATGGTTTCTAGGACTCTAAACCAAGTTTCATGCAACATGAGTTCTTATAAGTTGCTCAATGAGCTTCGTACAAGTTTGACGAACTTATGAAACATCTAAAAACTCGTTTCTAGGACTCTAAACCAAGTTTCATGCAACATTAGTGCTTATAAATGGCTCAATGAGCTTTGTACAAGTTGAAGAATTTATGAAACATCTAACAACGCGTTTCTAGGACTCTAATCCAAGTTTCCTGCAACATGAGTGATTATAAGTGTCTCAATGAGCTTTGTACAAGTTGAAGAATTTATGAAACATTTAACAACGCTTTTCTAGGACTCTAAACCAAGTTTTATGCAACATAAGTGCTTATAAGTGTCTCAATGAGCTTGGTACAAGTTTCACTGACTTATGAAACATCTACCAACACGTTTCTAGGACTCTAAACCAAGTTTCATGCAACATTAGTGCTTATAAGTGGTTGAATGAGCTTTGTACAAGTTTCACGAACTTATGAAACATCTAACAACGCGCTTCTAGGACTCTAAACCAAGTTTCATGCAAAATGAGTGCTTATAATTTCCTCAATGAGCTTTTTTAAAGTTTGACGAACTTATGAAACATCTAACAACGCGTTTCTAGGACTCTAAAATAAGTTTCATGCAACATGAGTGTTTACAAGTGTCTAAATGAAGTTTGTACAAGTTTGAAGAACATATCAAAACATCTAACAACGCGTTTCTAGGTTTCTAAACAAAGTTTCATGCAACACGAGTGCTTATAAGCGTCTCAATGAGCTTTGTACAAGTTTGACGAACTGATGAAATATCAAACAACGTATTTTCTAGGACTCTAAACCAAGTTTCATGCAACATGAGTGCTTCTAAGTTTCTCAATGAGTTTTGTACAAGTTTCACAAACTAATGAAACATCTAACAACGCGGTTTCTAGGACTCTAAACCAAGTTTTTTGAAACATGAGTGTTTATAATTGTCTCAATGAGCTTTGTACAAGTTTGACGAACTTATGAAACATCTTAAAACGCGTTTCTAGGACTCTGATCCAAGTTTCTTGCAAACATGAGTGATTATAAGTGTCTCAATGAGCTTTGTACAAGTTGAAGAATTTATGAAACATTTAACAACGCTTTTCTAGGACTCTAAACCAAGTTTTACGCAACATTAGTGCTTATAAGTGTCTCAATGAGCTTGATACAAGTTTCACTAACTTATGAATAATCTAACAACACGTTTCTAGGATTATAAACCAAGTTTCATGCAACATTAGTGCTTATAAGTGGCCCAATGAGCTTTGTACAACTTTGACAAACTTATGAAACATCTAACAACGCTCTTCTAGGACTCTAAACTAAGTTTCATGCAACATGAGAGCTTATA
Organism: Cochlearia excelsa; assembly: GCA_963556525.1. NCBI lineage: Eukaryota > Viridiplantae > Streptophyta > Magnoliopsida > Brassicales > Brassicaceae > Cochlearia > Cochlearia excelsa. The sequence continues at coordinate 12,883,102 of OY748328.1, read as the reverse complement.
ATTTCCTCAACGAGCTTTGTTAAAGTTTGAAGAACTTATGAAACATCTAACAACGCGTTTCTAGGACTCTAAAACAAGTTTCATTCAACATGAGTGTTTATAAGTGTCTCAATGAGCTTTGTACAAGTTTGCAAACTTATGAAACCTCTAACAACGCGTTTCTAGGTTTCTAAACAAAGTTTCATGCAACATTAGTGCTTATAAGTGTCTCAATGAGCTATGTACAAGTTTGACGAAATTATTAAAAATTGAACAACGCGTTTCTAGGATTCTAAACCAAGTTTTATGCAACAAGAGTGCTTATAAGTTCCTCAATGCGCTTTATACAAGTTTGACGAACTAATGAAACATCTAACAACACATTTTTAGGACTCTAAACCAAGTTTCATGCAACATTAGTGCTTATAAGTGTCTCAATGAGCTTTGTACAAGTTTGACGAACTTATTAAAAATTGAACAACGCGTTTCTAGGACTCTAAACCAACTTTCATGCAACAAGGGTGCTTATAAGTTCCTCAATGAGCTTTATACGAGTTTGACGAACTAATGAAACATCTAACAACGTGGTTTCTAGGACTCTAAACCAAGTTTCATGCAACATGAGTTCTTATAAGTTGCTCAATGAGATTCGTACAAGTTTGACGAACTTATGAAACATCTAACAACGCGTTTCTAGGACTCTAAACCAAGTTTCATGCAACATTAGTGCTTATAAATGGCTCAATGAGCTTTGCACAAGTTTGACGAACTTATGAAACATCTAACAACGCGCTTCTAGGACTCTAAATCAAGTTTCATGCAACATGAGTGGTTCTAAGTTTCTCAATGAGTTTTGTACATGATTCACGAACTAATGAAACATCTAACAACGCGTTTCTGGGACTCTAAACCAAGTTTCATGAAAAATGAGTGTTTATAAGTGTCTCAATGAGCTTTGTACAAGTTTGACGAACTTATGAAAGATCTACCAACGCGATTTCTAAGACTGTAAACCATGTTTCATGCAACGTGAGTGCTTATAAGTTCCTCAATGAGCTTTGTACATGTTTCATGAACTAGTGAAACATCTAACAACGCGTTTCTAGGACTCTAAACCAAGTTTCATGCAACATTAGTTCTTATAAGTGTCTCAATGAGCTTTGTACAAGTTTGACGAACTTATGAAAAAATGAACAACACGTTTCTAGGACTCTAAACCAAGTTTCATGCAACAAGAGTACTTATAAGTTCCTCGATGAGCTTTATACAAGTTTGACGAACTTATGAAATATCTAACAACGTGGTTGCTAGGACTCCAAACCAAGTTTCATGCAACATGAGTGCTTATAAGTGTCTCTATAAGCTTTGTACAAGTTTGACAAACTTATGAAACATCTAAAAACGCGTTTCTAGGACTCTAAACCAAGTTTCATGCAACATGAGTTCTTATAAGTTGCTCAATGAGCTTCGTACAAGTTTGACGAACTTATGAAACATCTAACAAC